>CM057454.1:717857500-719057500 GCA_016271365.2 Neoceratodus forsteri | reverse complement strand
AATCAGACTTTACTTAGTAAGCCAGAGGCGGTTTCGGGATTTAATGCTGGGCTGTTCCTTAGTTTTTCCAAGTCTGCTGTATTTATTGGTGGATAGTGGCTTGCTGTGTAGAAACATAGAAACATAGACTTTGACGGCAGATAAGGACCACTTGGCCCACCCAATCTGCCCATTTCCCTATCTATTGGATAAGCTGCAGATTCTAGTTAACCAACAGCCTACTTCCTGCAACCCCCCACTATAATTGCCTTATGTCTGTCCCATGCATGTTTGAATTCCCCCACTGTTTTAGACACCACAACCTCTCCAGGAAGGCGGTTCCATGCGTCCACCACTCTCTCCGTGAAAAAGAATTTCCTCACATTACCCCTGAGCCGTCTCCCCTCTAACTTTAAATTGTGCCCCCTTGTTCTTACACATTTCTTTTTCTGAAAGATGCTACCCTCCTGGACTTTGTTGATTCCCTTGAGGTACTTTTCTAAGTTGTTTCAGCACTGCTGCTAGCACGTTGTTTGAAGAGTTAAATGCTGGGTTGGTAATTATGCTGACAGGCCGACGGAGATCTGTGCTGCCGAGGTGGCAGTTGATGCCCACGCGAAAGGCGCAATACCTAGCTACAGAGTAATCTGTGCCGCTGCTTGTTCGGACCTCTGTGTAGAATCGCCTGAGGAGATCATTTAAGTGTTCAAAAGTTATGGTTTACCAGTGGATTGTTAGTTGACTGTGCGTTAGCCACTGTTCAAAAATGGAGACTGCCCATTTAGTATTTTTTAATGTATTCTGTTCCTGTCTTTCATTTTCTATACTATCTAACTGCTGATCTGTCACAGAAACGAAGCGATCACTTACTTCTGCTTTTTCTGGTTTGTTTTTTACAGGACGACTTGTTTTGGTTCTTGTGCTGGCTGCTTATCTTCTGTAAGTACATTGTGGCGCTTTAAAATGCTTATAAGGTCGAAATTAATTGGTAGCTGGTCAGACGTTTGCTTTTTGTAAATCTTAGGTTTAGTATTGTGAGCTGATTGACAGAAGTGGTCAGCTGGGCAGCAGGATATGCACCAGGTACAGTGGTCAGCTGACTGGCACTTCTTACTTTCTAGTCATCTATTGAAAGTTAATGTACCCCCTATGTTAAGGGTGCTGACCAGTCAGAATCCAGCAAGTAAGAAGCCTATTTCTAAGGGTGCTGACCAAGCAGAGTCCAGCAAGTAAGAAGCCCATTTTCTAAATCGAATTCCTACACCTGGATTGGGATCCCTGAGCTTCTGAGGATCAATTTGATATCCTTCTTGAAAATGGGCCACACTAACAGAGTACCAGCACCTAATGCCAAAGTTCAGCAGGTACAGACAACGTCGGCGGCCACTACGCAGAAATTAATGTCAGAGCCTGAACCACCCTGGCAAGCCCTACAAAAATCTATGCAGGCAGTCTGTGCCAAAATGGAGTCGATCTTGACCAAATTCAAAGAACAGGAAGCTACAGTAGCTACTGTTGCTAAAACTGCAACATCGGTGGAATCTATGGCCACCAAAGCACTTTCATCCACAAGTCAACTGATTAAAATACCCAACTCAAGTATAGGTTGGAGGCCTTAGAGAATTCGCAGAGAGCCTCCAATATTCGTATCGTTGGATTACCCGAAAATGTAGAGGGTGACAATGTGCTTTATTTTATTCAGGAATGGTTGCCGACAGCTCTAAATCTACAAGCAACCTTAGCTGCAGAAAATTTAATAAGAGCATATCGGATCTCACCTCGCACTGCACTGGCTAATAACACCATGCCCAGAACCATTCTCGTGGTTACATCAAGCCCTGCAATTCGAGATGCAGTGCTTCAAGAGGCACACAATGCCCGCCAGCTGAATTTCCAGGGAGCCACTGTCCACATCTTTCCAGACCTTTCATTCGCCCCTAGGGCGAGGAGGAAGAAATTTGATGGCGTGCGGGCCAAACTGCGTAGCCTGGGGGTTACGCACTCACTTCTGATGCCGGCTCGTCTGAGGATCCATTACGGAGGTAGGACCTACCAGTATACTGATCCAGAAGAGGCGGGGAAGAAAACTGAGGCCTTAGCTACAGAATTTGACTGATCCAGGAGAAAGGAATCGTCTGATTCTGAAGAAGAGACTTGATTTTTAGGAGGTTACCCTCTACGGAGAAGATTTTCATTTTCTTATAAATTGTTGACTGCTCAGGTCTAGTGCTGTTCGGAATAAAGCATTACTAGTTTTGCACTGCTGTACCTTTAAGCCAAATTTTTTTCTTCTTCTTAAAACTATGGGGCAATTTTTGGGTTGATAACATTGTGTTTTCTCATTGCCTGATCCTATAATGTTCTATGACGGCAGTGTTACTATGGTATGTATATTGTATAGTTGGACCAACGTTTGTTAATCGTTAACCTTTTCTAGCAGGTTGACTGTGATGTAGCAACTCACTAAAAACTGCTCTTTTTAAGGAAACCCATGATCGGAAGAGGATCATAACAACACTGGTTGTTGGTTTTAACATGTTTGGAATACACTTATATCTCTTGGATTTGACCACTCAGAGTCTTGTGGGGTGTAGCCTATTTCTCCTATGGACTTTATTCTGGACATTATAAGTAAAGGAATGCCCCCTCATACTGTAAACAAGAATGCTTAGATAAAACCAATCTGTTACATTAAATGTATGAAGATGTTTGTCAGTGTGGTATCTGGCATGAGTACCTTGTATGTAACTTTTTTTTAAGATAAAACAAAATGTAAGTGTAAAAAAAAAAAAACAACAAATAAAGAACATTTTCCACTTGCCAACCTTTCCAAGTGTGACTACTTTTGTGTTGGACCCAAAAGTGAACAGCTGTAGGGTAACTGAGAATAAGCAGCTGCACCCAAAAAGCAATTTAACAGACACAAGTACAACTGATGAGTGATCCCAGACTCCCATCCATTTGCACTGAGCCTCTAACTTAAACGGTCAATTTTAAATGGATGGGTGGTTGGGAACAGTAGTCGGGAGTCTAGTGTCTCAAACAAAATTTAAAGTTATATTAGGTACCAAACATTATCTGACCTTAAGCCTAAAGCTTGTGGTGCAGTCATGACTTATGCTGGCACGGAAATTTAATTGCGGTGGCTGGGAAGCAGTCTGTAGGGTAACTGAGAATAAGCAGCTGCAGCACCCAAACTGATTTACAAACAATGGGCTGCTGTTATTCTTGGACTACTGCAGTTCCCAACCACCATCCAGATTTGGATTGAGCCTCTAACTTAAACGGTCAATTTTAAATGGATGGGTGGTTCGGAACAGTTAGTAGTTGTCTACTCAGGCCTGTAGACCCGGTTCCCAGTGGCCAGATCCCACTAATTTTTCTGTAAGTGTAGATTTACAATTTAGAACAGAAAGCGCCAGTTTAAGGCTGCAAGCATACGCTGTGTCAGACTCACTGTGGCATTTAACTTCTCTTGACTTATTTCCAGGACCAGCCAGAGAGCACGAAAAATGAGATAATGGCTTTTATATACCCATCTGAGAAGCCTACTCATACAGTCTCCCCCCACCAACCCCACAGTAGAGTGAGATGGATTTTTGATTTGTTTAGTCACAGTGCAAGTTATTTTAAACACTTCTAGCTAATATCATTCTCACCAAACAATGAAGAAATTTAGCAACTGTCGTCTTCAGCTTGAGCCACTGAAAAAAATACATGTGTGGCAGTGAGTGTCTCCACCAGCCAATTAACTTGAGGACTTAATGCCCTGTAAAAAGTTTAACTAGATGGAAAACTAATTCCTTACTTGCTTTTACCATAAGCAGCACTTTAGTCAGTACTAAACTTAATATAAATGTGAGACTTAGTGGTGTCCCAGATACCACACAGGGCGGCTTCCGAGAGCTCAGTACAATTGGTAAACTTGTGAAGTCAGCGAGCACAAGAAAAAAATGTAATATTAAACAGTGTGTCTCATCTCATGGCATGGTTGGTGCTCCCGCAGCCATATCAGGTACACATTGCTGAACTCAAGACAGGTGCAGCCCATTTGCATAAACGAAGTTCTGAAAAGCTGAGTTCCCATGGCCAGCTGGGATTCCGAGTGTCCATTTCCACATCTGCCTGCCTGAGTGTGCTAACCCCCCCATAATCACTGAGATCTAGATTGCTAAGTAGGGAGAGTGCAGGGCACCCCCATAATTGACAGAGTGCACTCCCCCTGGTTGGAGATGATCTATCTGGATGTCTAAGCATGGGGAGGGGCTGGCAGGCAGACGTGAAGAGAGGTGACTGGCATGGATTCTCAACTGACTCACTTACCCCCAGTGATCAACTGCGACGCTGAGGACCTGAAATTGTTCCTCACAGCACTTACTGCCACTTAAGCTAAAACTTATAAGCCAAACGTGTACTTCCCTCAGTTTATAGGGGCTCGCTACTGATCAATGATCATGTCGTCACTGTTTGACTCGGAAGTACTGTAAGACATAATGCTACTACTCGGTACATCTTCTGAACTAGTTACATTTCTGGTGCGAGATTAATCTGACCTTTTTGCTTCTGACTGCTTTTGTTTCTCACAAACTCTTCTTGGAGTGCTGAAGAATCTATCTACAACTGGAAAAGGATCAAATGTCTCTGGACTGTCACCCTCAACTGAAATTCTAACCAGGTGTTTCAACATTACTTCACTCAGACTGTTTCTCCAGTCAGTTTTGACACACTGCATTATTGAAAATTACCTTTCCAGCTTTGCGTTGGGCACTGGAATGAGCTTACAAATAATGACAATGTTGTAGAAGTTTGAGAACTGTTCTCTGTAGGACTTCAGAATACAGTTCCAAAAGTCTTCCCTGTTTAAGTGACTTAAAAACTTATTGTATAAAGTTTTAAGTTCAGACCATTCTCCTGGCAAAGCAGCAAGGTCAACATTATGTTTTGTGAGTATCTTTCCATAGTAATTAACAAATCCGTCCAAGTCTACCTTCCCAACCATTTCTAGCTCATCAGCACTCCTAGGCCACTGTTTCACATCTTAACAGTTTTAAAGTCCTAAAAATTGGGTGTTGGTCCTGAGAGTCACAGTCCGTGATATCTGAAAATCTATCAGAAATGCACTGTTGTACACTACTGACGTTATTAGGTACCTGTGTTATAAGGTGCTTGATGCTGTTGTTAGCATTCGAGACCGTAACATCTTTAAACACGACCGGTTCAGAATCGTCAGACTCATCATTGTCATGAACGTCATGATCATGTTGCTGTAAGAGTGTCTTAAGTTCAGAGTTGCATGTTCCGAGAAGATTATCTGTGAGATGCTGTAGTTGCCATAAGGTTGCGTCTACACAAGCCAAACCTAAGATCAAGTCAGCAGAAGAACCCTGTAAACTGAGGGAGAGTCGTAACAGTGGCCTTAGAAGGTCAGTATAGAAGAGTAAATGAGTTTTCAGTTTGGTCAAAATGCCCTTAACTCTGCTTTTCTCTGTTGGTGGCGTAGTGGCAGTTTCTGTGAGATTTTCAAGATGATGTTTCATAACTGTCTAGGATTTTACCAGTGTCTGAGCGGCACGAAGTTTGTGATCTACCCACCTTGTTCCAAATGCTCTTTCTGATTTGCTGACTTCACCGCCCACTATTTTAGCTAATTCTCTGAGCTTGCAAATTTTCTTTGGACTTTTTTCTAAAAGGTAGTTCAATGTCTTGAGATTATCATTCACTTGATCAAAGACTTTTCAGAGCATCTCTAATTGCCAATTCAAGTCTATGGTTAAGACAATGAATAGACAGCAACCATGGCATTTCCACTTTTAGCAGATCTGATAGCCCTTTTCTTTTCCCCAGGTTTACTGCAGCACCATCTGCACACATAGCAACCATGCAACTGTTCAAGCCTAAAATGCCAGACTTTAAGAAGGCTTCTTGAAGTGTTGCTAACAAACCTGCAGTGGCGTGCTGAACATCTTTTAATCTGAAAAAGATAATCTTCGTTAAACAAGAACTTTCGTTAAAATGCATAATGTATAGTAATTCTTTTTCAATACAACTTTCGTCTGTTGCTCCATCTAGAAGAACCGCAAAATTCAGACTTTTCTGAAGGGTCGTGAGTAGATTTTCCCGTAAAAATTCACCAATAACTGACGTGAACATACGACAACTGTTAATATTTGCATATGCACTTCCAATATTAACATCATGTCTTCAAGTTTAACAAATCATTCAGATTTAGTAAACGAAAGTTCTTCTTTAGCGAGCAGATAAGCGATTTCAATCAGGCTGCGAACTACAACTCTATCTTTTACTTGTGCTCGTAATAGTGCACGTCCTATTGGAGTAGTTTTGTATATGGAGGCAATTGATTCTGGTTTTCAGTTGAGTGTAACAGCTCGTTTCTGAGCATCACATTGACTGTGTTTTGCAACATTGTCCTTTTTCAAAGCTGTACCTCGGATACCAACAACGAAACTTACACTAAAATTTCTGCAGTACTTTAACTGGTCTGCCCATTTTTCACACAGGGAACATTTTACCTGGTCTACAAACTCACCACCATTGTCTGTTTCATTCACTAACCATTCGTTGCGGTGATCAGTTTCCTTCTTCCATTTTTCTACAGTGTGCCTCCTTACTTTTTTGGTGCTCATTGCCATGGTTGCTGTCTGTTTTATAGATTCACATAGCTGTGTGTGACACTGACTGACTGACTGAGTATGTTAAAACAACTTGAACAAGAATATGTATGTGCTTCTTTTCAGTGTGTATAATTTGTCGAAAGACATTTGACAATAAACATCAGGCTTCTAAATTCTGTCTTGTGTCGCTTCTTTCCTACAGACACCACCACCCAGTGATTACTTGCAGTTGAACAGTTGTCAGGGGGTGCGGGAGAGACTGACTTACCCTCTAACTTAAACGGGAGTCTGAAACAAATCTGTAGTTACCCTAATAATGCCGGGTCTGAGCCCTCTAACTCAAACGGTCTCAGAACCCGCCCGTTTCTACACAACACCGCAGAGCTGTGCAGGGCAGAAGATGACCATCTGGGGTTGGGGCTTGATTGACTGAGCCCTTTAACTTAAATGGATCAGTCAGTACGTACCAACACAGTACTAGTAACTGGTCAGAGCCTCTAACTTAAACGGTCACTGACAATTGCTATCTGCTGCTGTCTGCACAGTTCTACAGCTCTTTGTTTTATTTTGGGGGGGGGAGCTCAGACAACAAAATATTAACAGACTGGACTTAAACACCAGTCATCAAATATGGCCGGCCCTAGAGACACTACTTGTCTTACTCTGTCACAGCTGCTGGTTTGGAATGTTGCGGTGGCCAGACGCCAAATGGGCACCCCGAGCACAGCAAACAAGTGACTATTTACCATCACGAGTTTCAAATGCCAAAAGTGTAAAAGTTTGGTCGGCATTTGCCACCCCCCCCCCCCCAAATGTTTTCAGGCAGAGTTTGATTGCCAGCCCCACAGGCTCACCAAACAGCACCCCTCATTCTGACTTCGAATATTATGACAATGTCCAGTACAGTTGGCTTTAGTTTCACACGATATTGTTTTTTTGTTTTTTTAAGTCCATAAGTGTGTCAGCCTGCTTTTCCTGGGTTCTTCCTCCCTCAGAGCTTCTACTGCTGGCATTTTTCTGAATCCTGTCACTCTTTTTCTTCCCGACCCTTCTCCTCCTCCTCCTTCCTGAGTCCTAGTCTACCAGCAAGTGGCTCCTTTTGGCTGTGCAACTTCAGTCTGCGTGCAGCTAGCTGCAGCTCAGTTTGAACCTACAAACACAATGACAGTTTGTCAGTGTTTGTATACTCACCTAATCTGATTGACTTTACAATCCACATGCTAGCTTACCAAATGCCCCAAATGTAAGTTACCCTACCTTGTCTCTGGAAAACTGAATGCAGCCGCTGGCTGGCCAGGCTGGTCGGGTAATTGATGAACCACTGCGGCAGTGAGCCCTGCAAAACAACAGGACATGACACTAGAGACTCGTTTGCTATTCAAATAATTAATTTTTCGCTGAGGACAGTAACACAACAGTAACTTACTGCAGGGCCACCATTTGGGGTGGGCTCCTCTTTCACTGTCTCGTGCCACCGGGACAAAGTTCTCACAGTCGGGTCTGGTCACCAACCTGAAAAAAAAGTTAAACCAAGATCAGACTCTGACAACAGAGGCTCAACTAAATTTGACCACCCTCCCCCCATAATAACCGTCACCAGCAACACAAAAATCCCCAAAACACCAGACGGTCACTAGACTGCTCCACAACAGAGTAGCTCTCTGGCAAGCTTGGTGGGCATCTGCACAAACCTCCTGATTCAAAATACCACCTGACCTTGGGGAGGGAGTACCAGCAGCTGTGACCGGCACAAATCAAATGCATGCATGGGCCACATTGATCATGCATGGCTGGGCCTCAATCATTGAATGCAGGGGCAGTCCATAGTAAGAAGAAGGACCCAGTCCGGTGCTCTCTGGCACCTCACAGTGACTCACTCTGAGCTGTCTTTATCCCAGAAAAAAAAAACTTGAGGGCCACCACAGGGGTGACGAACTGCTGGCTTGCCCTCCAAGCACCACAGCCCACTGACAGCCCAGTCTGCCAGGCAATGAACCATTTGGTCATGATGAAGTTAACCCACCCCGGCACCCCCTGAGAAAGCCCACGGCAACATAACAACTGCTGCAACTTTAATTTTGCCCTTGTTTACACTGGCATTCTTTTTCTGGTGAGCAGTCTATCTGGATAGTTGCTGCCACTAATGTCCATCTGCCACGTCACTGCAGTACTCACCTACCCCTGGGCCCAGGTCATCAGGGGCTCCATCCATGTGTGGGGTTAGGCTGCACAGAAATGTACAGTTGGCAGGGCACAGAGACAGACCCAGGCCATAGGGCCACAGAACTAACTTCCCACTCCAGGAATAGAAGACTCTGCCACAAAATCCCCACAGTAGCCCAAGCACACTCACCTGAGCTTGTGTGCCCATACAGGTTGCCCCTCAATCTGGTCAGTGGTATCTAGGGAAAGTCTCCAGTGTGCCCCCCCCCCACGAGGACCAGCCTACAGACTTCTTGCCTGGCTAGCACCACTTCTTGTCTGTGTGTGGCATGATGGAGCAGTGAATCGTGCGCCTCCCCAGGTGGCTGGCATGTGGGCTCGTCACATATTGGCAGGCACAGAGATAGACTGCAGCCTCCCACCCCTCACTCCCAGGCAAGGGCCAGAGAAAATTTCCCAAGAGGGATTTGAGCCACAAAGAACTTGGCCCCTGTCTGAGCACACTCAGATTCATTAATTTGTGTTCCCAGTGAGACTAACAATAGACCTCCGCGCCCTCCACCCCAAATGTGAGACCCAGCCTAGTTAGACTCCAAGATGGGCAGAGTACACTGACTTTTGTGGCCTCAGAGCTGGAGAGACCACCTCCTCATCCCAGGCTCCCGACTCCTGAGACATGCTGCACAGACACCCAGCAGTGGTCGGTGAGTCACAAATGAATTTCGGTGGATCTCAATTTGCGGGTGTCAAAGCTGCAGCTAGGTAGGCCACACAGTCTCTCTTTCTCTCTCTCTCTCTCTCTCTCTCTCTCAACCCCACCCAGCACTCAGGATCATCGTTCGTCGGAGCGAGAGCAAGTTGGATTATCTTCTGAGCGAGAGCAAGTTGGATCACCGTCACTGGCTGCCCACTGCACTAATGAAGGAAGGGCGAGGCCGCATGGGCAGACAACCGGTGGCAAGTCAAGGGTAGGCTGCAACTGAACAGTCTCACTAACGGAGGGCAAGGGCTGCGGTCTGAATCAATGTCACTGTAACTTGCACAGAGCTCTGAGTCTGGGAGATCCTGGGCAGCATGGCAGGGGAGACATCGCTTCAGGAACGGACATACGGACAAGGCCACCCAAACACAGAGGCCTGCCTAAAGCAAGCACCCCTCCGATTCTCGAGCTGCTATCAGACCTACCAGCCGTGCTCCCGTTAGTCCATGAAACCACCCCTCGGATCCGGAGCAGCAGCAGCTAAGCCATACAAGGAGGGGTAAATACACAATTTAGGGAACCTGCATCAGAGACTCTTTGGCCTCCCAACACAACACAGGCCACTTGACCCCCCCACACTTCTATAGCTACTCACGAACCAGGGGAGGTGCATTTGTCTACGAGCCGCCATCAATTTCACCACTTTCTGCCAACCCTGACGATCCTCCCACACCCAGAATAATTAAACCAGCACTGCCACAAACATCTCTCCACATTATTAAGTGTTTTCTCGGAAAACCCACCTTTTTATTCGATTTCCCTCTCTCGATTCGATTTGCTTTCCCTCTCTCTAGACCTCGGTGTTCAGCTGCAACTCTGCAAATCTCAGCAACTGCGCCACACTACTGGAGTCACGTTTTTGCATCTTTCCTTCTTTGGAAGCACAGTATTAGGCAGCCAATTATAGCTACAGGTGGGCAGAGCTAAGGGCACAGTGACGCCCATTTTAGCATGATAACATGTGTACAGGAGGTGAGATCATCCCTAAAATGACATTTGATGGTGAAAAAACATGGAAAAAAATGGATCGCACTTTTTTGCGATCCATTCCACATTTTGAGTCTCATAACCCGCCGGATTGCATTGCAAAATGCGATGCGATACCGGCTATTTAAAACCCTGCAAAGAGACTCATCTCACTTCTGATCCCCCTTCTGATGTCTGAGATATAGGCGTTGAACAGGAGTGGTCCCAGCACTGACCCCTGGGGAACCCCACTAGTAACCCACCTTGGGGATGAGGCTAACCCTCCAACCACCACCCTGTGAGTACGCTTAGAGAGCCAGTTTCCTATCCATCTTAATGACTGTGACTCATTTAGCCCCATCTCCATATTAAATCAAGATTATAAATATTATACTAGTATATTATCGAAAGGACTTGAGAAAAATTCTCCCAGATATAATACATAAAGATCAAGCAGGATTCGTCCCTAACAGAAAAACCTCGGATAATATTAAGCACACGCTATACCTCCTAGAAAAAATTAAAAATAGTAGAACACCTCCACTGTTACTCAGCATGGATGCACAAAAAGCATTCGAATGACTATCATGGAAATGTCTTATACATACACTAGAAAAATTCAATTTCCCTGATCAATTCTGTCAATTAATAAAATAACTCTGCTTGCACCCACAGGCAGTAATTAGTCAGTGGTACATACTCAGACCGTTTTCCCCTGACTAGAGGAATGAGACAAGGGTGCCCTCTTTCCCCCTTACTCTTTGCAATTTATGCTGAACCATTGGCACAGGCCCTGAGATTGGATCTACAAATAACAGGCATTACTATTCAAGATACATAACATAAGGTAGCATTGTACGTGGGCGATCTTTTAATTTATATGACAAACCCAGAAACTTCACTTCCTAAATTATTTCATCTTTTAACTGGCATAAAGACATTGTCTTAGTTTTATTAAGTTTATATCCAGATAGAGGTCCTGAGTTTTAATTATACACCAACCACAATAATCAAGCAGGCTTTTCCACTCAGATGAAAAGGGAAAAAATTTAGATACTTAGGAATTACAGTCCCTCAAGATTTGGCAACCTTATATAAGGTAAACTATGATCTGCTGACCAAGGCCATTGGAGAGGATTTTCAGAGATGGACTCCTCTACCCTTGGCCTTGATTCAGAGAACAGAAACGATTAGAATGAATACCCTCAAAAGATCTGAAATTCCTATATTTCTTTCAGAACATTCCCTTAACCCCTAGTAAAACTGATTTTAAACAGTGGCACAAATTAATATCTTCATTCATTTGAGCAGGGGGTAGGCCCCGGAAGACCTATACTTTGCTGCAGCTCCCTAAAGATCAAAGAGGCCTAGAGTTGCCAGTCCTAGAAAAATACTGCCAGGCAGCACAGTTCTCCCACGCATTACAATGGATAGATAGAACTGCAGATCACCGCTGGAAAGAGTTAGAATGTCAGGAACTAAGGAAACAGATTAAAAAAAAAAAGTTCCACTGGCACAGCAGTTGGATTTCCGCTTGTGACACCAGCGACCCAGGTTCGGGAACGGACTCTGGTGCTGGAGGGCTGGCAGGGAGAGAAGTCTTGGCGTCTTGTGACTGCTCACCTTCTCTCGCGGGGACACGACCCGGCGATCACTGACCCTAGCGGAGGCTGGGGGAACGGCAGTGCACGGGTCCCATTCACCAAGGATCAGCCTTACGTTAGTGGCACCCCGGGAGCCAACGGAAAAAGAGCCCGTAGCCGACTGGATAACGGTTGCCAACTCCCATTGCTGCAGTCTGAGGATAGTGCATACCATCCCAGCAGCACCGGGGCAAGTATCGGCGCTGGCGCCCACGGTGCCTTCCCCCTCGGGGAGAACCCACCTGGCAAGGGGTTAAGCCCGGGGGTTACCGGGGCTGCAGTATGGGGTGAGGTGGCTGATCGTGAGGCAGTGGGGCACGGAGGGCATAGGTGGCCTGAAGGAGAGGCCAGCCCGGAGCTTGGAGAGGACAAAAAATCAAAACAAAACAGTTCCACAGTATGCCCTATAATATAGACACTGATGACTCTAAACAATCTAAATGCACTAACCAGATGCTGAAGAACTGAAGTAGGGCACTTTCTACACCAGAAATAAGAGGTTCAGCCAGATACTTAGAAATACTGACCACAGATCCAAATTTTGGGCCAGCTAAATTAGACCTCACTTTTGAAAGATGGCAAAGGCAAGGCCTAATTCATAATTATCAATACTATGTCCGAGGTAACTTCCAAACTTTCCAGGAGTTAACAGCAAAAGTATAATTTAAGAAGGCAGGACTATTTCAGATATCTGCAAGTATGATACTATTTTTCGGAGAGACTGGGACTGTCCTGGCACAGAGCAGAGGCTCACCCCCTCATACAACTGGTCGTTATTACTTTGGAGGGGAGAACTCCAAATCATATAATCTTGCAGGCTATGATGGTTATCCAGGCTTCCTCAGTGAAGGCTGTGGATAACATTCATAATAGATGGGCGCAGGATTTAGAGGTAACACTGACAGATGAAGACTGGACAAGACTAAACATTATGCAACAGAAAACAACACAGTCATTTATTTGGAGGGAATATGGATGGAAGTGCGTGGTTCGATATTTTAAAACCCCCCAAATAATGGGGAAATATGACGCAGTTTGGGGATCAAGATGTTGGAGGGAATGCGGAGAACCTTGTGCCATACATACACATGTGTTTTGGAGCTGTGGGTAGTTGTAGCCTTTCTGGCAGGCAATAAAGAAGGCCCTTATGGAACTGTTCCCAGAGTAACCAGAACTGACTTCAGCAAGTGCCTTATAATTACACTTTCCACCTCAAATAACAAATAGCCATACAAAATAGATGATGGCTCTGCTGTTGATGGCTGCCAGAAATGCCATCTCTCGGAGGTGGCTCCAGAAGGACATCACCACTCAAAAAGAGTGGGAAGACGTAGTCCAGCGAATCTGTGAATTGGAGAAGATAACTGCAGGCCTTAATCTTAGAATGAACAGTTTTTTACAAGGTTTTGGAATAAGTAGTTGCCATGGATTATGCACCGTAGATCAGAAATTGTACCATAAAATGATATGACTAGAGGACAAGGGGCTTACACCCTAGGGAGAAATTAATTGAAACCACCACAGCTTTAGAAATAAAACACAAGCCATTAATAGATTTGGGAATTGTGTGTATGTGCAAATGGACTGTGATTATTTAGCCATGTATAAATTAACTACTGTATGAAAATGTAAACTGCTCCTGAGAAGAATATTAATAAAGTACAAATGAAAAAAAAGAGAAGATAGCCTCACCTCTGATGCTCTTGCTTGATATGACACTTTGTGAATATGTATATACAGCACACCAATTGAAGATATGTTTTGTATGTAGCACTCTCCAATGTTGCATTATTACTACCGCATAACGAAAGTTTAAGAAATGTATGAATTCTCCTGTTTTGTAACCCATGTCCTTACTTGGATTAATATTATAAGTTAAACCATTTTACTGTACTGGAATTGTAAACTGTTTTTCCCCTGTATGCAGTGTATTATTAATGGATTACGCATGGAATGTTTATATTCCCAGGGTCACCCCTGAAAAAGGGACAGCTTTGTCTCAGTGGGCCTACCCGGTCATCAAAATTCAAGTAAATAAATATCAGCCTATGACGAAACAGAGTCAGTCTGATATAACCTTCCGTACTATAGTAAACAGCGATACCAAAATGGTTTTGCATACAGTGCATATTCCGCTTTAAGTTATTCTGGCAGTTTATCTAATGCCTGATGGGGCAGATAATCCAAAGAGGCTGATTGTTCAGGACTCTCAGTAGGATTTTTTGTTGGGGAGTCCCGGACTTTCTGGAAACAAAAATTGGGGTCCTGTTCTAAAATCTGGAAGTCCCCGTGAAATTTTTTTGGGTCCCCATTGAAGTGAATAGAACAAATCTAGAAAGTGCATTTCCAAGTGTTTACTTATCCCCATGTATATTTTATATTCCTGAGTCAGAATTATGCAGCTATAATGATAGAATTGTCATACATAACAGTTTGTTTTTTTTTTCTTAGCAGGGTTGCAAAATCCTACAAAGGTGCCTTGCCTTAGCCTTATAAATTAGGGTTAAAAACCATAGCAGTATGTTCACATTCAGAAATAGAATTTCACCTGACCAACCTGTGTTCTAACTTGTTCTTCATTCATGTTGGTTTACAATGAGAAAAACAATTGTACAGTTTTGTAGTCATTTCTGTCTAAACAGTGAAATTCTATCTTGCTGCAGCCCTGTCTGCCCCCGGCCCACCAGATGCCAAACACCCTGGCTACAAAGTCAAGGCCATTATTAGTTTTACAGTATAAGTAGGCATATTCTCAAAAACATTTCAGGACTCCAAATGCCAAAAACAGCCTGGCTACAAAGTCAAGGCCATTCGGTTTATAGTATAAGTAGGCATGTTCTCAAAAACATTTCAGGACTAACAGTCATGCTGACAGTCACCTCGCCTTTCCAATACTTCTCCTATCTTCTCTCCTGCACATTCCTTAGTTGTAGTTACAATTATTTGACTAAAATAACCCTGTCTTCCCCTCACCCACCCAGGCATATAATGGGAGTAACAGCAAAGTGCGTCACTGTGGCACAAATCAAATTTGTCTCTCTCTCAGCCACTTTATAGCGCAATAAAAGTTTTGCTAAAACATTTAACTGTTACCCCCTCCCCCCCCAAAAAAAGAAACCCACCATCGTCTGACATGGGACAGTGTGGCACAATAAATCTACATTGTAACATGGGGAAGAAAAACGGTTGCGTCAGATTGGTCCAAGAACATCAGGAGACTGTACATTAATTCTCAAGTAATCCATAGTTGCCTGAGAATTAATGCATGGCAGAGTCCCCAGGAATTGTCTTCCCCCTTTAACAAAATAGAAGCAGCACCAGGAGTGGCCACCACATATGTGTACAAGAAAGTCTTCTGCTAAAACTCTGGTGACAGTGACATGTGTGACAATAATCTTGTTTATCCCACCTCTTTATTTTTTTTTTGGGGGGGGTTGAAAGTACTTGCCGTTTGTGTGCCATGCTTCCTACCATGGAATGCTCTGTGTTGCAAGCAGTAGCCTCTGTTGCTGTGGAGGGGTGCACTGTTGACAGTGTTGCCTAGCGTGCCACAAGCAAGTGGTGATGAAGAGACCGAAAATGACAAGGTTCTGGAATGTTTGGCAGTCAGTTGTGACTCACCATAACAGCAATGTTCTCCTGTAACATCCATTTCGCTGTGCATGTTTTGGGGTCATATTGTTTCCCTGTGTGCTGAAATACTTCCCCTTCCAGTACCATCAGAATTGTAAGCAGACGCTGTTTGACACCGTGGTAATGAGGCCCTGAGTGAAGGAGAATGACAATCGTAGGTCAGTGTTGCGGGCGAGAATTAAACTTTCCAAGTACCTAAAACTTGACTGGAGCATCACAGCTGAGAAATGGAAAAGAACAGGCTGGGGCAGAGACGTGCAATGACGTCCAGCATCTGTCCCGCCCCAGAGAGTCTTGATCCTGAGTTGGCACAGGGTGACACACTGGACTCTGCCAGGTGTCGCTCCTGCACCAAGCCCCCCTCCGCCCTGGAGGATTAGAGCAGTCCTGAGGACACTCGATCCTTCTCCCCGGCCAGCTTTCCAACGTCCTGGATCTGTTCCCGCACCTGGGTTGCCGGTGTCGCAAGCGGAAATCCAACCGCTGCGCCGGTGGGCCAGCCAATAATACTGTATCTTGATCCTCCCCATTCCCCCACCAAACACAGCAAAATTGACCTTTGGGCTTAAATAAATTACTTTGCCCCCTTCCCCTTTTAATTGCAACAATACTGTATTTTAATACTTCTCTCCTGTGCCCAAGTTGCCATCCTTCCAGTCATCTGTGTCTGGGTCACGTCAGTCTGCTGCGTCTGAAACTAAAAAAACACACTAGCAAGTAAGACAGTTTTGAAACCTAATTATTTTCTGTGCAGTCTTATGGCCTTAAATTTCTTAAGTGTTGGATGAGGGTCCTAGTCTTCAAGTTCAGCTCCTTCTTTGGCAGTCTGCATGAGTTTGCTCACAGTGTCAGCCTTTAGGGAACATCTGCCTTTTGCTTTTATTTGTTTTGTACAGAAAACCCTCTTCCACATGCCACTGATGTAACAGGTGACGCAAGTAAAATCTTGGCCATCGTGACAAAATCTGGGAATACATCTGAATAGTTCTTAATTAAGTCTTGGCAGACACTGCTGAGCAAGTCTTGTCTTTTTTAGATTTCAGAACAAGTTTGAATTGTCTGCAGTCTTTCTCAGACCTGTCGTCAATAAGTGCTGGCAGTGTTTCTTATTTGAAGGTTGTTTCTTTGATACAAGTGCAAACATCATTGAGTTACTGCAGCCCATGGTCCATTATCTTGGAGTCATCAGGGATACACTTGGATTTAGAAGAACATTTAAAGAGCAGCTGACGCCTTTGAAAAAACTTTGGAAAACATAATAGTTGGACACTGTTCAGCTTTATTTCACATATCTTCTGTAGATTTCTTCTCTTCGTTATTTGTTACTGTAGAAATTCCCACAAAAACAGGATCTTTATCCCTTACAGCTCATCTGCCTCTATAACTTACTCCCTACTTGATATCATAATACTCTGTTGTGACATCACAGTCTGTTGCTGTGGGAATAACTGTGATGTCTCAAGCACAATGTTATGACATCAGATTGGGAAGAAGCAATAGGAGCTGATGAACTCTCAGGGAACAGCTCTTCTGTTTTCATGCATCTGACCTCAGTAATAAATAAGAGGTAAGAAATACAGAGCTAATGAGAAATATAAACTGCTTTGTGTCCAAATATTATGTTCTGCAAAGTTCTTGTTGAGGCTTTGGTGGCTCTTTAAGTTATGCAGCAGCTCCATTGAAGATGTCTCAAATCTTGTGTGAATGTTTTAATGGATTGCGTCTGGTATTCCTGAGATGCCACCTGGAACTGCATACGCAGTGCTGGCTTGTCATTTACTTTTTTTGTGTATTGTTTTAAAATAAAACAATATAGCATATATACTCATGTAAGAAGATATCGGTATAATAAGCTGCAGACATTTTGCCAACAAAAAGCAATAATTGGGGTAACACAAATCCCATTTTACGTTCTTGTACAATAGGAGTGGGGGAGAAAATAAAAACTGTAACCATCAGTCCCAAAATGTCCACATAGTGCCAGCTGCTTCAGTGGCCAAGGCTATTTTCCATTGGGACAATACATAGGGAGAGAACTGCACTAAACCAGTAGTGCTGTTAACCCGTCCGACTATGAGTCATTAAGAAGAAAAATGTTTTCCCATAACCCATCTCCCAGTTCTTTTATAAAGCATAGTAAAAAAACATACTAAGCATACAACATCTTTCCAACACATAGTGTACCCCAATTTAAAAATAAAACCCACTATGGAACGGAGTACAACCAGAGGCAAAAGGATGGGGGCAGAGACATAACACAACCTACTACTGCTTACAAGTGTAGGCAAAACCCCAAAATATGCCCACTCCCACAGGCTGAACCAGGAAGTCTCCAACCCCCTTTCCAAATACCCTCGCTAAACTTCAGTAACTGTTAAAAAAAAAAAATATATATATATATATATATACTGTGTGTGTGTGTGTGTGTGTGTACAAACTCAGTTTCTTGGGGTGCATAACCACACAAACTGTGAAAAATGATATGTAAACCATCCGCAGTACTCATCCTTCATATGATTCAGACTCAGTCCTTTCTATCCATTGGCCTGCATCCTTTGGGTCAGAAAATTGCCAACCTTTACCACTGTATGTGATATGAAGTCTGGCTGGAAGTAAAAAGGAATAAACTATGCCCAGAGCTTTTAATTTCTGCCTGATGGCGTCGAATTGTTTCCTCCTGACTCTAGTTTGAAAGGATAGGGAAACAGCTTGATGTCTTGCCCTTGTATGGTGACTGGGTATACTGCTCGAGCCGCCATCAAAAGGACGTCTCACACTTCCACTCTGCGGTTTTTAACAAAACAGTCCCGGACTGATTGGCCGCACTCTCAGGTTCACCTGATAAGCTAGACTGATGGTCGGCCACTCGTACGAACATACTAACATATGAAATTGATGGCAGAAAAAGGCTCACACGTCTATTAAGTCTGCCCGATTGAGCAGCTCTCAGTTTGATACCACTGCAGCTGTCCCGTCACTCAATCCCTTTCCTTCCCCCAATGTGCTCTTGTCCTTACTAATCCTGCCCTGCCCGCTTAAAGCTATCCACTGCCTTCCGTTCGATTAACTCGTCTGGCAGTGCTTTCCATCCCGCCACCACTCTGTGAAGTGGCACCTCCTCATTTCTCTCCTGTACCTTCCCCCTTCCAACTTCAGACTGTGCTCCTTAGTGATCCTACCCCGCTTAAGCGGAATAGTCCCCCCCACCCCACCAACTCCGTTTATGCCTTTCAAGTACTTAAAGGTCTCTATCATGTCCCCACCTTTCCCTTCTCTCCTCCAGCAAGTACATGTTGAGTTCCTTCAATCATTCCTCATAAGGCAACTCCCCTAGTCCCATGATCATTTTTGTAACCCTACGCTGCACCCCCTCTAGTAATCTCACATCCTTCTTGAGGTATGGGCACCAGTACTGTACACAGTACTCCTTAAGTACGGCCTCACCAGTGCTCTATAGAAGGGCAGGATGATCTCCTTTCTAGAAGTGATCCCTCAGTCTTTCTCTGTACCTTGTATAAATTAGCTGAAAATGAAAACTGAAAGTATACAGGTTTTCAGTACCAGTGACTAAAACCGGAAGCTCTACAAACATTGCACAAGCACTGAAAGGAAGTTTCTGGCGTAGGGTATTGAGCTTCATAGCCCAATACTTTATGCCAGCATGAGCTGATTTTCCCGAATATTAATATTTCTTACTCACTGTGCGATTGTTGTGAAGGGATCGTAGCTGGCTCTGTAGCCACCGCCAGCCAGTCCCTTCCAGCTTCCTACTTGCTCTGCTCCGCCCCCTCCCCCCGCGCTCAGTGTTTTTGTGACGTGTGAGCAGGGAGAGTACGAGAGCGAGCCCCATACAAGTCAGTGTTTTTTTTTTTTTAAAGGCATTTTATGAAACTGAGCACCCCGAGAAGGAAATGATAGCCACCGCTGTATGACCCTATTAGTAGAGCGCTGGCTTTCATTTCCTTCTTGGGGTGCTCACAGCTTCATAAAATTTCTTTTAAAAAATGCCTCACTAACTTGTATAGGACTCCTCCAGACTCTCCCTGCTCACGTGTCACAAAACACTGAGCTGGGAAGTAGGTGGAGCAAGAGGAAGCTGGAAGGGATCGACTGGCAGTGGCTACGGAACCAGCTATGATCCCTTTACAACAATCACACAGTGAGCAAAATTAATTTTAGAAAAAATCAGCTCATGCTGGCATAAGGTATTGAGCTGTGATGCCCAATACCTTATGCCATTTCATCGGAAATTCACTTGAAACAACATAAAACAAATGAAATAAAGAAATAAAATTTATTTAATAAAACATGAAATATCTCACATAGAAACATGTCTACAAACACGGAAGCTGTCTTCCACTACGAAATGTTGCCCCACCCCACAAACATATCACAACCAATCAAACTACACACAACAACCACACAGAACAGTAACACCCAATCAACTCACAGCACAAGAATCCATTCATTAAAATGACCAGTCAGACACTAAAAACCGCACCATTCATACAAACACCACCACTCACAGAAACGGACACCTGCAGCAGTAGAATAATACAAAAAAAAAAAGTAACACCGTAAAAAATAGCAAATTTACAAACAAATATAACACCAAATCCCTGTTGTATAAATCGCACACATGATGTGCAGATCATGGGATATGGAAAATATTCTCACTCCTGCAGAGTGAGCTCAGGATACTGTCACTTATGCCTTCAGCACTCATGAGTATCCAGAGCTCACTCTGCAGGAGTGAGAATATTTTCCATATCTCACTTCTGCCCATCATGTATCCTCTGTATATGCATATATATATGTTCAGCTTTTTGTGAATGGTTACATCAGTGGTTTCATCTGCTATTACCTCAAGAAACTGAGAACCCGCTAACTAAGTCAGCTTTGATTTCTTCCTGTAGGACTTGGTCTGTGGAGTCCAGCATGTCATACCTTGCATTCCAGCCAGAGTAGATTGTGCCACTGTGTTGCAATGCTGGACAGCCATTTAGTTTTTGTGGATGTAAAACACCACCGTCAATGTCATCACCCAATAAAAAGCCCTACCTGAGCGCCCCGGCCCGAAAGATTCTATTCTTCACCTGTAGAGAGATCAGTGTTTCAAACTGGTTCAGTGATTGCCCTTGTTTGGTAAGGTAGTGCATTGTCATTAACTGAGTGACTTTCTTTCATGTCTGTAGAAAGCAGACACTTGTAGCTTGGTTGTGCCAGTTGTAGCAAATGTATTGCTTTAGGCACCATTTTTAATTGCACTTCCCGAAAGTATTTTCTCTACTTCCTCCTTTACAAGCCATGGAAATAACTTTGTCCAGCTGTCCCTCCACAGCCTTAGTTTCTTGCTGCTTTTAGTTCAGACTGCTTATCATTTTCAGTTTCAGCATTCACAATCTCATTTTCCTGAGATGTGTTTTAAATCACACTCTGAGGATAATATTGTTTCCTTGTCCTTTTGCAGCTGAAGATTTTCCTCCAGCAAAATAATCAGTAAGACTTAGTTGAGACATTGCTGTGTGCTACTCAGGAGGCAGTCTCGCCTTGCCCCCGCCCAGCTTTTCAGTCCTCCTGGCTATAGTTTGCTGCTGCTGCACTCACAGCTTGAGCCCTGAAAAACACAAGACATAAAACACACAGTAAACCCTAAGCTCACGAAAACCGTTGGCCAAAGAGTGCGCAATGCCCTTAAAACTGCCTAAAATAATAAAAATTAAAAAATATACCTCTGTGTCCACAAAAAAGTAACTGGTGCCTCCAGTGATGTGTACAGCCTGCCGCACAGTATGCCTCTTCCTCCTTTACCTCGGCGAGTGGAGTGGACTTTACTTGTGATTTTTTATTTTTAAATGTAAGATTCTTTCTTTTTCCTGCTTTCTCTCCTGAGCCATCGGTGCCTACAGAATGGCAGTCTCTCTCCTCTTCCCAATTGTCCTCTCAGGATGAAACACTGACTGTGCTGCCAGGGGGAACCGATCCACCCCCCCCCCGATCTCTTCCTCCTTCTGTGGATGTTCCCCTGTCACCCTCCCCCATTTCATTGGTGGTCTGTGCTGCTGTAAATGGTGCCGAAACCACCTGGTGACAAAGGGTGATGGAAGGGGGAAAAAAGAGTTGCACATTTCATGTATGCCCAGTACAGCGGCCCGCTCAGGACTCTCTGGCCTATACTGCTGAGCATCTTTGGGACTCTGGGCTAAATGCCATGCCTCCCGAAGCACAAAATGTGCATAAAGGATGTGGGTACCCGTGTCCCTGAGAGCCCTGTGGCTTGCAGTCATTCACCCAAGGTGGGGATGTCTTTAGTTCTCCACTGCCTGAGGTGAAGGTGTTTGGCATCAAGAGTGACAGCTGTTCCCCAGCAAGTTGCTAGGTGTGATTTAGGAAATTGGGAGTCTGTTATAGTTTAAGAATAAGAGGTGGTCATTATTAGTGTACTTGTTATAACCTTTGGCAATACTGCAAAACCTGACCACAGAAAGTTCGGATTAGTGGGCAAAACCAGAGGATATGGGACAGAGAGCAAGTTTGTCACAGTACCAGCATTTGTCTGAGGCAGGGGTTGAAATTAACTGCTTGTTTATTCCAGATGGACAGTTGTCACCAGGGACAGCTGTCCCTGAAACAGGCACAAAGTGAAAAAGCATTAGCAGGCACTTGGACCCATTAGATGCTTGACCTGTAAGGTTCAGCTAATGGACGCCCCATCATCGTGGCATTGCACATTAAGGGATCTCCGTTGTCATTGTGCACGTCCAGTTGCTATTCTCCCAGTTGTACTGAGCTTGAGGTAGTAGTGCAAGATGAGCTGTTGTTCACAGGCAGCAGAGTGTTGGGGGTGCAACTTTAAAAATCCTTTTCATGGCTGTCAGCTTCCAGAGTGAACTGAGTAAAGCTGATTAAAGCCAGCTGTAAGGACCAAAACACTTTTGTATGTGAAAGCCCTCTATTGTTGAGGCAGAAAGAGGGGGGAACTCTATTTAGAGAACAGGATAAAAACTTAGAGCTGAGGCAGCCAAGTATACCTTGTCGGTGCAGGAAGTGCTCCGCAGTGTTAGAGAGGAGGCTTGTTAAAAGCCCTTTGCAAGGCTACTAAGTAGGGGGCACTTCTAGTGTACAGGCTATACACTGCAGCAGAGGAAGCTGATCAGCTGGTTGAAGAGGGCAGAGACAGAGCAGAAAGGAGTTAAGGAACCTTGTAAGGGCTACTGCTGAGCAGGAGGAGAATTAACCCTTGCTATGCCACGGACCGATGTATATCTGTCCAAAATTACTATGTGTTCTAATTCTGTCATCAGCCTAAGGGTTAATAAAGTGGAATACTGGCAGCACACCTGTCATTAAAGGGAAATGCCCACCTGGAATTAGACCCCACCTTAGTGTAAGGTAAGGCCCGATTAGCATTTTCGCAAAAAAAATTTGTACTTACTCTGGCGTCTGTGAAGTAATTTACTTTTTATCTGGTTGATTCTGCTGTCCCTCCTGCTAGCATTTTGAATCTAAGCGCCCCTAACGGTGCAACCACAATCTCCCATGGCTTCCAGAGAATGACGTATGAGATGGGGAGCAGCTGCAGGAGGGTGCTTGGGCAATGTACATGTCCTGGTGCTATACCAAGACCAGGTATAGGCTGACACTTCTGCCAATAATAACCTCGTGCACGCTCCCGTGGCTGCTGCATGCTCCCACGGTTGCTCCCTGTGTTATTTCATTCTTGGAACAGTCGCAGGAGGAGTGGGCACACTGCTGGGGGCACATGTATTCAAAATGTGGCAAGAGGGATGGCAGGAGCAACCAGATAAAAACAAAATTACTTAACAAATCCTACTAGTATGAAAGTTCTTTTTGTGAACATGCTAATCGGACCCTACCTCACATCAAGGTGGGGTCCAGTTCCAGGTGGACGTTTCCCATTAAGTTCTTTTCAAGGCACTGTACCAGCCAGGGGGTCCTATTATTAGATCTGAATCAGGAACTGAAATGTGAAATCTGTAAAACAAAATCAGTTGTACAGTTACAAATTCTGTGAGACAGGTAGAATGAACATTACACCTGTCCCATGATCAACCATCCACAAATATTTCTAGCCTTGGTCTGAGGAGATTATTCCTAAAGATTTGTGTGCTTGGGCTGTTCAGTGCCAATGAAGAAAAATGTTATTGAATTTAAGCAGCTGTATGTATGAAAATGTAATTATTTTGCTTTAATTTTATCTGCGTATTCCACTACTGCCCATTGCTGTTGTCATCAGCGTTGTTAAAGCTGCTGATTTATTCAGCGTTCCATTGTGGTGTATCCAGCTTTGCTTGATAACACTTATGACATACCCCAAAATGTAAGTCTCCGTGATATCTTGCAAAGTGGATAAAAAAAAAGTGTTAGTCTGTGCATTTCTGTCTACACATGCTGTACAAATATGGGATATATGAATGCCTGACTCAGAATAAGGATTTTATCTTCACTTGTAGGTGGTGGCAGAGCCATGAGTGAGTTGTGAAAGTTCTGACTTTTTTAGAAGTGATGAAAAACTGCGTATTTTGAGTTGACCTATTGCATACATTTTTTTTCATTTTCATTAGGTAAACATACAGAAATGCTGCAAGAATCTTTACAGATGCAGCTGGGGTGAGGGAGGGGAGGAAACCTATCCATTAACTTAAATTCAAACTAATAGTAAACATATTGTGCAGAATTTTACATACTTGAAATAGGCACAGAACTGGGAAGGGGAGAGTTTACAATTTTACATACTAATTGCTTCGAGACAATACACAAATACACACATGGATGATAATCAGAAATGGGAAGTTATCAAGCTAGGGCTTGCGGAGGCCAGTAGCTCTTGTACTAGGATACAGAGTAAACAAGCTAAGTCCAAAAAAACAAGTTGGTTAAATGGGGAGGAGCTGAATAAGGTGAGGGCAAAAGGGCATCCCTCAGAAGATTCAAGCAGTCCAGTCGGGGGAGGATAGTGAGGAGTACCTGAAGAAAGCAAGAGAGGTGACCAGAGCAGTCAGGGCAGCAAAGGCTTCAAGAGAGCTTAGACTGGCACAAGGCATCAAGGAAGGGGAAAGGACTTCTTTAGATACATAAGGGAAAGAAGGAATTGCAGGGATCAGATTGTAAGGATTAGGAGGGATGGGGGTGGGCAGAGAAGAGGCAGATCAGGCAAAAGCACTCCGCAAGTACTTCTGTATTTACTAAGGAAAAGGGGGGGTCGCTGCTTTGGATTAGGAAGAGTAGACATCGGGGGCATGACAGATGTGGCATTCTCAGCGGGCAGGGTACTGGAAGATCTTCGAAGTAATCTCTTGCAGCAGGTCATAACATGCAAAAATGTCCAGCCGCAGGCATCATTTCCTCCAGATGATTTCTCAGCAGTCGACTATGACCTCCCTCGACGGTACCACGTGTTGTATTCTGGCACGTATAAAAGTAAGCGGTCCCAGAAGCTCCTCGGTTCTTTTCCAGCAGTCACCTGCATGCTACACGTTCGCCCAGAGTATAACTTCCAGTCCACGCCGAGTTCTGCTGAACATTCCTTAGCAGTGTTACCCAGTTCGTTGCATTTATTCACCGATGTCTTTGGATCCTTTGTTCCGTAAGTGTTCTTGTGGCCAGCTACTCGCGGCTGAGGACCTCCATGGTGTCTGTGTTCAGTGTCTCTGTCCTGAACATGATGCCCGTCTGTGTCCTTTGTCAGCGGTTCAACAAGGCCACCAAACGTTGAAGGCTTCAGCAGCTTTGAGAATTTTGATGTAGCAAACAGTTGCCCTCTTGGTGCAGGAGCAATGTTCGAAGCCCATGGAGTCTTCCTCGTCTTCTTCTTTGGGGTCTCACAAGTCTGCCAGTGGCCCCTCTTATTCAGTGATGAAGGAACCGTTGAAGAAACATACCAGCAAAACCAGACTTGCTTCTCCCACTTCTCCTTATCGATGAAGGGTTTGGCTTCCTCCTCCCATTCATGGGAGCAGGGACTTTTGAAAACTAAGGTTGTCCTGGAGGCCCTTTCCAAGGTTGTTGCCAAGTCGTCTTTGACGCTGATGACCTCTGACACATCTTCTTTCTTCCGCCTGTTAACAGCTCCTCCGTCGATGACCTTCTCAGGAATAATTACATTGCAGCTTCCACCTCTGCTGCTCCTGTCTTAGGTTTCCACCCACTGTCTGTTGACGGTGGCATTGGGACCATTGACTGCGGTTTCTTTGGCATCTGCTTCTCAGATGGTGAGCCCTTCTGTGGCTCTCCCGTAGACAGTTTTGGGGAACTTTGTCACTCTTCGTCACTGATTGGTCGGTTGCTGCCATCACTGTCCCCTTTTCCATCTGAGATGCCTATTCATTCGGTTCGTACCATCCCCGACAATGACTTCTTCATTCCAGTTAGCCATGGTTGATGTCCAGGCTTTAGAGAACACCATACTGGACCTTACAAAGTCGACCCCAAGGAGGTAAGGTGGTGGTCCCTGACTCTGCCCCCTCGAGAAGTTCATCTGTCTCCAGGACGACGTTTTCTTCTCTGGCTTCCCTGGATTACTCACATAGGGGCGCAGACATGGAGGACCCTTCCTTCCCTGCCCAAAGAGTGGAACCTTGCTGACCAGGATGAGGACATGGACCAGGATCCTGACTCTCTCCTTTTTCCGGCTCCTCTGCCTCCTCTGTTCAAGGGGAGCCCATTCCTGAGTTGCCTTGTTCCCTTCCGGATGACCCAAGTTTCTCTGACATTATGGTTCATCTGCAAAAGAATTTTGGCTTTCAAGAAACTGATTGAAGCCGGCCCGGTGGCTCTGAGGGTTGAGGCTCCGGATGCCTTACCTCGCACCCCACCGGCGACCCGTGTTTGGGAGCGGACTCGGGTGCCGGGTTCGGCAGGGTATGGTCTGGATAGAGCACCCGGAGGACAGCTTTCCTCTCCTCACCTGGTGGGAGGGTTCAGGGCAGTTCAGTGTTCTAGTGGCCCCCGATGGAGATTGGGGGTACTACAGAACAGCTGACACAGAACGGTGGGTGAGAGCGGTGGACGTTGGCAGGGTTGGCGCTCGTAGGGTGGGGAAGCTCTCGGGGACATAAGTAAACCCCCACCCCCACCCCCAGGCTGCAGAGATGAAGAGGGCACCAGTAGCTAGGCCCACATCCCAATGCCGGCACCTTTGCACTGGTCTCCTCCTCAGGCGCTAAGCCAATGCTCGGGTAGGCATTTGAGTCTGTAAGGTCGCCATGGGCGGGCGAGCCTTCCCTTGGGGGTAACTGTAGCCGGGGGACTGACCTGCCTGGGAGTCAGGGGGGTACAGAAGTACTGATTAGTGAGGAGTTCAGGCCGAGAGTGAGAGGCAGTCGCTGAGTGTGCACCTTGGAAGGATGGCCAGGTCTGTAGGGGTGAAGAAAATGAAGTGTTTTTATATATATATATATATATACATATATACACATATATATATATATATATATATATATATATATATGTATATATGAAAGAGCGAAAACCCGATACCATTGAAAATTAGCCAACTACATGGGACTCCTGGACTGTCCTTTTTTTTTTTTTAATCATTCCTCCCTTGATGGAGGAATTTGAGGATGCTATTTGGGTAGCTTGGCAGCAGCCCTTTTCTATACCTTCAATAGGACCTATTAGGCTCCCTTGGATCACCCTTATTTCACTCCCCCCAGCTAACTCTGGAGTCATCAGTGCAGCCCATGACAGGTCTGCTAGACCCAAACATTTGAGTGCCCAGCCTCCTGATAAGGAGTCCAAGAAGCTGGATGTGATGGGGAAAAGGGTCTGTTCATCATCTACTATGAGACTTCAAATTTTGAGTTATATAGGTCATCTCTTAAAATACCAAGAAGAGATCCTAAAGGCTTTCCAATCTGCTGTCCAGAATCTTCCTGCTGGAGCCCCTCAGGAAGATCTTGCGGCCAAGTTGACAACGGCTTCCGCTGTCTTCTGTCGCTTACTAAGAGCCACATATGGTGCCGTTGATTCTTCAGCTAGAGCATCTTCAACTGAGATTTGCCTTAGGAGACATGCTTGGCTCCGGGTTTCTGGGTTCACCTTGGATGCCCAACAGTCAGTTCTTGATGTACCTTTAAAGGTGACAAGCTTTTCGGACCTCAAACTCTGGACATATTGACCTCTTTACAGAATTCGGGTCGTACCCTACAATCAGTCTGCACCTTTTATCATAGTTCGGCAAATAAACCTGCTTACAGGGGTGGCTTCTGCTGGTCCACCAATAGGCAATGCCCTGCAGCTTGACAACAGCCCAACAATAATGAGAGAGGCCCAGGTCTCCCTGCCTGGCCCTATGGCTGCCCCAAAGGTGTCCCGTTGCATCCATGCTGCTCCCCAGCAGGATAAGCCCTTAGCCGGAGGGCACCCCACCCTGTTGGCCGTGGGAATGGAGTCCCGTCCCATGGCTGTTGGGGGCAGGTTTTCCTTGCACTTTTCAGGTTGGCAAGCGATAACCTCAGATTTGTGGGTCCTCCAACTGATTCACTCAGGCCACGCATTGGATCTCCCGAGATTCCATCCCATATGCCCCCAAGGGCCTCTCATTACCCCCCGACCAGGAATCTGTTCTAAAGGGAGAAATCCATGCAGTTCTAGCCAAACAAGCTATCCTGCCCCCCTCCCCCCCCCGAAGGGCCAGGGCTTCTATTCCCGTTTTTTTTTCTGGTCCCCAGATGGACGGGAGACTTGCATCCCATTTTAGATCTGAGACTCCTCAACCTCTGTATAGAGTACAAAACGTTCAGAATGGTATCCCTCCCAACTCTTCTCACCCTTCTAAACAAGGGAGACTGGCTCTGTTCCCTGGACATGAAGGATGCTTGTCTTCATATCCTAATGCATCCTGCCCACAGAAGATGTCTTCGATTCCATTTTGTGGACCTTCATTACCCATTCAGAGCCCTTCTGTTCGGGTTGTCATTAGACCCTCGGGTTTTCACAAAATGCCTGGCTGTGGTGGCCGCTGCTCTTCGAAGGGAATCATAATAATAATTTTTATTTATAGGGCGCCTTTCGATTGTCAAGGCGCCATACATAATAATTAAAACAGTTAACATCATTAAAAAATCCAACCAGACCAAAACAATTAAAACAGTATTCAGGAAAAGCAGTTTCCTTCAGAAAGGTGTTCAGACCCCTCTTTAAATCCTCCACAGAGGTGCACTCCCACAGCCGACAGGGTAGAGAGTTCCAAAGGGTGGGGGCAACATAGGAGAAAGCCCGAGCGCCCGAGGATTTTAAATTCACCCTTGGAACCTCTAGCAACCCCTTGTCGGCCGCGCGAAGAGATCGATCATGGTGATAGGGAACCAGAAGTTCTTTCAGATAGGCTGGGCCCAGATCATGTAGGGCTTTGAAAGTCAGCAAGCCGACTTTAAACGTGATCCGCCACTGAATTGGCAGCCAGTGCGGTTCACACAGCAGTGGAGTAATATGACAAGATCTACTAGAACCTGTCAAAAGCTGGGCCGCAGCGTTCTGCACTAGCTGCAGGCGACAGATTTCGACCCCAGACAGCCCTAGATAGAGAGAGAGAGTTGCAATAATCCAGGCATGAGGACATGAAGACATGGACTAGAGTAGGCAGGTCGGCAGACGGAACAAGATGCCGAACCCTGGTGATGTTCTTAAGATGATAAAAGGAAGTCTTGATGACTGCAGACACTTGCGAATGCAGTGTCAGCCTATCGTCAAGAGCTACCCCCAGGTTCCGCACCCATTCAGAGGTTGGGAGAGATACACCACCAAGAAAAATTCCTGAAGATGCAACACCACCCGACCCCCAATCTGTCGGTCCGGGTCCACAACCAATACCTCAGTCTTAAGCAGAGTTCAGCCTGAGCCAGCTGGAATTCATCCACTCCTGCATTTCTCTTAGACAGCTGTTAATGACCGAGAGAGCTCCCTCCTGGTCGGGGGCCAAAGAAAGATAGAGCTGGGTATCATCTGCATAGCAGTGAAACCTCAGCCCATGCTTCCTTACAATGTCTCCCATGGGTAGCATGTACACCGCAAATAACATGGGTGATAATACTGAACCCTGAGGTGCCCCACACAACAAAGCTGTTTAATCCAAGGAAAAAACCCTGGACACAACCGTTTGTGATCTCCCAGTGAGGAAAGAAGTGAACCATCTTAAAACAGTTCCAGATATTCCGCAAAGCAGCCTCAGGCGTTCTAGCAACACCATGTGATCTACGGTATCAAACACTGAAGAAAGGTCGAGGAGAACCAAGATGGAACGGCTCTTCCGATCTCTGGCCATCAAGAGATCACTGAGCACCCGAACTAGCTTGTCTCGATACAGTGTCTTTTACGAAATCCAGACTGGAGGGGTTCATAGATGTCACGGATGGTCAAATGGTCCGCCAGTTGTGTAACCACTACTTTCTCAGTCACCTTCTCAGCGAAGGGAAGGTTAGAGATAGGTCTGTAGTTTTCAAGACAATCAGGGTCCAAGGTAGCTTTCTTCAAGAAGGGTGTCACCACTGCCTCTTTCAGGGAGCTGGGAAACTCACCAGATTCCAAGGAGCACCCGACTATCTGCACGAGGACGGGACCGATGATATCAATACAACCCAAAATTAGGGAGGTCGGTCCAGGGTCCAAACTACAGCACATAGAGCGCATGTGCTGGATGATCCTCATGACATCCATGAACTCCAGCTGACCGAAGGAGCTCCAAGAAAAACGGAGCATCGTGATTTCACACCGATCCAAGGCAACTCCCCTAGAGCGTGATGGCAGCAGTTCCGCCCTAATGTCGCTCACCTTATTTGCGAAGAACCGAGCAAGCTCATCGCACTCCAATTGCAAAATGGCTTTCTGAACTTGCAGACAGGCTGGGTTGCACAGTCTGTCGACAGTTCGAAACAGCTGAGCTGGTCGATTCCGAGCAACTGCAATCTCCCTGGACAGGAATTCTGCCTTCTTACGGGTGATTGCAGATTTATGGACCGAATAATGATCCATCAATCTAAGGTGGTCGGCATCAAGGGCCTGTATGTCTTTCCATACCTAAACGATTGGCTCTTGGAAGCTCCATCCAGTCCTCTGATGGCCGCAACTTTGGCCCGCACTTTTTGTTTTCCTCTGTGGGAACAACAGTCAGTGTCTCAAAATCCAAGATCTATCACTCACATTGTCTCTACTATATTGGAGCAGTCCTAAATACTAACATACTAAAATGCCAGCAGAGTAGGCCTTATGGTCTCTAATGACTGCTCGAATGGTCAGCACCCATAAAGGGTGCAGATTCTGTTGTCTCCCCCATCACCCTCTTGGTTCCCCCTATCCTCTGTCCAAGATATGCTCCCTTCATTGAGCTTACTCAGCTGCACCCTCCCACTATACCCGTCCCAGCCCCTCTTGAACCCCTCCACTCTATCCACCTCCACCACTCCCTTGAGCAGTGCATTCTATGGTTCCACCAGCCTCTCGGTGAAGTATCGCCTCCTCCTCCTCCTCTCCCCCTGGAGTCTCTCCCCCCCCCCGCTTCCATCCGTTTCCTCTGGTTGCCCCCCTTTCTTTTGGAACACCCGTCTCGGCCTACTTTATTTATCCCCTTTGTATACTTGAGAGCCTCTATCATATCCCCATCCTCCTCTCTTCTAGAGTAGCAAGTTGACTCCTCAAGCTTCTCCTCGTAGGTCCTGTCCCCCATACCCTAAATCATCTTGGTTGCCCTCCTCTGAACCTTCTCCAGGAGTGCAGTGTCCCTCTTTAAATACGGCTGCCAGAACTGCACACAGTACTTGAGGTGTGGCCTAACCAGGCAGTTATACAGAGGGAGTATCACCTCCCTCCTTCTTGAGGTTATCCCCCTAGTGATGCACCTCAGCATCCTATTGGCCTTGGCTGCTGCCCTCCTACAAGTCTCAGAGTTGTTCATTTCGGCATCCACCACACCCCAGGTCCCTCTCCCCCTTCGAGACTTGTAGTGTATCTTCTCCCAGGGTATACACTTGGCCTGGGTTTCTAGCCCTCAGGTGAAGAACCCTGCATTTCCCTGCATTGAATCTCAGCTTCCATGTATGTGACCACCTATCCGGAACCTCCAGGTCCTCCTGCAGGGCTACCCACCCCTCCTCCCCATCCACCAGTGCTCCCAGCTTCAAGTCATCGAGACTCATTTCACTCCTGATACCTTTTCCTTATGTCAGAGACATAAGTGTTAAAACAGGAGTGGCTCCAGGACTGATCCCTGGGGGAACCCACTGATGACCCTCCTAGGAGAGGAGACTACCTCCCAACCACCACCCTCTGAGTACGCTCCGATAGCCAATTACCTATCCATCTGATCGTCTGCTTCCCCACCCCCATTTCCCCCAGCTTGGCCAGCAGCCCACTGTAAGGTATGGAATCAAACGGCTTGCTGAAGTCTAGAAAGAGGACACCCTGGTCCAGGGCCCTCGTCACCCAATCATAGAACTCCACAAAGTTTGTCTGACACTGTCTTCCCGAGATGAAGCCATGCTGTCTATTGTCCAGGTAACACATTACCTCCAGTACCCCCCCAAGCCTTTCCTTGGTAATACCCTCTATCACTTTGCCCATCTCCAACATCAAGCTAATGGACCTGTAGTTCCCCGGCTCCTCTCTCGACCCACCCATGTGGATGGGTATGATATGAACCACCGTCCAGTCGTGGGGCACCCATCCCATCTGTAGAGAGATGTTGAAAAGCTCTGCCAGAGGCCTGCCAGGACATCAGCCAATTCTCTCAGTACCCTGGGATGTATTTCATCCGAACCTGGAGCTTCTCTGTTCTTGGGGACCTTAGGGCTTCCCTCATTCTATCAGCTGGGATTACAACTCCCCTGGCCCCAACCTCCTTCTTCTGGCTTGCCTGCCTCTTTCCAGATGGTGCCGGCCCACCACCCCACCTAGACTCTGCAAGGATCCCAGCTCCTAACAGTCCTGCCACTTCTGCAAGCCCCCATCCACCCTGGAGAAAACTGACGCAAAGTACTCGTTTTAGTACCTCGGCTTGCTCCCCCGCATCCTCTGCCCATCCCTCTCCTGTCCTAATCCTGCTGATCTGTCCCCTCACTTTGCTTTCCCCCCAATATATCTAAAGAACCCATTTTCCCTCACTTGATGCCCCTAGCCAAATTCTGCTCAGTCCTCGCCTTAGCCGATCTCACCACTCTAGTGACATTCTTGAACATTCCTTGCGCCTATAGGCAGCCTTCTTTTCCCTTACCGCCTTCTGAATCTCCCAAGTCCACCAGCACGGTTTTCTGGCCCTACCGAATTTGTGTCTCACCTTTGTGCAGGACTCGGTAGTCTCCTGTACCTCCCTCCTAATGATCTCCCACCTGCTGTCAGCATCCATGCCTGGTTTTATCCCGTCCAAGTAACCCTTAAGGATCCTTCTTATACCCTTGAAATCCGCACCCCTAAGGTCAGATACCACTGTCTTTGTGCAATATTTGTCCCCCCCCTGAGGTCCAAGAAAAAAACAGACCGTGGCATGGTCACTCTCTGCCAGTGGGTCCCTCACCTCCAGGCCCCTAATCTGATCACTGTCTGCCAGAACCATGTCCAGTATCTGGGCCGCCCTTGTTTGCTCCCCCACCTGTTGCTTTAGGAACGTATCCTGGAAGACATCCAGCAGTCTTTGCACCTTGACTACTGGGGACATCATAGTTTCCCAGTCAGTCCCTGGCATGTTTAGGTCCCCCAACACTACTACTCTTCCCCTGCCCAATCTACAGTGGCTCATAATAGTTACCACCAGACTTTCTTCCAGATCCTCATCCAGTGTGGGGGGGTCTGTAAACCACTCCTATTTTTAACCTCTTGCCCCCTCCTATACCAGTGCTGTGTTTTATTATCAGTGCAACCCCCCCCTTCCCACCATCCTGTCCTTCCTGAACATAGTAGTGTAGCCCTCTAGGTTCAGGTCCTAGTCATGCCCTTGGGTGGCCTAGGTCTCAGTGATGGCTGCTACATCCACTGTCCCCTGTATAAGCATTGCCTGGAGCTCGGGCATCTTATTCCCTAAGCTCCTGGCATTGATCTGGACCACCCTCCACCCAATATCCATCCTGTGTGTACCTGTGTGGCCACCGGCTCTTTCCCCCTGCACCCTGTCCACCACCCTTGTTCCGTATCGCTCTGTCCCCTTTGGGGGGTTGGAGACCGAGTCCCTCTTTCTTTGGTCCACCTGGATCAGCCCCATCTTCAGTCCCTCCCCCCTTGAGAAGTTTAAACTCCGCTTTTCTCGGCCAAATCCAGCTATTTTCTGCTTTAGAACTTCCCTCCTTCCAAGTTGAGGTGGAGTTTGTCCCTAGCATAAAGCCCTTCATCCTCTCAGGTTGTACCCCAGTCCTACAAGCCCATACCCACTAGCCTCACACCACCCCCTGAGCCATTCATTAGCCGCTGTAATTTTTTGTTGTTTTTCACAGTAGCCCTCGGCACCGGCAGGATCTCTGAGAAGGAGACCGAGCAGCCTATGGTATGCCAAACCCTGGCTAGCTCCCGAAACACTTTCAAAAAGTGGTCTGAGCGCTATTCGGCTAATAAGGAGAACATTTAAAACTCAGAGTTAGTTGTAAACTGCCAAAATATTTTATTGTATAAGCAGTTTCACCGAATTGCTATTCACCAAGAGATACAGCGTGTTTTTGCTGCATCTCTTGGTGAGTTGCAATTCGGTGAAACTGCTTATACAATAAAATATTTTGGCAGTTTAAACCTAACTCTGAGTTTTAAATGTTCTCCTTATTAGCTGAATAGTGCTCCGACCACTTTTTGAAAGTGTATTCTGTGAATTTATTAGACTGGCATCCCTTATGGCGAGCGCACCGGTCCGCTTCTTGTGCGCAGCGAGACCTGAACTTTTGAACTTCTAGCTCCCGAAACCTTGCCTTTATCTCTAGTGTACCATTTCCCTCCATGTCGTTTGTGCCCAGGTGCACCAGGATGTCCGGGAACCTCCGCATTCCTTCCCAGTGAGTATACCAGGTGCTTGGTCTTATGCACAGTCAGGCCAGGGGTACAGTTGGTCCTTACTGGACAGGTTTTACCCTCCCCCTGCCCCTCCCACTGGATACCCTGATCATGGAGTCCCCCAACAGGAGCACTCTAACCTCCCCCCTGTCTCCCGGCTTTCCCTCAAGTTGCCAAGCCTTTCAAGTCTTCCCTTGTCCTGTTTTCTGGCCCCACCCTCCATGCGGTTCCCCCCCACCACCACCATCTGGGTGTCATATGCAGCCCTGTCTCTCTTGGCTCTAGCCTCTCCCTCCAATCCGGTACTGGCCACCCCCCCCAACTGAGTATCATTTGCATCCCTGTACCCCTGTCCCAGCCCTTGACTGGTCCTGCCTCCCTAATTTTTGGCCTAACCTGGCTGTCTCTCCTTTTCGGCCCATCTATGTTAGGCACCCCCCCATAATCTGCCACGTCTGCCTGGCTCAAACCGTCAGTATCCCCATGTATTACAGCCTCCCCCTAGTTCTCCTGATCATCCACTTTACCCTGCCTGCCCCCTACCCCCATATCCTCAGCCTGGCCAAAATAAAACCTCAGCCCCTGCTTACTTGTACTCCATGCCCATCCGTGCCTTCCTTTTGCCCATGTCTCCCTTTACCTCCCTCTTCTCCAGCTGTATCCTCCTCCCTAATGCGCCCCCCATCTTCTACTGATCGTATAGGGTCAAACCTGTTGCTAAGCTTGATGCCTGCACCCAGATCTCTCCCTGCTGCCCCATCCCCACATCTCACCTCCCTCTGAACAACCCCAGTCATCTGCCTGCTTTTTAGGGTTATTCCTCCTTTTGAACCCCCTCTAGCAGAACCCTGAGTGCCCCTTGAGTATCCACCCTAGCTCCTCTTCATATACCAGTGGCTTCGGTTCGTGGTGCAGCATAGCCGGCGTCAACTTGCCCCCTGCCTCCACCCCATGCCTCCCCCATCAAACCCAGCTGCCTCCTAATCCCTCAGCCTCCTCCCTAAGATGTGCCAGCTGCCGGCACATTGGACAACCTCCTAATTTTCAAGCCCAGGCAAGTACCATTGCCACCCCACACCCTGTGCATCCAACCACCCTACCAGATATGCCCACTCTTGCAACATGTGGCCCTATCCCCATCATAGAAGAGTTTTCAGTCACTAAACCCCAAGACAATGGAAATACACAGCCTGGTACTAAAGCTTGAGCCCAGGCCCAGCCCTCTCCTTCCTGCAGGTGAGTCATTCCCCCTTCCTGGCTCTGCCTCCTTCGGCTGTTTAATAGAGGTCGTGGCATGGGTTGGTGGGTGGGGAACAAACCCCCAGCAAGTCTCACAGCTCCTTTTGTTTCAGTGAAAAGTCCCACAGCTCCTTTTGTTTTAGTGCGTGGCTGGGCTTCCCCTTTATAGCCCAGCCGCTAGTTCGAAAAATGTGCCCTCTATGCCGATTGGTCCACAGCTCCTCAGCTCTTGCTCCGTTCTCTGCTGCTTATGTGGTGAGTCCCAGCTCCTAGTGGTCGCTGCCAAAGCGGCCTGCAGCCCTGTTCCTCCAGTGAGCCTCTGGAATGCCCCGCCGTCGATGCAGCCCCCAGCAAGTCCCACGGCTACTTTTGTTTCAGTGTGTGCCTGGGCTTCCCCCTTTATAGCTCAGCTGCCAGTTCGAAAAATGTGTTTCTATGTCAATTGGTCCATAGTTCCTCAGCTCTCACCCCTTCCTCGGAATACTTTGGAAGGAAGAGCATATCTTCCCAGAGATCGGGCAGACAAACTAATCACTTTGGCATTTCAACTGAACACAACTCAGTATGTCTCAGTTCGCGACTGTATTCACCTCCTGGGTCACATGGCAGCAACCATCTTCATGGTCCCTCATGTTCACCTACACATGAGGGTCCTCTAGTGGACTCTAAGGGTCCAATTGAACAAAGAGAAAATGATTTCGAGGCATGGGTCATGGTGTCCTCTCCGGCCCTTCGAGAACTCCTGTGGTGGATGTCCCTGGACAAATGTTGTGCAGAGTCTTTTTCCAATTCCCCATCCCTTGTCTTATTCTGACAGTGGATGCCTCCTTACTGGTTGAGGTGCTCATCTAACAGATGTTCGCTCCCAGGGGACTTGGACAGCAGTAGAAGCACGCCTCCACATCAACATTCTGGAGATGAGAGCGGTCCTGTATGCCCTCCAGGCTTTTGAGACCTTCCTTCCTAAGGGCTGTCTCCTGATTCAGTCTGACTGCTCCACTGTGGTTCATTATCTGAACATACAAGGAGGAACTCACTCCTATCCCCTATGCAGGGAATCGATGAGAGTTTGGTATTCAGCAGTTCAAACAGACCTTCATCTCTTGGCGGTCCACATCCCCGGTATCCACAGTACTCTGGTGGACGCTCTAAGTAGATCCTCCTCCCAAAAACATGAATGGGAACTTCTCCAGGCTATTCTGGACGACGTCTTCCTGCTCTGGGGTCACCTGTCATTGGATCTGTTTGCCTCCCCACAAAACTGCCTCTCTACTGCTCTCTCAAGCCAGGTCCTGGAACTTTATGGTGGGCAACGTTATCTCATTTCTGGACAGGAAGATTTCTTTACACTTTCCCTCCCTTCCCTCCTCTCTTATTCAGAGGGCTCTACTCAGACTGGTCAGGGACAGGGTGACCATGGTCCTCATTGCGCCTCTCTGGCCAAGACAGGTCTAATTCCCCTTGCAGCTTCAACTATCGATCCAGGACCCTCTACCTCTACCAATTTGCTGAGCTCTTCTGTCTCAGGAAAGGGGATCTTTTTGCATCCCGACCTTCACTCCCTGCATCTACATGTCTGACTCCTTAAGACAATGCCCTCTCTAGATTCCAGATCTCTCCACAAGGTGCAGAAGTCCTGCAAGCTGCCCGTAAGCTGTCTGTATGGTCTTCATATTTCATGAAGTAGAAATGATTTTCCATATGGGCTTCTGCTTGTGAGTGGGACACCTACGATTGCCCCCTTCAGCGCATTTGGATTATTTGCTCTCTCTGTTAGAAGGTAGACTTAAATACTCTTCTGTTAAAGTGCACCTTTCAGCTATTTCAGCCTTTCATTTGCATGTGGACAACAAACCATTGTCCCAGCTTATGGTTATGAGGACCATTTTAAAAGGAATTCTTCATATTAATCCCCCTATTAGGGACCCAGTCCCATCGTGGGATTTGAATTTTGTGCTTGAAAAACAGGCGTTAAGTCCTTTTGAGCCTGCAGCCTCCTTATCTGTCCTTGAAAACTCTTTTCTTATTTGCTATTATGTCTGATCGTCTTATTTCAGAGTTACATGCACTGATGTGCAAGGAGTCCTACCTGCAGTTTAGTAAGGATAGGGTTTCTTTACGTACCAACCCAAAATTTCTTTCAAAGGTGGTATCTGAATTTACTTTGAATCAAACCAAACACTTACCTGTGTATTATGCGGAGCCAGCGAATCCAGGAGAATCCGTGCTCCATACTCTAGGTGTGCACAGAACATTCAAATATAATCGGTGTCACACCAAACCGCTGCGCAAACCGGAGCAACTTTTTGTGTCTTTTGGCCCTAGTAAAGAGGGTGTTCCGGTTTCCAAGCAGTGCTTGTCTGCTTGGTTGGCCAACTGCATTACTTTTTGTTATAAAAAGCATGATAAACCACTTCCCGGAATGGTGAAACCTCACTCCACAAGGGGTATGGCTGTCGCAGCGGCATGCTTTCGAGGCGTTTCATCAATTGAAATTTGTGAAGCTGCTACTTGGTCTACTGTACATAGCTTTACAAAACATTACAGTTTGGATGTTGCTCCGAAGAAGCAAACCAATTTCGGACAGGCTGTTCTCCAAGACCTATTGTCCTAGGTTACAATTTCTGCTTCCTCCTCCTCCTCCTCAATGCATCCTGAGTGCTGGGGACTCGTTCCTACATGTTATGAACTGGTGCAACAATCAATCAAAATCTTTATTTACCCAGGCGGTCACCATTGAGCAAGCTCATTGGCAAGGACGAGGGTGCAGAATAGAGTACAAGTAAAATAAACATAAAACAACAGTAGGAAGACGTATACAACAAAATATATACAGTGTAGAAATAAAGGTAAATAATATATACAGAGATGCCTTTATAATACTATCCATCAATAACGTGTTCATAGCCTGTAAGGGAGTCCCCGGGACATGGAAAAGCACATGCGTAGGAGACAGGGACGCTGGCAGAAAGATTCTGGGATACTAAGCAGGTGGTATCAGGGCATAAGAGTGGGCGATTGGGGGGGGGGGTTGTTTCAGTGAGTACGTAGTACGGTGGGACTGGAATGGACTGAGGTGAACCGGTAGTACCGATGGGGCTAGAATGGACTGAGGGAGGGGGGAGTAATCTTGGTAAGGGAACACTTAGTTTGAACGGGAAGGACTTAGATTGAGCGGAAACAGATTACCTCGAAGAAGATAGTACAGTTGCATAAGAACTTACCGTAACAGTAGATCGTCGAGAGTATCTCTTGCAGCAGGTCATGCTGCCCCTCCAGCCTTCCCCCTTGTTTCCTGCTTCAGAAAGGTTGTATGGCTCCAGTTCTTTCTTATGAAATATCGGGCTGCTCCTTTTTCCTCCTCGGTTCCCCTTGAGGCCAGGCAGATTGGATTCTCATTTCGGTCACTGAGATGGAAAAGAACAGAGGAATTTCTGGGACCTCCCCATTTTATATGTGCCAGAATATAACATGTGGTACCGCCAAGGGAAGTTCCAGGTGGACTGCTGAAAAATCATCCAGAGGAAATGACGCCTGCGGCTGGACATTCCAACATGTTATGACTTGCTGCAAGAGATACTCTTGAAGATCTACTGTTAGAGTAAGTTGTTACGCAACTGTACTGTCTTAAGGGCACTGAAGGTGGATAAGGACACCACTTGACTAACAATAACAAGGACCTTATTAGTCAAGCGGTGTCCTTCTTTCCTGTCCAACTGGCCATCCTGAGGCATAAAAATGACAGGATAAAGAAGTCCCATTCACTTCAATGGGGCATGCCCCTGTTCTCTCCCTGGGCACACGTCATTACGTGCTTGAGCACGGGGGCGTAGCAACAGGACTGGAGCTCTCAGAAGTGATCAGGCAGACCATCTCCAGAAAAAGGTTATGAGTGATATTTCAAAGGTATGGGGCACAATTAATAATTCAAACATGGCTAGAATAACTGTCACTGAGGGCAGCTTCCACAATATGGGAGTGGGAGCTGTTTTCATCTAGGTCGGAAACTCACTTTGAACAGTAGGAACCAGGAAGGCAGGGATCCAGATATGTTTTTGGACTGGAAAGTATTTACTGCTAGCTTGCTCTACCTGGTAGTATTTTCCTCCAAATGGCACTGATATACCATACGTCAACCTGTCTCGCACCCCCCCCCCCCACCTCTAAACACAGTCTGAGTCCCACTAGGCACCTGTAGCCACTGGAAGTCTCTATCTGATACTTCTGTGGAGTCTTGCTGTGACATTTTTAAAAGACATGCTGCAACACCCCTTCAGACGAGCCGGTGAGCAACTCGTAAAATGGTCTCCTGTGCTGTACACAACTGATACTGATGCCTTTTTTCTGTCCCCATCTCTACTGTTTTCACTCTTAGTCTGTGGTGCCATTGCTGTTGCATCGTGGTACTCTTAATTTCTGCATGTGCACTAAATATTGTAAATGTACTGTGTGGGAAACAAATTCCTAAAATCAGAAAGTGGAAGTAACTCAAGCAAAAACGGTGTAAAATACTCTTTTACTCCTCTTATCTGTTCCCCTGTGGGAAGGGGATGGGGTGTGGTGAACGAACAGGATTTATGACCTCTTGCCCTACATAAACTAAGAAAATAAATTATGCAAAATGGACTATGCAGGTCCTGTGGAGGCAGGGGATATGCTTAAAGCACCTAAACTGGTGCTCTTTAAAATATTTGCATCACATTTCTAGTTAAAACCCCACATTTTATGATTGCTCATCTCTTCTAAAATTTGTTGATGTTGCCTTTTTTTTTTTTTAATCTACCTTCCTGTTTAGTAGGACTCAAATGCGTGCTGATTTTATAATAAAAAGTAACCTTGTTTTGTTTCAAGTCCTGGCTCTATACTGCTTGCTTCTGGAACATTAGAAACATCCCAAACGGTGCAGCCACTCATGATGCAGTAGGTTCCTCTAATTCCACTGCATCATGAGTGGCTAGACTGTGTTGGGGTGTACCCAAGTCTAGGAAATATGTAACGGGAGATTATCAAGGACTGCAAACACACATACTTTTGTGCTGTAACACAGGTATGGTGGGCAGTCTGTGTTTCACTTTTTAAAAGAAAAAAAAAATCAGAATCAAAGAACCAGCTACACCAGTGTGTGTACAGAATGTAAACTGTCATGTTTGTTTAAAAAAGAGTGCTTATTAAGGATGTATATCTTGAAGAATAAAGATGTGGGACCTTTAGATTGTCCCTTTAATCATTTTGCTTGGTTTTATGTTTTTTTAATTACTATTTCGTCATTTTATTACTATTCTACTAATTAAAAGTGAAAAAAAATCTAATGGAATTCTTATATTCTGTCAGCAAAGTTTTACTGGCAAGGCTGGCAGTGCATTTTAATGGGAAACTGCAAACTTGTTCAGATCTCTATAGAGAAATAACACACTTTACCAACAAAATAGTATATGCTTAATAAAAATATGTAATTCTTGATATAATCTGTGATCTTTTATTATAACGTGGCAGGTGGCTTTTCTTCATAACCAGATTTTACTTTGGAAGAAGAGAGGCCAGATACTGTTTTTTAAAAGGGGTAAAATCGTACAGATGTACCACAATAGTGCAAATGTATAAAAGGGAGTTTGTTGCTGAAAGAAGTATATATTTCTTTTGAAAATGTATTTAGTTTCTTATTAAAATACACTGGACTCGCTAGTAGTGGGCAGTTTCTGACATCTCAATACCAGAATTTATTGAATTGTTTTCTGCTAGCCGTGTGAAAAGCAATGGTGAAACCTCTTGTTTCACTGTACGTATAGGATAGTGTAAGGTAGCCCATATGCAGCAGTGCTGTTCTTACACCGAGTGGTTACTATAACGTCAAGGACCTCAGGTCTGAAGCTCGAGAGGTCCCTTTGACGTCATGGTAACCATGAGGTGTGAGAAGAGCTATGTGTATTTGGGCTGTACTACACTATAGTATATGTTTAGAGCCTGTTATGTATAAAAAAAAAAGTGGCTGCTCAGTTGTTGTGCATGTTCTAAAAGTTGTTGTGTACATTCTAAAGATTATTGTGCATATTCCTAAATTAATATTCATGAACCTTCCCGCTGTATGCCACCTGATTGGACAAATCTCTTTACAGAAAACTTGAAACATGGCCGGCGGCTTAGAGAGTGCTTCACTGAAACGGTTTGGACATGGACTACCATATTAGACTCCGTGTTTCCGAACCATACCATTTTTAAGATTTTTGTCTCTCTTTCTCAGTTTATTAAAATAAACTCTGACAGCAAAGCCTTGGAAAGGCACACAGAAATGGCACTGACCGACTTTGCGGCAGACTGAGCTGCCAGTACCAAGCATGAGAGTGAAACAAGGTATGAAACCTTGTAAAACTTGCCCTAATATAACCTTTTTTTATTCTGAGGGAACCATATACTATAACAAATATAGTATGGTGGGCCATACTCCACTTGCCTTGTGTTTCAATCTTGAGGTTGAGATGCCAGCATGGACCTCTCGAGCTTCGCTCTTTGGGTCCATACGCTGGCATCTCAACCCTCAGCACGTCTTGTTGTGTATGGCCACCCCATACTTTATCGTTATTTCTATATAGTCTGCAGACTCAAAAACAGCGTGTTTACCGCTTGTTCTAGGAGTGCTCTCCTGCCGTGAGCTGCACTTCTCGTCTGTCCACCCGACGGCAAGCTTGCACATGCAACGCTTCAATCATCTCTTATCCTATGAACAGTGCTGATGGGGGCAGTCACATTGTGATGTAGCTACTAACGCAGAACAAAAGTTATGTGTTGGCTATGTTACTACTGCAGCAGAACACCTTTTTTACAGTGTATCGCTCTCCATAGACAGCGATGTTCCACCATACACTATTAACAAATATTTCGTTTATAAAGGCAAATGGCAGGGCAGATTTTATTTGTAGAGCGCCCAATCCCTGGTGCTCTGGGCGCCTAACACAACACAGAGGCAGATAAACAAACAAATATATTATATTTTGGTTTTATTTTATTAAATTGTGGTGACTGGGTAGGCCTACTGAACCCCGAAGGTCCCTTTTTCAGGGGCGACCCGGGATAACAATACAAGTTATAAGAATGAACAAGGACATAAGGAACATTTGAGGCATTGTGAGTTACATCATGAGGTGGTTACAGTAAAGAAAAAATAGTGGATACAGGCATGGTAAAAGAAAAGCAGTGGATACAGGCATGGCTTACAGGCAGTAAAAGAAAAGCAGTGAATGCAGGCATGGGTACAGGCATGGTTATCATGACATGTAAGCAATTGGTACTACTTTGCATATAGTTTATTCAGGGGTTACACGTGGCCTCTGGCGAGCAGTCTGTATAAGGCAGGTAGTAGGAAGGTTAAGCTAGGAGACAGGAGTTATATAGACAGACAATAACAATCGGTAAAAACCATTAAAATAGTAGATGCAGTAAAATCAGATCTAAAAGCTGGTTAGAACACATTGTCTGGGAGTGCCAGAGAAAACAGGTGGGCCTTGAGACCACTCTTGAAACACTCGACCGATTGGGCTTCCCTAGTATAGAGTGGAAGAGTGTTCCACAGGACCAGGCCAGTGGCACTGAAAGTCCGGTCACTGGCAGTTTTATGACTGATACTGGGAACCTCAAGGAGGCCCCTGGACGAGGAGCGGAGGGATCGGACTGAGACAGATAGCCAGGGCCTAGTCCATATAGGGCCTTATAGGTGAGTAAATTCACCTTGAAGATAACCCTCCACCTGACCGGCAGCCAGTGCAGAGCCCGCAGAACTGGAGCCACATGGCTGACCCTAGAAAGGCCAGTCAGTAACCTGACAGCTGCAGTTGGTGGAGGGTACCTCCAGAGACCCCGAAGTAGAGAGTGTTATAGTAATCAAGCCTGGACTTCACAAAGGCATGCACTAGTGTGGGCAGGTCTTCAGGAGAAACTAGGGGATGGATCCTGGTGATGTTCCTCAAGTGGTAAAAAACACTTTGGACAATAGATGACACCTGAGCTTCAAATGTCAACCTATCATCCAGGATGATGCCAAGATCTCGTACCCTAGAGGAGGCTATCAACTGCATAGGTCCCAGGAAAAGACCTGAGGCCCCACCGGCCACACTCCCATCACACCCTCGACCCGATTCAACCACCAGCACCTTTATCTTATCAGGGTTCAGTTGCAACCAGCTGGAGGACATCCAGTCATTGATCTCGGCCAGGCAGGTGTTAAGCACTTCCATAGCAGCCAATGTTCCAGGGGCAAAGGACAGACACAATTGGGTATCATCAGCATAGCAGTGAAAACCCACATTGTATCATCTAATGAGCTCTCCTAGGAGCAGCATATACTGTGCAAACAGCATCAGTGACAAGATCGACCCTTGAGGTACTCCACAAGGCAGGAGCCTCGGGGAGGAGGAGAAATTCATCAACATTACCCGCTGCTTCCTGCCAGTGATATAGGACTCAAAGCAACTGATGATCGTGCCGGTGAGTCCACAATACTCTCTGAGGTGATCAGGAAGCACGATGTGATCTACAGTATCAAAAGCTGAAGAGAGAGATGGAGGAGAACAAGAACTGACCTGTCACCTCTACCTCTAGCCCTGAGGAGGTCATTATGCACCCTAACACTGTTTTGGTGCTGTGCCTGTTTCTGAAACCCGACTGGAGTGGCTTATAGATGCCCAAGGCCACAAGGTGTTCCTCAGGCTGTTGCGCCACAATCTTCTCAACAACCTTAGCCAAAAAGGGAAGGTTGGAGATAGGATGGTAATTCGCCAAGATATCTGGGTCGAGAGATGACGTCTAAAGAAGGGGCCTCACCAGAGCTTCTTTTAAGGAATCCGGAAACCCCCCTCTGACAGCAAGCTCCGGACAATCATGGCAAACACCGGGCCAATGGAACCAGCACGTCTCATTAAGAAACTTGTTGGAACTGGGTCCAGTTCACAATATGTGTGCTTCAGCTTTGAGATAATCCCAATGACCTCAGCCACCTCCATTGGTTTAAACTCAGCCCAGACAGGCAGAGCACCTCCACAACTCCCAGGCCGATCACCATGAGTCACAACGTGACTCATTGACAGGATACCCTGCTGAATAGAGGACAACCTGTCAGCAAAAAAACGAGTAAACTCCTGACATAGTGATTGAAAAGCCTTTTTTTTTTATCTGTAGACAGGCTGGATGAAGAAGTCTGTCCACAGTTCGCAAAAGCTGAGGTGGTAGATTTTTCCCTGCAGCAGTCTCCCTGAACAGGAACTCTGCCTCCTTACAGTTGATTGCTTCCTGGTATTCAACATAGTGAGCACACAGGGCCATTTTGTCCACATTTGACTGGGACCACCTCCAACAATGCTCCAGCTTCTGACCCCTGATCTTCATTAACTTGAGGTCACCATCAAACCACAGAGACCTCAAGTGAGAGGATATGGGTCATACATGGACCAATGCAAGGGTATAGAGAGCCATGGAAACTGCCCTATTATATGCAGCAACACTTCACCCGTAACCATTACACATGCAACGTCTACGCTAGATACATTAGCTGCCACGAATAGTCTCGGGGACAGTCCTATTGAAGGGTGATAGCTAACCATTTTAACGGGGGCGGACTCTGGGAGGCCCTGAATGAAAACGTCACTGTGCAGTGATTAGTAAAAAGTAATTACTAATGCATCAGAATTCAATAGATGCAGCTGTTGCTGGGTCGGCCTTCAGAACGAGACGCAAAGGATTGCCCTAAGGGCCGCAAAAAGGCCTTGGCTGTAGCTGGGTCTGCTGAGCAGCTTGCCTCCCAGGGTACAGACTGTATAGGAGGGATAGAACATTTGGAAAGGGAGGAGGGGTGACTTTATTCATTAGGGAGGGCATAGAGTGTAGTAGAGAGAAAAGAGAGAAGGGAAATGTAGAGACATGGGTTACCATGCAGGAGGGTTAGTCTGGCAGTAGTTTATAGACCACCATCTCAGTCTGAGGAAGTTGGCAGGGAACTGGTGATTAACGTAAAAAATTACTGGGGCAGGATGGTGGTGGTAGGTGACTTAAACCTGCTAGGGGTTGACTGGAGAACAATGACTTCCACTAGTGCTAGGGAATAACAGATACTGGACACATTCCAGGATGTATTCCTGACACAACAGGTGATGAGGTGATGACCAGAGAGGGGAGCATTCTGGACCTGGTATTGGCAAATGACGACAAGGTAGGGGATGTGGTGGTAGAGGACCCGCTGACGGGGAGTGACCACCGTACGGTGTGGTTCTCCCTTGATCTGGGGAGGAAGGGAAATCTTACCAAAATGAAAGTAATTGACTTTAGGGGTGCAGACTTCAGAAGGATGGCAGCCATACTTGAGGGGCAGATAGCGAAAATCAGCCTGGATATGGATACGGAAAGCAAATGGGCCATCTTAAAGTTGGGCCTGATAGAGGCCACAAAAGCCAACACAAAGACCTGCAGTAAGAAAGCAAAGTCCAGAAACCCAGCTGGTGGACCAGGGAGGTACAGGAGAGATAAAGGGAGAAAGGTTAGCCTTCAGAAAATACAACAGAACCCACAGGGGTAAGACAGGGAGGAGTACATTAAGAGATCAAAGGAGGTGAGCATGGTGGTAAGGGCAGCCAAGTCCTCAAAGGAGCTAAGGTTGGCGCAAGAGATCTGGGATGGTGAGAAGGAATTTTGTAAGTACAGTAGAGAGTGGGGGAATTGTAGGGGCCAGATCACCAGAATAAAGAGAGATGGTGGGTGGACAGAGGAGGGAACTGAGCAGGCAGAAGTACTAAATGAGCACTTTGTTCGGTTTGCATAAGGGAAAAGGAAGGGCCAATTCAGCAGGGGAATGGTAGGGTGGTTGATTGGGGGAGATAATGGATGGTGAGATTCCGGTGAGGAGAGTGTGGGAAGCCCTTAAGTCCTTGCAGGCAAACAAGGCACCGGGACTGGATTAAATCCACCCCAGAGTCCTGAAGGAGTTGGCAGAGGTCCTGACAGCACCTCTGTTGGAGTTATTCAACACCTCCCTTCAATCAGGATATGTACCACAGAACTGGAGAACGGTGCATGTGGTGCCCCTCCATGTTTGTTCTGAATTGTTGTACAGAAAATGTTTCTCTACCTTTATATTTGCCAGTACCTGGCCCGTGCTGTGCCTGAAAAAGGTCTTCAGATCAGTCCATCAACCCGGTGAATGAATGAATGAATGAATAAATAAATAAATAAGAGCAGACCCAGGGATGAGGCAGAGAAATTAGAGACTGGTCAGCTTTACTTCTGGTGGGGAAATTATGGAGACCATCTTGAAGGAGTGGTTGGTGGCATTTCTGGAAGTAAATCACCTTCAGGATGTCCGGCAACATGGGTTTTCCAGAGGAGGTCTTGTCAAACTAACCTGGTCGAATTTTTTGACTGGGTGACAAAAGTTCTAGATGGAAGTTGGCCGGTTGACATCCTGTATCTGGACTTAAGCAAGGCATTTGCCTCTGTGCTGCACGGGAGACTGAGGGGCAAACTGAGGAACCTGGGAGTAGAGGTGAAGCTGGTGCAGTGGATACGGAACTGGTTGAGCAACAGACTGCAGAGGGTTGTGGCAGGGAAAGAATTCTCGGCACCCAGGAATGTCACTAGTGGGGCCCCGCAAGGATTGGTTTTGGGTCCACTGCTTTTTAATGCTTTCATAGCGTATGTAGCGGAGGGAGTTAAGAGCAAGATGAGTCTGTTCGCTGACTGCAAATTAGGTGTGATGGTGGACAGTGAGGAAGGGATGAGGGTACTCCAGGAGGAAAAGACTTGAACAGTGGTTAAACACATGGCAGCTAGGGTTCAATACTAGGAAGTGCAGTATACTGCATTTTGGGGCCAGGAACCCAGGATACAGTTGTCACTCGGGAAGGCAGATATCCTTATCTAAGGAGGAAATTATCTGCGTGTGGTGATCACAGGGAATATGAATCACTCAGTACAATGTAGAAAAGCAGCGGCAAAGGCAAACAAAATGCTGGGGTACATTGCTAGGGGGATTTCTTCAAGAAGGGAGGAGATTATTCTGCCACTGTAGAGATCACTGGTGAGGCCGCACTTGGGAGTACTGTGTGAAGTTCTGGCGTCCATACTTAGAGGGACTTCAGGCTCCTGGAGTTAGTCCAGAGGAGGGCATCTAAGATGATCCAGAGAATGGGGGAGAAATCCTATTGGGAGAGACTTAAGAGAGCTCAGCATGTACTCCCTATAGGATAGAAGGGATAGAGGAGATATGATCGAGACCTTTAAGTACTTGAAGGGCATAAACAAAGTTTATAGGTAGTCCTGTGGACCTATAGGGCTATAATTAGCAAACTGCCCCAATATATTTCTGACTCTCTGCCTGTTTTGTCCGCTGGCTGCTATGAACTGTAAAGCCTTTTCCTGATTTCTCTGATTTTGTTCCTAAGGCCAGGGCGCGCTTTGGTGCAGCAGCTATGTCATGCCCTTCCCGTGTTGTGAAATAACCTGCAAAAGACTCTAAAGTTTATAGTGCCAGTAAGCATGTCCCTCTTTAAGGCACTGTTTCATCGCAAGTTCAGCGAGTCCTGTGAGCGTTGTAATTAGATGTCCTCCCTGTGAACCCTACTTACCTTACCTAGCCTGGTCATCCATAGTGCTTCTCCTGCTCATCCCTCCCTCCCTATACCTGTGTCCTCCCCATATCCATCCTTGTGACCTCTCCGTGTCCCTCTTCTTAGCCTCCCCTGTGCCCTCCCCACTTAGTCATCTTTGTCCCCTTACACCCCCTCATGACCCTCGAGACCCCTTCCACTTCTACCCTCCCCTTGCCCAACCTCTATATACCATACTTAGGTATACATAGAATTCTCTATAGTAACTAATATATAATAACTTGTAGTCACTTGTTTGTATAGTGTATCTCTTGTATTTACTGACAGTCATTTGTGATTATCTCCTATAGAAGAATCTTATACAAGAGGTATACTCTTTCAAGCTCAGATACGGAGTTCCTTTATCAGCAGTGCAGCCATGTTGGGGTTGTACAGGCTGCTGCCTGTGTTAAGGCAAGCATTCCCTTGGCATCACACCCCCCAGACAAGGACTCCAGGAAGATTGATGTCATGGCAAAGAAGCAGTACATGACATCATCCTTCGGACTCAGGCAGGCTAATTATATGGCCTGTGCAGCCAGGTACCAGAAGTCCAGGTGGGACACTGTACTGGCACTGGCTAAATAGGCTTCCCCCCAGCTTGCCAAGGAGCTGCAGGAGGTGGCTGCAGATGGGATTGAGGCATCGAAAGTTCAGTTTCATGCTGCTGTAGACTCCAGTGATGTATCATCAAGAGTCATGGCTACATCTGTGGCTCTTTGGAGAATGGCTTGGCTCAGATGTACTAGCCTCTCACAGGATACCTGGGCTAAGGCCATGGATTTTCCTGTAGTGGGTAATTCTCTGTTTGGGGAGCAGACAGAGAATTACATGAAGAAAATGGATGACTACAGGACCACTTACAGGAGTGCTCATGCCAAGGAAAGGCAAGCAACTCCTCAAAGGCAGCAGTCCAGGGGCAGGGGCAGGCCTTTCCAAAGGCCTTTTTACCAAGCACAGGCCTCTTCTTCCTTTTCACAGAGGGGGTTCCTCAGAGGGAGAGGCAGAAGGGGGATGAGCAGGCCTGCATCCACCCCTCAGCCTAAAGCCCCTGCCAAGCAGGCACCCTGATGGGTCTGCCTGGGTCGATTCTCCTAGCCCAGTAGGGGGCAGGCTGGCTTACTTTGTCCAGGACTTGATGTCTGTTACATAAGACAAGTGGGTCCTGGAAGTAGTAAGCCAGGGACTGGTTCTCAGCTTCAAAAAATTTCCAAAGATGAGAGCCAGATCTTTTCCACCTGCAAATCTCTCGGAAACCCTTGCCCTAGAGGCAGAGGTTTCTTCTCTTCTAGCTCTAAGAGCTATAGAGAGAGTGCCTACTCTACACAGGGGCAAAGGATTGTACTCCAGGTACTTCCTAACCCCCAAAAAGACAGGAGAGTGGCGACCCATCCTGGACCTAAGGTACCTGAACAAACATCTTTAAAGCCAAAGTTCAGAGATGGTTACTCTGGGGCTGTGACGTGCAGCAAATTTTACAGCTCACATATCGATTGGGGAAAATTCATTTTAAATCTCATATTTTGAAGCTCCCACAGTTTCTTAGACCCCTCCAAGGTGAAGAGCGACCCAAAGTTCATCAGGATGGGTAATCCCAAGAAAGACAGGATGCCTGGAGTGACTGGGAAAGCTAAAGGAACAGCGGGCCTTGGGAGAACGGAGGAAATGGCGTTGGCTGAGGGCCGACCTGTTGGTGAAGAAACTGTCAGCACTTTGGGCCATAAACTCCAGACTCTGATAATATCAGTGGCTACACTTAACCAGAAGGTGTGATTTCAATACAGTACTGATTGTAGAGAAAGCAATGGGCCGGGCTGAAAAGCGACATTCAGGAGGTTCCAAACAGGCGAGGCCTTGACGGGGCGACCACCCTGCTCATTAAAGAATCCCAGCATCTTAGAGCACGTTTGGAAGCTCTTGAAAATCAAGCGCGTGGGGCAAATATCCGGATCGTAGGACTTCCCGAAGGCTCTGAGGGGGACCACCCGATCCTAAACATGCAAGAATGGCCAACGGAGAAGCTGAACTTAGAAGCCTCAGCAAATACCTGGGACATACAGAAAGTTTACCGGGTAACACCTCGCGGTCATTCACAGAACTCAGACGACCCACGCACTTTAATGTTGGTCACCGTGGGAGTGGCGGCTAGAGATAAAATTCTCCGGTTGGCCCATAAAGCGGCCCCAGTATTTCAGGGGGATTCCCAAGTTCATATTTTTCCCCGACATCAGTTATGCAACAGGGTAACGGAGGAAAAAGTTTGATGGGGTCAGACGAGTCCTGAGGGAGCTGGGAATACCGCATACCGTTATCTTTCCAGCCAGACTCCGGATAGTGCACCAGAGCAGGGTCTACTTCTTTTCAGATCCCACTGAGGCCGGTAAATGGGCAGACAGAAGGGTCGTGGAACGGAGAAAGAGAACGGAGGGATCGGACGAAGAGGACGACGAGGCAACATCTTAAAGGTCTTGGGAACTTTGGACTCATTAATGCTCTCGTCTCTTTTAGTAATATTTTACATCTTTACCCACCAGTTAAAATTTTTGGAAACCAATAAAGCCTGTATACTTGTTAGATTTGGAAGGCAGGCATGTCTTAGCGCTCTTCCTCGTTGGTGGTTTTGTAGTAAGAATTAGAGCGGGCCTGCTATATTTAGTTAACGGTGGGGAAAGGAAGCAGGAATAAATTTAAGACAAAGAAAAGAGAAGTGGGCACTTTATAGTATAATGGTCTCCTTCCGGTGTTTGCTTAAAGATTTGCTGTAAATTAATCTATAGCTGAATTTTTCCACTTTCATTTAGGGCTGAGCATGGCACCAATTTCTCCTATGCTAGGGGCATTGCTTGATTACTTTTGGACTGTATTGCTGGACAACTACTTAGCATAATGCTAAGCCATGTGCTCGTGGGCTATTTAAGCAGCACACACTAGGATGATTTATAAATCCTGCTTTGTTGAATATAGGATTACCCCCCCCATATGATGTAACACAATGTAGTTGATGCATGATATCCTTTAGATTAAGGAGGAAATTTTATTTTTCCCCAGAAGGAAATGTTGTATTTATTTTGGACTGTCAACTACATGCATTATATATATGTTTTGTACAAGGCAAAATGAAAAAAATAAAGTATAAAAAAAAAAAGATGGTTACTCTGGGAATTATCCTTCCCTCTCTAAGGCCAGGGGACTGGCTAGCCTCCCTGGACCTCAAAGATGCCTACTGTCACATTCCCATCAGGTGCTCCCACATAAAGTACCTCGGGTTCAAGTTGCCCTCAGGCCACTATCAGTTCAGAGCAATGCCCTTTGGCCTAACATCAGCCCCAAGGGTCTTCACAAAGTGCCTGGCAGTAGTTGTTGCCTTCCTAAGAAGACAAAAGATTTCCATTTTTCCATATTTGGACGACTGGCTCATAGTGGGCCAGGTCCCCAGACCTAATCAAGTCACACCTGCAAGTGACCCAGCAAGTGCTCACTTCTTTAGGATTTGTTCTCAACCTACCAAAGTCCGTTCTTGTACCAGTGCAGCTCCTCACCTTCATAGGGGCAGAGCTGGATATGGTAAAAGGAAGAGCCTTCCTTCCCCTGGACAGGGCAAGGGCTCTCATGGAGCTGGCCTCTTCATTCAGCCTTCAGGTGTCTCGACCAGCAAGGCACTTCCTTCAGCTATTGGGCCACATGGCAGCTTCTACAGCAGTGGTCCAAGGCTCAAGATTCCAAATGAGGGACATTCAGGTCCACTTAAGAGCTTTTTGGTCCCAAAGAAAGGATTCCCTTACCAAACTAATTCCAGTGACTCGAACTCTGATCCAAGCCCTGCAGTGGTGGCAGGATCAGGACACTCTGAGGCAAGGGGTTCCATTTGCCACTCAGTCTCATTCAGTGGTCCTCACCACAGATGCTTCCCTGCTGGGCTGGGGAGCTCATTTGGGGGAACTTACCACCCAGGGACTGTGGTCGCCTCAGGAATCTCTTCTACACATCAATCTCTTGGAACTCAGGGCAGTGTTTCTGGCACTACAAGCTTTTTCCAAATCAGTACAGTGCAGGGTGGTTCAGGTCAGAACAGACAGCACCACCACCATGTGGTACATCAACAAGCAAGGAGGCACTCGGTCTATGGCCTTGTGCACAGAAGCAATGACGTTGTGGTCCCTGGCTTATTCCCTGCAAACCTCTCTGATAGCAGTTCACCTTCCAGGAAAGGACAATGTTCTAGCAGATGCACTGAGCAGAATATCCCAGGGCCATCACGAATGGGCCCTAGATCCTCTGGTGTTGAAGGTGATTTTCTCAAGATGGGGCACTCCAGAGATAGATCTTTTTGCAGCCTCAGACAATCACCAACTTCCTCTTTTTTTGTTGCAGACCCCCAGTCTTGGTCTGAGTCCCTCTGGATGCTCTGATTCTGCACTGGGAAGGGAAATTTCTGTATGCTTTTCCCCCTTCCCTCTCCTGTTCAAAGTGCTAGTCAAGATAAGGTCACAACCATGCAAAGTGATTCTGATTGCTCCAGACTGGGCCAGGCAGTCATGGTATCCCTTGTTGCTGTCCCTAGCAGTCCATCTTCCCCTGTCTCTTCCCAGGAATTACAACCTGTTAACATCCTCTCAGGGGAGGATTTGGTACCCCAATCTTTAGTCTCTCAATCTCGTTGGCTCTTGAAGAGTTGGAGGTTGCAGATCTGCATCTTTCCCAAGGGGGTTCTGGACATCCTTAAGGCTTCTCGAAAGCCTTCCACCAGAAAGACTTGAAACTCAAAATGGAAAAGATTCAGCATCTGGTGTTCTAAGAAGAATATTTCTCCAGACTCTGCTGAATTGCCTACGGTTCTGGATTATATGGTCCACCTCAATGGCCTAGGTCTCAGACCAGCTACTCTCAAGGTATACTTGGCAGCTGTTTCTGCTTTCCTGTCAGTAGGCAAGTCTTCCTCTCTGTCATCTCATCCTGTATTCTGTAAGTTTTTCAAGGGATTGCTTCACACCAATCCTCCCTTTAGGGATCCTGCTCCTGCTTGGGATCTTAATGTTTGCATTGCTCAGCTTATGCAACCCCCTTTTGAGCCTTTGTCCTTAGCAGAGCTTAAAGTACTTGACTTGGAAAACTGTTTTTGGTGGCCATTACTTCTGCTAGACTTATCAGTGAATTGCAAGCCCTGTCAGTGGAATCTGATTTCATCCCTTTTCACCGAGATAAAGTGGTCCTTAGCACTAACAGAAAGTTCTTGCCTAAAGTGGTTTCAGATTTCCACCTCAGTCTATTTCTCTCCATTTTCTTCACTGATCATTCTTTCTTGGGAGAGAGGAGGCTACACAGTTTGAATGTTAAAAGAGCCCTTAGCTACTACATAGAGCGTACCAAGGGCCACAGATTTGACTCCCTCCAGTTGTTCCTCACTTATGGAGAAGTTGGGAAGGGCAAACCTGCTGCCAAGAGATCTATTGCCAGGTGGATTGTTTCTTGTATACAATTCTGCTATGAAAAACTGGGTAAAACTCCACCCTCAGGCCTGAGGGCTCATTCCACAAGAGGTACAGTTGCTTCCCTGGCTACTGCCAGGGATATCCCTCTTTTAGAAATTTGTCAAGCAGCCACCTGGAAAACAGTCCATACTTTTACCAAGCATTACTCTCTGGATATCCAGCGTAGGAGTGATGCTCGGTTTGGCACAGCAGTACTTCAGAGCCTATTTCCAAAGTAGGTTCTGTCCCTCTTCCATGGAGGTACTGCTTGGTAGTCTGCAATTGTCAAAATACAGCAAGACTTCTTGTTGTTTGAAGAAAAAATTACTCACCTTAGTAATTATGTTTCTTCCAGTGGAATCTTGCTGTATTCTGACGTCCCCTCCACCTCCCCTCTCAGAACCTAGATTTTTGGGATGTGGGTGGGCAGGCGCAGTGTTGGCACCCTAGAGGTGCCCCCTTTTACACCCTCCTTTTTCTTTGGGTGGATTGTTATTTCATTTGATTGGTTTTTGTTTTGGGGCTTCCTGACTTGAGTCTTCCTTTGAGGACCCAAAACATTATTTTTCTGCCAGTTGGCTAGTTAAAAATTTTACAGTTTCTACACAGAACACCTAGTGAGTTTTGCTCGTAAAGATCTGATGGTTGCAGTTCGAATAACAGCAGGCAGAAGCTTCAACCGAGCTCGAGATGAACATTCTATGCCATGCATAGAAAAGTTAACCCTTTGTTCTCTGGGGCAGTTTAAAGGCTGGGGCTAACTGCAATTGTCATAATACAGCAAGACTCCATTAGAAGAAACATAATTACTAAGGTGAGTAATTTTTTCTTCATGGGCAAGGTACAAGTAGGGAGAGAATTGACCAGGGTGGTGAACTCATGGAGGGAAAATTTGGTGGGAGGAATGGAAAGGGGGGTGGGGGGGGGCAGCAGCAGTTGTCTGAACTGTGAGATGCGTTTTTGAGCAGATGAGATAGACCGTGAGGCCTAATTCTGCTGGCATTGTCGTATGTTTGTATGATATCTTGAGATTGGCTACAAAGATATCACTTGTTTTGCAGTTTTTATCTCCTCGAGTGTTTTGTCTAAATGACTGTGTCTAGACTGCTGACACCAGCAAGTAAGCCCAATAACATTTTTTAACTATATGTGTATTGGTTAGCCAAAGTTCATACAGAAAAATTACTGACACAACACATAAGGATGCATAACATTTCACTGGTGCTGCCACTCCTCTTAATGCACTCACAGCAAGTAAAACATGTCAATGGGCACAGCAATAAGGCAAAATCTATAAACAGTTCGAATGCCATGTGATTGAGCCCAAGAGTTGCATGTATTAAAAATAAGAACTTGAAGAACCGTTATCTACACAGTCTCTAATTCCTGCATAGGGAAGTGAGAGTTGCGTGCTATTTCCGAAATTTGTGCCACAAGGGCAAAAAACAAATTAAGATAACGGCAGTGTAGAAGAATCTTAAGCATTCTGGAAAGTAGTTGGAGAACAACAAGCAAAAATATTAGGGCAAACAGGGAAAGCGTATATAAAACAGTGCCAGCATTGTACATCAGCAATTAAAGCAGCCACCAGAGCCCTGTAAACTTGAAGTGTGTCCCAAAATGTCCCTGTCACCGCCAAGTAATGTAGCAGACTGTACTATTATAAAGGAGTCCATGAAAATAACTGATATGAGGCCAGGCCACCAGCTGTTATAGAAGAAGTCCCATCTAACAGTACAATCCATGATCCCTAATGGACCGTTTTAAAATCTCGATTATACAATGGGTCTTAAAAGTCCTGCTTTCCAAATGGCTGACTGGCACCTTTTCCCCGTTGTAAATCCTGCGATATACCAACGAGAAAAGTTGCCAGCTGCCAGTGAGCCGCATCAGGAAGTCCCCTGAAATCACTACGACCACAGCAAAGTCAGGACTGGCAAAGACTGCAACGGACGGCGACCTGAATAAAGTGCTATGTAACGCAAGTAAACCTGCAACACAAGGTTTTAAATAATTATCAGTTTTTTTCTTGGGACAATACTAACTGTACAGAAAGCATTTATATAGATTTTCTAGAAGTATTATGTTTGTTAAACACAGTGAGGCAAGTGCTATGCATTTTCACAATGTTTTAGAACTTTTATGAGCAAAACGCTAATCAATTTTTAGAGTTAAATAAAACCCTGCAACATACAAGAGAAACCACAGTAAGTCCCCAAAGCATCAACAAAACTAAAAATCACCACAATGAATTCCTGAAACACTCTGGGAAGCAGCTTCACCAAACAATATTTTAGAAATCGTTTTTGGGCAACTCCTTCCATGCGACTTACCTCTGAAATTGTTTCCTTGCTCCTAATCACAGTATACATCCTACAGGATGTGCGTTATGCCAGGATTTACTCACTTCTGGTATGGTTTACTCACTCAGCCTGCGGCCTCCGGGCCTTGTAACCAGACCACACTGGGCATGGGTAAATCTTGGCATAACCCACACCCTGTTGTGGTATATAGCTTAAAGAAAGAATTGATGAGGCAGAACAGAGTCTGCTGTTCATAAAGGTGTAGCAGCCCTGTGGTATTGCATTATAGAGCCCTCAGGCAGCATCTTCCTCCTCCAGTTCAGAATACGAGGCTTCATCTCTGCGGAGGTGCACTGGAGCATGCCATTGTGCCTATTTTAAAGCTGCTTCTGGGTCTGAAAAAATTAAAATAATTTCCCCGATGGGCAGTGCGTAGTTCGGCAGGAAAAATCATGACATGGACGATGCCTGCTGTGCAGAGGATCGCCCGAACCCCGTTGAACGTTTTTCATTCTGGTAGCATAACTAAGATCAGGGTATAAACAAAGTTTTCTTTTGTCTAGCCAGCCCCAGCACAAATCCCTGGAACCCACATCACCCAGTACAATAACTATTGCTCTGGGTGTATCAGGATTATCTGGTCTGCCACTGGCCGCCACTCTGTTGGCCTTCTGGATGTGAAATGGCCTGGCAGTAAGGGGTTCACCAAGTTGCTGTTCCAGTCAGTTCTTTAGAAATAACATGAGGTGGTCTCCTTCACTCCATTCTGGTGAAACCACTACTATAATGTTGGACAATCTGGCCTGGTTCTCTAGGGATTAGAGTCTTGTTTTCAGGTGTCCATTTTCTTTCACCAGGTTAGCCGTAGCTCCAGGGGCAGCTTTCGGATTATTTGCTGTGCACTATCTCAGATTTTTATAGTCACCATTTCCATTTCCAAGGAGCGGACTCTATTTGTCAAGGAGTCAAATGTTTCTGCTAGTCCTGAGACTGTGTGAATTAAGGGGGGATTTTTAACCTCAAACTCTGAAGTGTCTCTTCACTGTCTTCTGGCGAGACAGCAGCAGTGTTTCCAGGAGCAGACCCTGAGGTCGGTGGGCCCAGGAGAGATTTGCTTTTATCTCTCTGATTTTGCTGTTTTTCTTGGCGTGGATTGCCTATGATGGAGCTGGAATGTTCCCACACCGATTACATCAGGGAGAATGTCGATAGTTGTCCAGAATCAAAGTTTTAGTACTGCTATCCAGCTTCTGATATACAGACGTGCTAGCTGAAGCAGCCGTATTGCTCTGGCGCCACAGTCCCCCGCCCCCCTCCCAATAACATGTTTTTAAAGATCAATGCCAACCATTTTACACACTGTTTAAAAAGCCTAGAAACATCTGAATTCAAGTCCCCGTGTTATCAGTAGTGTTTCCTGAAAAGTTTATGCTATTTAGTTTTGTGGTTTTCTTTAAATCAGCATTTAATAACCTGTTCTGCACTAACTGAAAACAGTTGGGCTGTTTTCTGTCCCTCTGACTGAGCCTGGGAGAGTGATGACATCATATGGGACAAGTCTACAGCTTTAGCAGCTTAAGTACCTTCGTGACTGATGAGCTGTTACCTCACAGATTGTTCCAATTGGGAATGTAATTGTTTGCTGTCCAGGATTTTTACAAACTCAGTCTCTGGTGTTTGTTCAGATGAAATAGCTGAAAATCCACATTTTGTTAATCTAAAGAGCTGATCATTTGAGTTTCAGTGCTGAATTGAAATGAAATGCATTTGAGAAATCATTTTATCTGCATCACAGCTGCTGCCAGTTCTTTCTCATCAAAACTCTGTTTTTTTTTTCTTTTCTAGCTATATAGCACTGGGTTGTTTAATTAATGGCTATAAAATAAGTCTCAATGTTTGTTAGTGCATACAAGTAGTTTGTCTTTTTAATGTAGTCTCAATAAATAGGTTTATGTAAGAAGAAAAAATTACTCACCTTAGTAATGTTGTTTCTTCTAATGGAGTCTTGCTATATTATAGACATTAGCAGTTTGTTCCAGCTGTAGAACTGCCCCGGAGTGAAATGGTTAAAACCATTCCAAAATAGAATTTTGGCACGAGAGCAGCTCTATCTGTGTCATTTCAAACTTGAACTGTCAGATCTTTACGAGCCAAACTCACTAAGGTCTGTGTGGAAGCTGTAACCTACACTAGCCAAATGGCTACCTAAATAATAACAACCATTGATGGTCCCAACACCTAAGACTCAAGTCAGGGGACCAGAAATACTAACACCATTCTAATAATATGAAAATGGAACATAAGTATAATAAAACACACAGCACATACACTACACCCCAAAGTCCCAAAGGGGCAAAATGCTAACAGGACATAAGTAGTGCCCACACTAAGTTGCCCGCACCCCACCAAGTAGAGGTTCTGAGAGGGGCAGGTTGGGGGGGAGGTCTATAATATAGTAAGACTCCATTAGAAGAAACAACATTACTAAGGTGAGTAATTTTTTCTTCAAACAACATGAAGTCTTGCTATATTATAGACATTAGCAGAATACACAGCAGTACCTCCATGGAGGAGGGGCAGAACCTACTTAGGAATAGGCTGTGAAGAACAGTTGTGCCAAACCGAGCATCTCTCCTGGCCTGGACATCCAGGGAGTAATGCTTGGTAAAAGTGTGTACCGCTTTCCAAGTAGCAGCCTGGCAAATCTCTAATAAAGGGATATCTCTGGCAGCAGCTAGAGCACTAGCTGTACCCCTGGTAGAATGAGCCCTCAAACCAGGGGCGGCTCTGTCCACTTTCTGATAACAAATTGGATACAAGAGACAATCCACCTGGCTATTGATCTCTTAGTGGCAGGTTTGCCTTTCCCAACTTCACCATAGGTAAGGAAAAGTTGGAGAGTTCAACCTGTGACCTTTGTGCAGCTCTATATAATAACTAAGAGCTCTCTTAACATCCAGGCTGTGCAACCTCCTCTCACCCGAAGAGGAGTGATCAGTGAAAAATACTGGAAGGGAGATAGAGTGATTAAGATGGAAATCTGAAACCACCTTAGGCAAAAACTTCCTATTAGTCCTAAGGACTACCTTATCCCTGTGGAAAGAAATAAAGTCAGTCTCCACTGACAAGGCTTGCAATTCACTTATGTGTCTGGCAGAAGTGATAGCCACTAGAAAAACAGTTTTCCAAGTTAGGTACTTAAGCTCTGCAGAAGACAGAGGTTCAAAAGGGGGTTGCATTAACTGGGCAATGCAAACATTAAGGTCCCAAGCAGGGCGGTTCCCGAAAGGAGGATTAGTATGGAGTAATCCCTTAAAAACTTGGAAAACACAGGATGAGAGGAAGAGGGATGACTTTCCTGCTGACAGAAAAGCAGACACAGCTGCCAAATGAACTCTCAGGGTAGCTGGTCTGAGACCCAAGGAATTAAGATGTACCATGTAATCTAACAAAATGGGCAATTCAGCAGATTCTGGAAATATTTTCCCAGCACACCAAATGGAAAACCTTTTCCATTTAGAACTATAAGTAGCCCTAGTGGAAGGCTTTCTGGAAGCCTTTAGGATCTCAAGAACACCCTGAGAGAGGTGTAAATCAGCAAACTCTAACTCCTCAAGAGCCAGGCATTGAGGTTGAGGATTTGAGGTCCGGATATCAAACCCTTCCCTGGGCACAAGTCAACAGATTGTGATTCCTGGGAGGCACAGGGAAGATGGACTGTCAGAGACAGAAGGAGTGGGTACCAGGCTGCCTGGCCCAATCTCGGGCAATCAGAATCACCCTGCAAGGCTGAGATCTGATTTGACTAGTACTTTGAATAGGAGAGGAAAGGGGAAAGCATAGAGGAACTTCCCCTCCCAATCCAGAAGAAGGGCATCCAGGGGAACTGAGCCCAGCACTGGAGGCCTGCAACAGAACAGAGGAAGTTTGTGATTGTCTGGGGCTGCAAAAAGATCTATCTGAGGGATGCCCCACCTGGCAAAATCTATCCCCAGCACTTGAGGATCCAGGGACCATTCGTGATGGCCCTGGGAAATCCTGCTGAGGGTATCCGCTAGGACATTGTCCTTCCCTGGAAGATGAACTGCTATGAGGGAAGTGTTCAGGGAATAGGCCAGAGACCACAACTTCATTGCCTCGGTGCACAAGGCCGAAGACCGAGTGCCCCCGCTTGTTGATGTACCACATTGTTGTGGTGTTGTCTGTTCTGACTTGTATCACCTTGTCGTGGACAGATGCAGAAAAACTGAAGAGCTAAAAAGACAGCTCTGAGTTCCAGCAAATTGATGTGGAGCAGAGATTCCTGGGGGACCAAACTCCCTGAGTGGAAAGGTCGCCCATGTGGGCTCCCCAACCCAGAAGGGAAGCATCTGTAGTGAGAGTCAGGTCATGAGAAGGGAAATGAAGGGACCCCGCTCTTAATGCTCTGATCCTGCCACCACTGGAAGCTAGGATCAAGGTTAGAGTCACTGGGACCAACTTGGAAAGGGGTCTCTTCTCTGAGACCAAAAGGTTCTCAAGTGAAACTGAATGTCTCTCATCTGAAATCTGGCTCCCTGCACAACAGCTGTGGATGCAGCCATGTGCCCCAGGAGCTGCAGAAAGTGTCTTGCTGGTCGAGAGACCTGCAGAGTGAAGGAAGAGGCCAGAGCCACTAAATTCCTTACCCTTTCTGGGGGAAGAAAGGCTCTGGCTAGCCTTGTGTCCAATTCTGCCCCTATAAAGGTGAGTACCTGGACTGGTTCCAGAACCGACTTTGGTAGGTTTAGCAGAAAACCCAGGGAGGTGAGAAGCTGCTGGGTGACCTGCAGGTGAGATTTTACCTGTTCTGGGGACTGGCCTACAATGAGCCAGTCGTCTAGATAGGGAAAAACAGCAATCCTCTGCCTCCTTAAGTGGGCCACTGCTAGACACTTGTGAATACCCTTGGAGCAGAGGTAAGGCTAAGGGCATTGCTCTGAACTGGTAATGACCTGAGGGCAGTTCTGAATCTGAGGTACTTTCGATGGGATCTTCTGATTAGGACATGGAAATAGGCATCCTTGAGGTCCAGGGAGGCTAGCCAGTCCCTGGCCTTAGGGAAGGTAAAATCATTGCCAGAGTTACCATTTTGAACTTTGGTTTCAAAAGATGCTTGTTCAGATATCTGAGATCTAAAATGGGCCGCCATTCTCCTGTCTTTTTGGGGTAAGGAAGTATCTGAATACAGACCCCTGCCTTGATGCAGGGAGGAACCCTGTACTGCTCTGAGAGCTAACAGGAATGAGACCTCTGTTTCCAGAGCGGAGGGTCTCTGAAGCACTTGCAGGTAGAAAAGTCTGCTTCTCAACTTGGAAACTTTTGAAGCTGAGAACCAGACCCTGGCTTACTACTTCCAGAACCCACTTGTCTGAGGTTAAAGAGCCCAATTCTGACTAAGTAAGCCAGCCTGCCCCCACTGGTACAGGAGAATCGGCCCTGGGCACCCCATCAGGGTGCCTGTTTAGGAGGTTTAGGCTGGGGGTGGGAGCAGGTCTGCCCACCCTCGTCTGCCTGCCTCTGAAGAAGCCCCTCTGAGCATAGGCAGAGGCCTGAGTCTGGTAGAAAGGCCTGTGAAAAGGCCTACACCCTCCCCTGGGGCATACTTTGAGGAGTGGCTTGCCGCTCCTTAGGCTGGGCGCTCTTGTAAGTAGTCCTATATTCATCCATCTTCTTCATGTAATTCTCTGTCTGCTCTCCAAACAGAGAATTTCCCACCACAGGAAAATCCATAGCCTTAGTCTGGGTATCCTGTGACAAACTAGTACACCTGAGCCAGGCCAACCTACGAAAAGCTACAGATGTGGCCATGACCCTAGAGGAAACATCATTAACATCCACAGCAGCATGAAACTGAACCTTAGAGGCTTCAATGCCATCAGCAGCCACCTGTTCTAGTTCACTAGCCAGCTGGCCATGGGCCTGCTTGGCCAATTGCATAACAATATCCCATCTAGATTTCTGATACCTAGCTACATAAGCCATATAATTTGCTTGCCTGAGTCCCAGAGAGCTGCCATATACTGTTTTTGCCATGGCATCAATCTTCCGGAATCCTTGTCAAGAGGATGTGAAGCCAAGGGAATATTAGCTTTATCACAGGCAGCAGCCTGAACTACCCCAACATGACTGCATTGCTGAGAAAGGAATTCTGTATCAGGGCCTGACAATGTATACCTTCTGTCCATCTTTTATCTACAGGAGGCACAGAATTAGGAGCTTTTAAAATTTTAATTGTTTGTTTCCTAAAAGACTTATGTAAAGGAATAGACAATCTCCTAGACTCTGGAATATCCATCATTTCTACAAAATCAGGCTCCTCTTGCTCATCCACAGCCTCTTCTAAGGGAAGCTGGAGGGTTTCAGCAACTTTTTTATAAAACATAAAATGAGATGGGGACTCAGACAGCATAGGGGGAGATTCTAAAGGTCTGTCTGGGAGATGTCCGGTTCAATGGGCACCCAGACCTTCCCAGCCACATTCATACTGTTCATAATCCTCCTCCGGTTCATAAAATTCCTCTATATCATAATCCTGAACCACTGGGACCGGACAAACCGACCTTTTACCAGATAGTGGTGGTTTGGACGGACCCTGAGACAGTGACTGGACAATTTGTATGGCTTTTGCTATCTCTGCAGCAGTTGGAGAAGGAATTTTGGACGCCATACCTGCTGATTTTCTTGTGTTCTTTACTGGAATTGGTTCCTCAGAACCAGCTTTTCTTTTGGCCGAGGAAGTCTGGCCCTGATCAGAGGGCACTCCCTCTGGTTCGGTTGGCACCGAACAGGCTGGCCATCCGGTCAGCGGACTTTTTAGCCTCTCGTTCCTGAGCCTGCCCAGTCTTTTTCAGGGTGGCTGCAGGAAAGTCTTACATACCTGGCAGTCTGACTGAGTGGGTCAAACTCCAGACAATAAACACATGTGGTGTGTGGGTCAGCCTTGGCAAAGACTTCCCCACAAACATCACAGTGTTGAAACCAGTGGGCCCGGTTTTCTTTTGGGGTTTCTCAGACATAATGCCAGCCTAACCAAAACTTGCCCTTTAAGACGGCAGTGCCAGGCAAGACACCCTTATCGGTTCCTAACCGTGTCACAGGTATTGGAAAAAAACGTAATAAATCCGTTTTTTTTAGAACTGATAAGAACCGGGAACTGCACTCTAAAATAGTACTTTTAGTTTTAAATGAGTTTTAAACCCACTGATCGGTTCAAAACCGAACCGATAACTTACAAGTTCCACACAGACAAAACCTTCATTTACTTACGGTTACCACAGATAGAGCTTGAACTGAACGGTTTTGCGGTTAAAATAAAACTATTCTCGGTTAAATCCAACCGAGAAAACACTTTTTAAACCGAGAAATGAACCGAGCAGAAGGAGAAATCTCTGGAGCGACTGTTCACTGAGGCGGAGTAAAGAATCTGACAGTTCAAGTTTGAAATGACACAGATAGAGCTGCTCTCGTGCCAAAATTCTATTTTGGAATGGTTTTAACCATTTCACTCCGGGGCAGTTCCAGAGCTGGAACAAACTGCTAATGTCTATAATATAGCAAGACTTCATGTTGTTTGAACATTATTTTCCTCTCAGACTGACAAACAGGTGCCTTCCACACTCTGCTATTTCAGGTACATGTTCAGTATGAACTCACAAATGTCAGTTCTTTAAAGTTTTCTGTGTGAAAATACATAATGTATAACTAGAAACAGTGCATAGCATCCTGATGCCCCTTGTCTCCTGCACCATAGTTGTCAGCTGCCCTGTCCTCTTGCCACCACAAGCCCTCTGTTTCTTGCCCCACATTCAAGGCCACTGTACCCTGCTGCTCACTGTCTTCTCCCACACAGTTGGGGTTGCTGCACCCTGTTGCCCATCATCAGCCTGAACAGTTAGGACTGCTGCACTTTGCTTCCCCATGCCAGAACAGTTGCAACCTGCTATCCCCCAAACCCACAGTTGGGGACATTGCACCCTGTTGCCCTTGTTCCCGTCTCAACAGTCAGGGCTGCTGAGCTCTGCTGCACCCTAGGGTCCATTGTATCTTGCTTCTACTGTTGGGGCTGCTGAACTATACTGCCCCATGCTACCAGAGGTGGGGCTTTTGCTTCACCCTGCTGTAGCTTAGTCCCATATGATGTCATCACTCTCCCAGGTTCAGTCAGGGAGATGGAAACGGCCTGACTGTTTCCAGTTAGGGGCAGAACAAGTTAATAAATGCTGTTTTAAAGCAAACCACAAAACCAAATAGCATGAAGAAATAAAAAAGCAGTCTCCATTCTTATAAGCTCCTTAAAGAAAGTTATACTTCTGCTTCTTCTCTGCTCAGGAAATGTGGAGCTCAACCCTGCCCCACATATCTTACCTCCTACCATCGATTTTGTTGAGGCCACAGGTCTCAAATGATGATGGTCAACATTTTAAGCCTGCTTAAAAACTTGTATAGTTGCAAGCCTGGCTGCACACGTTAACCCAGACCTTATCATAATTACTGAGTCGTGGTTAAAAAAGATGAACACTGATCAACAAATATCACTGCAGGGCTACAATTTATTTAGAGCAGATAGAGAGTCTAGAGGCGGGGGTGGTTATCTGCTAAATCTAAGTACTTGGTCACCAATATTAGTTGCAAATCTCTAGCCAAGGAATTTGAGTTAGTTTATTGAGCCTCCATCTCCCCTCCTCGGGATGTATCACTATCCTAGGTGGCTATAGACCCCGTCTGGTGGTGATGAAGTCCTTAATCTTTTGAAATCCATGTTCGTAGATGCAAAAACTAAAACAATATTTCTAGGAGATCTAAATATGGACTGGCTGTCACCTAAATCACACGGCCTCAAATCCCTTGTGACGAGCTAGGTCTTGGGTTAGTCAGTGAACCTACTAGGAACAACACTCTAAATACTGCTAACAGTTCCATTCTAGATGTGGTACTAACCACCCATCCACACAAAATATCTCATTTGGCAGTGTTTCACAACGACATGAGCGATCATGGAATTGTTGCTTGCATAAGATCTCAAATTAAGGCCCGTCCGATACCCATCTTTATAACAAAAGATCCTCGCAAATTCAGTGCAGTAAACTTCCTATCTGACCTGAGCATGATCAGATGGCAAGATCTTTACCTAGCCAAAGATGTCAACAAGGCAGCTTGCATCCTTAATGACAAACTCATTGCAATAATAAATAAGCATGCCCTTTCATCAAAGTAAGTGCGGAACAATTCCAACCCCTGGTTCACCTCGGATCTCAAGGCAGCCCTTATAGCTCGAGATAAGCTCTGGGCTAAAGCTAGACATTCCAAAGAATCTCGGATTGGCAGGCCTTTAGAACAGCCAGGAATAACTGTGTGAAAAACTTCGCTCTGCTAAAGCTAACTATTATATTTCTACTCCGAACAAGCTAAAGGTAACCCTCATAAAATATGGAAGACTATCAAAGCTATAGAAGGACGGCCCATGGCCCCCTCTGTCCCAACAAAGATAGTGGCAAGATTGTGGAAAACAAGTCCTTAATCCTGGAGGAACTTAACTCCCACTTTGCCACAGCTGGATTAGCTTTTGACTCGTCACCTTATGCTGGTGCTGCGGTGAGCCAGCATACCCCTCCCGCCATATCTAGTCCTGCTCCCAGCCCCTTCCAACTGCGTGAGATAACTTATAAAGAAGTAGAAGATTCTCTTCTTACCTTAGACACCAAAAAAAGCGCAGGTGACGATGGCTTGGAACCCTTTTTCCTAAGGTCAGGCTACCATCTCACTGCCCCTAGTCTCCACATCTTCAATCTTTCCATTACATCTGCTACTGTGCCGCCCTGCTGAAATCAGCACATATCCTCCCTCTATTTAAATCTGGTGACCCATGCGATGTAAACAACTATAGGCCTATCTCCATATTGCCTAGCCTTTCTAAAGTTCTCGAAAAACTGATCCATATTCAGTTAAAATCTCACTTGAAACCTTCTCTCTCATTAACCCAGCTCAGTCTGGCTTCCGGCTAATCATAGCACAATCACTGCACTAGCAAAAGTAACCAATGATTGGATCTCTGCTATAGATGCTAAGAAGGTAACTGGTGCAGTCTTTTTGAACCTCAGCAAAGCTTTTGATACTGTTGATCACAAACTATTAGTCCATCGCCTTGCAAAGTTGGGTGCCACATACCATACCACCCAGTGGTTCTCTAGCTACCTAACTGGAAGATTCCAAAAAGTAAAGGCGGGAGGCTTTCTTTCTGCTGCCTTGCCAGTTGCAAGAGGAGTCCCCCAAGGATCAATCTTAGGCCCTATCTTGTTTTCTCTGTACATTAATGACTTAGATGCTAGCATATCTACGTCCAATCTGCACTTCTTTGCAGATGATACTGTGTTGTATACTTCTGGCTCATCGTTATCTGAAGTCAAGGGAGTGCTTCAAGCGGACTTCGCACAACTTGAGCATAATCTAATAAAGGCAAAGCTTCTGCTCAATGCTAAGAAGACTAAAGCGATGATATTCTCCCACAGTGCTGTCTCAGGCCCCCCCAATACCCTTGCCCAAGACTTCATTGTCACTACGCTAAACGAGCCTCTGGAAGTTGTAACCAAATTTAAATATCTAGGTATCTGGATCGACAATAAATTATCTTTCAGTGACCACATCGAAGATGTCTCTAGAAGGTTAAAAGCAAGGTTAGGTTTCTTCTACAGAAATAGGCCCCTTTTCCCCTTGAAACTAGAAACAAGCTTGTACAGGCCACTTTTCTCCCCCTACTCGACTATGGCGATGTAATCTATTCCTCCACCACTCTTGCAAATCTAAGTAAACTGGACATCATTTATCACCGTGCGTTACGGTTCATTACCAACTCCCCTTACCGTTCGCAGCACTGTGACTTATATGCAGCTGTTGGTTGGACATCCCTTACTACTAGACGCCTGCTCCATGCTGGGCTATGGACTCAAACTGCTCCTGCAGAAATTGCCAAGCTATCTCTCTTCCCTTATTAGTATCTCACATAGTGCATACTCGTTAAGAAAATCTGACTTTATTATGCTTGACATACCAAGGACACGGACCTCCTTTGGTAAACGTGCTATTGCATATGCCCTTCCCTCCATTTAGAACCAATTACAAACCGTACTGAAACTAACTAGCACAGTTTCAATAAACTTCTACAAATCGCTAAGTTCAGCCAAAATAAAAGACACCTGTAACTGTCATTAAGTCTCTTCCTTCCCCATGTGTGCCATATTTATCCACTGGTAAGGTTATCATTGATTTGTCATATTTACTGCTTTCCCTTCCCCTTCTACTCCTGGCTTTATCTTTGCTTACGCTCCACTGCTACTCTATCAAATCACTCCTCCCCCCCAATATCAGTTGTAGACTGTTGTTTGTTCTAGCTGCCAAAATACTGTATATGTATTGCACACACCAGTCATGTTTCATTTATTAGTATGCAACCTGTAAGTCGCTTCCCTGTCTCATATCAATGTTTACCACCTGCGGTCACCCTATGTGGTACCCTTGTATGTATATCCAGCCTGTATCATGTAACGTGCATTTCATGTATATACTGTTATTACCTATCTGTGTTTGTACTTTAAGTGTTTATGTCACAGGACCTCCTTGTGAATGAGCTTGCTCAATGGGTTTTCCTGCAATAAACTTGAACTTGAACTAAACTTGAACAAATAGCATGTCATTTTCAGGAAACACTATTTATTACACCGGGATCTGAATTCAGGCTTGTTGAGGCTTTTTTTAAACAGTGTGTAAAATGATTGCCATTGATCTTTAAGTTTCTCTTCCTGGGCTTTTAGACTTTGAAGTCCTTCATACTTTACTCCCCCTTTATATTTTATTCCTAAATGAAAACGTACGGCTACAGCCTGCATTGTTCATCGTTCTCTGCCTTCTGAGCTGGTGGGATCAGTTCCCATACATCAGTGTAGTTAAGGTGTCCCAGTAATTGTGCACAGCTGTATTCAGACCAGAAATATCCTAGTTGAGCTAACCTGTGCCTTCTTGAGTTGGTGAAATCCATTTTGATACTGTCCATATTGGTCACTTATGTTAGTGTAAGAAAAACAAAGCGCTGTCATTGGCTAAAACACCTGTACAGCCATGTGATTTTCTGCTCCTAACTACATGCATGTACTTCTTACATGGTGTCAGTTGCCCTGTATACAGCAGAAATTGGTGCTCGAGACTTGCAGCAACCCTCAAGGGTCACGTTCACACTGTTCCCTCCTGCTCAAAATCGCTGCTCCAGCACAACTGTGTTACAGAAATTGCATCATCATCCTTTGTGATGACTTTTGAGTTTAAATTTTTTTTTTTAAAAAGTCCTCGTTGCGACGCTTTAGAGACCCTCAGAAATTAAACCCGAAATTGGGTCCCCACAACATCAGAATTAAAAGGCCATTTACTATAAATCCGAAATAGGGTCCCCCCCAACATCGGAATTAAAGAGCCATATACTGTTCAGTAAACTTTTTTTTGTCTTATCTCTTTATGCGTCTTCCCCTGGCACCCCTGCTGGGCACTCCTTCATAGTGCCAATGCCCACCACAGCACCACCTCGACCCTGCAACACCAACTCCCGACCCTGTCTCGTGACCTTACTGAGGTAACCCGACATTTCCCTGTGTTGGGAGGGGCCCTCTCTCCTTCAAGGAAGAAGCACCGGGAAGCACAACTATGTATTCCCGGAGGCCACCGCCAGGTCAGTCCTGGGCTTCGCGGTGGTGCAGGCCGGGCACTCGTCATCCGGTCAGCAGGGGGCCCAGGCTGTCCGGGGCTTCGTGGCAGTGCGGGCCGTGTGCTACACACACAAATCAAGACACTATGTACAACATATGTTTTTGCAGATCCTGACTGTACTACCAGCTGTGCGGTACTTTGATTTTCGTCAGGATCCAAGTTGCACTATAAATAATGTGCCGAGTGGGAGACGGTTCACTTTGTTCTCTCCTCGCTCGGTTCCTTTGAAATATCTCTGTCTGGTTAGTTAGTGGTGGGGTTCCCGGAACCTGGAACACAGTCTGGTCCACTCAACTAGTTTTAATACCGCGTTCTGCTCGGGACTGTTCTGGACCTGAAGAAATGCAGTGCAGCTGCTTTGTGGAGACAGGAGTTCAAGACGACGGTGTAAACATCAGTAAAGCAAATTGGTCAGAATTACCCTTGAGTAAGTACTGTTTGAAATTATGTTGGATCTCATGTATATCATCTGTCCTGCAAAGTCATTTCTTTTCCTGTGCCGCTTAAGAAATACATATGTTTTAAAAATTGTTTCTGTAATGTTAATATGTCAGGAAGTAACATCGTGGGTCATGCCTCTGTAGTTGCACTAGATCGTGCTGCCCGACAGGGAGTCTGAGCTGACACAGTCTCATGTCAGCTCTGGCTGCTTGTCTGAGATGTTACCGGCTGACATATTAACTTTACAAAAACAATTTTTAAAATATATATATTTCTTGAGAGGCACAGGAGAAGAGATGACTTTACGGGAGAGATGATATTAGGACTAATGGCTCCGTTTTCATTTCTGTCACCTCATTTGCTGCTAATTATGTTATTCTTGCCTCAGTAACTTTGCTGTAAAGGAAATGAAATTAAGTGGGATTTTCCCTTATTTACCGTGGTTGTTGCTCTCCACACTAATAGTTTGCTGTAATTGCCCATATTCAGCTATACCCGCCCTTCCGACACCCCCACACCCCCAATAAGCACCCTCTGTGTTACGAAATTTCAAACAACCTCTGCCTAGTTTGTTTAATTACTTGGAACTCCGGTTCAGTGATTTCAGTGTGCTGCTCCTTGTGATGCTCTGCCATCTACTTATGGTTATTGTGTAATATTTGTATTATAAATCAATGTTCTGTGTATGAAATTGTCTCACACGCAAGTTAGCTGTTTGGCTTTTAACCTTCATGGTGTCAGTGAGGATGTCATTGAACTGACCAGGGAAAAACTTAATGCTTTCCTTCCAGAGGGATGGTTTTATGGCCCCTTATCAACTGCTGCTGCTTTGATGTTGGTTCTAGAATATGAATTTCATCACACCAGGAAAGGATGTAATTTGACCGATTTCTCTTGGCTTTCTCACACCTTAGTGACAGATTGTGGGGTTGTAAAACCTCAAAGAGAAATGTTTGGTTAAAGACTGTCATATGTAGGAAATGTTTTTTTCTGATGCTCACATCAATTAAAATCACCACAGAATGTTATGCTGGTCCAAGTTTAAGCAGAATTGCATGGTGCCGAAAGGCCTCTCACACAGTTTGCAAAGGGTGCTAACAGAAGACATAGACACGTGTTTCGTCCTACCAGGACTCATCAGTATGCCTCGTCTGTTTGACACCCCAGTGGAATGGACCAGCTACCCTTAAGGCAGTGTGCCTTGGATATATTGTGGTGAAACCATTAAAATAAAAAACTATTTAAAAGACAAAGAACCTCTGTGCACAAACACTGAGGCAAGGGTTACCCCAAAGGGCATTTGGCTGGGAAGCCAAGTTTCAAGAAGATACAAAATCACACATGCCCCCCAATGCAAAGCATCATGGGCTGCATATGCAAATCACCACAGAATGTTATGCTGGTCCAACTTTAAGCAGAATTGCATGGTGCCGAAAGGCCTCTCATACAGTTTGCAAAGGGTGCTAAGAGAAGACATAGACACGTGTTTCGTCCTACCAGGACTCATCAGTATGCCTCGTCTGTTTGACACCCCAGTGGAATGGACCAGCTACCCTTAAGGCAGTGTGCCTTGGATATATTGTGGTGAACCCATTAAAATAAAAAACTATTTAAAAGACAAAGAACCTCTGTGCGCAAACACTGAGGCAAGGGTTACCCCAAAGGGCATTTGGCTGGGAAGCCAAGTTTCAAGAAAATACAAAATCACACACTGTGTGAGAGGCCTTTCGGCACCATGCAGTTCTGCTTAAAGTTGGACCAGCATAACATTCTGTGGTGATTTGCATATGCAGCCCATGATGCTTTGCATTGTGGGGGCATGTGTGATTTTGTATTTTCTTTTAATTAAAATGCCTCCTTGTAGAAATTATGAACTCTAAGGAAGGAGCTATCTGACTCACCAAAAGGGTGTGGGGAGAGGGATCTTGAAATTAAACATTGTATCTGGGAAATGTGTGGCATATGATTCTAGACTCTGAGAGAGAGCGTTCTCTGACTTGGAAAGCACTTACAAAGGTAACAGAGAAGAATTAAGTGTTTATGATAGGAGTTTGTATTCTGTAACTTTCTTTTTTATTTGTAGATGACTGTGAGATTTGTGATATAATTTGTTCTGTATTTTATTTTACCTGTTTAAAAACTTTTTAGTAAACATTTTCTTTAAAATACGGCCTGTGCTATTTTCTGTTATTTTATATGTGCTTGCTGAACCTGTATTTAAGGCTGACAGCTATTAAAAGCTTGATTGTGTTACTGAGCTTGCTTAAAAGGTAAGAAATACCTAGGTCTCATATAGAGTTCTAAAGGTACATTTTGTAAAACCTGGCTGTGTGCCCCTGGGCAAAGGAGTGTACCGCGTCCCACGAAGAGGGTACTTATCCGAGTCTGTTAATTGGGTATGCTAACATAAGGTTCACAATTTGAATCCCTCCAGAACTCGAGGCTAACAGGTGATGCGGACCCAAAGCAGACAGGAGGGTTACCCTGTCTGTTACCTGTTTACACTATTGCCCTCTGAGGTTGGCACTGTGGGAGCAGAGGGCCTGACCTGTGGAGTGCATTTGTGACAGATTTGGTTGACAGTGGTGCGATTAAAGTATTTGGTAACACAAGCTTTAACAGTTCATTGTGTCAGATTAATACTGTACAGCTCATGTGCAAAATAAGACAGTGATTTATTTTTAAAAAATAAACAGAACTATATCATTTTGCTTACAGTCAAAAGTTCCTACCTGTTTTATTTTTTTCTAAAGTGCAAGTTAGAGTAGCCGGAAGAAGGTGGCTTCCAACTATAGCTGGTACACTGCAGACTACAGAGGCAGTTGTGCCCGGACAGAGAAGTCCAGCACGAGGGCAAAGTCAGCAAGCAGAACCTCTTGGATGCTGCTGCCCAGAGCCTCAAGTCACAATCTGTGACTGAAAAGGACCAGTGCTTGGGTGTGGAGGGGCCAGAGTCCAGTGCTGTGTCCAGATCCAGTGAGGAGGACAGCAGGGCCAGCGCAAGCCAAGGATCACAGCAGCAGGGGAAGGTCACCAGCATTCTGGAGCCGGAAGCAACCAGGCTGCAGATGGAGTTGCGGAGGATGGAGCTGGAGTTTGAACAGAAAAAGTTCCAACTGCAGATGGAAAAAGAGGAAAGAGAGAGACAGCTTCAGTGAGAGATGGAGTGAGAACAGCGAGAAGCTGAGCAAGAACAGCGGGATGCCGAGCGAGAAGAGTGACAGCGTCAGTGAGAGGATGAACAAGAGGAGAGAGAGAGAGAGAACACCAGCAGAGATTTGAACTGGTGAAGCTACAACTCCCAAGACCGGCACCAGAGCAGGTAAGTGGCCTGGGTTTTACTGGAACTACAGGACTGGGTTACAAATTAAATTCCAAATTGATAGTTGCATTTAAAGAGGGGGAGGATATGGATGCCTTTTTTAATTCCTTTGAAAAAGTTTGTATTCAGGCAAATATTCCTAGAGAGTCCTGGAGCTTCCAGCTGTCCCCGCTACTTACCGGGAAAGCTTGGGATGCATTGGGTCAAATGGACAATGAGGACGGTAATGATTACAGTAAACTAAAACTGTACTTTTAAAAAAGTATGATTTAACTGCAGAAGCATACAGAGCTAAATTCCATAAGCTTAGAAGAAGCCCTGACATGAGCTACGAGGAACTAGCCACGAAATAATGTCAGTTTTTAAAACGTTGATGGGAAGGAATTGAAGCAAACTCTGTAGATAAAATTGAAAATGATGTATTGTTAGAGCAGTTTTTTGGGGCATGCCCAGCAGAGCTGAAAACCTGGCTGGAGGACCGAGGTCCAAAAACATTGCAAGAGGCTGCTGATCTCTCAAACCGCTATGCCAGGAGCAGACCTGGTCTGAGAGCGAATGGGACTGGCATAGCACCGCAGAAAGGGAAAAGTGCGCCTTCAGAGCAGCTAAAACCCTCACTGCCCCCAACGAAACCAGGTAGCCCCAGGTTTCAAAGAAAATATTTTCCTGAGAGAAGAAATGAATGTTGGGTTTGCAACGAAACTCGACATATTGCCAGACAGTATCCCAAAAGGACAAATAGTACCCAAAGTAGTACCTTGCAGCTTAATGTTAACGGTAGTATCTCCACCAACCCACTTAGCTTGCCAACTACATCAACTCCACCTTCTCAGACCTTAGTGCAATCCTCCCCAGCAACTTCTTCGACCCCATCCCTCCCTCCACTCCCCTGTTCCTCCAGCATCCTCAATTCTACCTTAAAACTATAGCTCCTTATGAGGCCAAAGTCTACCTGTCAAAGGCTCTCCAGTGCTCTAACTTCTGCAAAGACACTTTTGACATGCGCATACTATACCATATGCTGGACTCTGTTCTCTCCACTCTCACTGGTCTCCTGAACCTGTCCCTTTGCAGGGGCCAGTTCTCGTCCCAATGGAAAATGGCCACCATAACTCCAATCCTGAAAAAATGGCGACAGCACCTCTCCAAATAACTATCGCCCCATCTCTATTCCTCCCCCCCCCAAAGACCTTGAAAAAACTGTATCCGACCAGCTCACCAGCTACCTCCTTTCCCACAACCTCCTATGCAGGAAGCAACATGGCTTCAGAGCTGGGCGCAGCACCACACCCGCCATAACAGAATTCTCCAATTCACTCCACACGGCGCTCAACAAAAGCCACCTTGCAGGGGCTGTGTTCATAGACCTCTCTAAGGCCTTTGATTCGATCTCCCACCCCTTCCTCCTTAACACACTACAGCAAATAAGGGTCTCCCAAGGTCCCCTCTTCTGGTTCTCCTGCTGCCTTTCCTCCAGATCACAGTGTGTAAAAATCAATAATACCCTCTCTGCCATGCTTCCAGTCCACTCTGGCGTCCCCCAGGGCTCGATCCTGGGTCCCCTGCTTTTGGGCGTATATTTCAATGCCCTGCCAAAAGCCTGCTCCGGGAATCTACCTCTTTATGCGGATGATGCTGTTCTTTATGCCTCACATCCTGACCTCTCCACGCCCCAGAGTTCCCTACAGAGCTCCTTCCTTCAGATTGAGCACTGGTTTGCTGACCACAGACTGGTTGTCAATATCAGAAAAACACAGACTTTGCTCTTCGCCCACCGCTAAAGAGCAAAAGATTTCCACCTGACAATCCACTCCGGTGCCCGCCTCACCCTGAAACAGGTCCAGACATATAAATACCTGGGTGTCACGTTTGACACCACTCTCTCATTTCACGAGCACGTCAGAATTCTCACCTCTGCAGCCAATGCCCGTGTGGGCCTTCTTTACAGACATAGGGACTGCCTAACTCCAGGAGCACTCCACCTGGCTGTCACTTTCTCAGTCTTATCCTTGGTAGACTACAGTCTTACTATATATGCTGCCACCGACCCTACCACACTGCACTACATGCAAATAGTCATCAACAAGGCCTGCCGACTCCTCTCCGGTGCAGACCGCAGTACGCACACCTGCACCCTCTACGCTTTTGCCAATGTTCTCGCTCTCAAAGAAATGCTCTTATACCAGTCCTGTCTCCTCACCAAAAAAATTCACGTGTGCCTAACCCCCATTGGAGTCATGGCCTCTCTTCAGGTTGCCACCCACACTGCATCTACACTCGCAACCCCAAGACTATATGGAAGGTCCCCAGAGCTAGGACCTCACCGGCAATCCTTCCTATTTAGAGCCCCATCCTGGTACAGTGCCGTCCCCTCCACCATCACATCCATCACCAAATTAGGTGCATTTAAAAAATCATTAAGAACGCACATCCTTTCCTCTCATAACTGCCTATGCATCCGCCAACCTCCTCTTGGCCCTACCTGACTGCCGCTTATTGCTTACCTGCCTTAGTCACTGGCCTAGAGTTACCAACGCCTAGATATTCGTGGCTCTCGGCCTTTTCCTAGTAATCCCCTAACTTTCACTAAACTCAGACTTTGTCCAGTGCCAAGTATATTATTCCCCAGACAAAGCCCCCGTGGGCTGCTCACCATTAGATAGAACCTCTCATTGTGTTTGGTGCCTATTATCATTAATTGTTTTGGTCAACTCTTTTGTCTACACACTGTACACTTATATAGCTACCAGTTGTATAGGTCTACTTGCTGCTCACCCAGCAAGTTCACTTCATTGCTTAGCTACCACCTGTATAGGCATCCTTTTCTTTGTAACTGTGTGTATTCTGTTGTATCTGGACTGTTTGTTATTGTAACTGCCTTTTGACGTGGAGCCTTTGGAAATGAGTCTACAACTCAAAGGGTTATAATTCTAATTTCTTGAATGAATAAATAACGTGGTGCTCGAAAAGAAGTGGGTTGTTTGTGTGTCCCTGAAAGCATGCCAGTCAATATGAGGGAACACATGCACCCAGTCACTGTGAATGGTGTGCAGACACATGGGTTGAGAGACATAGGGGCATCCGTGACTTTGATAAAAGGGGATCTGGGAGAGCCTGGTCATCTTATACCCAATCAATTTGTGACTGTACGAGGATTCACTGGTGAGGAGAAAACCTTTGCCACTTGCTAGTGTCCTCCTAGACTGGGGTGAGACGGGGGGGGGGGGCTGTACAAAAGGTTGCCATAGCCGAAATATTAGCTGTTGATGTAATTATCAGCAACAATGTCAAACAGAGGATGGTGTGTGCAGTTACCCGTAGCCTAGCGGCAAAGGAAAGTTGTGGTTCCCTGGACCCCATCGAAGCCACTGGGAGGCTGGTTCCCCAGCCTGGGTCTCCTGATATGAAGACTAATGAAAGAGGGGGGTAGAAATTTCCCCCTGTAGCAGTTAACCAAATGGCTATGGAAGGTTACTCCGAGGAAGGAGGGGTGACCCATTGCCAGAGGGTTAGGGATGGCAGTGATCCTGAGTGCCCTGATGCTGGAGCTAGGGAACCTAGTTTAGACACTGAAGGGGACCAGTCCCATGCCTTGGGAATGTGCAAGGAGTTTGCAGCTGCTCAGAAAAATGACCCTAGTCAGACTCTGAGCACAGGGAGGTGAGGGAAAACATAAAGTTTATTGGGACAATGGACTGATGTATACACAGGATGCTAAGACAGAAGTAGGGGTGATAGTCAGGCAGCTTGTCATTCCCCAGGGGTACAGTGAGCAGTTGCTCAGATTGCACACGATATTCCCATGTCTGGTCATCTGGGAATCGTGCACACTACGTAGCGGTTGGCCTGGAATTTCTATTGGCCCAACTTCACCCAGAAAGTCAAGGAGTATTGCAGGTCTTGTCACTGGTGCCAAGAAATAGGGAAGGCAGGTAAGAAAACCCAAGCCACCCTAATTCCATTGCTCATAGTAGAGGAGCCATTCCAGAGGGTGGGAATGGATATTGTGGGGCCTTTAAATACCCCCAGCAATTCTGGGAAGAGGTTCATCCTGACTGTAGTGGATTACCCCACACAGTATCCAGAGGCAGTCGCCCTGTCCTCACTGAGGACAGACAAAGTGGCAGATACCTTACTTGGAATTTTCTCCTGTGTTGGGTTTCTGCAGGAGGTTATCTCTGATCGAGGGGGTTCCTTCATGTCAGACCTGATGAAATGTTTGTGAGAGAAGTGTGGGGTGGTGCAGAGATGCACAACACCTTATCACCTGCAAGCCAGTGGGCTTGTGGAAAGATTTAACGGTACCCTTAAGTCGATGCTCCAAGCATTTGCAGAACAGCATGGGAGGGACTGGAAGAAATACCTTCCCCACCTGTTTGCACAGAGGGAGGTGCCCCAAAAGTCGACAGGGTTTTCCCCCTTCGAGCTCTTATATGGACGCCGGGTACATGGGCCCCTAGACTTGATCCGGGAGGACTGGAAAGGCAAGCACGCCACTCAGGGAACTCCCATAGTGGATTATGTCCTTAGGTTTAGGGAAAGGCTGAAGGAGCTTATGGGGACAGCCCAGAGCAACCTGACAGCTGCCCAAAAAAAACTAAAAGTGTGGTACGACCGAAGAGCCAGATCTCACTCGTACATGTTGGGTCAGGAACTCATGGTCCTCATCCAAGTCCGGAAAGACAAGCTGCAGGCTGAGTGGGCAGGACCGTACAAAGTAGTCAGAAAGGTAAATGATGTAAACTGTATTCTAGAGTTACCTGACAGAAGACATACAGAAAGAATATACCATGTCAACATGATGAAGCCATGTGCTAATAGGGCTGACATAGTGTTTGCAGTGTGTAGTCTTGGGGAGGGGACGGATGAAGGAGACCCCCTTCTGGACTTGCTGGAAGAAAGCAAATGGGAGTCCTCTGTAGAGGCAATTAAAATGTCACCCCAGTTGATCCCGGACCAGATCCAGGAAGTAACGGAGGTTTTAGCAGACTTTACCCCACTGTTTAGCACCAAGTCTGGACTTAAACCCCTTAGTGACGCACGATGTGGAGACAGGGAAACAAATGCCCATACGGCGAACAGCATATCGGGTGTCAGAGGCTGTCCAAAAGGACATTAGGAGGGAGGTGGAGGAAATGCTGGATTTAGGGGTAATCCAGAAGTCCCACAGCCCCTTGGCCTCACCTGTGGTCCTTGTTCCAAGCCAGATGTCTCTACTCATTTTTGTGTGGACTATCATGGACTAAATGCAGTCATGAAGTCAGATGCCCACCCAATGCCACGGACTGACGAACACTTGGACAAGTTGGGAGGGGCGACATACCTTACAGCTGTTGACCTGACAGAGGGGTATTGGCAGGTAGAGTTAACTGCCAGAGCTAGGGAGAGGTCAGCCTTCATCTCTCTGATAGGGTTATTTGAATTTAAAGTAATGCCTTTCGGAGTGAAGAACGCCCCGAACACTTTCCAAAGGTTGGTGAACCAGGTGTTAAATAGTGCTGAGGAGTACACTGTGGTGTACCTGGATGACATTGCCATCTTTAGTGCCAGCTGGGAGGAACACCTGTCCCACCTTAAGGAAGTGCTGGGCAGGATACAGAGAGCCAGGCTCACTGTCAAAGCTGAGAAGTGCCTGGTGGCCATGGCTGAAATGGCATACCTCAGGCATGTTGTAGGCTTGGGACAGCTCCGTCCTAACCAAGTAAAAATAGAGGCGATCAAGGCATGGCCCAGATCAGAAATGCAGAAGCAGGAGTTTTCTGAGGACAGCAGGGTACTATAGGAAATTTGTACCCAATTACAGTGCCATGGCCGCTCCTCTGTCTGACCTGGTAAAGAAAAGGATGCCTAAGAAAGTTACCTGGGAACCAGCGTGTGAAAAGGCCTTTACCAGACTGAAGGAGGCACTGTGCAGTGCTCCTATATTGACAAGTCCAGACTGATGCCTCAGATGTGGGTATTGGGGCAGTGCTGAGTCAGACACCCAACCAAGGGAACGATCACCTCATAGTGTACCTAAGTAAGAAGTTACTTCCCAGGGAACAGGCTTACTCTGCTATGGAAAAAGTGTCTTGCCATGGTGTGGGCCCTAAAGAAGTTAGAGCCATACTTATACCGGCAGCGTTTTGAGGTACAAACCGATCACAACCCCCTGGTTTGGCTGGCACAAATGGGTAAAACGAATGGTAGACTACTAAGACGAAGTCTTGCCTTGCAAGGGTATGACATGATGGTCTCCCACAGGGCAGAGGCAGCTAATGAAAATGCTGATAGCTTGTCACGTCAGTATGAAACAAGAACTGACTTGGGGAGCTTATCCCATGCAGGGGATAGAGCCCCCAAATTCAGTCTAGGTGGGGAGGATTGTGACGCTGTGCCATCTGCTTATGGTTATTGTATAATATTTGTATTATAAATCAATGTTCTGTGTATGAAATTGTCTCTTACAAGTTAGCAGTTTGGCTTTTAACCTTCAAGATGTCAGTGAGGATGTCATTGAACTGACTAGGGAAAAACCTAATGCTTTCCTTCCAGAGGGATAGTTTATGGCCCCTTATCCACTGCTGCTGCTTTGATGTTGGTTCCTGAATATGAATTTTATGACACCAGGAAAGGATGTAATTTGGCTGATTTCTCTTGGTTTTCTCACACCGTAGTGACAGATTGTGGGGTTGTAAAACCTCAAAGAGAAATGTTTGATTAAAGACTGTCGTATGTAGGAAATGTTTTTTTTCCTGATGTTCACATTAATTAAAATACCTCCTGGTAGAAATTATGTTAGAATTTACTCTAAGGCAGGAGCTAGCTGACTAACCAAAAGGGGTAGGGAGAGGGATCTTGAAATAAAACATTGTATTTGGGGAATGTGTGGTATATGATTCTAGACTCTGAGAGATTGTTCTCTGACTTGGAAAGCACTTCAAAAGGTAACAGAGAAGAATTAACTGTTTGTGATGGGAGTTTGTATTCTGTAACTTTCCTTTTTATTTGTAGATGACTATGAGATTTGTGATATAATTTGTTCTGTATTTTATTTTACCCGTTTTAAAACTTTTTAATAAACATTTTCTTTTAAATCTGGCCTGTGATCTTTTCTGTTATTTTACATGTGCTTGCTGAACCTGTATTTAAGGTTGACAGCTGTTAAAAGTGTGATTGTGTTACTGAGCTTTCTTAAAAGGTAAGAAATATCTCAGTCTCATATAGAGTTCTAAGGGTACATTTTGGAAAACCTGGCTGTGTGCCCCTGGGTGAAGGATTGTACTGCATCCCCTGAAGAGGATATGTATGAGTCTATTAATTGGGTATGCTAGCATAAGGCTCACAGTTTGAATCCCTCTAGAACTTGAGGCTAACAGGAGATTCGGACCCAAAGCAGACAGGAGGGTTACCCTGTTCACACTGTTGCCCTCTGAGATTGGCACTGTGGGAGCAGAGGGCCTGACCTGCGGAGTGCGTTTGTGACACTTCTTACTTTCTACTCTGAATTATGATGTCAGACAAGCAGCCAAAACAGATGAGGTCTTGGATTAGTTGTCTTCTTTTCATGTGCAGATCCTCAGCAAAGCAAGCAAGGAATAGAATTAGAGAACACATATAAGTTTATAATTGAATTATGTCTAAATATTACATTTTTAAAACTATTCAGAATGGTGTCAGGGGCTTCTTAATTCATGAATGTACATGTTTGCTTACAGTAATGTCACAGTTAGCCACTATTTATTATGTTACTGTTCTGAATATTCACCATTGTTGCTCTCTGAAATGTTTGGTATAAATCCTCTACCACACTAAACACATGCAGTTTTTTTTCTGGAGTGTAGCACTCTACAAGTTTCATCAAACAAGGAATAATGAGGAAAAACATCTCCTTAGTTTGACAGTATCTGCCTAAGTGTCTTTGTATTAGTGTTATCTGCCCAGTTTCTGGAACAGACAACATTCATGTTATACTCAGCATTCCAATGCCATCTTCAGATGCCGAACAGAAAATTAGAGCTCTTTTTCTTATAATAGGCTGCAGGCATGTTAAATAGAGAACAATGTCATAAATAAGGAACCAGTGGCTTATGGAAAAATCTACAGGGATTTGATTCTGTCTGTATGGGGAAAATACATGAAAAATTAGGGCTCATTGCAGGGAAATGGTTATTTGGATCTGGGAGCACTGCAGTCCCCTTTTAGATTATGTCCTTTAGATCCTTTCCCCTTCAGCTGTAGATGATGAAGCCAACACAGCAAATGAACACTATCTTTGTCTTTAGCAGTGAGATTATATTTGTCATGTCATCCATTTTGCATCATCTCAGCCCTAATTTGTTGACAGAGCCTCTCCAGGTGTAGTACCTTGCATTTGGCTACATTTAATCTGAGTCTCGAGGAGTCTGGCCAGTAGCCCAGCCCTCGGTGATAAAAATCTAGCCCATTACAAAATGTACCAGCATTTTGCTAGTAGGCAGATGTCAGTTTGACCCACTACTTTCAATTGTTGGCATTCATCATGAGTGTCCTAACCCCCTGGAAATAACTGGTGTCATAGTCATATTTGGGGGCGGGGCTTCTTCACCAACCTTTTCCTGCATCTTGTTTCTCATTACTGTAGTCTCCAAACTTCAGCTGCCACCTTGTCTGGAACTATGACAGGCCAGCAGAAGGTGGCTACTTTTCCATATTCAGTCTGATGCTACTTTTATACCCTTCAGTCCAAGAGTTTCAGTTGATAATTGTTGCAATATGCATATGATGCCACATTTGTGGACTGTTGGAAGTCTTGTCCAGTTTGTTATGTCATTGGATTTTTGTTTATTTTTCTTCAGCACCACAATGGGCCCCATGCTACACACACTAAGAAGGAACTCTCTAGTATTGCATGCCAGTTATTGGTCCAGATTTTTAGATGTAGTCAGTATGTTAACCACAAAATGGTGTATGTGCTTTCTGTAGGATTTTAGCAAAGTGGTTGTTTTGGTCCACTACTACAAAATTATTCAGAAAATAAAAAAACTTGATTGTGCCCGGGAAAAAAATAATTGATTGGGTAGACGAATGGCTAGACAGAAGAATTCAGCGAGTTAGAGTAAGTGGACGTTAGTCAGGGGAGGGAAGGTGATCAATGATATGCCACAGGGGTCAGTACTGGATTTTATGCTGTTTTGCATTTTTGAAATGGATATGGGGAACAGTTGAACTAACTGAATGCAATATTATGCAGATCACTCAAAGTTGGGAAAATTGTAGCTACGGAAGAACAAATCCCTTTAGAATAACCTTTCTGAAAATGATAAATACACTACAACCAGTTACATGAAGGTGAATATGGAAAAGTTCTACACTTTGGCTTTAGAGATCTTTATTTGCACAAACGGAAAATTAAGGCTCTGACGGGAATGGGACCTGGGAGTGTTCCAATCTGTATTCTAAGATGCAATGCAGGGATGTCATTGGAAGGGCCAGTTAAATAATGGGGTCCATACGCAGATGCTGTATTTGTTAGAGGCAGGGAGGTGCTTACGCCTTTGTGTAGAAGTCTGGTAAGACTTCAGTTGGATTATGCAACTCAGTTGTGGGCAAATAAACATGATAGAAAAAGTATAGCGAAGAGGAGCAAAGTTGATGAGGGGTATCAGGAAGATGGGTTTTGCAAAGAAAGATTTAGAGAAACAGGATTAAAAGAAACCGGACTACAGACGTTGGAAGCGAAAAGAGTAAGGAAACCTACTATTATATGATGCAAATAAGAAGATAACAACTGAAAATCCTGTTTTGAATGTTAGAAAAAATAATCCGTGAAGAAACATTATAGAGTTCTTAGGGAGCTACAAAAACTAATGAAAGAATTATCTTTCTCTCAGGTAGTCATTATAATTTGAAATTAATTACCACATGATGCAGTTACATCTGAGTGGGGGGAGATCACAATATGTAGCAATGGGGAATAATCTTAGTGGACTCTAAGGTCTGTTACAACCTCAGTAGCATCGTATAAATCATGGCACTTAGTAAAACCTGAACCACTGTCACATACTACAGGATCATCTCAAGTAACTACGCCAGGACCTCTGTTGGTAAAATTGTTGTTGAACTCCAGATGTAGCATAAAAAGGAGTAAAGAATCAAGAAAGGCCCAACTTGTCCTGCCAGCCTCCGCACACAGCCCCCCAAAAGCTGGCAGTATAGCTTAGAGGTTAGAGTAACGAGCTGTGAATGAGCTTGGTACATCCAGCAGACCAGACCTTGGTTTGATTCTCACAACCTCCACTTGCATATTGAGTAACTCTGAGCAAATCACTTAACCGACCAGTGCTCCCAGGTCACCCCTGAAAACAGGCACTTGTGCCTAGTGAGCCTTACCTGATTACCAAAGACTAAAATTAATAAAATATAAAAAAAGACAAAAAACTGAACTGCAGCTGCATTGGTCCTCCACAGCCATGTGGGGTAACAGATATTTTTAAATTGCGTTTTTGCCACTGTACTGTACCTTCATTCATTCCTGGTGTACAGCTGCTTTTCACTCTTGAGTCTCCCTGACTCCATGCCCAAGGATGGTTCCCCCTTTCTGCCTGGCCAGGGTATTATCTGGTGAGAACAGATCACAATGATGGAGCTTGGTAACATTTAACAGTCATTTATGTGCCTGAGGACGTTCAGCCAGTGAAAGTAGTTTCCTCCTTTGTCGTGGTCCTGCCTACCACCCACAGTGAATATGCCATTGATCATGATGACCTTGGTGTGCCAGAAGACTCATGGTCACTCTTTCCAGCAGTGGCACGACCAGCAGGCCTCCACTATGAGTCATTTTAAAATAGTGGCATCATAAAGCCAGCCAGTTCCAGAGAACAGTGTCCTCACAGATGTTCCTGAGCATCCCTGCCAGTTCTGCTCCTGCCATCCCTGGCTTAGTGTATGAACCTGAATCGCCAGCATGCCTGGCAGTCATATGCTGCCAGGGAGCTGCCTTCTTGCATTAATTTTTATAAACAATACCACTGAGACTAGGACACTGGTGGCTTGCGTAAGTAAACATTCTGGCAATGCCTGTGCATCAGTAAAGTCCCACTGAGTGGCCGGCCCACTTATGTGCCAGAGGCCTGTTGATACTTTTATTTATTTATTAATTTTATTTATTTATTGAAATGTTTCACCAGGAAAGATGCACTGAGCAACAAATGCTTGTCTTGCAGTACGTCCTGGGGGAAGGGGAGTGAGAACTTATACACTACAAACAGATACATAAATCAGGTAATAGTTTAACATCATATAGACAGACGGTACGGGGTTACAACCATCAAGAGTTAACATTCCTAGACTAGAATACATAGAGGGAGTCAGGCAGGAAGGACAGTAATTAGGGACTAAGGAAAGGGATGGTACAGGAGAGGTAAACGGGAAGTGCTAGGTTGCAGGAGGGGTTAGGATAGGGGAGACATATTTGGCCCAGCTGGAGGAAGGAGGAGGTATAGACCAGCAGCTTGGCATGGTCCCAGAGGGGCTAGGTGCAGTTGCAGTTCACCACTAGGTAGTTTGTTAGGGATGTAGAGAGAGAATAGACTGAAGAGGAGTGCCGGATTTGGGTCAGTAGTTGATTCCAGAGTTTTGATAGGCGATAGAAGAATGCCATTTGGCCTGACGTAGTGTTTCTGTACGGTATATTCAGAGAATGAGTCGTCAGATATGAGGGTGTATTTGGAGGCGTGAGGGGCAGATAAGGAGGCGGAGAGGTAAGGGGGTAGAGAACCTAGCCAGAATTTTGAGGTAAATTTGGCAGCATGCAGGGTTCTCCTGTCGACAAGTGAGGGAAAATTTAGAGATCGGTAGAGAGTGCAGCGGTGGGTTGGAGCAGGGGCATCCAAGGCAAACCTGCAGAAGGAGCTAAAGAGAGGCTCCAGCTTGGATAAGGAGGATTGAGGGACAGCACTGTAAACTATGTCACAATAGTCGAATGTTGGCAGTATCATTTTAAGTACCAATTCGCGCCTAGCCAGATGAGGGATACTGCCTCTGCTACGGTACAGGGCTTCTAGCTTATGCTGGAGTTTCTTTTGAATGGCATTGATGTAGACATAGAAGTTTTGGTACCTGTCCAGCCAAACTCCGAGGTAGCGGAAGGAGGAGGTGTCTTCTAATACAGTCCCATCAATGGTGTAAAAAGTGGGTAAGGAGGGGAGCCTTGCCAACCTCTGCCTAGTACCGAAAGTCATGTAGACTGTTTTCTTTGAGTTTAGGAAGAGGTGGTGCTCACTAAGCCAGCATTGTACATTGTTGAAATCCAGCTGGAGCCTGGCGGTGACATCAGGGACCGATTTGCCAATTGTGAACAGTACAGTGTCATCGGCATACATGTGTATGTTAGTCAGTATGCAGTACTGAGGGAGATCATTGAGGAAGACTGAAAAAGGAGTGACCCAAGTACAGATCCTTGAGGGACTCCCATGGTAATGGGGAGGGGTGGGGAGATGGCATCAACCCTATAGTATCAGACCAGCTCACTGACTCTGGACAAACACAATATCCTCTGCAGGCAGCAACATGGTTTCAGAAAAGTCCATAGCACTGCTTCCGTATCACTTGAATTCACCGGTGCAGTCCACAGCTCTCTGGACAAAGGGCAACTCACTGGCACTATCTACATCGATCTGACCAAGGCCTTTGATACTGTACACCACTGCCTCCTACTTGGCCAGCTTAAAAATGCTGGGTTCTGCCCTGAATCTACTACATGGTTTAAAAGCTACCTTGAGAACAGGTCACAAGGTGTAAAAATTGCAGATGTGCTCTCCGAAGCCAAACCTGTTTGCACTGTTGTTCCACAGGGCTCCATCGTGGGCCCACTCCTCCTCTTCAGCCTGTTCCTCAACACACTACCGGACTCCTGTTCTGAACAAATAACACTGTACACCGATGATGCGGTAATCCTTGCCTCACACTAGGATCTGAACCTGCTGCAAGACAACCTCCAGCAAGGTTTCTCCTCAGTTGAGAACTGGTTCATAAAGCATAAACTGATCCTCAACCAGAAAAAAAACAAGACTATGATCTTCAGTAGCTCCCACAATAAACATAAACACCGACATCTTTTCATTAACATCAGTCACGGTGGCCCACTGAACAGGTCCTAACTTTCAGATACCTTGGGATCACCCTCGACTCACTCCTCTCCTACACTGCCCACATAAATAAAGTCACCAAAGCTGCCAACACCAGACTAGGCTTGCTGTTCTGCCACAGGAGACACCTTACCCCCGAAGTCCTGGCAACTGCTGTCCAGAGCTCCATCATTGCCACCATTGACTATGGCCTTCTAATCTACGGCCCTGCTACTGTCACCGTGCTCAAACGTGTAACCACCTCCCTCAACAAGGCTTGTCAGCTCATTACTGGCTCTCAACGTCTTACACACACTTGTGATCTCTTCTCTGAAACCAGCTGGTTGCAACTCGACAAAATTATATGATACCAAACCTGCGTGGTTGCAAAGAAAATACTGATGGGTCTTGCCCCTCCTGGAGTCGCTGCTCTCCTACAACCTAAAAACAGCAGCCGTAGCACCAGGGGGTCTAAGCCGCAGCAGTTCCAAATCCCCCGCTGTTGCACAACTCAAGGTCAAAGAGCTTTTGCCTACTGGGCTAAATGGCCTCTCTAGTGACATCACCACCACCACCACCACGCTCTGCGCTTTCAAAACCAGGCTCTGCCACTAAGTCATTGCCTATAGCACCTGTGAATGCCATGTATAATAACAGACCACCCATCTGGGACTACCCGGATAAAGAATGGATCCTTCACTCTGAGGCTCCCTTTGTTTGTTTGCAGACATGAGGGCCACCGCCTGGCACTCCCGCCCCCCCAGTCATGCACCTCCTCTTCCTCTGGACAATGCCTCCTGGCTGCACCCTCCTCCATGCTCCCTTCCACCCACCCCAGTCCCTCTACCTCCTTCCTCCTGACTCCCCACCCACCTTACCTCTACCATCCCTTGCTACGCGCCCCTTACTTGTTGTCTCTGTTCACCTCCCTTCTTCCTCATTCCTTTTCTGTTTTAAAGGTTATATCAAGCTCTGTACCGCTGATGCTCTCTCTCTATATACACCTTCTTCAATGTTCTAAATGCCATTTATTTTATGTTCTGCTGTAACTCATGACGTGGAACCTTTGTAAAAGAGCCTTGGCTCAAAGGTATTTGTAATCCTAAACCTAAATAAATAAAATATGGACAGATTGTGATCTGTCTGATAGATAAGACTTGAACCAGTCAGTGGCATTAGGGGAGAGACCAGCTGACCTGAGGCAGGACAGGAGTATAGGGTGGGAGACCATATCAAAGGCCTTGGCCAGTCCAATAAAAAATAGCAGAGGTTATGAGGCCATTGTCCATGCCTGTGGTGATAGTGTCAGTCAGGCCTAATAAGGAAGTGGCGGTGGAGTGGTGTTTTCTAAAGCCAGATTGGAATGGAGTGAGAAAGAAGGAGTCAGTAAGATAGGAGGATAGCTGTTCAGGTACTGTGTGCTCCTGGAGCTTAGCCAGTGTAGGAAAGAGAGAGATAGGGAGGTAGTTGCTAGGGCAGGAGGGATCACCCCCTTTGGGGAGAGGTAGAACTGTAGTGTGTTTGCAAGCTGCAGGGATAGTGAAAGAGACAAAGGAGAGGTTTAGCAGGAGGGAGATAGGATAGGTGGTAGCAGGAGCAGACAGAGAAAGGAGCTTAGGGTCCAGGCCATCTGGAGAGGTGCCTTTGGCAGGGTTAATGGACAGAAGGGCTTGTAAGGCAGCAGCAGGGGAGATGTGGGAGAAGAAGAAGGGGGGGTAGAAGAAGAGGGAGCTGGAGGAGTAGAGGAAGGAGAAGCAGGGAAGTGGGTAACAGGTGAGGGAGCAGAGAGAGGTGGGGGGGCAGGTAGTCGTTAATGTAGTAGAGAGCAAGGGGGAAGTAGCCAGGTATGAGGAGAGGTGGGCAGGTGACAAAGGAGGGGGACTAGGTGATGAGAGAGGGCTGCGAGGAGAGATGGGGTGAGAGTGGGCAGGCCGGTGTCAACCAAGGAGGAGAGGCAACTGGAGAGCTGCATGGGCGTCAGGGGGTCCACTTGGAGCACTGCGGCGCAGGACGTGAAATGGGAGTTAATGCATTCTGTGACAGCTATAGGTTCTGAGATGTCCGAGATATTTTGCCTAAGGGTAGGAATGGGAGGCTTGGTGGAAGGAGAAAAGAGGGACTGGACATCTTTCCAGAATTTAGAAGGTTTGTTTGTGTTATCTTGGAAGGTAGCCTGGTAGTGTTCAGTTTTGGCCAGCCAAATAGCTTTGGTACACTTGTTTCATAGCACCCCGTATCGTTGGAGATCCCAGGGGCAGTTGGTTGCCTTGTGTTTATGCCAAGCAGTGTCCTGGGCTCTTTGACAGGAGCTCAGGGGTTACCCAGGGCAGGTGGTTCCCTTGGACTCTGGTTTTACGCAGGGGGGCGTGCTGGTTCCAAACCTGAAGGAACTTCTCGCTGAACAGTTGGAGCGCAGCATCAGTTGAAGCGCAAATGGCAAGTGGTGACCAATCGGTGTTGGTGAGATCACAATGAAGAGGTAGAGTGTCAAGGGAGGAGTAGGTATGGGTTAGGAGGATTTTGTATGGTATTTTTTGCCTGTGTATTTTGCGCACCATGTATACGGGATGGTGGTCACTTAGTGCATCAGGTAGGAGGCTAGCGGCCTTGACCTGTGAGGATGCGACGTGAGGACTAGGTCCAGAAGGGAATGGTTTTTAGTTTTGTTGTTCAGGCGAGTAGGTTCATGTATTAGCTGTGTCAAGTTTAGTGACTCTATGTAGGAGTGAGTTTTGGCTAACGTGTTAGCCGGTTGATGTTAGGGTCACCCAGTATGTACAGCTCTCCTGAGTGGGCAAGGGCCGTCAGTTTCTTGATCAGTTCCGTGACTTGGGAAGGGGGTTGGCCAGGACAACCGTAAACTCCTGCAGTAAATAGTGGGGAGGAGTAAGGTAGCGTCAGGTTGAGGAAGATAACTTTGTGAGATGAAGGAGAAGTGACCTTCAACACAGTTGTGTGCTGTAGGGCGGTAGAGACATAGATCGCCACTCTGCCTCCTTGTCTGAGCCTGTCCATCCGAGTTATAGTGAATCCAGGAATAGAGACTTCTAGGGACATGGATATGTTGTTCATCCACACTGTCTGGTAGGTTCCTTGCCGCTTTAAATCTTACCGCAAGGTCTTCAAGCTGGCTCCTCCCACCCACCCGGGTGGTAAAACTCTTGGCTCCACCCCATGACGTCAGATCTTCCTTACCGCTTGGAAGCTCAGGTTCCCTCCTTAACGCTCTGCGTGTAGACTGGATCCTAATTCTTCAGTTTGCCCGAAACTTATTTTAAAATTTTTCAAGACTTGGTCAAGTTTCTCCCTCATGGCTCACGATGGACAATCGACTCCAGTTCGGCGGTGCCTTGTGGGCAGAAAATGTCCAGGATGGACCGCACTCTACTTCCATCTACTGCCTCGGCCTAGAACATGACCGCAGGCCTGCGGAAGGTTGTATACGTTCGTTTTCACCAACGTCCTGGAAGACCACGCTGCCGTTACAGCTTGGGCGCCCCGAGAAGCGCTACCCGCCGGTGAAGTCGAAGGAGGCCTGTTGGGCGGTTACCACGGCAGCTGGCTCGGCTGAGCAACTCAAGCAGATGATTGCCCTTGAGGAGGAGGCAGCACAGGCCGCATCATCCTCTTCCTCGGTCGAGGCACTTATCCCGCTCTCTCTGGGTACTTCATATTCAGCTTCTTTCAAACAACAGGAAGTCTTGCTATATTATGACAGTTGCAGAATGACCGCTGGTTAGAACTGCTCCGGAGGTGAAATAGTTAACTTTTCCTTGCAGGCATGGAACTTAGAGCGCGAGCTCGGTTGAAAACTCTGTCTGTTTTGCTTCAAACGCAAACTGTCAGATTCTTTACTCCGCCTCACTGAACAGTCGCTCCGGAGATTTCTCCTTCTGCTCGGTTCATTTTGTCGATTTAAAAGTATTATTTTCGTTTTTACGAAATTAAACCTGCAACCGGTCAGTTCAAGCTCTGTCTGTGGTAATGTAAGTAATAGATAGGTTTTACATTTAGTTTTTCTGTGTGGAACTTGTAATTTGTTATCGGTTCGGTTTGAACCGATCAGGTTGTATTTAAATCTTCTAGCCCTTTTTTAGAGTGCGGTTCCCCGTCCTTATCGGTTCTAAAAAAACCGGATTTTCATTACAGTTTTTTCCATGACCCGTGACACAGTTGGGAACCGATAAGGGTGTCTTGCTTGGTGGATTGCTATAAACGGGCAAGTTGGTTAGGCTGGCATTATGTCTGAGAAACCCAAAAGAAAAACCGGACCCACTGAGTTTCAACACTGTAGTGTTTGTGGGGAAGCTTTTGCTAAGGCTGACCCACACACCACATGTCTGTTGTCTGGGGTTTGACCACCTCAATTCAGACTGCCAGATTTGTCACAATTTCCCTGCTGCCACCATAGATAAGAGAGTTGGTAGGCTCAGGGAAAGGCCAGCCCGGTTCGGTACCAACCGAACCGGAGGGAGTGCCCTCTGACCAGTGCAATACTTCCTCAGGCAAACGAAGAGCCGGTTCCAGCAAAAAGGGCTAGAAAGTCAGCTAGAGTAGAGCCAAATGTTCTCTCCCCAACTGCTGAGGAAATAGCTAAAGCAATTAAAATTGTCCAGTCTCTCTCTCTGGTTCCGACCGAACCGACACCTTCTGGTAAGCGTTCGGTTTGTCCGGTTCCGCTGGTTCAAGATTATGATTTTGAGGATTTTTATGAACCGGGGGAAGGGGAAGAGGAATATGAGGAGAGCGAATATGGTTTTGAAGATTTGGATGTGCCCATTGATCCGGACATCTCTCCAGATAGACCCCTAGGGGTTTCTCCTCCAAGACTTTCTGAGTCCCCTTCTCATTTTATGTTTTATAAAAAAGTTGCTGAAACTCTCCAGCTCCCTGTTGAGGAAGCTGTTGATGACCAGGAGGAGCCAGACTATGTAGAAATGATGGATATTCCAGAGTCTAGGAGACTGTCTATTCCTTTGCATAAATCTTTTCGAAACAGACAGTAAAAGTTTTAAAACTCCTCACACTATACCTCCTGTGGATAAAAGGATGGACAAGAGGTATACCTTATCAGGCTCCGACACTGATTTCCTCACTCAGCAATGCAGCCATGTGCGGGTAGTGCAGGCTGCAGCTGTGGCAAGGCTAATATTCCCCTAGCTTCACACCCCCCTGGAAGATTGATGCTATGGCGAAGAAACAGTACATGGCAGCATCTTTGGGACTCAGACAAGCACATTATATGGCTTATGCTGCTAGGTACCAGAAATCCAGATGGGATACTGTGCTGGCCCTAGCAAAACAAGTCCCTGACCAGCTAGCCAGGGAGCTGGAACAGGTGGCTATGGATGGTATTGAGGCATCCAAGGTGCAATTTCATGCTGCAGTGGACTCTAATGATGTTTCATCAAGAGTCATGGCTACATCTGAGGCCCTTCGCAGGATGGCTTGGCTCAGATGTACTACCCTGTCTCAGGATACCCAGTCTAAGGCCATGGATTTTTCTGTTAGGGAAATTTCTGTTTGGGGAGCAAACAGAGAATTATTTGAAGAAATGGATGAATATAGGACCACCTATAGGAGTGCACAGGCCAAGGAAAGGCAGGCCACTCTTCAAAAGCAGCTTCTAGAGGCAGGGGCAGGCCTTTTCATAGGCCTTTACCAAGCCAAGCTTCCTCCTCCGCCTATGCTCAGAGGGAGTTCTTTAGAGGAGAGGCAGGCGGGTACAAGCAGGTCTGCTTCCACCCCTCAGCCCAAAGCCCCTGCCAAACAGGCACCCTGATGGGATTGCCAGGGCCGATTCTCCTCTACCTGTAGGGGGCAGGCTGGCTTACTTTGTCCCGGACTGGAAGTCTTTAACATCAGACAAGTGGGTCCTGGAAGTAGTAAGCCAGGGACTGGTTCTCAGCTTCGAAAAATTTCCAAAGCTGAGAACCAGATCTTTTCCACCTGCAACTCCATCAAAGGCACTCGCCCTAGAGGCAGAGGTCTCTACCCTCCTGGCTCTCAGAGCTGTGGAAAGGGCTCCTCCCTTACACCAGGGCAAAGGTTTGTACTCCAGGTACTTCCTACCCCAAAAACAGGAGAATGGCGGCCCATCCTGGATCTCAGATATTTAAACAAGCACCTTTAAAGCCAAAATTCAAAATGGTGACTCTGGGAATTATCCTACCTCTCTAAGGCCAGGGACTGGCTAGCTTCCCTGGACCTCAAGGATGCCTACTTCCATATTCCCATCAGAAGCTCCCATCGAAAGTACCTCAGGTTCGAGCTGCCCTCAGGCCACTACCAATTCAGAGCAATGCCCTTCGGCCTCACTTCTGCCCCAAGGGTATTCACCAAATGCCTGGCAGTAGCAGTTGCCTACCTAAGAAGGCAAAAGATTGCCATCTTTCCTTACCTGGATGATTGGCTCATAGTAGGCCAGTCCCCAGACCAGGTCAGTTTACACCTTCAGATAACGCAGCAACTGCTTACCTCTCTAGGTTTCCTTCTGAATCTCTCAGTCAGTTCTAGAGCCTGTCCAGCTTCTTACCTTCATAGGCGCAGAACTGAACACACAGGAAGCCAGGGCCTTCCTTCCCTGGACAGGGCAAAGACCCTAGTCTCCCTGGCCTCCTCATTTATCCTGCAGGTCTCCTGGCCAGCAAGGCATTTTCTGCAGCTCCTAGGACACATGGCTGCTTCCATAGCAGTTGTGCAGGGAGCAAGATTTCAGATGAGGGACATCCAGTTCCATTTGAGAGCTTTTTGGTCTCAAAAAAAGGATCCTCTTACCAGGTTGATCCCAGTAACTCGAATCCTGATCCAAGCCCTACAGTGGTGGCAGGATCAGAGCAACCTGAGACAAGGGGTTCCTTTTGTCACTCAGTCTCATTCTCTAATCCTTACTACAGATGCGCCTCTTGGGCTGGGAGCTCACATGGGCGACCTCACCACCCAGGGTCTGTGGTCTCCCCAGGAATCTCTGCTCCACATCAACCTGTTGGAGCTCAGAGCAGTTTTTCTAGCACTTCGGCTTTTTCCAAATCTGTTCAGAACAAAGTATTCAGGTCAGAACAGACAACACCACTACAATGTGGTACATCAACAAGCAGGGGCACTCGTTCACGGCCTTGTGCAATCAGGCGATGAAGTTGTGGTCTCTGGCTTACTCCTGAACACCTCCCTTACGGCAGTTCACCTCCCAGGCAAGGACAATGTCCTGGCAGATGCTCCTCAGCAGGATTTCCCAGGGCCACCATGAATGGTCACTGGATCCTCTGGTCTTGGGAGTAGTATGTCGCCAGGTGGGGCACCCTGCAGATAGATCTTTTGCAGCCCCAGACAATCACCAACTTCCTCTTTTGCTGCAGGCCCCCAGTGTTGGGCTCACTCCCCCTGGATGCCTTAGCCCTCAGTTGGGAGGGGAAGTTTCTCTATGCCTTCCCTCCCTTTCCTCTCCTGTTCAAAGTGCTAGTAAAAATCAGATCCCAATCCTGCAAAGTCATTCTGATAGCTCCGGATTGGGCCAGACAGCTCTGGTATCCACACCTGCTGTCCTTAGCAGTCCATCCTACCCTGTGCCTTCCCAGGAATCACAATCTGTTAACCTGTGCCCAGGGAAGGGTCTGGTACCTGAATCTCAAATCTCTCAATCTCAAGACTTGGTTCTTGAAGAGTTAGAGTTTGCTGATTTACACCTTTCCCAAGGTGTAATGGATATATTGAAGGCCTCAAGGAAGCCTTCCACCAGGGCTACTTACAATTCCAAATGGAAAAGGTTTTCCATATGGTGCTCGGAAAAGCATATTTCCCCAGTCTCTGCTGATCTTCCCACAGTCCTGGATTATATGGTCCACCTGAATTCTTTGGGGCTGAGACCAGCTACCCTGAAGGTACACTTGGCAGCTGTGTCGGCTTCTATTTCAGCAGGTAAATCCTCTTCTCTTTCAGCTCATCCTGTATTTTCCAAGTTTTTAAGGGTTGTTTCACACCAACCTCCATTCAGAGATCCTGCCGGCCTGGGATCTTATTTTTGTATTGCTCAGCTTATGCAACCCCCTCGAGCCCTTGTCTTCAGCTGAGCTCAAGTACTTGACTTGGAAAACTGTGTTTCTGGTAGCTATCACCTCTGCCAGACGATAAGTGAATTACAAGCGTCTGTCAGTGGAGCAGGAGTTTATCTCTTTTCACAGAAATAAGGTGGTCCTTCGGACTAACAGAAAGTTCCTGCCTAAGGTGGTTTCAGATTTCCATCTTAATCAATCTGTTTCTCTTCCAGTGTACTTCACTGACCACTCCTCCTCTGGGGAGAGAAGGCTGCACAGCCTAGATGTGAAGAGAGCCCTTAGTTACTACATAGAGCGTACCAAGGGTCATAGGTGTGACTCCCTCCAACTGTTCCTCACCTATGGCGAAGTTGGTAAAGGGAAGCCAGCCACTAAAAGATCCATTGCCAGGTGGATTGTCTCTTGTAGCCAATTCTGCTACGAAAAGTTGGGTAAAGTTCCCCCCTCAGGCCTGAGGGCTCACAATGGTCACAGCACTTCGATCCTCTGGATCAGCTAGTGACAGTGACCCAGGGGATGTGGAACGCTCTCCAGTGGTGGACCATTCCAGCACATCTGCAGGAGGGCATCCCGTTTGTCTGCCCCAAGCCGATGGTCTCTCTATTGACCGATGCCTCTCTGATGGGTTGGAGTGCCCATCTGGGGGAGCACAGAGCACACGGCCTGTGGTCCCCTTGGGAGTCCCGATGCCACATCAACCTACTGGAGCTTCAAACGGTTCATCTAGCCCTCACCGCCTTTGCTCAGTTTCTACGGGGTCAAGTGGTTCAGGTCCAGACAGACAATACCACAATCATGTACTTGCTAAACCGACAGGACGGGACACGCTCCATGCCTCTGTGCAGGGAAGCTCTCCGCATTTGGTCACTCGTGCGCAGCCTGGAGGCAGATCTCCTCGCAGTTCATGTGGCAGGAGCCTCCAACAGCCTGGCCGATGCCCTAAGCCAGATAGGGGTTGCATCCCACGAGTGGTCTCTCCTGCTGGAGGTAGTACAAGATCTGTTCTCCCACTGGGGCACGCCTCAGGCGGACCTGTTTGCCTCCAGGGAGAATGCGAAGCTGAGATTGTTTGATCCACAAGGTGCTTCTCAAAGCGAGGAGGGACAAGGTGCAGGTGATTCTGGTAGCCCCAGACTGGCCCCGCCAGTTCTGGTATCCAGATCTCCTCAGTCTCAGCTACAGGCTCCCAAGGCGGCTTCCAGCCCACCCGGACCTCATCTCAGTCAATCAGGGGAAGGTATTCCATCCGGACCTTCAATCCCTGCACCTAACTGCCTGGTTCCTGAGCGGCTAGAGTTCCAGGCCTTGGGTCTTTCCGACGAGGTCCTCAACGTCGTTGAGGCGTCCCGTAAGGAGTCGACCAGAAAATGCTACGCCTTCAAGTGGAAGAGATTCTCCATTTGGTGTCAGGGCAAGGGCCTGGACCCTTCCTCCTGTTCCTTGGCAAGCATTCTGGACTACCTGTGGTCCCTTTCTCAGCAATCTTCAATCGACGACCCTTAAGGTACACCTGGCAGCCATCTCTGCTTACCGGGCGCGGTCCGGGAAGCAGTCGGTGGCGCAGGAGAAGGTGGTCAGGTGCTTTTTTAAAGGCCTTGATCACATATCTCCTCCGATGCGAGAACCTCAACCTCCATGGGATCTACTGCTGGTATTGGCTAAGCTCATGGGCAAGCCATTTGAACCGATGCACAGGTGTGACATCTCTCACCTGTCGTGGAAGACCGCCTTCTTGGTGGCTATCATGTCAGCCAGAAGGATGGGAGAGCTCCAGGTGCTTTCCATCGAGTCTCCTTATCTGGTCTTCCACAGGGACAAGGTTGTCCTGCGCCCCCACCTGAAATTCCTTCCGAAGGTGATGTCGGAGTTTCACCTTAACCAGGTGTTGACTCTGCCGGTGTTCTACCCCAATCACACCTTGGAGGCCGAATATAGGCTCCATACTTTGGACCCTAGAAGAGCGCTCGCTTATTACAAGGAGTGGACGGCTGAAGTTCGGGGAGAGGTTCGCCAGCTGTTTTTCACCTACGCTGAAGCTGCACCTGGCAGACCTGCAGCCAAGTGGACGATAGGCAGGTGGGTCACCTCTGCTATAGGTTGGCGGGCATGGAGCCTCCCAGAGGGATAAGAGCTCATTCAACCGCCATACCGCTGCATTGGTGGCTGCTTCCAGGGATGTCCCTATCCAGGAAATCTGCAGGGCTGCTACCTGGAAGTCAACACACATCTTCATCACCCACTACCACATCGACCTTGAGTCACGCCGGGATGCTGGTTTTGGGGCCTCTGTTCTCCAGTCTTTATTTCCCAAGCAGGGGGTGTGCGCCTTGCCTCCCTCCTCCCGGAGAACTGCTAGGAGTCTGCCAGACAGTGTGGATGAACAGCATATCCATGTCCCTAGAAATACAGGTTACTCACCTGTAACAGGAGTTCTAGGAATGGTATGTGTTGTTCATCCACATGACCCACCCGACCTCCCCGGCTTCGATGCACAACCTGGCTTCCAGCGGGCTAGATCTGGCATCATGGGGCGGAGCCGAGAGTTTTACCACCCATGTGGGTGGGAGGAGCCAGCTTGAAGACCTTCAGGCAAGATTTAAAGCGGCAAGGAACCTGCCAGACAGTGTGGATGAACAACATATACCATTCCTAGAACTCCTGTTACAGGTGAGTAACCTGTATTTCTTGGTCCGTGATATGAGCCGAGAGCCAAATTTCTGAGATGATGATGACGTCAGTTTTATATTCGAGGACCATGACCTGCAGTATAGGTAGTTTTTGGTAAGGCTACGGGTATTTAGATGGATTATTTTAGGCCATTTGGGAGGGCTAAGGAGTGGAGGGGTGGCTGGGGGTAGGGGATTGCGTGGGGGTCCAGGTTAGGTGGACATCACCAGCAAGCAGTAGGAGGAGCAGGAAAGCAAGAAATCTAGCTTTACGGTATTTATGGGTTACTGAGTAGCACCGAGCAGGTTGTCTGGGTAGTTGTACACAACAGGGAGCGGTTGAGATTTTGAGCAACGTGATCAGTAGATCAGGCAGGCCAGTAAGAGAGGCAAAAGGTTGCGATGGGTGTTGCGGGTAGGTAGAGTGGCACAGAGTCAGGGTGTAGGGCAGCGTTTCAGCGTAATTAACGGTGGTGGCAACAGGTTGAGTAACGGGATATTTAGCCAGGGATGCAGGCGAAACTGGTGACCCAAGGAAGGCGCTGATAAATATTGCCAAGAGTAGGTGATATGGGTATTGCAGGCACATGCTAACGGGTGGCACAGTGGCAAGAGATAGGTTTAGATACCAATGAAGGTAATGCAGAGATAGCGGTAGGGTGAGATATGGTTTCTTTGTCCCCTCCCCCTTGTGGTGAGAGAATATAAAGAGCCAATGGGAAAGTAGACTGTTGGGGAAACTGCAATCATGTGACTTGGTTCAGCTATAAATAAAATAGTTGAGATAGGATGGGGGCTGGGTGGGGAGCGGGTGCATAGAGCCGGCAGGGCAGCAGCAGCAGCAGTACCTATTCAGGTCTGGTGGCTGGGCTTGTGGTCTCGGGCGGCCACTTTAGGGATGCTGTCCATCGGGGGCAGAGTCCTGGGATCCGGCAGAGCTGTGAGCCCTGGTCGGGGGCGGATTCAGCTGCAGGAGAGAGAGAGAGGGAGAAAGGGAATATTTATGAGCAAGGCGAGGGCTATGTGGCAGACAGTCGCAGCAGGGGAGAATTTGCAAGACAAAAGGTTTTTTAGGTGCCAAAGGGGCCGAGCAAGAGACGGATATTCAGGAAGGGGCTGTAATCACTTAAGACTGTAAATCGGCTTCTAAATTCAACAGTTTAAACAATTCTCTTAAGTTTTAGCAGTAATTACATGTCTTTTAGGCAGAAATTACATGGAATAATACAGTTTGCCATGTGGCAAACAGGCAGAGAGCAGAAAGTGACCAATCTGAGCATAGCCAGAGGAAGCGCTCACTTTCCGATTGGTGGAGCAGCAGCAGTACCTGTTCAGGTCTGGTGTCCGGGCTTGCGGTCTCGGGCGGCGGCTCCAGGGATGCTTAAAAGTTTAAGAAAAGGTTGCAGAGCTGCAAGACTGGATAGTAGCTGTGGCGTGGTGAAACAGCTCATGCTAAGATTATCTGCTTTGCATGCAAAGCTTTTTTTCCTTTCGTTCATGCATATGAAACTTTTTCTTTCTGAATAATGTCTCCAAACTTGGGATTCTTTCAAATAGTCTTGAACTACTTATGCATTGTCTGCTCCATTTGCAGCCTCTTAGAGGACACAGCTATTATTTTACTTAAAGATCTAATGAACCGTTTTTTCCATATGTTTAATAAAAGCTTGAATTTATGTGAATTCAGGTCCCTGTGTCATGATTAGTGTTTCCTGGAAATTTCATGTGGTTTGATTTTGTGCTTTTCTTTAAATCTGCATGTGTTGATGTGCTCTGCAGTAACTGAAAATGGTGACAATTTTTCTGTCCCTATCAGTGAGGCCTGCAGAGCAGTTACATTATTTTGACCTAGCCTGCTGCTTCAGCAGTTAAGTCCCTGGGCCCAGTTCTCAAAGGGATCCGCATGGCTCAAGGTGACTTCGTCCACCATGACAGCGCCAAGTAGCACCGTCTTGTGTAATTACTTGCCGTGTGGAATTTTGAAAAGCAGCCTGCGACAACATGTAGGCTACTTGCGCGAAAGTAAAATTATGCCGTCATTACACCACAGACCTGGATGCAACATGGCGCAAGGGGGTTTACAGCAGCACCCATTTTTCAAAAGCTGGCTGTCGCAACACCAATTTGGCCTTCTTAAACAACCTCCGGAGGACATCAGTCAGAGTACAGTTAAGTGTAGTTTGTTGCCCACTGAGGGTTGCGCCAGTGTGCCCCCATCCAAGCCCCCAGAACATGTAGCCCCCCTCCCAGACCCGAACACTGAAATTAAGAGCTGTATATATTTTATTTAAAATTTTGGTAACTGGGAAGGCACGCTGTGCTGAGGCTCGTTTCCAGGTGCGACCTTCATGTCCAGGTGTGACTCAGGGAAGGGTATAGGGACATATTACAACAAGCAACAATATAAATTAAGAAGTACATAGATTGAACCAGGTACAAAAATATAACTCTATAATGGGTAAGAATGACTAGTACAGGTATACTGCCATCTTGTTGTTGCGTTGTTGGCGCAGGTCTGCCCTTGATACCGACTGCCTTAGATTGATGGAACATTACTCTATCTATCAATCTGGACTCACCCGTAAGAAGGCAGAATTCCTGTCCAGGGAGATTGCAGTTGCACAGAATCGACCGGCTCAGCTGTTTCGGACAGTAGACAGACTGTGCAACCCGCCTGTCTACAAGTTTGGAAAGCCTTTTTGCAATTAGAGTGCGAGGAGCTCACTCGTTACTTTGCAACTAAGGTGGCCAACATCAGGGCAGACCTCTGTCTGGCAATCTCTAAGGGTGATGTTGTAGAACAATGTGAGCTCACAGTACCTCAATTCTCTTGGAGTTCCTTTGGTCGAACTGAGTCCGTGGATATTGTGAGGCTCATCCATAGTGTGCGTCCCACAAGCTGTAGTTTGGACTCTGGACCGACTCCCCTAATTTTGGTTTGTATTGATATCATCGGTCCAGTCTTGGTGCAAATAGTCTGGAGCTCCTTGGAGTCAGGTGAGTTTCCTAGCTCCCTGAAAGAGGCGGTGGTGACACCTCTCTTGAAGAAAGCTACCTTGGACCCAGACTGTTTCTCAAACTACAGACCCATCTCTAACCTTCCCTTTATTGGAAAGGTTATTGAGAAGGTAGTGGCTGCCCAATTGGAAGACCATTTAACTATGGTCAGTATCTACGAATCCTTCCAGTCCGGTTTTCGTAAAAGACATAGCACCGAGACTGCGCTGGTTCAGGTGCTTAATGATCTTCTGAGGGCGAGAGATCAGAAGTGACGTTCCATTCTGGTTCTTCTTGATCACTCGTCAGCCTTTGACACTGTGGATCACTTGGTGTTGATAGCACGCCTGAGGCAAAGTTGTGGAATGTTGGGAACTGTTTTACAGTGGTTCACCTCATTCCTCACTGGGAGATCACAAAGAGTTGTGTCGGGAGTTTTTTCTTCTGGCCCAACTCCTTTGTTGTGTGGGGTGCCTAAGGGTTCCGTGCTGCCACCCATGTTATTTGCAGTGTATGTGCTGCCCCTCGGAGACATTATTAGATGGTATGGGCTGAGGTTTCACTACTATGCAGATGAAACCCAACTATACCTGTCTTTTGTACCCGACCAGGGTGGAGCTCTCGCGGTGTTTAACAACTGTCTTGAGGAAATCCAGGGTTGGATGGATTCTAGTTGGTTAAAGTTGAAGTCAGAGAAGACAGAGGTTTTGGTTGTTGACCTGGGAGGTCAGATGGAGAGGTCGTGTGGTGGCACGCCTTCTGAAATATTTCTTTGTGGCGTGTCACTTCCGACCTCTGAACGGGTGCGTAGCCTTGGGATTGTCCTAAATGACAGGCTGACATTACAGTCTCAGGTGTCAGCCGTTGTCAGGACTTCCTTTTACCATCTTTGGAATATCACCAGGGTTAGGCACCTTGTTCTGTCTGACTCTTTGCCAACGTTGGTCCATGCCTTTATGTCCTCGCGTTTGGACTATTGCAACACCCTTTACTTTGGGCTTTCCAGGTTTGAAATCCGTCGCCTACAGCTGGTGCAGAATGCTGCAGCCCGGGTTTTGACTGGGACAAGTAGGTCCTCCCATATTACCCCGGTGCTGCACGAACTGCACTGGCTGCCTATATGGTGGCGGATCACCTTTAAAGTCATGTTACTGACTTTCAGAGCCCTTCACGATCAGGGTCCGGCCTATCTGAGAGAACTTTTGGTGCCTTACTACCTGGCCGATCGAATTACCGGGCTGACGAGGGGTTGCTAGAGATTCCGAGAGTGAGTTTAAAATCTTCTGGCAGTAGTGCTTTTTCTCATGCTGCTCCCACTCTCTGGAATTCTGTACCACGCTGGTTATGGGAGTGCACCTCCATGGAAGAGTTCAAGAAGAACTTGAAAACCTATTTGTGGCGAATGGCCTTTTTGGATGCTTAATCCTTCTTGGATGCTTAAGTAAATTTATTCTGTTGAGATTTTTTATTTGTATTTATTAATTGATTTTAATAATCGTTGTTAACATGATATGATTTTATTTATATGTATTATTGATTTATATTTGATGCTGTGGTTTTAATATGTTCAGCGCCTTGGTATGCTGAAAGGCGCTATACAAATAAACTTATTATTATTATTATTATCTACTTCATTTATGTAACTGTTATTCAGCTTCCAAAGGATCGTTGGCCCAAAAGCTAAAGCTATGTGTTCTTTTTGTACATCCTTGTTGGTCCAGTAAAAGATACCAAACCATTTATTCTTACTAGGACCATTACAGCATTAAACAATTTGTTGTAGGGTATAAAAATAGACTGTAACAGGTAATATTTACATTGATGAAACTCTATTTGCAGTTATACAGGCTGAGGCTTTGGACACCAGGGGTAAGCAGCGGGGGCTGGGGGAGGTTAGGATAGCTAAAGAGGGCTGAGGCATAGGACGGGAGACTCCGGGAGAACACGGGAGTGTTGAGGGGAGGTATAAGCGGGGGGGGGTGGTGGTAATAGTTTGAGATGCTTTTTGAGGGAGGCAGCAGTTGGCAGAAGGCGAGTTGGATGCGGGAGGCTATTCCAGAGAGGAGGAAGCCTATAGGTAATGGATAGTTTACCTGCTAGTGAGTGAGGTTGAGGTACAGCAGATGAGTAGGGGTCGCAGGAGCGCAACGAATATCCCGAGTTGGGGGTAGGGACTAGCAGCAAAGATGGGTAGGAGGGGAGGGTACCAAACCAGTACTTGGCTATAAAGGTGGCACAGTGGACAAGACCGCGGTTGGGTAGAGAGGGGAGAGATATTGTCCCGTATAATGCAATGATATGTGCAGTGGGGGGGGGTTAGTGACGAAGCAGCAGAAGGCGTGGAACAGGGGGTCTGACTTGACTAGAAAGTACTGGGGTGCTACGCTGTAAACCATGTCTGCATAGTCCAAGGATGGTAGGATAAGTTTTTTTTTTGTTTGTTTCGTATGTTTATTATTGGACAGTTATCCATATACAATTCATAGCCAGCAGCTATAAAAAATCCGTATGGTACAGTCATATGCATTTGCCACAAAACTGACAGTTACATATTTCAGACTTCATTCCACATTACTGTCCTTTTTTCATTTATTTTTCAAAAATCCCCCCCCCAACCTATTACCACCTAACAATTAACTATTAACTCGGTCTGTGTCCCTTCTTTCTGTCTCATCCCCATCTTACCCAGAGTCCCTTCTCTCAAACAACCCGCTATCCTCCAGCAGCATTCTTTCCCCCATACTCAGGATAAGTTTTGATATGGTGATCTTTCTGACAGGGAGTGAGAGACTATCTTTATGCTCGTAGTTTGCTGTGGATGGAATCGAGGTGGTGGGAGAAGTCCAGTCTTGAGTCCACCCATACTCCCAGGTGTTTGCAGGAGTTGACGCTCTCGATTCTGAAACCATCTAGGGCAGTGAAGGGTGGGAGAGGAGCCCGGCCAGTTTTTGCATGGAGCCAAAGACCATGATGATTGTTTTCTTGGTTTTACAATGTAGTGAGTTTGCATCAAACCACTGCAGCAAGTTTGCAAAGTCAGATGGAGAAAAGGTACAGTATGCTGAAGGGAGGGGCCAGAAATGAAAATTAAGGTATATTTGAGTACATTTGAACTTTTTCAAGCAATGCCAATGGTGGGAAGGTCGTTGATAAATATTGAGAATGGTAAGGACCTGAGGATTGAACCCTGGGGTACCCTGTCTAGGATGCGGGGGGGGGGGTGGCATCACCTAGCTGCACATATTAAAATCGGTCTGACAGATAGGCCTTGAACCAATTCGTGGTTGAGGGTGATAGGCCAATTGAGGACAGCTTGTCTACAAGGAGTCGATGGGAATCGGGCCATGGCTAGGTCAACAAAGATGGCTAGTGTCAGTTGGCCTTTGTCAACAGTGGTGTGGATGTGATTGGTTAGTCTTAGAAGGGAGGAGGTGGTGAAGTGAGAGTGACAAAAGCCGGACTGGAAAGGTGTCAAGATATCGTTTGTGGTCAAGAAGGAGTTTAACCTTGTAGAAATGAGATTCTATGATTTTAGAGAGAGAGAGGGGAGGAGGGAAATGGGCCTATAGTTGCCTGGAGTGGAAGGCTCACTGCCTTTGTGGAGCGGAATCACTTTGGCTAGTTTCCAGGCCTTGGGCAGAGAACGGAGAGAGTGTGTTCGATTTGAATATGTGGGTGAGTAGCAGGCAGTGGCGGGAGCAGAGATCTTATGGAGATTGGAGTTGAGTCCATCTAGGCTTTGTTTAGTTGAATTCAGACGTTTGAGAGTGTGGAAAACCTCTGGGGGGGGGAATGGGCAGACTCAAGGGAGGGTGAGGGAATGGCCTGACGCAGGTGAGGGTGAGGAGAGTAGGTCAGCACAAGGAGGGGTAGCTGAGAAGAGGGTGCGCCGGGGGGAGAAGAGTGCATGTAGTGAAGAAATGATTTATGGAGGATGCGGCGGCCCTGGGGAGGGTACTTTCAGTGATAGAAGTGGTCACAGGGGAGGAGGCGGGGGAGTGGAAGGAAGTACCAAGCAGAGAATGAAGTGTCTTCCAGAATGCTGCGGGAGAGGGGCGGTTGTCTTCTAGATAACTGTTAATAACTGAGCGTGTACTATTTACAATATGCGCTCATGCAGAGCTCAGCTGGTGGCTGGCTGCAGTGGTGAGAGGTGGGCTGTGCTGGTCACTGGCTGGGTACGGGTCGGGGGGAGCGAGGTGGCAGGGCACTGCTGGGTGGGTGGAATCCACTAGACCACTAGGGCTACATTGTGGCAGTGGTCATTACTGTAACTGTACCGGGACAAATAAATTATATCAGGGATCGGGCGGTGGGCTAGTTATTAATATGTCTGGGGATTGGGCTGGGAGCTGCTACATAATATGTGCGGAGATCGGGGCTTAGGGGGCGCCTGCACCCTGTTTGTGGGCATTTCTGCAGGCTTGTGGGACCCTGTTCAGGTGTGCTCACCATTTGGCGCACCACTTGGGTTGCCACAAGTCACGGGATGTGGCTTTGGGGACCCTACCCAATAGAGAATCTGGCGCAGGGTCCCTGGCACATCGGCATTTGGCACAAGCTGTCTATAGTGCGACTTGCGCCATGCCTTTGAGAATCTGGTCCCCCGACTGACTAAAGAAACTGTTGCACTTCCCAGTCAGAGCAGTCTGTAGAGCTAATTGTTTACACTCCCAAGTTTTTTACTAACCCATCTGGTTTGTTTTTAGATAGATTAGCTTAAAGTCTATTATTCTGTCGTCATAAAAAGTTGATCATTTGAGTTTCTGTGCTGAACTGAAGTGGCATGAATGTTTGTGGGAAATCACCTTGTCTGTGTCTTAGCTGTCAGTTCTTTCTCATCAAAACTCTGAATTGTTTTCTGACTATATAACACAGGGTTGTTTAATAGATATGACATAAATCCAAGTTTTGTTAATTCACAGAAGTAGTTTGATTTTGATATAGCCTCCATAAATTGGTTCATATGGAAACAAATTTGTTTCATGTCAAATTGACAAACAGGTGTCTGTCACACTCAATTTCAGGAACATGTACTGTATGAACTCACAAACTTCAGTTCTTTGAGGGTTTCTGTGTGAAAATAAATCATGTATGTGTATAACTAGAAAATAAATACTATATGGCATCCTGATTCCCCTATCTCCTACCAGACAGTTGAGGCAGCAGCACTCTACTGCCCCCTTTCCCCAGCACCCAAGCCTCCTGTCTCTTGTCCCCATTAGAGGCTACTACAATCTGCTGCCCACTGTCTTCTCCACACAGTCGGGGGTTGCTACACCTGCTGCCTCCTGCACAAACAGTTGAGGCTGCTGCACCCTGCTTCCCTCTATCCCCTACCCCCATAGTCCTGGCCAGTGCACCCTTTTGCACCCTGTTCCTGCCTCCACAGTCGGGGCTGCTGTGCTCTGCTAAGTCCTAGAGTCCCAGGTCTCCTGCCTTCACAGTTGGGGCTGCTGCACCACGCTGCCCCAGTCCACCAGAGGTAGGGTATTTGCTGCACCTGCTACCAACTTCCATTGCCCCAACTGGGCAAGGCTGCTGCACCACACGCACCCTGTCCCACAGTCAGGGATGCCGTACCCTGATGCCCCCTTGTGTCCTGACACACACAGTCGAGGCTTCTGCACCATGCTGTCATCTGTCTCTGCCACCACATTCAAGGCTGCTGCACCCTGCGCCTGTCTACACAGTCAAGGCTGCTGTGGCCTGCTGTGCCCTAAGCACCATACCTCCATAGTTGGGGCTGCTGCACCATACTGCCACTTGCCATAAGACAAGGCAGGGCATGTGCGACACCCTGTCCCCTGTCACCACCCTTGGGGCAGTTTCTCCCTGTTGCCTCCTGCCACTAGAGTCTGATCCTTTGCCACACTCTGCTGCAAATGTCACTTGTCCCAAATAGGTGCGTCTCCTGTACCCTGTCCCACAGTTTGAGCTGCTGTACCCTGATGCCTCCCGTCTCTTGCCTAAACAGCAGGGCTGCTGCACCTTACTACCCTCTGGCCCCCACCGTATAATGCAAAATGAAAGTATTTGTTTTTTCTTCTTTCAAGCAGTTTGGGCAGTGTACCAAAGAATTTGACTCTGGTGGCAGGGAGCAGCATGGGGCAACAACCCTAACCGTGGGGGCAAGAGGCTCTGTGGTGCACCAGGGCACAGTGGTGATAGGGGACAGAGGACGGCATTGTGCACAAGCCTTGACTGTGGGGCAGGATGCAGGTGGGAATCTGGGTACAGCAGCCCTGACTCTGGGACAGGGTACATATGGTGCAGCAGCCCTGCCCATTTGGGACAGTGGAAGTGCATAGCAGGATGCAGCAGCCCCAACTGTGGCGGCAGGGGGCATGGACTCTAGGGTGTAGCACAGCAGCCCTGACTGTGGCGACTGGAATAGGGGGCAACAGAGTGCAGTGGCCCAGCCTGTGGGAATGGTGGGCAGAGAGAAGCAGGGTGCAGCAGGCCCGACTGTTCAGGCAGGAGACAGGGTGGCATCAGGGTACAACAGCCCAGACTGGGACAGGATACAGCAGCCATGCCTGTTTGGGACAAGGGAGATAGGCAGCAGGGTGTAGCAAAAGATCTGACTCGGATGGCAAGAGGGCAGCAGGGTGAAACTGCCTTAACTGTGGAGGCAGGGTACAGCAGATGCTCTCACTCTTATGGCAAGTGGCAGTGTGGTGCCGCAGCCCTGTCTGCAAAGAAATGGGGCTCTAAGGTTAGATGGCCACAGCAACATCGACTGTGTAGATCAGAGCAGGGTGCAGCAGCCCTGGCTGTGATGACAGGGGGACAGAGAATAGCATGGTGTAGAAGCTTTCACTGTGAGGCAGTACACAGTGGGGGCATCAGGGTACATTAGCCCTGACTCTGAGATGGGGTGCATGTCGTGCAGTGGCCCTGCCCATTTGGGGCAGTAGAAGTTGGTAGCAGGGTGCAGCAAAGGCCCCACCTTAGATGGCCTGGGACAGCATGGTGCAGCAGCCCCAACAGTGGAGGCAGATGCCCTGGGACTGTAGGGCTTAGCAGAGCACAGCAACCCTGTCTGTGAAAACATGAACAGGGGGCAACAGGATGCATTGGCCCTGATTGGGGGGGGGTGTAGTACAGAGGGAAGCAGGGTGCAGCAGCCTCAACTGAGGGACAGGAGGCAGGAGCATCAGGAGGCCATATAGTATTTCTAGTTATACACACACATGATGTCTTTCCACACTGATACCCTCAAAGAACTGAATTTTGTGAGTTTATACAGTACATGTTCCTGAAATAGCAGAGTGTCACAGACACCTGTTTGTCAATCTAACAAAAAAAATGTTCTGCCATGAGCTTATTTATGGAGGCTGCATCAAAGACACACTACTTCTATGAATTAACAAAATTTAGATTTATTTTATATCTATTAAACAATTCTTTGTTATATAGCCAGAAACAATTTAGGCCCTGTCCACATTGCACTGAAAATCTGTAATGTTTTGAAACCATTACAGATTGAAAGGACCTGTCTACACTACCCTTGAAATTCCCTTTGTAATGTTACAGAGGGTCCAGACCGTTACCATAACTGTTTGCGTTTACACTGGTAACGTTACAGAAAGTGTTTTTGTGTAACCGTTACAGAAACCTGTTGTGAAGTAGTTTCAACAGCGGTTTCTGTAATGGTTTCAAAGCTCTGTTTAACCCTGTCCATACTACACAAGTAAAATCCTGTAATGTTTTCAAAACGTTTTCAATGGTAGTGTGGATGCAGTGTAACGTTTTCAGTCTGTACCAGTTTCAAAACGTTACAGATTTTCAGTGCAGTATAGACAGGGCCAAAATGTTAAAGTGCATCCGCCCTACCACTGATACCGTTACAGGATTTTACTTATGTACTGTAGGCAGGCCCAGAATATCAGTTTTCAACAACGGTTTTGGAAACACTTTCTGTGACGTTACCAGTTTAAACGCAAACCATTACAGTAACGGTTTGGACCCTCTGTAATGTTACAGAGGGGATTTTTCTGGTGTGGTGTGGATGGGGCCTTAGAGTTTTGGTGAGAAAAATCTAACAGCTGTGCTACAGACAAGCTGGTTCAAACATTCACACCACTTAAGTTCAGCACTGAAATTCAAATGATTAACTTTTTATGAGAGCAGAATGATAGATGTTAAGCTAATTTATCTAAACACAAACCAGATGGGTTAGTAAAAAAAACTTGGAGTGAAAACAATTAGCTCTACAGACTGCTCTGATTGGGAAGTGCAACAGCTTCTTCACTCAATCAGGGACCTAATTGCTGAAGGAGCAGGCTAGGCCAAAATGATGAAATAGCTCTGCAGGCCTCACTGATATGGACAGAAAAATCACCATTGTTTTCAGTTACTGCAGCGCACATTAACAAATGCTGATTTAAAGAAAACCACAAAACCAAACAGCATGAAATGTTCAGGAAACTCTGATCATGACACAGGGCTTTGAATTCATATGAATTCAAGCTTTTATTAAAAATATGGGAAAAAACATTCATTTTATCTTTAAGCACAGATTAGAAAGCTGATTTCTGGAAGACCTGTTCCACTTGTAACTTGGGGGTGGGGTGTGGATTGACAGAAAACAAGCAATTATTACAGCACAAGAAAACACTTCCACCAAACTCCTCAGAGTGGTCAAGTAAGGCGTAATGGGGGTGGAGGTGCTGGGTTATTAATTTAAAAATTGGTAACATGGAAAGGCACACTGAGCCAAGGCTTGTTTTCAGGTACAGGCCGGGTGGGTGAGGGCGGAATGGGAGCACAGACAGAACTGAAATATAAAACTTCCAGAATGTGTATACATATCCGAGTGATGAAACAATTGAATTTACAGCAGCATGAATTCATGCAAAGATAAAATGGAGAAAATGTACAAGAATATAAACTGCACACCGTGCCTGTTGGGTAGTGTCACAGCTGTGTTGAGGTATGGAGGACAGACTGGGTGTGAAACCCAGAAGCTTTGATTTTAGGAGTCCTAAGGAGGGGAATGCAGGAGAGATAAGTACTGGAGGGAGCAGGCATATAAAGGCAGGACGTGAGGGGGAGAGATGAAGGGAAGCGGGAAATGGGTTCCAAAGGGATGGGAGACAGTAGCTTGACCAACACAGGAGGGAGGACGGGGAACAAAGAATGTATAGGAATCCCTAAAACATAGATGGTAAGGAGAGGACGGGGGACAGGAGTAAGGAGTGATAGATGAGAGAACCAAATCGGTATTTAGCGATAAGGGACTCGCAGTGGGACTGGCGATGTGAAGGTAGCAGGAGGATGGAGAGGAAGGACTAGAGGGAGCAGTGGTGAGTACGGAGTGGAGAGTTGGTAGTGAAATGATGGAAGGAATTGCAGAAGGTGTCCGGTCAGGCATGGGAATAGAAGGGGGTGGTGCCATGCCATAGACCATATCCGTATAGCCAAAAACTGGGAGAACCGTATTGGTTACCAGCTACCGGCTGACCTGGAGGGAGAGTTAATCCTTGTTGGGGTACAAGGCACCAGGTTTGGGTGAAGTTTAGAATGGACAGTGTTAACGTGGGCTGAGAAGTCGAGCTTCCTATCAGGCCACACACATGGTACTTGAAAGCCGCGACAGTCTCCAGGAGGGGTGTCATCCACTATGGAGAAAATGGGTGGGGATGAGAGCCTTGCCAATTTCTGGCTGGTGCTGAAGGTCACAGACAGCATTTTTTGGTGTTGACCTTGAGCTGGTTGGTGTGGAACCAGTGCAGCCTATTGTTGAAGTCGTGTTGGAGCGGCTCTTTGACAACTAAAGCCGATGGACAAGAGGTGTAAATGACCGTGCTGGCATGTATGTGTATATTTATTTATTAGCTTTTGTTTACCTGGTAAGCACACTAGACAAGGAATGTCTGTTTTCAGGTATGACCCGGGAGATTACAAAAGCAAGGATTATAGATCAGTGCAAGAGAATTACAACAATGTGAAATACAAACAATGATCAGGGTGATGCAAATAAACAGGTACAGGATGAACAGATAAGCATATACATCAAAGGTTAGAACAAGCAAACAGTAGTTCAAACAACATGAAGTCTTGATGTATTCTGATAATATGATAATATGCAGTTAGCTCCATCACTTGAACTGCCTCGGAGAGGAAAGAGTTAACTCTGTGCAGAAGCATGGAACGTTGAGCTCAAGCTCGGTTTTCAAACCTCTGTCTCTGGTACTTACCAGTGTAACCGTCAGATTCTTTACACCATCTAACAGTGAAGTCGCTCTGGAGATTACTCCTTTGCTCTGTTCAGTAGAGTTGAATCAGCATTCTGTTTCTAACCGTTTCATTATTTTCGGATTTTTCCAGCCTCTGTCTATGGTACAGGCAGTGTGGTACAGAGGTAGTGACTTTTATTTCATTAAATTCTGTGGAAATTGTTCCTTCTCGGTTTCTCACCGGTCGGTCCGGTTAGGAACTGACCTTTTTGTTATTTTTACTTTATTCTGGGATTTACTGTGGTGTCCCGATGCCAATCGGTTTCAAAAGAACTAGACTTTTTCTGGTTCTTTTACAGAACCCGCAACACTGTTTGTAACCGATTGGTTGTGTAGTACCTGGCTTGAAAGCTTTTAAGGGTAATTGGTTAGGCTTGAGAAACCCAAGAAAAAAATGGTCCCACTGGGTTTCAACACTGTTCTGAGTGTGGAGAGGCCTTTGCCAAGGCCAACCCCCACCTCATCTGTGTTTGTCTGACATTTGACCACCTCAAAACAGACTGCCAGATTTGTAAAAACTTCCCTAAAGCCACTCTAGAAAAAAGGTTGAGTAGGCTGAAGGAAAGGGAGGCCGAGAAGTCCGTAGATCTTGATGTCCAGCCTGGTTCAGTTGCAGCCAAACCTGAGGAGGTGCCTACTGACCTAGGCTATACCTCCTCAGGCAAAAGGAGGTCCGACTCCGAGGGGTCGGTTCCATCGAAAAGGAAGCGTAAGTCAGCCGGTTCGGATCCAGCACCGCATACTCTAGCTGCTGAAGAGCTAGCCAAAGCGGTTAGTATAGGACAATCGCTTCGCCTGGTTCCATCTGAACAGGTTAGGCGGTCGGTTCGGTTAGATCCGATACTATCGGATTACGATCCAGATGCTTTCTATCAGGAGTGGGAGGGAGATGAAGAATATCCCGATGATGAAGATAACTGCTTTGAAGGTCTGGATGAGCCCATTGAATCTCCCCAGACAGACCCTCCAGTGTCTCCCATCCCAGGCTTTCTGAGTCCCCTTCACACTTCTTGTTTTACACGAAAGTGGCTGAAACCCTCCAACTCCCAATGGTTGAAGCTGCTGAGGAGGAAGAAGAGCCTGATTTTTGTAGAGATGATGGACATCACAGAGTCCAAAAAATTGTCTGTCACTCTTCACAAGTCCTTGGGGAAACGGACAAAAAAGATTTTACAATCACCTAACTCCTTACCTTCTGTAGATAAGAGAATGGACAGGAGGTATATGTTATCAGGCTGAGGTACAGAGTTGTTATTCAGTCATTGCAGCCATGTTGGGGTAGTGCAGGTGCAGCCTGTGACAGGGCTAACATTCCTTTGGCTACACACCACCCAGACAAATACTCCAGGAGGGTGAATGCCATGACTAAAAAAACGAATTTGGCATCTTCTTTGAGACTCGGTCAGGTTAACTATATGGCCTACACAGCCAGGTACCAGAAGTCCAGGTGGGATACGGTTCTGGAACTGGCTAAATAGACCTCCCCCCAGCTAGCCAAAGAGTTGTAGGAGGTGGCTGCTGATGGAATTGAGGCATCCAAAGTGCAATTTCATGCTGCTGTGGACTCCAGTGATGTGGCATCAAGAGTCATGGCTACACATGTGTCTCTCAGAAGACATGCTTGGCTCAGGTGAAGTAGCCTTTCGCAGGATACCCAGGCCAAGCTATGGATTTCCCTGTAGTGGTTAACTCTCTGTTTGGGGAGCAGACAGATGCTTACATGAAGAAAATGGACAAGTACAAGACCACCTACAGGAGTGCATAGGCCAAAAAGAGGCAAGCCACTCCTCAGAAGCAGCAGTCTAGGGGCAGGCCTTTCCACAGACCTTTCTACCAAGCTCAGGCTTCCTATTCCTTCCCACAGAGGGGATTCTTTCGAGGGAGGGGCAGGAGAGGGATGAGCAGGGTTGCATCCTCTTCCCAGTCCAAGGCTCCTGCCAAGCAGACACCCTGATGTGTCGGCCTGGGTCAACTCCCCCATTCCAGTAGGAGGCAGGCTGGCTTACTGCTTCCAGGCCTGGAAGTATGTTACCTCAGACGAGTGGGTCCTGGAGATAGTAAACCAGGGACTGGCCCTCAGCTTCAAAAGGTTTCCAAAACTGAGGGCCAGGTCTTTTCCACCTGCATCCATTTTAGAGACCCTTGCCTTAGAGGCAGAGGTTTCATCTCTTCTGGCTCTCAGAGCTGTAGAGAGCGCTCCTACTCAGCACAGGGGCCAAGGCCTGTAGTCCAGGTACTTCCTTACTCCAAAAAAGAAAGGGGAGTGGCGGCCCATCCTAGACCTAAGGTTTTTGAACAAACACATCTCAAAACCAAAATTCAAAATGGTGACTCTGGGAATAATTCTTCCCTCTCTAAGGCCAAGGGATTGGCTTGCATCCCTGGACCTCAAGGATGCCTACTTCCATATTCCTATCAGGTGCTCCCACAGAAAGTACCTCAGGTTCGAGTTGCCTTCAGGCCACTATCAGTTCAGAGCCATGCCATTAGGCCTAACATCAGCTTCAAGGGTGTTCACAAAGAGCCTTGCAGGACTGGAGCATCCCAGCAGCAGCATCAACTAGGAGCAGATTTATCCTGGACTCCCTTCAGGGTGCCTTCCTCAAGCAACTGGTCATGGAACCAACTTGGCAGAAGGCAATACTGGACCTTGTGCTCACAAACAGGGACAGTGTGATGGGGGTAACAGTGGGGGAGCACCTGGGAAACAGTGACCACCAGTCATTGTGGTTTGAAATCACAGAAAGAGCAGAACCAAACCACACAAAAACACGTATCCTGGATTTTAGGGGGGCAGACTTTGGGAAAATGGGGAGATACTTGAAAGAGGCATTAAGGGGAATGGGACAGGAATCTGGGGTTGAGGAACAGTGGGCAGTACTTAAAATGGGGATTACAAGAACAACAGAATTATGCATTAAGCAGGTTAGCAAGAGGAAAAGGAAGAGGAGACCATTATGGTTTTCCAAAGAGGTAGCAAAGAAAGTGAAAGCCAAAAAGATTGCATTCAGGCAATACAAAAAGACACAGGCAGAAGGGGATAGGGAGAAGTACCAGGAGAAGCAAAGGGAGGCAGGGAGGTCAGTAAGGGAAGCCAAAGCTCAGACAGAAGAACACATTGCAAAATCAGTGGGTAGAGGGGACAAAACCTTTTACAGGTACAATAAGTGAAAAAAGAAAGACAAAGGGAGGGATAGTGAGACTGAAGGGGGAGGATGGGGGCCACGTGGAGGATGACAACAGTAAAGCTGACATATTGAACAGGTATTTCTGCTCAGTCTTTAATGAGGAAGAGGAGGGTAATGGGTCTGAAGGAGTACAAAGGGGTGAGAATGGTGCAGAAATGGACACAAGTCCCTTTAACTTGAAAGGGTCCTGAAGGAACTGGAGGTAATAAGAGTTGATAAAGCAATGGGGCCAGATGGCTGCACCCCAGGGTCCTTAAAGAACTAAGAGGTGGTGGCTGAACCTCTGGCTATCCTGTTTAGCGATCACTGGAAACAGGGAGGTACCCAAAGACTGGAGGACAGCAGATGTAGTCCCTTATACAAAAGTGGGAACAAAGAGGAAGCAGGAACTACAGACCAGTCAGCCTCACACCTCGGTAGTGGGGAAGATCATGGAAGCACTGCTGAAGGAGAGATTGGTGGAACATCTGGTTGTCAATGGACTACAGGACCCAAGGCAGCATGGTTTCACCAGGGAGGTCATGTCAGACCAACCTCGTTGAATTTTTGACTGGGTGACTAGGGAGGTGGATTAGGGAGGGCAGTGGACATGGCCTATCTGGACTTCCAGCAAGGCCTTTGACACTGTGCCACATAGAAGACTATTAACAAACTGGGGAATATGGGTGTGGGCAGGACAGTAGTGTGGTGGGTAGGTAACTGGCTGGGTGGCAGGACACAGAGGGTGGTGGTAAATGGCTGTCACACCACAGAGGGAAGAGTGACCAGTGGGCTACCACAGGGATCAGTGCTGGGACCCGGTCTATTCAACATCTTCATCAGTGACTTTGCACAGGACCTAGAAGGCAGAATTTCCTGTTAGCTGATGACACAAGCTCTGTAACAGAGTAGACACACCAGAGGTGTAGACAGAATAAGACGACCTGCAGAAACTTGAAGAATGGTCAGGGGTTTGGCAGTTGAAATTCAATGCAAAAGAAGTGCAGAATCGTGCATATGGGGCACAAAAACCCTGGCAATATATCAGTTGGGGGGTGAGGGTATAGCATGCACCAAGCAGGAAAGGGATCTTGGGGTTGTCATCTCTGATGACCCAAGGTAGGGAAACAGTGTGACAAGGCAGCAGGTAAAGCAAATAGGATGCTGGGATGTATGGGCAGGGGCATCACCAGCAGGAAAAAGGAGCCATAATTCGCTATACAAGACACTAGTGAGGCCCCACCTGGAGTACAGTGTACAGTTCTGGAGACCATACCTACGTAAGGACATAGACAGGGTAGAGAAGGTTCAGAGGAGGGCAACAAAGATGGTGCATGGATTGCATCACAAGTCCTATGAAGACAGGTTGAAGGAACTGAACATGTACTCCCTGGAGGAGAGGAGGGAGAGAGGGGATATGATAGAGACATACAAGTATCTGACAAGGAGGAACAGGGTGCAGGAAAACACTATTTTTAAGCGAAAAAGATGTTCCAGGACTAGAGGGCATGGGATGAAGTTGGAGGGAGGACGATTCAGAGGAAACATGAGAAAGAATTTCTTCACAGAGCGGGTGGTGGACAAGTGGAACACCCTGCCAGAGGAAGTGGTGGGGGCTGAAACAATCACGGGATTTAAGAATGCATGGGATAGACATAAAAGAATTCTGGAGGTCAGGGGTAAGGGGCAACAGACTTCTAGGAAAACAAACTGAACTTACAAGCTCAAATGGGCAGACTGGGTGGGCCATAGGCCCTTATCTGCCGACACTGTCTATGTATCTATGTAGTTGCTTTCCTCAGAAGGCAGGGTGTTTCCATTTTCCCATATCTGGACAACTGACTAATTGTAGGTCAGTCATCTGACCAGGTCAAGTCAGCTCTACAACTCACTCAAGACTTGCTCAGTTCTCTGTGGTTTCTTCTCAGTCTCCCAAAGTCTGTTCTCGAACCAGTACAACTTCTTACTTTCATAGGGATAGAGTTGGATACTATCCAAGCAAAGGCCTTCCTCCCTCTAACAAGGGCAAAGACCCTAACATATCTTGTTTCCTCTTTTTGGCCTCCGGTCTCTCGTCCAGCAAGGCAGTTTCTTAAACTCCTAGGCCATATGGCAGCTTCCACTGCAGTGGTGCAAGGAACCAGATTTCAGATGAGGGACATTGAGTTCCACCTAAGGTCCTTTTGGTCTCAGAAAAGAGACTTCCTCACCAGATTGATTCCAGTAACTCAGACTCTGGTCCAAGCTCTCCAGTGGTGGCTGGACTAGGACAACCTCAGACAAGGAGTTCCATTTCTCTCTCATGTCCCCTCAGTAGTCTTAACTACAGATGCTTCTCTCCTAGGTTGGGGAGCCCACCTGGGATCTCTTACGGTTCAAGGGGTCTGGTCTCCACAGGAGTCTCTCCTTCATATCAGTCTCCTGGAACTCAGGGCAGTTTTTCTAGCCCTTCAGGTCTTCTTGGAGTCAGTCAAAGGCAAGATGGTCCAAGTCAGGACAGACCACACCACTACAGTGTGGTATATCAGCAAGCAAGGGGGCACTCTGTCCACATCCTTGTGCACATAAGCCATGAAACTGTGGTCTCTAGCCTGTTCTCTTCAGACTTCCCTGATAGCAGTTCACCTTCCAGGGAAAGACTATGTACTAGAAGATGCCCTGAGCAGAATCTCCCAGGGGCATCACAAATGGTCCCTGGATCCTCCCATACTACAGGTTATCTTCTACAGATGGGGCACTCCAGAGATGGATCTCCTTGCAGCCCCGGACAATCACCAACTTCCTGTGCTTTGTTGCAGACCTCCAGTCCTGGGGACTGTTTCTCTGGAAGCTCTCGTTATGGATTGGAAGGGCAGATTTTTCTATGCCTTCCCTCTGTTGTGCAGAGTCCTGATCAAAATCAGATCTCAACCCTGCACAGTGATACTCGTGGCTCCAGATTGGGCCAGACAGCCTTGGTATTTTCTGCTGCTGTCTCTGGCAGTGTCACGTCCCCTGTCTCTTCCCAAGAGATACAATCTCCTAACCTCCTCTCAGGGGCGGATCTTGGTACCCCAATCTCCAGTCTCAACCTCAAGGCCTGGCTCTTGAAGAGTTAGAATATGCAGGCCTGCATCTTTCTCAGGGAGTTCTGGATATTTTGAAGGTTTCCAGGAGACCTTCCACTAGAAAAACTTATAATTCCAAATGGAAAAGATTCAGTATTTGGTGTTCTCAGAAGAGCATTGTGCCTGATTCTGCAGGCATTGCTACAACCTTAGATTATCTGGTTCATCTTAATGGTCTAGGCCTTAGGCCTGCAACTCTGAAAGTTCACCTAGCAGCTGTCTCTGCATTCCTTTCAGCAGTGAAGGGCTCTTCCCTGGCATCTCATCCTGTTTTTAGTAAGTTTTTCAAAGGTCTGATTCATATTAACCCTCCCTTTCGAGAGCCTACTCTGGCTTGGGATCTTAATGTCTGCATTGCCCAGTTTATGCAGCCACCCTTTGGACCTTTGGCTTTGGCCGAGCTGAAGTACTTGACCTGGAAAACTGTGTTCCTGGTAGCTATTACTTCTGCCAGATGGATTAGTGAATTACAGGCCCTGTCAGTCGAACCTGACTTCATCTCCTTCCATATGGATAAGGTGGTCCTAAGAACCAATAGGAGGTTCTTACCCAAAGTGGTATCAGATTTTCATCTGAACCAGTCTGTCTCTTCCTGTGTTTTTCACTGACTATTCTTCAGGGGAAAGAAGATTACACAGTTTGGATGTTAAAAGGACTCTTAGCTGCTACCTCATTTAATTACACATCTTGGGATGAACGACCTGTCTGACAAGACAGTAGATATAGCCCAGAGGAGGTTTGAGGAACTAGCACAATTATGTGAGGAGGCAGGAAGATCAGTAACTTTTTCAGAGATACTTTTAGTGCCCAAGGCAAGCACAACAAGAAAGCAGAGAATAGAGGAATTTAATGGATGGCTAAGAACCTGGTGTTGTGCTAAAGGGTATGGGCTGTTTAGAGGGGGGGAGGGACCTGGGAGGACAGTAGTCTCTATGCCAAGGACAGACTACACTTGAGTGAGGAGGGAAAGAAAGTGTTGAAACAGAGGATGGAGGAGTACATAGAGGAAGTTGGGAATTTAAACTAGGATTGGGGGGTGGCAGTTGGGCAAGAGATATGCAGAGACCACAGGTTGGAAAACCATATGAGCTTACCCCCCATAACAGTGACAAATGGCAAGTACTGTTGGTGATGCTAGTAAAGGAGGGCAGGATGGGGGGGGGGTGAGTGGAAGGTGGTTACCCTTAATGCTAGGAGCCTTGGGAGGAAAACTGCAGAGTTACAGGTGCTCATGCAGAGGAGAGGTGGACATTGCAGCCATCACAGAAACATGGGCCACCCAATGCAATGACTGGGACCTGTCTGTACCAGGGTACAGGTTATTTCATAGGGACAGGGTGATTGGTAAAGGAGGGGGTGTGGCACTATATGTGAAGGAAGGACTGAAATGTGTAAAGGAGGAAGGGGAAGGGGTAGTACAGAGTCACTTTGGATGCAAATCCAGGATTCCAAGAATAGGATTCTTAGAAAGGGAGTGGTGTACAGGCCACCATCTCAGACGGAGGAGTTAGGGAACTAGCGGGACAGATCAGGAGGACCTGCGAGAAGGGTAGTGTGGTGATTGTGGGGGACTTCAACATGCCGGGAGTGGACTGGAGTACCCCAACAACCAGGAACAGAAGGGAGCAGGTACTGCTGGATGCCTTCCAGGACAGCTTCCTGCTGCAAATGATCAGTGAACCAACCAGGTTAGGGATACACTTGACCTTGTGCTGGCAAATGGGGACTTTGTGAGAGAACTTACAGTGGAGGAACCGCTGTCAGGAGTGACCACCACTCAGTATGGCTCACATTGGATATGGGTAAGGAAGGAGTGGAATCTGGCACAAGAGTGCTGGACTTCAGGAGGGCCAGCTTTGGGAGGATGGGGGAAGTGGTAAAAGGGTACCTGGCCAGAATTCAATGTAGTATGGACACTAACCAGAGGTGGGAGCTCATAATGCTGGGGATAGTGGAGGCAACCAAAACCTCCTGCAAGGCCCAGAGCAAGAAGGCTTGGGCTAAGAAACCGAGCTGGTTGAGCAAGGAGGTCATGGAAAAAGGTAAGGAGGAAAAGAGCTGCCTTTAGGAAGTACAAAAAAACAGGGAGGGGGAGGACAGGGAGGAGTACCTGACAAAATCGAAGGAGGTGACAAGGGCAGTAAGGGGAGCCAAAGCATCTATGGAACTCAGGCTGGCAGAAGGCATTAAGAAGGGGGGAGAAAGACTTCTTTAGGTACATCATGGAGAAAAGGAGCTGTAAGGACCACATAGTAAGGATTAGGAAGGAGGGGGGTTGGGTGGAAGCAGGGAGCGATAAGGCAGAAGCACAAAATGAGTACTTATGCTCAGTATTTACTAAAGAGAAGAGGGGGGTGACACATAAGGGGGGAGAAATGGCAGAAACAGGGGGGAAGGAGTGACAGGTGGGGAAATCATGGAGGGCAGAGTTTGGGAGGGTTTGAAGGCACTGAGGGTGGACAAGGCGCCAGGCCCAGATGGCATCCACCCCATGGTACTGAAGGAGCTGGCAGAGGTCCTTGCAGGACCTTTGGCAGACCTATTTAATGCCTCACTACATTCGGAGGGTGTACCTCAGGACTGGAGGATGGCTCATGTTGTGCCCCTGCACAAGAGTGGCCCCAAGGATGAACCGGGAAACTACAGACCAGTGAGCCTCACATCCATCGTGGGTAAGCTAATGGAGACTATCCTGAAGGAGAGGCTGGTGGCCCTCCTAGAGGCCAAAGGACTACAGGACAGCAGACAGCATGGCTTCATATGGGGCAGATCCTGCCAAACCAACCTGGTGAAGTTCTGTGACTGGGTAACTAGGCAACTGGACAGGGGCCATGCAGTGGATGTCCTGTATCTGGACTTCAGTAAGGCATTTGACTCTGTGCTGCATGGAAGGCTGGGAAGTAAGTTAGTAGGCACAGGGGCGGGTGCAAAGCTGGTGAGATGGGTAGGAAACTGGCTTCAGAGAAGGCAGCAGAGGGTGGTGGTGGGTGGGGAGCTCTCACACCCAAGAGTAGTGACGAGTGGTGTTCCACAGGGCTTGGTGTTGGGACCAGTGTTGTTTGGGATATTCATTGCAGACATATCATGGGACATCAAGAGCAAGATCAGTCTGTTTGCTGATGATACCAAGGTAGGAGCGGTGGTGGATGATCTAGGGGATGGCAGGGCTTGCAGGATGATCTGGCAAAGCTTGAAACCTGGTCAGACACCTGGCAACTGGGGTTTAATGCCAAAAAGTGCAAGGTGCTGCATTTTGGGATGAAGAACCCAAGGAGGAGTTACCAGCTTGGGGGAGTGCAGCTTGCCCAGACAGAGGAGGAGACGGATCTAGGGGTGCTCATTACAGGGTCAATTAACAACTCAGCACAATGTAGGAAGGCACCTGCAAAGGGCAACAGAATGCTGGGTTGTACTGCAAGGGGTATATACTCGAGGAGGGAGGAGGTGATACTGCCACTGTATAGGTCATTAGTTAGACCGCACCTGGAGTACTGCATGCAGTACTAGCGCTTGTATCTGAAGAGGGACATTAAGTTACTGGAGGGGTGCAGCTCAGGGCGACAAAGATGATCAAGGGGCTGGGGGACTTATCATACGAGAGGAGGCTGAGGGAGTTGAACATGTACTCACTGGAGGAGAGGAGGGACGGGGGGACATGATTGAAACATTTAAGTACATGAAAGAAATGAGAGACAGGTACAGATGGGCTGTTCAAAGTAAGGGAGGGGAGGGACACCAGAGGCCATGATATGAGACTGGAGGGAGGAAGATTCAGGAGCGAGATGAGGAGACACTTTTTTACAGAGAGGGTGGTGGCTGGGTGGAATGCGTTACCTGCAGAAGTGGTATGCAGTAGAACAGTGGACTGCTTCAAAAGGGGATGGGACAGGACAATGGTGAGGGTTAATAAAGGGGAAGGGAAGGAGGGGCAGCTGCAGAATAACGGGTGCTAGCTGAACATTCGAGCAGACTTGATAGACCTCTAGGCCTTTATCTGCTGGCAAATTTCGTATGTTCGTATAGGGCATACAAAGGCACACAGAAATGACTGTCTTCAATTGTTTCTCACTTATGATGAAGTGGGGAAAGGTAAGTCTGCTGCTAAAAGGACTTTTACCAGGTGGATTGTCTCTTGTATACAATTCTGCTATGACAAATTGGGCAAAACACCCCCTCCAGGCCTGAGGGCCCATTCAACTAGGGGTACAACTGCTACTCTGGCTGCGGCCAGAAACATACGCTTGCTAGAAATCTGTAAAGTAGCCACCTGGAAAACAGTCCATACATTCATCAAGCATTACTCTCTGGACATCCAGGCTAGGAGTGATGCTAGGTTTGACACAGCTGTACTGCAGAGCCTGTTCCCAAAGTAGGTTCTGCATTCCCTCCTCCTAGGGAAACTGCTTGGTAGTCTGCATATTGTCAGAATACAGCAAGACTTCATGTTGTTTGAAGAAAAAAATTACTCATCATAGATATGTTGTTTCGTCTAATGGAGTCTTGCCATATTCTGACCTCTCTCCCTCCCTCCTCTCTCAGAATCTAGGTTTTGAGAAGTGGACTGGCAGGTACAGTGTTGCACCTCAGGGGTGTACCTTGTACTTTCCCTCTTAGGGACGGGGTAGTTGTTTTATTATTGTTGTTTTCAATATATACACATAGTCACTACCTGTTTTTCTTGGGTTCTCGACTTGAGTCTTTTGGGACCCAAATTGTTGCCTTTTGGCTATATAATAAATAATTTCCATAGTTTAGTACTTAGTTAACTTGCTCGTAAGAATCTGACGGTTACACTAGTAAGTACCAGAGACAGAGGTTGAAAACAAGTTCGAGCTCAACGTTCTATGCTTCCGTGCAGAGTTAACTCTTTCCTCTCCGGGGAAGTTCAAGTGCTGGAGCTAACTGCATATTGTCAGAATACAGCAAGACTCCATTAGAAGAAACAACATTACTATGGTGAGTAATTATTTCTTACATTTTGTGTAAATAATACAAGCGCAATTTGTTCCATTTTGAGGATGGTAAGTGTTGATGTGAAGGGCATGCAGTGTAGATAATTCCTCTTACTAGAGCTCAGAGGGGGGTAGGGGAACCAGGGCAGTGGAAGGTGCACTACAGGGTCCAAGCCAGGGGTAGGGGATATCAAGCAGCCTTGGAACAGTTGCAAGCTGAGGCAGACTTCAGATGCAACCAGCGGGAGCTCTTAAAGATGGAATGGGTGGGTGTACATCTGATGGCTGCAGGTAGGGTATTCCAGAATCTAGGGGGCACAAACAGCAAAGGCACAATCACCTGACAGTGTACGTGTTTTTGGGACAAGGAGGGGTTGCAAGTCAGCTGACCTTAGCTGGTATGATGGTAGAGCCAGCCTGAGGAGTTTGGACAGGGCGGGTGGGGTGGTGTTGCGGACGATTTTGTCTGTGAAGCAGCTCAAGACAAATGAGCGATAATTATCTGGGGACATCCAGTGTAGTTGATTGTATAAATCACAGTCATGGGTAAGCCGAGGGAAGGCGAGGGCAAAGCTGCAAATATTATTATAGGCCACATCCCATTTAGTAAGGCTAGTTTTTGTGGCAAGGGTAAAGATTGTCAGTCCATTGCTGAGAGAAAGAAGGAATAAACCTTTAGCAAGGGCAAGCCGTGCAGCAGTAAGGGACCCACAAGCCCGGTATGCAAGTCCAAGCTTGATATTTGTTGTCCTGTAGACATTTTGAATGTGTAGAGTCAGGTCTAACTGGAGGTCAAAAGTAACTCCCAGGTATCTAAAGGAGCATATAGTGCCAACTGTGACACCATCAAGGCTTAAGCCATTGAGTGGGACGGGACACTGTTCGAGTTTGGCAAAGAAGCTGAAGAGCATGAGTTGAGTTTTCTTTAAGTTCAGCACAGTTTTTCAGGAGCCAGTGTTGCAGTTTACTGAAGTCAGCTTGTAGGTTGTGATTTATGGCACGGACATCACTTGAGCTAGCTAGGAGGACCAGGGCATCAGCATATAGGGTTGTGGTGCTATGGGTATTGACCATTGGGAAGTCATTGATGAAAAGAGAAAATAGGGTAGGGCCCAGAATAGTCCTTGAGGAACACTGATAGGAACAGGTTCCGATAAGGCTCTGTTCTACTTAAGCTGTAGTCTGCCAGTGAGATAGTTGGAAAACCACTATAGGGCTGGACCAGCAACACCAAGAGGGTGAAGCTTAGAACAGAGTAGGGAGTGATTCACTAGATCGAAGGCCTTTGAGAGGTATATGCAAAAAGTCACAGGCAGAGGGGAGGTCATTTAGGAAAATTGATGAAAGGATCAGACTTGGCATGGAGACCTGTTGAACGCCTGCTAGGATTGGGGGGTGCGCAGGTTGCCTCCCACCAAAACTGTGTGACGGCCCATGAAGTATGAACAAAACCAGTCCACAGCAGACACTGAGAGGCCAGCAGAGCTTAGCTTGTCCAGAAAGAACAGGTGGGACACTGAGTCAGAAGCTTTGGCTAGGTCAATGTAAATAGCTGCAGTGATGCATGTTCTTGCTCTATCCCAGTGAGGATAGAGTTGGTTACACGCAGCAGAGAGGAGATGGTAGAGTGGTGCTTCCTAAACCAGATTAGAAGGGGAGAGGAAATTAGCGAAGGAAGGGAAATCCACAAACCTAGAATACACAGTGGTCTCCTGAAGCTGTGCAAGAGAGGGGAGGTAGTGAAATTGGCTGGAAGTAGCCAGGGGAGGAAGGGTCTGCCCCCTTTGTGCAGAGGTGGAACCTGAGCAACGTTCAGGCCTGAGGGACAGTACTGAGGGAGAAGGAGAGGTTCAGAACATCAGCGAGTGGAGAAGCTGAGGCTGGTGTAGAGATTTGAAGGAGTTTAGGGTCCAATCCATTAAGGCTGGATTTAGAGGGGCTGATGCAAAGGCGAGGAATACTTCCTATGAGGAAACAAGGGGGAATTGAAAGGCTTCTGGTGATTGAGGGGAGAAGCAGTGGGGGACAGAATGGGAGAGAGAGAGATCAGGAGAGGGTGGCGCACAGGTGGTGACATTTTTTTTTAAATGAGACAGCAGGAGATGGGAGGGCGAAATTGGGCGCCAAAGACCAGTGAGCCTTCCGCATCATCCACTCGTTAATGTACTGAGGGTGGGTTGGATTCAGCCAACAAGGTACATTAACAGAGCATTATCCTCCCTAATGGAATTGCCTTTTCTATAGCGTTCCACCTTGTCAATGGGTAGTAATTACAGATGGGTATTGTGCACCCCTACTGGAGGAAATGGCACAGCCCAAAAGCTGAATCAGCCTTGAAATGCTGGGCACATAAGGATTTCGGACAGCAGCAACTCTCCAGTCTGAGTTGTGTAATTGATGGGGAAACGTCTGGCAAGCTTCACTGAAGATCGCTCAGCTTCTAGGCCTTGGGGCAGCAATTCTGCATAGGTTGGAGCTGCCTCATAACAGGGAGCACCCCTAAATTGAAATCATGCCGGTTAAGCTGTGGCTTTCAAATTGACTAACCTGCTTTCCCCATTTCCAGTGCATGTGCTTAGATTGGGGGCCATATCTGTCACACTGGGTGTTTGTTTAAAAGGGGGGGGGGGAGAAAATGGTGCCTTATGCGAGTATATGTCTTTTTTTTGTTTTGTTTTTTTCAAATAGTAAACTTTACTGAGTTTTCCAACAGGAAAACAAACAGAAAAGACATAACAGTATAATTGCAGTGCAGCACATGGTACATTAAGTTAAAAAGAGCAGCTTTTATACTGTCCATCAACATTCAGGAGACAGAAATTGTTAATTCAGGAGTTAGTGAACCGTATGCTAGTGGGTCGAGGCCCCTAGTGATGGCCATTGGTTTGAATGATATGGGTTGGTTGAAGCCCCAGGTGGTTGTCGGTGGGGTGTCACTATATTAGATACGGAGCAAGAGGGCATCCAACATTCCCCATCTAGTATGGTACAAATCTGGTTTATTCCTCTGTGAACATACCATCTTCTTAATTCTGAGAGCCTCTAAGGTGGCGATATGGTATTCCTAAAATGAGGGCAGGATCTCATCCATCCAGTGTTTTTAAAATAAGTTTTTTGATCATAGCTACAATTGGAACAATATGAAATTTCCTCTGATCAGAAACCATATCTAGGTGTAGCCCAATTAGGCAAATTTGTGGTGTAAATGCTTGTTCAGGGCCTAGCAAAGGATCTAGCCTGTTTATGGTTTTCATCCAGAGTGGTTGTGCCTTTGAATAGTCCCATAAAATATGTTTGAGTACCCCTGCAGAGTTTACATCTAGAGCATGTATCTGAGTTTAGTTTTCCCATTTTGTGCATTCTCACAGGGTATTAGAGATTATGGTTAATTTTGTATTGCATCAGTTTCTGGTCATCAAATATGAGGAATCTATGATTGCTCGATCCCTGTGCAGCCATAATCTTAGGATCTGTTAATTCAGGGAATTCCATATTCCAGTAAGACGAAGAGCCACTGCTCTCTGGGGTGGTCAATGACAGTAGACCATTGTAAAGTAAGGCTGTATTATGGCGTTGGGTGGCCATCTCTGCCAGTTTGTCCCATCTGGTGAAGTGCTCAAGCTCCATGGCTTGGGGCCTAATGCACCTGCCGGCATATGCTGCAGTTGTAGGAATGGAAAGATCGGGATAGTAGATGGGGCTACTGCCTGCCTCAGTTTGTTGTAAGTTATAAGAGTGTCTCCCTTCAAGTAGTCACCAAGGGTGCCCAGTTATGTTTGACCCAGGAATTTTGCTGGGATTACCTTTTGTTGTATCTTAAAATTGAGATTTCCTGCCATTGGCTGGGATGGATCCAGATTAGGGTCTTGTACCCAGCAGCTTGTGTAGTTGCTTGCTCACTTGGATAAAGGATCCCAGTTGGGTGAAGTTTAGTGCACGTGGTACTTTAGCAAACGGAATACAGAACAGGATATTGAGCCTGATTTTGTGTTGGGCAGTGAGATCCTTCTTCATGGTTTTCCATCATGGGAGGTGTGCACCTTTGGCCTGTGGGTCTGAGTAGTGTCTCCACCACAGAAATTGGGTAGCCATGAACTGCTAAGTAATAGAGCCAAAAGCCCAGCAGTTTTAGCCCCCATTGGTCACTGGAGGATATGAGCTTGAGATAGGACAGGCAGGTTATTTTGCCATTCCATAGATAGGAGGAGAAGGTAGCTGTAAGTTGCATAAACCACTGACATAGTGTATAATAATCTGGGAAAAATGTTCATTTTGATAATTCTCATCCACAGAGTCAGGGGGAGGGGCCCGCCGTCTTAACAAGTCTTGTTTAATTTTGGTTTTCAGGGTATCTAAATTTCTGTCTCCTAAAGCTGGTATCCAGGCTCATAACTACTGGGAAAGTTCTTTCTGGTACCATGTGACAGGCAGGAAAAACTGACTTCTGCAGGGAGACTAAACCTTCCCACTGACTTCCTCCGGTCACCAGTTTACATCCTGCCTGTCAAAAGGTAGGATCTCTGCAGGGGCTCTTTTCACTGGGGTGACAGAACAGAAGGCTACAGTATGTGAGTTTGGTCTATTCCACCCCCCCCCCACCAAGAGAGGGTCCTTGGTTTTCATGAGCAGTCTGCCTCTCAGATGTGCAGGGGACCCCAGTCTCAGCTGTGCATTCTGTACAGACGGGCTCCCCATCCCCACTCCCGCCTTTTTGCACTTGAAGGAGCTCCCATGGTGCTGCATGCCCCCCCCCCAACACCAAAGTGAGTTGATTCTTGTGGGCTCAACAGTAGAAAGTTGAATTTCTGCTGTTGACGTGGCCCTAGAGCTCCTCGGAGGTTTGATTCAGGGGGGCAGAACCCAGCGGAAAAGCCACGTTACTCTCTTCTTGTCGACTGCCACTGCAGTTCAGGCAGTCAACGCTGCTCCTCGTCGATGAGCCGCCCGGTACCTTGGGCTCATTGATGGATGCTGGAAAATCAGCAGAGTAATCACGCACCACTTGAGGAGGTCCTGTGACGAACCAGCTCGTCGACAGAGTTTGCAGGTGGAAAGGCCCGCCAAAAGATGAGCGGGAAAGGGGGCAGGGCAATGCCACAGTGCATCGATGAGCATCTCCTGGCCTCTGCTCATCGACTAATTTTCAAGCACTCAGGTCTTTAGTTCTCCTGGCTCCAAGCTTCACTACTAGCTTTTCCTTTCCCCCATCTTCCTCAAAGGGGCTGTGAAAAAAACGTCGGGGGGGGGGGCGCTGTAATCAGGGCCTGGAATGGAGCAAAATTCCTGGCCTAGCACCGCAAGCATTTCCTCTGCTAAATTGGAGACTCCCTCAAGGGTCAGAAAGTGCCACAAATGCAGATCCCCCATGCTGGCAACCTTCGCAGGATCGCTGTGCGTAAATTGTGACAGTGCCACGGCTGCAAGCTTGGAAGAGGTCGAGGAGGCATCCGCCTCCAAATCACAGGACCAGCAAATCCAGTCTATGGGCCCTGGACAATCCTCTGCCTCAGAGGGGTGTCGTCACTCAGCCAGAGATCTAGCTCCAGACCTCTTTGAAAAGCTAAACTGGGCTTTCGCCCTCAACCCATCCTACTTTGTCATCCTGCCACAGTCACCAGAGCGCAGGACTCGCATGAAGGTCACCCGAAAGTGCACCCCCTTCCCATCCTTAGATGAGGAGTGTCCCCACTGCTCTCAACATGATAGGAGGAGGAGGAAGAGGGCCAGATCCAGGAGCAGATCCAGAGATACCCACAAGCAGAAACACCAGCGAGACAGTTCCCCTCAGTGTCCCGTTTCTCATCTCCAGAAAAGGGGGAAATCCTGGACTCTTGACTCCGACACAGATGCCTCGCCATCCAGAAACTTTGACTTGGATGACCTAGATTTTTTTTTATCATATAGGTGGCAGATGAGATTCACCTGGGACCATCCTCTCGGAGCCTAAGCGCCCAAAGCCAGTTTTCAGATTCGCTTCGGCCTCCAAACCGGCAATGACATCCCCCATACTTCTGGCCATAGAGGTCCTATTAAAAGAAGAATGGCAGTGGCCAGAGCATGCCTACCCCGTCCTCTGCTGCCTCATCAAGCTACTGAAATGCGATAAGAAGCTCTTGGAGAGATGGCTAGACTATCCCAGAATTGACCCATTAATCTCCAACCTTACCAAAAAAACAGTTATTCCCGCAGAGGGTGGAGCCTCCCTGAGGAATCCAGTGGATAGAAAGGTGGACACATCCCTAAAGAAGGCATTCCAATCCACTGCGACCTTGCTCAAGGGAGGTACGGCCAACCTATTCTCAGCACGAGCTGCACTTTCATGGGCCACTGACCTGGCATTCAAGCTAGCTGATGAGCCAGACAAGAACAAATGTGCCCTACAGCATCTTCAACTAATGGGGCTAGCTTTTGCCTACTCAGCTGATATATTGGAGGAGACAGTCAGATGTGCACCAAGAGCCATGTTTTACCAGACATCAGCTCATCGCAACTTGTGGCTGCGACACACATGGCAGGCAGATGCCTCCTCGAAGATGCACCTGATGAACGCCCCTTATGAAGGAGGCCTCCTTTTCAGATCAGCTGTACAGGAGGTGGTCAAAGAATCGGGGGAAATGACAGAAGTCCAAATGCCACAATCCTGGGGCAGGAACAGGTCCCGGGTGTCTGGGTCCAGGCAGAATTTTCGAGCCAAAAATTATTCCAGACGGCAGAATAAAACATTTTCAGGCAGACAAACGTGGTTTTCCTCCTGCAACCAGCGTGGCTTCTAGGGAGGAAGGGGTGGCTCCCAAGACGCCGGTGGTGACACCAAAAAGTCACTGAGGATTCACGGACCCATCCTCAAGTAGGGGGCAGGCTTTCCAGCTTTTTCGAGGAATGGGTCCGCACCACAACAGACAGTGGGTGCTAGATATAGTACCCAAGGGTTACTTTATTGAGTTCAAATCCATATCCCCACTGCCCCATGTGGTGCCCTTGCCTGTTTCAAACAATCTGGAAAAAAAGAGTGATAACACTACAAGGGATCACGGACCTTCTCCAGGCATGAGCGATTGAACAAGTTCCCATTCCAGAAAGGAACAGAGGCATTCACTTTCTATTCTTCTTAGTCCCAGTCTTAGTCAGTGTCAGTGGCTCAGTAGGTAGCACACTCGCCTCTGAGGCCGGGAGATCAGAGGGCTGTGGGTTCAGTTCCCACATCTGGCACTTGGGTTAATGTCCCAGTACTGACACTGTAGTGCAGCCTGAGAGGGGTGCTGCACGTCTGAGGTGCCGTCTTTCGGATGAGACGTTAGACCGAGGTCCCATCTGCCTGGATTGGTGGTAGTTCAGGTGGATGTTAAAGATCCCATGGCACTTATTGAAAAGAGTAGGGGAATTTCACCAGTGTCCTGGCCAAATTTCCCTCATTCACTAAAAATACCACCAACAGCTTAATCTGGTTCAAGGTCAGTTGGCATTCATCTGTATCCCCTTCCCCCAGGTCGTGCCTGAAAAAAGGCAGGATTTGTCTAGTGCACTTACCCGGTCAACAAAAACTAAATAAATAAATAATAAACACGCTTGAGAGATTCCGGCTTGTTAGACTAGGGGGATTCTTTGGCCTCAGTAGATTTGCAAGATGCTTATCTGCATATCCTCATCCAAAGAACTCGCAGACAATTCCTCGGTTTCAAGGTGGAGGAACGCCACTTCCAGTTGATGATGCTCTCCTTCGGGTCTGGCCACAGCCCCCAGGGTCTTCTCCAAAGTCCTTGTGACAGTGATCACTCACCTCAGACTACAAGGGATCCAGCTCTTCCCATACCTGGACAACATTCTAATCAAAGCCCTGCAGTGCAGTCAAGCAGCCCAGGCAGTGACTGAGGTCATCCAGTGTCTCTCCTCTCTAGGGTTTGTAGTCAACCAGAAGAAGCGCTCCCTAATACCATCACAGACCCTGAATCATCTAGGGGTGGATTTCAAAACAATCCAGAACAAGGTTTTTCCCCGCTGAGTCAAAGTTCAGAGACCGGAGGGCTCTCATCAGCGAATTCCAGTCAGCCCAATCCCTGCCGGCTCGCACCTTCTTGCAACTCATAGGGACAATGGTCTCCCTGGTAGACTCTGTTCCCTGGGCGCTAGTTCACATGCGTCTTCTCCAGTCGAGCCTCCTCCAACAATGGTCCCAGTCAAGGGACAATATGGGCCAGCAGATACAGATCTCCCACCAGGTAAAAACTCTTCACTGGTGGACGCAGCGATCCAACATCATGAAGGATCTCTAAACTGGGGCATCCCCACCAGATGAGAATCACTACTGATGCCAGTCTTCGGGGCTAGGGAGCACACATGGATCGGCTCTAGACACAGGGCAAGTGATCGCTGGTGGATTCACGCTACAGCATCAATGTTCTGGCGATGTGGGCAGTCCGCCTGGCACTTCAACAGTTCAAATCACAGCTCTTCAGCTGGGATGTTCTTATCCTCATGGATAATCGAACAACAATGGCGTACATCAATCTCCAGGGAGGCACAAAGAGCTCTCGGATGTTACAAGAAACTCTGCTGCTCTTTCAGTGGGCGGAACACAACCTGGGAAGCCTGAAGGCCATATACATCCCAGGTCAGGAGAACATAATGGCAGACTGACTAAGTCAAAAGGACTACTTTCCAGGAGAACGGGAACTGAAGTACAGTGCCTTCCACCTCCTTACTGCACAGTGGGGCCTCCCACAGGTAGATCTTTTCGTTTGCCGACAAAATTGTAAAGTTTTACAGTTCTGCTCTCTGATCAGGGACAAGCTAAGCTTGCAGTAGCACAGGACGCCTTCCCCATCAGCTGGGGTCAAGTTTGACCTCCTGTACGCCTTTCCCCCAATTCCTCTGATCTCAGGGGTCTTACACAAAATCGCTGTAGATCAGGTGGAGCTGATTCTAATCTGTCCATGCTGGCGGCGCCATCCATGGTTCCAGCGACTGGTTCAAATGTCCATACAGCCTCTTCTGATTTTTCAGGTCAGCCCGGACCTACTACATCAGGGCCCAGTGGTGCACCCCAGTCTGCGCAATCTGTCCCTCTCTGCGTGGAGATTGAGCGGGAAACTCTCAAGGAATTAGGTTATACTCCTGCTGTCATCAAAATGATGATTCACTCAAGACGTTCTTCGTCTTCAGTGGTCTACTACAGAGTATGGCGAAGATTTCTCTTCTGGGTACAATCTGTCTCTTTGTTCCAGACAATAAGGTGGCTCTCCCCATTATACTGCACTTCCTGCAGGAAGACTTTGACAAGGGTCTACAACCAGCAACCTTGCAGGTCCAAGTTTCAGCTCTGGGTGCACTTCTGATGGTGAATTCAGGGGAGTCCTTGGGGACTGACCCTTGTGTGAAATGATTCCTGCGAGCAGTGATGCTACAATGTGTCCTGATAAAGCCCATCGTTCCACCTATGAGACTCAACCTGGTCCTCAAGGCCCTAACCAAGGCCCCCTTTGAGCCGCTTGAAGAAGCTTTGCGTACAGAATCCTTCTTTTTTTGTCAAAGATGATGTCTCCTTTTCACTGCAATCAAAATTGAACTTCCCTTCCTTTTGTCCTTAGCCCAAGAATGAGAAAGAAAAGGAGTTTCACACGCTGGACCCTAGGGGGGCACTCAAGCTATACATCAGAAGAACGAATTCCTTTCATAAGACTTCGAGCTTGCTTATTCTCATGTCAGGACAGAATATAGGCAGAAAGGTCTCAAAAGACACCATTGCCAAATGGATTCGTTCCACCATTTCCATCGCCTACCAGAAGACTGGGAGAGCCCTACCAGGCCCGGTGAGGGCGCATTCAACGAGGGCTATGGCGACATCCTGGGCAGATTTCAGGGAAGCCTCTCCGGCGGACTTGTGCAGAGTGGCTACTTGGTCATCCATCTATACATTTGCGAAGTTCTACAAATTGAATGTGTTCGCCTCCGCGAAGGCGTCCTTTGGCGATCGGGTTCTCCAGGCAGTGGTGGACCCGTAAGAAACTGTTAAAATTATTCTCACCTGAGAAGCAAGGGGATGCACAGTACTGCTTTAGTATATCCCAGTAGTTATGAGCCTGGAGACCAGCTTTAGGAGAGAGAAATAGAAATTTAAATACCTGTAAATTTTCTTTGTCTGACTGCTGGTCTCCAGGCTTCTTCCCTCCCAGAATGTTGGAAGTCAGCCATCTGGCTGCAAGTCAGACTAACTATTCTTCTTTTTGTTTGCAAGTCTTGTAGTACCACAGGGGACAACTGCTTTAGGAAGATGGTGGGAGGGTGTAGCCTCCCTGCAGAAGTCAGTTTTTCCTCCCTGTCATGTGGTACCAGGAAGGACCTTCCCAGTAGTTATGAGCCCAGAGACCAGCAGTTGGAGAAAGAAAATTTACAGGTATTTAAATTTCTGTTTTGCCGGGGGCTCCAACTGGAACTTTGTGCTATAGAAATACCCAGGTACTTAATGGGAGTAGGACACCATGAGCCCCCCCCTTCCCCATTACAGAATTTGATCTTTCCAAGTATGGCAGTTGAGGGGCATAATACAGGTTTTGGAGCAATTAAGCTTTGTAGCTGGATAAGTTACCGAATTGCAGTATCAGTTGGAATGCTGCCTGTACAGACTGAGCGGGGTTTGCCAGGTAGAGAAGGACATCGTCCTCATAAGCAGATAGTTTAAAACTTTTCCTGCAACCTCAACCCCTGTAATGTTATTGTCTGCCAATATCAATCTCATCAGGGGTTCCAGATAGAGGTTGAACAGGAAGGGGGAGAGTGGACACCCCTGTCTGGTACCTGTTTCTAGGGTGAAGGGGGTGGAAAGGATGCTATTACACCACACCTTTGCAGAGGGATGGAAATAAAGCAGTTTGACTTAGTTTACAGATGAGGGAGGGAACCCCAAACCATCCAGGGTTTCGAACAGAAAGGCCCATGAGACCCTGTTGAAAGCTTTTTCCGTATCCAGGGAAAGCAGCACTGCTGATTCTTGCACGTCCCTGGATGCGGAGATGAGGTACATAAGCTTCCTCAAATGATCTGTCACCAGTCTGCCCTGCATGAAACCCACTTGTTGGGGGCCTGTAAGAGTCTGCCAAACCTTGTTCACTCTAGTGGCCAATATCTTGGCCAGCAATTTAATATCTGCTGTAACAAGGATAGCGACCTATAGCTTCCCAGCACGGTGGGGTCCTTCTCTGGTTTGGGTGACTTGTAGCTTCCCAACATGGTGGGGTCCTTCTCTGGTTTGGGTATCAGGGTGATCAGAGCTTCCTCCATATAGGGATGTAATGAGTTGGTCTGTTTTACTTCCAGGTACAATTCAGCAAGTGGTTCAGAGAGTTGAGAGCTAAATGTTTTGTAAAAGTTAGGGGACAAGCCATCTGGCCCCAGGGCTTTGTCTAAAGTCAGAGATGCTATGGCCTGCTGGACCTTCAAGACTGATATATCCACATCCAGCAGTTACAATTAGTCCTCAGTAATTTGAGGCAGATTCACCCTCTTTAGGAAGAGTTGGATGTTCGATTGCTGTGCAGAGGGTCCTGCTGTGTGCAGATCGGAGAGAAAGTCTCTGAAGGCATTTGATATCCCTCTCTGAAGGCATTTGATATTTCCCGGAAGGCAATGGAAAAGTCGTAGCAGCTTGTTGGGCATACTGGGTGGGCCTTTTCTGTTGACACATTCTATGTTTCTATGTTTCTCTTGGATTGGAGAGCAGATTCCCAGCCTTGTCTGACTATTTTTATCTGCCTTTTAGTTTCCTGTTGTTTTTAGCCCGAGAGCCAACAATCTCCCTGCCTTCTTCCGTGGTTTCACATAATAAGTTTTGGCTTTAAATATGGCATACTCTGCTTTCTCTCTAAGTAACTCATTGTACTTAGCCCTCACAGTTTTAAGTTGGATGTTTAAGCTACTGGCTTGGTTCCTATTGTGACGCTTGGCCAGCTGGTTCTGATTGCTCTATGATTTTATAATATAAAAATGTAGTGTGATTTTCTGTCATGAGACATCCTGTGCTCCTGAGATGACCCCCCAATGGTTTCAGCTATAGGATGTTAACCTGAAAGCCAGGAGATAGACTAGAGAGACATAATTAAGGGTCTCCTGTTTATCTCACTTAACTGTAGCTGACCAGCTGCAAAGATATAGAGATCGTAAACTTTTTTTGACGTTTCAGAGGAGTTGCAGTTTATGACCTCCTGCCTTTGAAGTGGGGAAATATGAACTGATCAAAGAGGAGCAGAAAACCACTCAAGATCAGAGTCATGTTGGGAAATGAGTTTTTGCTGATGTCACCTTATTTAATTTACCTCCTGAGTGATAAGACATCCTGGTTGTATAATTTGTAATATTCTAAAAGGAGGTGCTAGATGACCTCATGGAATGGGTGGAGAGAGAGACCGTTTTAATCTAAGACTTATGCCTGATCTTAGACACTAACTTTTGGACTCTGTAGAAACAAGATCTCGGATCTTACTAAGGCACTGGTAGAGGTATACATTAGATGGAAAAATTCTAACTGTATGTTGGTAGGAATTTGCACTTTTCCTTGTTTTCTTTTAAGTGATTGTATGCTTTATGATATACGGTTCTGTGTTTACATTTTACATATTTTTTTAATCCATTTTTAAGTAAATCTATATTTAAAGAGACTGCCTGGTGTGCCTTTGAAATTTTTTCTCTTGCATGTGAAGTAGAGATGGTTAAAGCTGACACTGCTCATAAGCTTAATGGTAATACCAAACTGAGAAAAGATAAGAATTTTTCTAAGGTCTTTCATAGAGTTTTTAGGGTTCATTTTGGATACCTGGTTAGGTGCCCTTAGGTGAAAGATATCTGACAATCCCCGAAGAGCAGAATTATCTGAGCCTGTACATTTTGGGTACGCTAGCATAAGGTTCACAGTTTGAATCCCTCCAGAACTTGAGACCAAAGGTGATTCAGACCCACAGACAGGCAGTAGGGTTACTCTGTTCTGTTACCTGTCCACAATACTGCGCTCGGAGGTTGGCACTGTGGGAGCAGAGGACCTGACCTGCTGAGCGGGGGTTGTGACACCCAGAGATACTTTTTTCTAGGCCCTTGATTGTTTGGAGTAGTTGTTGACCCTCACTCTCTCTTTTTCTCTTTCTGGTGCATGCCAACCTTATTAGTTCTCCTCTCACTGTACATTTAAAGGCACCTCAAAGGGAAGAATTTTTAGAGGCCGAGGGTGTATTAATCTCGAAATTCTGTGATGCACAGTCTTTTTAAGTATCTTCTTTGAGGTAATCGTAATCTCTTGCAGCAGGTCATAACACATGGGATATCCCCTGTAGGCGTCCTTTCCTCCGGATGACTTCTCAGCAGTCGACTCTGGGACCTCTCCCTAACGTTACCAGCCGGTGTCTGTCTGAAATGTATAAAAGGGGGAGGTTCCAGATGCTCCTCTGTTCTTTTCAACCGCGACCATGCATGCAACAATTTCTCCTTTGGAGTCCTGCTTCCAGTCGTTGACGAAGAGTTCCACTGACTAAAAAATATTTCAGACGCATTCATCTACTGATGTCTTCAGATCTCTTATTCCGAAAGTGTTTTATGGTAAATGAATCAATGCAGAGGACCTCCACGACATCTGTGTTCAGTGCCTTGGTCCATGGCACGACACCTGGGATTGCATCCTCTGTAAACGGTTCAACAAGGCCACCAAACATTGAAGGCTTCAGCAGGTTTGTGAGTTCCTCATGGAGCAAAACCTTGCCCTTCTGGAGCAGCAGCAACAGCGTTCCAAACCTAGGGAGTCTTCAACGTCCTCCTCAGGGTCGCACCATTCTACTGGTGAGCCCTCCTCGTCGACGGAACAGGGTCCAGGTAAGAAGCATGCTAACAAAACCAAACATGTTTCTCCCGCGCCATCATCGTTAATGACGAGTGCTCCAAGCTGTACCAAAAAGGTAAGTATTGAGAAGGTTGCTGCTGTCAAGTCATCTTCTGCACAATTGATGACTGCTGGCTCCTCTCTTCCCTTGTTGATGGTGGGTTCCAGGTTTCTTTTGCAGCTTCCCTCCTCTGTGATACCAAGCCATCGTTCATCGGCTATGACTTCTAGCCTGTCGATGATCCTTTTGTCGACAACTGGCCACATGTCTAGGAGCTCAATGTTGGCTCCCTCATCGATGAATTTGGGGTTGTATACTAACCCTTTGTCAATGGCTAGCAGGTTGGAGCCACTACCACCCTCGATACTTTCGATGGTACCTATTCATTCAGTCCATACTGCTCCTGCAGGACCGATGGCCATGATTGATGTCCAGGCTGTAGTGCACACTATCCTAGACCTTACGAAGACCGTCCCTCCCCAGATTGGTGAGGCAGTGGTCTTTGTCTGTGCTACCTCCAGGCCTTCATCAGCCTCGAGAACAGCTAGCTCCTCCCGTTTCCCCCCATTTTCAACAGAGGGATGTAGACATGGAGGACCCCTTCATGCAGGAATGGGATCTTGCTGACCTAGAAGATGTCGACGACATGTACCAGGATCCTGAGTCTCCACAGTCTTCATCTGCAGGTTCTTCCATACAGGGTGAGCCTATACCTGACCTGCCATGTTCTCGTCCTGACGGCCCTACGTTTTCATATATCCTGATTTATCTTCAGATAACATTTGGGTTCCAGGGTACTGAGCAAGATGCCTCCAGAAAAAAGTTGGCACAATATCTGGGCATAACAGAATGCCCTACCTTGGTCGTCTCTCTCCGCCCCCCCATGGACACCTTTGAAGAGGCTATGTGGGCTGCTTGGCAACAATCCTTTTAAGATCCCCTCTAATCCTCGTAAAGCTGAGGGAATTTATCAGGCCCTGGTAAATCACCCCTACTTTACTTCTCCGCCTCAGGCAGACTTGGTGGTGAACAGTGCTGCTCACGATAGGTCCGCTAGACCACAGCATATGAGTGTTCAACCCCCGGGTAAGGAATCCAAGAAATGGATGTTATGGGGAAGAGAGTTTATGCTTCAGCTACAATGTCTCTCTGCATTCTTAACTGTATGGGTCACCTCCTCAAATATCAGGAGGAAATCCTCAAGGCCTCTCAGGCCATGGTTCGGACACTTCTTGTTGGGTCCCTTCAGGAGGCTCTGACAGCCAAGTTGTCCATGGCAGCTGCAGTATGCCACCACCTGCTCAGGGCCACTTATGATGCTGGTGATTCTTCAGCTTAGGCTTCCTTTGTGGGTGTTTGTCTCAGACGCCATGCCTGCCTAAGAGTTTCAGGTTTTTCATGGGGCGTACAACAATCTATCCATAATGCACTGTTTAAGGGTAAATAAACTTTACTTCAATCAGTCTGTACCTTGTATCGTACAAAAGCAAAACCAGCCTAAGGGGGTCCTTGAGAGGCCACCCTAACAGATCTAGACCCAGTACTCTGAGGCAGCTGGCTAACAAGTGTAAAGTTCAGTTAACCCTGCCTGGTCCCAGAAATGATCTACAAATGTCCTGTTATGTCCCTGTTGCTCCCCAGCAGGGTCAGCCTTTAGCCTGAAGGCCTTTCTCCGGTCATGGGACTGGAGACCCTTCCCATAGCCGTCTGGGGCAAGTTCTCCCTGCACCTTTCAGGGTGGTGAGTGATCACGTTGGATCTTTGGCTCCTACAGTTGATCGAATCAGGTCACACATTGGAGTTCACGGCGATACTCCCTTTCCACCCAGGGTCTCTCTTTACCCCCTAGTTCAATCATTGGCCTTACGAGATGAGATAGCTACTCTGCTCATAAAACAAATCATCGAACCAGTTCCCCCTCAACAGATGGGTGCAGGATTTTATTCCCGCTTTTTCTGGTTCACAAGCAAAAAGGGGACTTGCGCCCCATTTTGGATCTCTGGGGTCTCAACCTCTATATAAAATACAAAAAGTTCAGGATGGTATCTTTACAGACACTTCTCCCATTGCTGAACACAGGAGATTTGGTCTGCTCCCTAGATATAAAGGACACATACCTCCATATCTTCATGAATCTTCTCACAGATGGTTTCTCCGTTTCAGGTTTGGGGGTTGTCATTATCAGTTCAGAGCCCTCCCATTTGGGCTCTCTTCGGGCCCGAAGGTGTTCACGAAATGCCTGGCGGCTGTAGCAGCAGCCCTCCACAGGGATGTCCTGTACATCTTTCCATACCTAGATGATTGGCTCCTGAAAGCATCATCCCACCAATTACTGGAGTACACTCTTTCTAGGGACATGGATATATTGTTCAATCCACACTTATTGGCAGGTTCCTTGCCACTTTAATTGTTACCGGAAGGTCTTCAAGCTGGCTCCTCCCACCCACCTGGGTGGTAAAACTCTTGGCTCCGCCCCATGACGCCAGATCTTCTTTACCGCTTGGAAGCTCAGGTTCCCTCCTTAGCGCTCTGCGTTTTAGACTGGATCCTAACTCTTTGGTTCGTCCGAAACTGGTTTTGAAGTTTTCCAAACTTCGGTCTTCATCTTCCCTCGCGACTGCAGTGGACAAATCTATTCCCGGCTTTCGGAGGTGCCGTTGTGGGCAGAAAATGTCCAGGATGGATCTGCACTCCACGTGCGTCTACTGCCTAGGCCTAGATCATGACCTGCAGGCCCGCGAGTTGTGCCACTCTTTCTCGGCCAACGTACTGGATGATCGCGCTGCCCGATTGAAGCTCGGGTGCCCTGAGAAGCATTTCCCGGCGGTAAAATCAAAAGAGGCTCATTGGGCGGTGTCCGCAGCGGCTGGCTCGGCTGAGCAGATGATCGCTCTCGAGGAGGAGGCGGCCCAGGCTGCATCTTCCTCCTCCTCAGCCGCAGCATTTATCCCGCTCTCTCTCTGAGTTCCTCATACTCGGCTTCGTTCAAGGAGCTTTGTCAGTCCCTTTCCACGAAGGGAGAAGGACCATCGGGACATTCTTCTCGGTCCAAGAAGGAGGAGTCGAAGGGTAAGTCCCACCGTCGGCGTTCATGGGAGCAGGAGAGGTCTCCTTCCGCGGACAGCTGACCGTCGACTTAGGTCGAAGTTGCGGCTCAGGCCGCTGGCTTCACGGTGTCCCCGTCAGGCCAGCCTGCCGAGACTCCCATCGACGCAGTCGAGATTTTTCTCGATCCGTCGGACGGGCTGTCGACTGGTGAAGCCCGACAGCCCACCTTCACGGTTCCCCGGTGGAGACAGAGGATCTTCCTGTGCCTTGGGGCGCAGTCCCGGATAAAGTGCCGAGCAGGGAAGGCGGGTGTCCCGCCCCTTCCGAGACCGCCTCGGTCTCCCGAGGGTCTCGGACTTCATCTCGGTCAAGCCGTTCCCGCTGACATCGGCAGTCTCGGTCTCAGTACCGAAGTAAGCGGCGACACCGTTCCTCCTCGTCCTCTTCCCCGGATGAGGGGAGGCTTTGACGTAAATTACGTCGATGTTACGAGGAGCTTATGTGGCAGCAGTTACTGTTGTCCGGGACTAAACAGACTCCGGTTCAGCCCCCGGCCATCAAGTGGCTGTCGTCCGAACGACAGAAGCAACCGCTCGCCCCAGTCGAGATGCCCGTTCCAGGGCTGGTTGTTTGGCCGAAGCTGGCTGCTCCACTGATTGTGGTGGAACCTCCGCCTCCACAACCGAAGTCTGGGGCACCAACCAAGGATTCTCGGTCTGGTCACGGCCTGCCCCACAGGTTGTCGGTCACCCTCACTCCCGACCGTCTTTCGGCAGGTAGAGGGTGGCTCAGGGCCGAGGCAGCTCTTCGCAGACTCTTCGGAATCTGATGACGACTCCTCCCTGTTCTCCAGGCAGGTCGACCTGGAGTCCTCCGGGGCCCAGTCATTGGACGATAGCCCATCGTGCTTCTTGGGTCTGCTTCGAATCATCTCGGAGTCCACTGGGATGCAGCTCGAGCCCGTGTCCAAACGGGCCAAGTGTCCCCTGACGGAGATACTGGACCGAGGGGATTCCCACACGGAGGCCTTTCCAGTGGCTGAGGCCATTGTATACTGTGTCTGGAAAATCCCCTCCCCTAGAATTCCACACAAAATCATTCAAGTCAGAAAATACTCCAGTTTTGACCCTGAGGCTTTCCTGGCCGATCTAGGATGTACTGACTGGACCAGGGTGCTTGAAGCCTCTGACCCCTCAGTGGCAGCCTCCTGCTTCATACATTCCGTTGGTGTTCTCCAAGATAGACATGCCCCCAGGGTCACCCGGAGGGTGAGGGGAACAGCCACCTTCTGGTTGAATGGTGACTTACTTGCCCAGATGCGGGATAGAGACAAATGCTGGACAAGTACTAAGGGTTCCAGAGATCCTGCTAATCTCCTGAGATATCGGCAACTCAGGAATCGGTGTAAAAAAGCCATTAGGGCTGCCAAAAGTAACTTCTGTAAATCGGCACTACTTAGCTCTGTCAGAGATCCTAGGAGGTTCTGGAGGAACATTAAATCCCTGTCAGTGGGCCCTCTCACTCGGGTGTCGTGGACATGATTATTGATGGAGTCTGGTACATAATCCCCACACTATAGCAGACCACCTCAGTCTCCACTTCTCCGACCTTTCGGCCCTCACCTCTCGTTTCACGACCGCTGAGGGTCGCTCGCTCAATATCCCTCTGATGCAGAGTGAACATCCTCCTCGGAGAGTATTTAATCTTAAGGCCGTGTCTGTCCTTGATGTTCGGAACCGCTTGGCTGCCCTCTCCCAGCACTCCAGTGCAGGGCCTGACAACCTTGAGCCCAGGCTTCTCAAGCTGGGAGCAGCTTACATTGCCCATATCTTTAACCTATCCCTTAGCTCAGGGATAATCCCTGACATCTGGAAGGAGGCAAGGATAGTCCCTGTTCTGAAGCAGGGAAATCCCAAACTTCCTGACAACTATCGCCCTATTGCTATTCTCCCATCCCTTGGTAAACTCCTGGAAAAGGTTGTGGCGGAGCAACTCTCGGACAACGTGGATACCCATGAGCTGCTTTCTGGGGCCCAACATGGTTTCCGGAAGGGTCATAGTACCACTACTGCCCTGATTACTGTAACCTCTAGTATTAGATCCGCCATGGATCAGGGCAAACTGTCAGGTGCTATATTTATTGACTTGTCAAAAGCTTTTGACCTTGTCAACCATGACCTACTGGGGGAGCAGCTCAGGGCTCTTGGGTTCTCTCCGCATGCCATGAGTTGGATGATGGGCTACCTAATGGGTAGAAAGCAGCGCACCTGCTTTAACAAGGTCCTCTCAGAGCCTAGGGCTGTGACCATGGGAGTTCCCCAGGGATCGGTACTTGGACCTCTCCTATTCTCACTTTTTATTAATCAACTCCCACGGGTGACCTCTCGTTGCCAAGTCACGCTTTATGCAGATGACCTTGTGCTAGTGGCCCACGCTTGTAATGCTGCTGACCTTAACCAGTGCCTATCTGAAGACTTCAGCAGAGTCTCGGCCTGGATTACCAAGCATAGACTGGTATTGAGTCCTAACAAAACTCAGGCCATGCTCTTTGGTTCCAGACCAAGTTAAAAAGCCCCATCAGCTATGCTCAAAATAGCTTGTGATGGAGGCCCCCTGTTACCAACAGCGAGCTCAATTAAATATCTTGGGGTCACCTCGACCACAACTTGACATGGAAGCCACATCCACAACATCTGCAGAGCCACCAGGTGTAAGCTTGGCCTTGCCTACAGGGCCAAATACAACCTGACTCCGGGAGCGAGGCTGGCACTTCCCGAGGGAGTGCTTCTCCCCTCCCTTAGTTATGGATACCACCTATTTGCCAGGTCACCTCAAATCCATCTTAATTGGTGGAACACGGCATATAATGATATCTGTCGGTTTGCACTTGCTGCTCCCAAACTCACCCACCGATGTGAGCTCTATGACAAACTCAACTGGCCCCCTGCAGAATTCCTGATCCTTGGTGCAGGAAACTTCACCAGGAAAGTGCTTGCCGGCGCCCTACGGGACTGGCGCATCTCCTCCCAAAACTGGATGCCATCCCCTACCAGCTCAGGTCACAGACCGCCGAGTTGCTTAAAGTTCCCTCTACTCGGACCCTTATGGGGGATCATGACTTTGCCGCTTTTGTGCCTAGGCTCTGGAACTCCATTCCGGACTCTGTTCGCTCTGCCCCTTCCCATGGGACCTTTCGCTCCTCCCTGTGGTCCCACCTGAAACAAACGACAAGATGTGACTGCTCCTAGTCTCTGTAATGTAATACTCTGCAGTCCACTATTGTCCACTCTGAGTCCATGATGGTCTATAAATATGTATTCAGTGATTCTAATGTCTATCTATGTCCTGTAACAATTTGTACTATGTGTGGCAGTATCTCTGCCCTTATACAAGCGTTGTTATAGCTGTTTTTTACTATATCATGCTGTTTCTCCAATGTTGCCATGTATATATACTGTATGTTTTGTGCTCTCCCGGGTCGTTCCTGAAAGTAGGCATACTACTTGTCTAGTGTACTTACCCGGTAAACAAAAGCTAAATAAATAAATAGTCAGCTCAGCCTTGGAGCTCTGGCAGCGACCTGCTTCCTGTCCTGTGCCCTCGGCCAGGATGGCCAGGAAGTATGCGGTCCCTACTGGCTCTTTGCCCGGTTTCTCGGAGCACCCCTCTGCCAAGGGGTTAGTCACCGACAGCGTTTTCTGGCGTTCGTAGCGCTGGGACGTGGATCGCCCGACAAAAGAGTCCAAAAAGCTGGACTTTGCCGGGCGCAAGGTGTACGCTGCGTCCTCCCTCGGCCTCCGACAGGCCAGCTCTGCCGTGCTGATGGCACACTTCTCCCACGCCTTCTTTGGCTCCCTGGATGAGGTTGTCCCTCATCTCCCGGCCGACCTGCACACCACGGTCCGTCAGGTGCGGGATCTGGGTAGGGCGGTGGCGAAGCAGCAGCTTCAGACTGCTCTGGACATAGGTGATTCCTGTGCCAGGTCAGTTGCGGCCGTGAAGGCCATGCGCCGCAGGGCGTGGCTGAGGATATCCACCTTCACGGCGGATACCCAGCACAAGTTGGCGGACGTCCCCTTCTTGGGGACTGACCTCTTCGGTCCTGGAGTGGAGGGACACCTCCAGCGGATCGAAAAGTCCAGTGCCAATCTCGACTTGGTCACCTCTGCCCAAAGGGACAAAGGCCGCCGTCAGCAACAGCATAAGTCCTTTCCTCCTTCGGCCCCTGCAGCTTGACCGGCCCAACAGCACCAGCAACAGGGCCAGCAGGCTTGCGCTTGGCATCCCAAACCCAAGCCGGTGGCTTCCTCCAACAGGAAGCAAGGAGGTAAAGGCCCAGGAGGTCCCTCAGCTGGTTCCTCCTCCAAGCCTGCCCAGTGACGGGTTGAGGGGTGCCGACCCCAGCCTCGTCACTCTCCCGTGGGAGGACGGCTCCGCCACTTCTTTTCCACCTGGTCCACTATCACCATGGACCGCTGGGTGTTGGAGGTGGTAGGAAAAGGCCTGCCTCTGGAGTTCGAGCAGGCTTCTCCCTTTCAAGCAAATCGCCCTGGGGGTCCGCAGCCTCGCTGTCGGCCCGCCCGAGCGATATTGCCCTGCTCCTCGAAAGAGGTGATCAGGAAGGTGGCGGATCCTCCTCCAGACCGGGTTTGTGTCCAGGTATTTCCTGGTCCCCAAACAGGGGGGGGCTGGTGCCCCATCCTCGACCTGCACGACCTGAACAGGTTCCTAAGGTCTCGGACCTTCAGGATGGTCACTTTGGCTCAGATAATACCATCCTTGGAACGAGGTGTGTGGTTCTGTTCCCTGGACCTCCAGGACGTGCTCTTTCACATCCCAATCCGTCCGTCTCATCAGAGATTCCTCCGCTTCAGAGCGGAGGGGTCCCTTTACGAGTTCCAGGCCATGCCTTCTGCCTCTCTCTAGCTCCCAGGGTCTTCACCAAATGCATGGCATTGGTGACAGCATTCCTGAGGCACCGAAGGGTCTGGGTGTACCCCTACCTGGATGACTGGCTGATTGCAGCCCCCTCCAGAGCGGAGGTGGAGCGATCCAGAGATCTGGCCCTCCAGGTGTGCTCTCAGATTGGCCTCCTCATCAACGAGGCCAAGTCGGAACTCGTGCCGAAGCAGGTGATACTCTTCATCGGGGCAGAGCTCGACTCTCTTCGAGCCAGAGCACGGCTCCCGGCGGACAGGGCCGAGGTTCTTTCCTCCTTTGCCCAGTCATTTCTGGTTGGGCAATCGTGCCCTGCCTGGGACTTCCTGCGCCTCCTGGGCCTCATGGCGGCCTGCACAAGCGTGGTCCGTTGGGCCCGTTGGTACATGCGTCCCCTTCAATGGGGACTGGCCAAGCAGTGGTCATAGCGCTGCGATCCATTGGACCAGCCTGTGACAGTGACCCAGGAGATGTGGAACGCTCTCCAGTGGTGGACCGTTCCGGTATATCTGCAGGAGGGCATCCAGTTCGTCCGCCCTGAGCCGATGGTCTCTCTATCGACCGATGCATCTCTGATGGGTTGGGGTGCCCATCTGGGGGAGCACAGAGCACATGGTCTCTGGTCCCCTCGGGAGTCCCGATGCCATATCAACCTGCTGGAGCTCCGAGCGGTCCGCCTAGCTCTCACCGCCTTCGCTCCGTTTCTACGGGGTCAAGTGGTTCAGGTCCAGACGGACAGTACCACGACCATGTACTATCTGAACCGCCAGGGTGGGACGCGCTCCATGCTGTTATGCAAGGAAGCTCTCCGCATCTGGTCCCTCGTGCGCAGCCTGGAGGCGGATCTCCTAGCCATTCACGTGGCAGGAGCCTCCAACACCCTGGCCGATGCCCTAAGCCGGATAGGGGCTGCGTCTCACGAGTTGTCTCTCCTGCCGGAGGTAGTACAAGATCTGTTCTCCCACTGGGGCATGCCTCAGGTGGACCTGTTTTCCTCCAGGGAGAATGCGAAGCTGAGTCTGTTCCATGCCCGCCCCCTCAGCAGGGCTCGCTGCAGGGGATGCCTTCGAGGGCCGTGGACCTCGGGCCTCTTACGCCTTTCCCCATTTCCCTTGATCCACAAGGTGCTTCTCAAGGTGAGGAGGGACAAGGCGCAGGTGATTCTGGTAGCCCCAGACTGGCCTCGCCAGTTCTGGTATCCAGATCTCTTCAGCCTCAGCTCCAGGCTCCCGAGGCAGCTTCCAGCCTGCCTGAACCTGATCTCAGTTAACCAGGGGAAGGTATTCCATCTGGACCTTCAGTCCCTGCACCTGACGGCCTGGTTTCTGAGTGGCTAGAGTTTCAGGGCTTAGGTCTTTCTGACGAGGTCCTCAACGTCATTGAGGCGTCCCGTAAGGAGTCGACCAGGAAATGCTATGCCTTCAAATGGAAGAGATTCTCCTTTTGGTGTCAGAGGAAGGGCTTGGACCCTTCTGCCTGTCCCTTGGCAAGCATTCTGGACTATCTATGGTCCCTTTCTCAGCAAGGGCTTCGGTCGACGACCCTTAAGGTGCACCTGGCAGCCATCTCTGCTTGCCGGGAAGCAGTCGGTGGCACAGGAGAAGGTGGTCAGGCGCTTTTTCAAAGGCCTTGACCACATTTCCTCTCCAGTGCGAGAACCTCCACCTCCATGGTATCTACTGCTGGTATTGGCCAAGCTCATGGGCAAGCCATTCGAACCGATGCACAGGTGCGATATTTCCCACCTGTCGTGGAAGACCGCCTTCTTGGTGGCTATCACGTCAGCCAGAAGGATGGGAGAGCTCCAGGCGCTTTCTATCGAGTCTCCTTATCTGGTCTTCCACAGGGACAAGGTTGTCCTGCGCCCCCACCCGAAATTCCTTCCGAAGGTGGTGTCGGAGTTTCACCTTAACCAGGTGTTGACTCTGCCAGTCTTCTACCCCAGTCACACCTCGGAGGCCGAATATAGGCTCCATACTTTGGACCCTAGACGAGCGCTCACTTATTATAAGGAGCGGACGGCTGAAGTTCGGGGAGAGGTCTGCCAGCTGTTTGTCACCTACGCTGAAGCTGCACCTGGCAGACCTGCAGCCAAGCGGATGATAAGCAGGTGAGTCACCTCCTGCATAGAGCTGTGCTATAGGTTGGTGGGCATGGAGCCTCCCAGAGGTATATGAGCTCATTCTACCCGCTATACCGCTGCATCGGTAGCTGCTTCCAGGGACGTCCCTATCCAGGATGTCTGCAGGGCTGCTACCTGGAAATCGGCACATACCTTTATTACCCACTACCACATCGACCTTGAATCACACGGGATGCTGGTTTTGAGCCTCGGTTCTCAGTCCTTATTTCCCAAGTAAGTATCGGGGTGTGCGCCTTGCCTCCCTCCTCCCGGAGAACTGCTAGGAGTCTGCCAAAAGTGTGGATTGAACAACATATCCATGTCCTAGAATACAGGTTACTCACCTGTAACAGGAGTTCTAGGAATGGTATATATTGTTCATCCCTACGACCCACCGACCTCCTGGCTTGACGCTAACCTGCTGGAGCGCTAGATCTGGCGTCATGGGGGGCGAGGAGTTTTACCACCGGGTGGGTGGGAGGAGCCAGCTTGAAGACCTTCCAGCAACAATTAAAGCGGCAAGGAACCTGCCAATAAGTGTGGATGAACAACATATACCATTCCTAGAACTCCTGTTACAGGTGAGTAACCTGTATTTCTTGTACACTTCTGTTCTTCTCCCAGGTGGGGATCACTGTCGACTATCCAAAATCAATTATGGCCCCCTCACAGTGCCTCCTCTACATAGGGGCAGTTTTAAACACCTCCCTAGGCATGCATGGCCTTCCTTCCCAAGGCCCGAGCAGATGTCATTCTTGCCGTGGAGGCTGGAATCCAGCTGGTTTGTCTCCGCTTGAGACTACCTTCACCTTTTAGATCATTTGGCAGCCACTATCTCAACTGTCCCCCATGCCAGACTCAATATCAGGGTGCTTCAATGGTCCCTGAGAGTCCAGTGTGACCAGAAGGACGAGTCTGATGCCCCGGTCCTAATGTCTTACCCGGCCTTCCAAGCTCTACAGTAGTGGAAGTTCACGGACAACTTGATGCGCAGCATGCCGTTCCATTCTCCTGTCCCATGTCTCACCACGGATGCCTCCTCTATGGGGTGGGGTGCACATCTACTGCACATTCGATCTCAGGGATCTTGGACAAGTGTAGAGGCCCGTTGCCATACCAGCGTCCTGGAGACGAGGGCAGTCCTATACGCCCTACAGGCGTTAGAGACTCTTCTTCACAAAGGTTGCCTTCAGATGCAATCAGACAGTTCAACAGTAGTTAACTACCTGAACAAACAAGGAGGCACCCATTCATAACCTCTCTGCCGAGAGTCGATGAGGGTGTGGTATTGGGCGATCCAGAGAGGCCTCTCATCTTCTGGTGGTCCACATCTCTGTGGTATCCAACACCCTGGTTGATGCCCAAAGCTGATCCACTGCTTAGGCCCATGAGTGGTAACTTCTTCCAGATGTCTTGGATGACGTCTTCCGCCAGTGGGACCGTCTAGAGTTGGGCCTATTTGCTTCTCCTCAAAACTGCCTCCCTACTGCTCTCTAGAGCGAGGTCCTGGAACTTTATAGCTGGATACATTATCTCATTCCTGGACAGGAAGATTTCTTTATGCTTTCCCACCTTTTCCTCACATTCAGAGGGTTCTACTCAGATTAGTCAAGGATGGGGAGTCTATAATCCTCATAACGTCATTTTGACTGAGACAGATTTGGTTCCCATTGCTTCTACAAGTCTCAGACCCAGAACCCCTGTTTCTGCCGATATGCAGGGCTCTGTTTTCTCAGGCGAACAGCTCTTTGCTTCACCCGGACCTTCACTCCCTGCATCTGCATGTCTGGCTCCTGAGGACATAGTCCTCTCTCAGTTCTGGGTGGCTCCAAAGGTGGCAGAAGTCCTATGAGCTGCCAGGAAATTGTCTACGCGGTCTTCCTATTCTGTGAAGTGGAAACGCTACTCCATTTGGTCTTCAGCTCATGGCTTGGATCCTAATGGGTGCTCCCCAGAGCATCCCAGACTATTTGCTCTCCTTGTCTGATGGTGGACTAAAATATTCCTCTGTGAAAGTCCAACATTCGGCTAATTCAGCTTTTAATTTACCTGTGGATGACCCCAGTTGACTATGATTAAAACCTTTTTGAAAGGTATTCTTCATCCGCATCCCCCTATACGGGATCCAGTCCCGGTTTGGGATTTGAATTTTGTGCTTGTAAAACTGACCTTGAGTCGTTTTGAGCCCACCGCTTCATACGAGCTCAGATATCTTTAATGGAGAACGATTCTTCTAGTTGCCATTACGTTATGTAGTTGTAGTTCAGAGTTACAGGCACTAATGTGCAAACCTCACTACCTGCAATTTCATAAGGATAGGGTTTCTTAACGTACTTGCCCATCTTTTCTCCCAAAGGTGGTTTCTGAATTTACATTAAATTACACTATTCACTTGCTAGAGTACCACGTGGAGCCAGCGAATCCAGGGAATCCCTTCTTCATACTCTTGATATGCATAGAACATCGAGACATTACCTTCTCAACACCCAACAGTTGCATAAAACTGAACAACCTTTTTGTGTCTTTCTCCCCTGGGAAACACTGCATTCAAGTTTCGAAGCAGTGCTCGTCCACATGGTTGGCCAACCGCATTTTGTTTATCTATACAAAATACAATAAACCTCTCGCAGGGGTTGTGAAACCCCACTCCACCAGAGGCATGACTGCCTGCACGGCGTGCTTTAGGGACATCTCTGCCTTGGAAATTTACAAAGCTGCCACTTGGTCTACCATACTTAAATTCACAAAACATTAGTCTAGACATTGCTTCCAAGAAGCGGACCAATTTTGGATGGGCCGGTCTTGAAGGCCTAATTCTATAAAGTTTGCTTCCTCCTCCTCCCTTGGGCATAACAACTGCTTGTGAATCTTCCCATGTGTTATAACCTGCTGCAAGAGATTACCTCGAAGAAGATAGTACAGCTGTGTAAGAACTTACCGTAACAGTAGATCTTCGAGAGTGTCTCTTGCAGCAGGTCATGCTGCCCTTCCCGCCTTCCCCCTTGCTACTACTTCAGAAGGGTACTTTGCTCCAGTCTTTCTCTGAAATCTCGAGCTGCTGCCTCTTTTGTTGCTCTCCTTTGGTTCCCATTGGAGGCTGGAAATGTGTTTTCTTGTTCAGTCACCATGATGGAAAAGAACTGAGGAGTACCTGGGACCTCCCCCATTTATACGTGCCAGACTGACACCACATGGTAACGTTAAGGGGAGGTCCCAGGGTTGACTGCTGGGAAGTCATCTGGAAGAAACTATGCCTGCAGCTGATATACCATATGTTATGACCTGCTGTAAGAGATACCTTTGAAGATCTACTGTTATGGTAAGTTCTTACGCACTGTACTTTCTCTCTTAATGTGGGATCCCTGAGGAGACAGTTTCCAGTTCGCCACAGTCTGTCCATTTCTGTATTCTGGGGAGGTAAAAATGAGAGGGTTACTGGAGCATGATCAGAGACCACCCTGACCCCTATTTCACAGTGGAAAGTGACTCTGAGCATGTCCTGATTAGCTAGGAAAAAAGCTACCCTAGAGGAAGAGTTGTGGGCCACAAACCAGAACATGTAGTCCTTGACCAAGGGGTGTAGGATTCTCCAGACGTCGGCAAGGCTCAGAGAGATCTGCATTTCTCACACAGCCCTCTGAGTTGGTGAGAGGGACGTGTTCCTGATTTTGGATCTGTCCAGCATGTTGTCCAGGACCTGGTTCCAGACTCCACCTAGGAGAGTTGGGTGGCCTGTATCCGAAGGTTGGGATAGAAGATTGTGTAGAAATGAGTGTCCTCCCCATTTGGTCAACAGATTGAATCCATAACCATTGTAGTGGTTCCCAGGCATTCCTTGATTATTATAAATCTCCCCGAAGGGTCTGTGATTTGTTCTGTTACTTGGAAGGGGATGCTTCTATGTATTAAAATGGCCACCTCTGCTCATGTGTTGCTATCCTATGCTGCGAAAACCTGTCCTAACCATTCCCTTCTCCAGAGCATAGCATGTTGTACAGGTGTGTAGGTTTGCTGCAGGAGGGCTATCTGATCACCAGTTGACTTAATATGTTTTACAATGTGGTCGGGCCCCCTGGCATTCTACGTTTAAAAAAAAATAAAAAAAAATTCAGCGCTAGGGCTGGTCAGTTTCTGCGGTACAGTTTTGCAAATTCTGCGGTCAGATTTTGCGAATTCTGTGGCATTTCTGCGGCACTTTGTTTTTGCTCATTTGTACATTTTATAACATGAAAAGTAAGGGACAACTCACATTATGCATTTTAATCTTTTTATTGCATATATTTTGTAGCATGAAAAGGGTAAGGGACAACTCACATTATACATTTTAATCTTTATTGCAAAGACATCAGATGCAGTTAGGTTGACCGTTTCATAAGAAATTAAAATGCGTCAATGTTTTAACTTTGATCACATTCTGTATTTTTGTTTTGCATTGTAACAAAGAAAAAAAAAGCCTGCGAATACTGTCCTCAAAAAGTCCCATACGTCTTTCTGTAAAGATGGTATTTGGACACTGAAGCTGCATTCTGTATCTGCAGAGTTTGTCACACAATTAATGCATGCAAGAGCCACTTGAGGGCCGGCCCGGTGGCACTAAGGGTTGAGGCGCTGTATGCCACACCTCGTGCCACGCTGGCGACGCGGGTTTGGGAACGAGCCCGGGTTGCTGGGGGTCGGCAGGGGAGAGAGAGGATCGAGCTTCTGGAGGACTGCTCTCCTCTCTTGGGGGGAGGGGGATCCAGGCTCCTGCCCGGCACCGCAGTGGCCCCTGGTGGTAACCGGGGCACTGCAACGCGCAGGGCTTAGCTAGAGGGGAGGTGGAGCTGCGGCGGGCATGCCTGGCACCATTGCACGACCAGGCTCTGCCAGGGGAGGGAGGGAGGGAAAGGAAGCAACGCAGCCAAGAAAATCCCTGCTCCTGGAGATAGGCGACAGCACTGCACCCTTGACCACACTCCACTAGCTGGATCCATCCAGCTTCTGGGCAGAGCCCAGCCCAGCCTGAATTGCAAGGTAGAGCGCTCTGGGCGGATAGGGAAGCCCCACCTTGGGAGGGCTCAGAGCTGAAGGGATAGCTGGGCTGGTGCCAGGAAGGCTGGAGGATTTTAGGCTCTGAGGTAGAGCCAAGCAAGTGAAGGTGCCCGAGAGAGTTCTCTGGGGCCAAGCAGAGCCAGAAAAAGAAGTTTAAAAAAAAAAGCTACTTGAGAAAGTTCTGGTATGCAAGCTGCTGCAGTCTTTCAAAATAAGTCCAAATCTTTGTCTGCTTGGCTTGTGTTGCTCACATAGTTCGGTGCCAGGATTTGTTTGTGTAGTTAAAATTCTGTGTCAGAGATACCACTCCATCCTGGAATAGCTGCACAGTCCTATTTGCTCTGCGACAGGCCATTTTGGAGGGATCAAAGATTCTCGCTGCCTTCAAAAAGTTCAACCCGGGATGGCCCTCGTCTGATAAATATTTGCCAAGTTTGGATGATGCATTATGGAATGCTTCTTTGAAAGTGTCAAACAGCTCTGTCTGAATGTGAGTGGGAATCTATCATCACCATCGAAAAGGAATCACAACTCTCCATGATAAGCTGCTGATGCATCTGAAAATTGATCTGCAGCTCTTCTAAGATGTCTGCAGCATCTGTTGTCACAGGGATCTGTGACTAAAATTAATTCAGATTGCACATCCATTCTGATTTCTTTATGAGGAATGCCAGCTCAATCTGCACCTTTAGTAGAAGGGTATCGTCATAAAGAATGTCCTGTGGAGATGAAGAAAAAAAAAATATTACTTATTCTGTAAACAGAATGCCTCAACATATCATTCAAAAAAATGAAGATGGTACAGCATTACCCAAGTCAAAACTGAGGTAGACATACAAAACATTACAGGGTTTTATTTAGCTCAAAAAATTGATTAGCGTTTTGCTCATAAAAGTTCTAAAACATTGTGAAAATGCATAGTACGTGCCTCACTGTGTTTAACAAACATAACACTTCTAGAAAACCTATATAAATGCTTTCTATAAAGTTAGTATTGTCCCAAGGAAAAAAGTGCTAATCATTTATTTAAAACCCTGCATTATACATGACTTAAAATCACTTGAAGACTGGGCACGAAAAGTGACATGACTTGTAACATCGCAAATGTGTTATCATGCACAGGGGGCACAAATAAAAAAATATCCATTATATCCTGAATGGCAGTACCCTGAATTCGGTTCTTGATGAAAAGGATCTTAGAACTATTATTTCATCAGATTTATCCTTTGGTAAACACTGCATCCAGGTTATTAATTAAGCTAACAGAATAATAGGTTGTATTAAGAGATCCTTTGTATCCAGAGATAGGGGATGCATCTTGCCCCTTTACAGAGCTTATATAAGACCACACGTGGATTATTGTTCTCTGTTGTGGAGTCCACATCTGAGAAGAAATGTGAAAAAATTGGAAGGGGTTCAAAGAACGGTTATGAGGATGATAGACAACATGCAAAGTAAGAATTATGATGATTATAATCTGTACCCTTTGGAGCTCCGAAGAACTAGGGGCGACCTACTCCTTATGTTTAAAATAACAAGAGACCAGGAATTAATGTCAGGGTTGGGTGTGACATATAATAAAAGGGACTGTAACTTAGGAAACCATACATATCAACTTACACTAACTTATCCTAAACAGTATAACAGATGCTTCTTTACACTCAAAGAATAATTCCATTATGGAACTCACTCCCAAAACACATAGTTAATGCCAGTAGTCCCGAGACCTTTTAAAAAAAAATGTAGACATTTACTAAATTGCCAAGTGATCTGATCCCAGCTTGCTGCAGATGTACGTACATGGGCCATGGTCTTCTGTACATCTGTTACTTTCTAGTATGAATCCTAGTATTGCAAGCAATGTGCTGTAAGGGTGTCTTGTCAGCACAAGCTCTTTTTCAGTGAAGAACTGGTGGTAGATGACATGGTTGTGATGATACCTTGCAACGATGAAATAGGAGGTCCATCTTGCTGCACAGGGATTGGCAGGCATCATGGCATGCTTGTCAAGGGTGACCTCTGATAGGTGTCACAGGTAACGATTCTTTCTTCCGCTGGGTAATGAAAATAGTTTGCGAAATAGCTTCATATATCACATTGTTAACTGGAATGGCTTCTCCATTGCACCAGCAACTAAGTCCATGACGTGGGCAAGGCATGTTACATGGGTGCAGTTGGGGAACAAACCTCGCAGAATTGCGCTGTAGCATTTCTTCATATATGAAGTATTGTCTGTGTCAAATACCCAAACTGCATCAAAATGTATTCCATAGTCTGTTATGGTCTGAACCACTGTTTGTGACACTGTGCTGTGTATCACGAAGGTCAAAAACTTTGGGCTGGATATTCAAAAGGGTTGCGCCATCTTTCAGCGAGGTTAACTCTCATGAAGTCGAATGCGCCATTCTGCCATATTCAGCAGGAGGCAGTTCGCCCAAGTCAAGTTGAGCAACAGTGCAATGCAAATGAATGCATGCTGAACTGGAGGGAGGAACCATGCATAAACTGCACAGCCCGATATTCAGCGGGCTGTACAGAGTTATGCAGGCGCAACCCCAACCTCGCCTGCACAACTTTGAGCCCCAAAAAGAAGTAGATCGAGGGCCACCACAGGTGAGCTGCCGCATTGCAGGGCAACACAGCAGCTGCCACCTGTGGGTGGCCCTCAACCTACTCCTAGCACCCCCTACTTGCCAATCCCTGGGCATATAGTAACCCCACTCCCCCGACTGGCCCAGTCAGCGGGCAGATGTCGAAAATACCCCCGACTGGCCCGATCTGCGGGCAGATGTCGAAAATACCGCCCTCCGACTGGCCCGATCCGGGCAAAAGTGAAAAATAAAACCCACCCCACCAGCCCGATCATGGCCCCAAAGTGTCCAACCCCCAAGACCATATCCCTGGTGGTCAGTGGACGCTAATCGATCGTGGGCTGCATAATGTTTAAACCACCCCAAAGAACATATCCCTGGTGGTCCAGTGGACCGCTAAGCCCGATCGTGGGCTGCATAATGTTTAAACCCCAAAGACCATATGCCTGGTGATCTGATGTCCCCCACACCCCACCCACGAAGCCCCACGACCCTGCTCCCGGCAGCTGGCGGGCGGCAGCATCCACCACGCCTGCCGCCGCCCCCCCACCGACTGACCACCCGGTAAGGGCCCTGCATGCCCAGTGGTGGAAGCAAGAGCCAATGGGCATACAACTATACCGACCTGGGCAACCCAGATTTGTGAATAGATTCTTCCATTCACATGTCTGAACTGCCTTATCGCAGTATGGAGCTACACCAATAGGCGTACAGCCCTACCCGGGCAGTCAGTCGGCAGGTGGAGCGGCAGGCAGGTGGGATGCCAGCTGCCGGGGAGGCGGGGTGGTGGAGCCGTGGGTGGGTGGGTGGGGGGACACTGATCACCAGGGATATATTCTTTGGGGTTTAAACATTATGCAGCCAGCGATCGGGCTTAGCGTCCAATGGACCACCGAGATATGTTCTTTTGGGGTTTAAGCATTATGCAGCCCGCGATCGGGCTTAGCGTGTCCACTGGACCACCAGCGATATGTTCTTTGAGGGGGTTTAAACATTATGCAGCAGCCAGCGATCGGGCTCACGGTCCACTGGACCACCAGGGATATGTTCTTTGGGGGGTTTAACATTATGCAGCCCTAATCGGGCTTAAGCGGTCCACTGGACCACCAGGGATATGTTCTTGGGGGGTTTAAACATTATGCAGCCAGCTCGATAGGCTTAGCGGTCCACTGGACCACCAGCAAATGTTCTTTGGGGGTTAAACATTATGCAGCCCGCGATCAGGGCAGCGGGTCCACTGGACCACCAGGGATATGTTCTTTGGGGGGTTTAAACATTATGCAGCCCGCTGCCGGGCAGGTGGTCCACTAGACCACCAGGGATATGTTCTGGTTTTAAACATTATGCAGCCCGTCAATCGGGCTTAGTGGTCCACTGGACCACCGAGGATATGGTCTTGGAGGGAGGGTTGGACACTTTGGTGCCGCGATCGGGCCAGTCGGGGGGTGGGGGGATTTTTTACACTTTTGCCTGCGATTGGGCTGCAGGGGGCGTCAGTCCCCGACGGCTGCTGCCTGGCAGGGCGCCAGGCGCAAGTCCTCGTGGATCGGTGCATCTGCATGCTAATGGCATGCAAATGGGGCCATAAATAGGTGCAAATGACCCCTCCTGCGCCTTGCATGAATTATGGCCCCATTTGTATGTCACCTTTTGAAAATGGGAAATTTGCGCATGGCGCAATGGTACTTGAGCCACCACAACTTGAATGCTCCACTCTGACCACTTGCGGTGGCGCAAGTTCCACTGCACCATGCACAGTGGCTGTGGCGAGGGGGTGATATTCAAAGGAGTTGCTCAATAGCGCAGCTCCTTTGAATATCGCCCTGGCCACACCCCTGCGCAACTATTTTGTGCAGCGCAAGGGCTTGCGCCACAAAATAGCGCAGTTTGAATATCCAGCCCTTTGTGTCCAACAAATAGGGGCGCACTCATCCAGTTTCATTTTCTTTCTAGTGGAGCTGCCAGGATATTGAGGATGTATCACTGATCAACATCGCTGGTCCCATCCACAATTAGGGCAACTTTTGTGCCTGCCAGTTTTTGTTGCACACACTGCCTTTCCACAGTATAAATGTCTGGCACATATGCAGCTCGAATTTGATCTGCACCTGGTATGGCGCCTCCATTTGGGATGGGATTACCAATAAAACTGTGAATTGCCGGATGGTCAGTTTTCTCCAAGGGATGTCGGCTTCCAGAAAGGTCTTTGTGAAGTCCTGCACAATCTTAATGCATTCTGTTTGGGCAATTGTGTTTTTTGCCAGGGATGTCAGCAGTGTCTATTGCTTTTTCCTTGCAATTTCTGAGTGTCTGCAGCTCTTTTTAAATGCGTCGTGGAGCAGAAGTGATCTGAGATTGTAGACTTGTGAACATGATCCAGGACAATGTTGCAGGGTGTGCAAAATAGTTTTTCTCCATCTTCATGCGGAGGATTGTCTGCAAACTGCTTGCAGTGATCATTTGCTGTCCCATACAAGGCTGCTTTTGATCTGTTCTGGGCAGATGGGGTAGATATTCTCACAAAGCGATCCATTCTATCTTGTGAAAGAAAGATGTAAATAAATGTTCGAACATGCCTAGATGAAGTCAGATCGAAAGAATATTTATGTTACGCTCAAGAAACACGTACATGCATTCTTAATATACTCACGTGCATGTTGCCCCACAGTGATGCAGACGCTGACAGATTAAAAGCACATCTGGTGATGGTTTCAGCAGAGCTGAGTAGACCAGTAAGTTGTATTGGCTACTGCTGTCCTAAGCCAATACATACTACGTGGCTAATGATAGAGATGGCACATTTATTTTATATTGTTTCTTTTTCCAGAAGAATAGGACACTCGAGGAGAAGAATGCATTACAAACTTTGAGAACAGCAATGCCACATGGAGCAGACTACCAGCACACAATATTTTTTAAAGTGATTTTGTGAACTTTGCCATAGAAAATGAGATTAATAACCTGTAGTAACCTGTAGGAGTTGTGATTCAATCTCCTACCCTTCAAGCTGCCAAAAAGTGCTGTTTTTCATGAAATAAATGCTTTTATCTCTGTACTCTGCTTCATTTGCATAACCCACCTCTTTTTTTTTTTTTGCAGTGTTGCAACTCCCATGCATGACATCATGCAAGGGAAACAAAGTTTATAAGCACTGTTTTGAAACGGGAACCTCTGTTGGTCAGTCTTGGTATTACAGACATTTACACTACCGACTAGGAGACTACATCTCTCAGTATAGAAATCCTGTCAACTAGATACTATATATACAGTGCCTTGTTTGGAAAATAAATATATGAGAACTTTTATTGTTGAAGCCACTACATAGATTTGACACTGCACCTCACAGTAAGGGAACTGCAAAACAGTGTCTGATTGTGACCACAGTGCCTTGATATGTACATCTACTGTACATAGTAGGTGCAGTCACCACCACCAAAATAAGAGACTGCACCTCTGAGGAACTAACATTTATATCAACATGATAATTTACCCCGAATTCCTTGGTGCTGTATGTAAAACATTGATAGTTCCCTTGCATGACATCATTCTGGGGGTGTGACTGCACACAGAAAACTGGAAAACACAGTGCTGATAAAACATACATAAAAATGTCTATATCAGATTGTTTTTTATAAAACAAATTACATCTTCAGCATCTGAAGCATAGGTGGCAGTGGCATACTATGTGAAAAAGGCATCTGTGAAAGCTCACAAAATCACTTTAACTCTTACTTACCTGTGTCATAACACCCCCCCCACCCACTGAAGAATAAACTTGCAGACTTTGAGAACAGCAGGGAATGCTTGCAGCGGTCAGACTACCAGCACAAGACCTACCCACCCAGTTATCCAGAGGTTGAGACAGACAACCCACCAGCACAGAAGACCTTTAAAATATCTTCTGTGATGGTGACAGTCTGATCCAAGTGTTTGTTGTTCTTGTCAAGGTCTGCAGGTTCAGCCTCTGGGTGGCTGGGGGAGTGGTGCAATACCAGCCTAAGTCAGAGAAGCCTCCCTGATCCATCCATGGCCAGTACCTGCAGATGTTGACAACAGCATGAAAAACTTGGAACAGGTGACCAGCAGAAAATGGAATATTTTTACGCAGAAGCCAGAAATAACTATAGCAACAAGAATTTGGAACAGAAGAATACCAACACAGGAAGCAGAAGCTGGACAGCAATCAACAACCTAGGTCAGAGCCTCCCCGGCCATCCAGGGGCTGTACCTGTGGACTTTTCAAACAGCATCGAACACTTGCAGCAGACAACCACCAGCACAGGAAGCAGAAGCAAGCCGGACATCAATCATCAACCTGGGTCGGAGCCTCCCCTGAATACCTAGTGAATGTACAGGTGGGCTTTGACAGCAGCAGCAAAGACTTGGAACAGACCACCCACCAGCACAGATCTTTACAATATCTCCTGAGCTGGTGGTAGTCTGTTCCAAGTGTTTTCTGGTGTTGTCAGCATCCGCAGGGACAGCCTCTGGCTGGCTGGGGCACAGAAAAAAACAACAACAAAACAGCCACCTAGGTCAGAGCCTTCCCAGGCCATCCAGGGATTGTACCTGAGGACTTTTCAAACAGCAGTGAACACTTGCAACAGACGAACAGCCCCCTTCGTCCACCCAAAGATATCCTTTATTGGTCAGCAAAAAGTATGGTTTAAAAGTACACAACTTAAATAAGGCAACTGTCAGCCAAGTAAAACAGGAACAAAGTATGAAAATCCCAACATAAAAAAAACCCGCATCAACATTTTGTAGTACCTCTTCCTAGCAGCAAGATGTCAGGAACAACAGCAGTGATCTTCTTCCTTCAGTAGGCAGTCGTCTTCTTGGTGCTCTCTCCTCTCAGTCAGAGTCCAGGAACTGTAGAAAAAACTACTGAAATGCACTCCATTTTATGGCCAGCAATTCTCATATCTCCACACCCCCTTACTTGCACGCTTTGCTGGCAGTTGGAGAATTGGAAACCAAGGAGCTTTTTAGTTGCTGCAAGGGTGAAGTACTGTGCCGATTGGCTGCTGCTTGTAGCAAATCAGTTCAGGCAAATTCAATTTCTGGGCAGCTTTAAAAAGCAGATACGGGGCAGTCTGTAACATTTTACAAGAATGCGGGAGCAAGGCAGCCTGGAGTCTGGGAATGGAGTGAGCAGCGGCAGCACTACCTCATCAAGACACTGACCTGCCTCCTTAAAAACAGCCGGGGGCATGGAACCCTGAATGGGACAGAGTGGTAGGGGAGCAGGGTGACTGAACAAATCCCTATGTTAGTGTCTAAATTTCATCAGAGTTGGCCGCAGGAGTGGATACCAACTCTGCTCTTTCTTGCCCAATTTAAAAAAATGAACCAACGTTTTTATTATTTTACTTTTGCCTTTGTGCGTCTGTTTTATTTCGATAACCCCCTGCTTGTGTCTTTCATCCTTGCGTTGTGGACAGTGGTTGCCAGTGTGTCCATGAACTGAGCGAGGGTGCCTTTAAACGGGATTGTGTTTTTATTTTTTTTATAACTGCGCTGCCGGTCGCTAAGTTTAGTAAAGTTCCACATGTTGCCGGTGGGCAGAATTTCTCTCGAAGTGTGGGGTAAAAACAATTTGGGGGCTGCTAGTTTGTAGGGACGTTAAATGCGGGGTGGGGTGGGGGGCCCCTAGACAGAGAACTGCTTCGGGAATCCTGCCCGCTGGTCACTGGTAAAGTTGTCTAAGTTCAGAATAGTGGCCAGCAGGTAGGAAAGCAGAAATAACCATATGTTAAATACAACAATAATAAATGGCTACATTGGTGTACAAGGCATAGTAGGTGGGTACCTGTCGGCTCTCACCGACTCTGTGTGTACTAATTTGCTTTTGGACGTGTTTTGCAAGGGCGGGGGCTGCTTTAGTATCCTGGCGGCTTACCGGCATTATACACAAATGAAAAGATTAAGAATATTTATGAGTGCATTTATTTTTCTGTATATTTACTATGAATTATTTTTTTGGGGGGGCACAGAGGAGGACGTATCTGAGGGCAGCAGCACTACAGTCCTTTCCCCCTAGCCACTCGTTAAAACGTTTCTAACTTCTGCTTCCCAGTGGCTGGCAGGTAGAAGTAATGCTGTAGCCTGAAAATGAAATAATAAAAAAAAAGCGCTCACATTTTCAGCTGCCATTTTGCAGCCAGCTGCCATTTGAGTAAAGTGAGCCACAATGCTTGATTCTGCTGCCGATTCAAATTTCCGTGGTCTGGGGAGAATTCTGCAACGGTGGCCGTGGAATCGAGAATCGCCAGGGGCCCTGAATCTGGTATCTTTTCGCCTTCGTTTGGGTGCTCTTTACATACCATGTAACACAGTTGTATTGGACCTTAGACATTATGAAGGTAGCAATGTTTATCTTCTGCATATAGTGGGATACAGCTTATAAAAGAGACTGGAGCAAGTCTAGGGGGATCAAAACCGTGCATAACACTAAAGGTTTCATATATTCCTGCCGTAATTGGCACCAGGTTCATATCATTCTTTAGTAATGCGTGTATCCGGTTCTTCTCTATTAAACTGGTTGCTGCCTGCTAGTCTGCGACTGTGGGACACAGCAGTACAATATACAGTAAACAACATATAACCTTCATTGTGGCACTATGTGATCACAACGGGTGTCACCAGTACAGCAAAGTTATGTAAAATGAACTCTGAACAATATGGTTTAATGAGGCGGATGAATGGCAGAGAAAGTCCTCCTGATCGGCTGGTCTGAAGTGGGCCTGAGCAACTGGACGTCTCCGCTCTGCTACCGCCTTTATTAATTTGAATAAAGAACCAGCACTAATAAATGGTAATGCCTTTCTGCCTCCCAAATGTGGCTCTCCAAATCCACCAAGTTATATGTGAGCCAGAGCCTTTTAACTTCCCCCTGCCCATCTCCCTCTCTATTTCCTTGGAAGGTGTAGTCGAAGGAAAAAGGGCATTTGGCCCCAAGCGTGGAGCGCTTGGGAGACTAGATCGAACATACAAAATAATTTGTTTCAATGTGTGGATGACTCAGAGTGAGAGTGATCCAAGAGTGGGCCATGTTTAACAAAACTGTTGAGAAGGGTGCCTCCCTCCCCTTGAAAGTAGAAGTGGTGACCGGAAGAAAAAAATCCAAAGGTTTGCATTTTTGCAAATAAACGGTAGTCCTCCCTTATTCTCTGTAGCACTGTATTGTGTGATGTGTGGGTTTGGTTGCAGTCCTATAGCCAATCCAAGAGGCATCTGAGGGAGGTCAGTATGTCATATGTTCGAACTAGCTGCCCACCAAAGTAGCAGCGAGTGGTGTCCTGCCATGTTTTTGGTCGGAGGAGTGTTTCGCAGAATGCGAGCAGTCTCGTCTCTAATAGATGACTCCTGTAAGAAGCAGGCTGCACTGTCTCCCAACATCATGGGGTCTTTTCGAATTACCAAAATCCAGGTAGGGAACAAAGGAGCCCATGTAGTTAAAATTGAGGCACTTGATAGTTGCACTGCCGTGCAGTCAGATGACAGCAGCCGCAAAGGAAGGTTATAACGATGATTGACTGGGAGGACTCCGTTGATATTTATCTGTTGTGGGTGTGACAGCTTTGAAATTGAGATGCATTGTTTTGACAGGAGCTGTCAATCTGTTGCCACTGCAGCTGTGCCTTTTACAGACTTCAATGATGTGGTGGGAAAAAAATGAAGAAGAAGCTGAACACATCAATCTCTCAGGGTGGCTGTTGGAAAACATTCCATCGCCATTTTGAGACATCTCGTGGTCTGAGCATTTAACTGTACACTCTAGTCATTGTATGAGCACACGTGTGTCAAAAAAGTACTTTTTGGGGCTAGTATGCAGAGATGTGAAATAAAGGATCCAGTCAGCAAATATAGGGTGGCAGCTAGGGGTGTGACAGGGAGCTCCTGCCACTCTTGAGGACCGATCTTTTCTTAAATCTGTTGCAACAGTTCTTCTGTTTCTTAGCCTAATCTAACCTTTAGGAATTTCTAGTCCATAAGGTTGGCCACCCCTTCCCTTTCTTGAATATGCTGTAGTGTCCTCTTTAATTTTCCTTTTCCCTCTTAGGTCCTCATACAGGGAGGTTATTGTGGTGACCTCCAAATGTATGCAAAACAGGTTGTGTTTATCGTTATTGGATTTAGTATGTAATAGCACTATGTCATAAAATACCTTGATCTATATACCTTATGTGTATGAAACCTGTAAATGTTGAAAATACCATGGCACTAGGCGTTTTCGATAATGGTAGAAAAGTACTAGCTGACTATTATAGAAATTTAGTTGAGCTATTTAAAATGCATGTCAATTGCTGTAAACTGAACAAGTCTGAAATGTCATGGGGATTTGCATATATTTATTTATTTGCTTTTGATAATATATCCCATGATGCTTTGCATTATGGAAGTATGGATGATGTTGTATTTCTTTGAAACTTGATGTGTTGCAAATGCCCTTTGGGGTAACCCATGTTTCAAACAACATGAAGTTTTGCTATATTATGACATATGCAGTATAACCCCAGGTTAGAACTGCTCCGGAGGTGAAAGAGTTAACTTTCCATGCAAGGCATGGAACCTTGAGCGCGAGCTTGGTTGAACACTCTGCCTGTTGTAGCTCAAGCTTAAACTGTCAGATTCTTTACTCCGCCTCACTGAACAGTCGCTCCGGAGATTTCTCCTGCTGCTCGGTTCGTTTGTCAGTTAAAAAGTGTAATTCTCGGTTTATTTTACCGAAATTAACCCAATCGGTCGGTTCAAGCTCTGTCTGTGGTATTGTAAGTAATAGATAGGCTTATTTATTTCTTCTGTGTGGAACTTGTAAACGTCTTTTTCGGTTCGGTTTGAACCGATCAGATGGGTTTTAAAATTACTTTCTAGTCCTTTAGAGTGCGGTTCCCGGTTCTTATCAGTTCTAAAAAGAACGGATTTTATTACGTTTTTTTTCCACGACCCGTGACACGGTTGGGAACCGATAAGAGAGTCTTGCTTGCGGATTGCCACTAACGGGCAAGTTTGGTTAGGCTGGCACTATGTCTGAGAAACCCAAAAGAAAAACGGACCCACTGGTTTCAGCACTGTGGCCTCTGTGGGAAGCCTTTGCTAAGGCTGACCCACACACCACTTGTGTATATTGTCTGGGGTTTGACCACCCCAATGCAGACTGCCAGATTTGTAAGAATTTTTCTGCTGCCACCATGGAAAGAGAGTTGGTAGGCTCAGGAGGGAGGCTAAAAGTCCGCTGACCGGATGGCCAGCCCGGTTCGGTTCCAACTGGACCTGAGGTGGAGTGCCTTCGACCAGGGGCAATACTTCCTCGGCAAATCTAAGAGGAGCCGTCTCCAACAGTGCTAGAAAGTCAGCTAGTGTGGAGTCTAAAGTTTTTTCTCCAACCGCTGAGGAAATAGCTAAAGCTATTCAAATTGTCCAGTCTCTTTCCTTGGTTCGTCCGAACCGACACCATCAGGGAAGAGCTCGGTTCGGACGGTTCCACCGGTTCAAGATTATGATTTTGAGGATTTTTATGAACCAGAGGAAGGGGAAGAGGGATATGAGGAGAGTGAATGTGATTTTGAAAGTCTGGATGTGCCCATTGAAACGGACATCTCTCCAGACAGACCTTAAGGGGTCCCCCCACAGGCTATCTGAGTCCCCTTCTCATTTTATGTTCTATAAGAAAGTTGCTGAAACTCTCCAACTCCCTGTTGAGGAAGCTGTTGATGACCAAGAAGAGCCTGATTATGTAGAAATGATGGATATTCCAGAATCTAGGAGACTGTCTATTCCCTTACACAAATCCTTTAGGAAACAGACAGTAAAAATTCTAAAAACTCCTCACTCTATCCTTCCTGTTGATAAAAGGATGGACAAAAGGTATACATTATCAGGCTCTGATACGGAGTTACTCTCTCAGCAATGCAGCCATGTGGGGGTAGTGCAGGCTGCAGCCTGTGACAAGGCTAATAATATTCCTTTAGCCTCTCACCCTCCTGAAAAGGATTCCAGGAGGATGGATGTCATGGCAAAGAAAAAGTACATGGCAGCATCTTTGGGACTCAGACAGGCGAATTATATGGCTTATGCAGCTAGGTACCAGAAATCCAGATGGGATACTGTGCTGGCACTAGCAAAACAGGCCCCTGACCAGCTTGCCAGGGAGCTGGAGCAGGTGGCTGCGGATGGTATTGAGGCATCCAAGGTGCAATTTCATGCTGCAGTAGACCCTAATGATGTTTCGTCAAGAGTCATGGCTACATCTGTGTCTCTTCGCAGAATGGCCTGGCTCAGATGTACTGCCCTGTCACAGGATACTCAGTCTAAGGCTGTGGATTTTCCTGTTGTGGACAATTCTCTGTTTGGGGAGCAGACAGAGAATTATATGAAGAAAATGGATGAGTATAGGACCACCTATAGGAGTGCACAGGCCAAAGAAAGGCAAGCCGCTCCTCAAAGGCAGCATGTCAGGGGCAGGGGCAGGCCTTTTCATATGCCTTTTACCAAGCCCAGGCCTCCTCTTCTGCTTATGCCCAGAGGGGTTCTTTAGAGGAAGAGGCAGAAGGGGTCTAGTAAGCCTGCTTCTACCCCTCAACCCAAAGCCCCTGCAAAACAGGCTCCCTGATGGGGTGGCCAGGGCCGATTCTCCACTACCGGTAGGGGGCAGGCTGGCTTACTTTGTCCAGGACTGGAAGTCTGTAACATCAGACAAGTGGGTCCTGGAAGTAGTAAGCCAGGGACTGGTTCTCAGCTTCAAAAAATTTCCAAAGATGAGAACCAGGTCCTTTCCACCTGCAAATCCGTCAGAGGCACTTGCCCTAGAAACAGAAGTTTCTTCTCTTCTGGCTCTCAGAGCTGTGGAAAGGGTTCCACCCCTACACCAGGGCAAAGGGTTGTACTCCAGGTACTTCCTTACCCCAAAAAAGTCAGGAGAATGGCGGCCCATCCTGGATCTCAGGTATCTAAACAAGCACCTTTTAAAACCAAAGTTCAAAATGGTGACTTTGGGAATTATTTTACCCTCTCTAAGGCCAGGGACTGGTTAGCCTCCCTGGACCTCAAGGATGCCTGCTTCCATGTTCTCATCAAAGCTCCCATCAAAGTACCTCAGATTCGAACTGCCCTCAGGCCATTATCAGTTCAGAGCAATGCCCTTGGCCTCACCTCGGTCCCGAGGGTGTTCACAAATGCCTGGCAGTAGTAGTTGCCCACTTAAGAAGGCAAAAGATTGCCATCTTTCCTTATCTGGATGACTGGCTTTGTAGGCCAGTCTCCAGACCAGGTCAAACTACACCTACAAGTAACTCAGCAACTTTTACATCTTTAGGTTTCCTCTCAATCTTCCAAAGTCGTTCTGGAGCCTGTCCAGCTTCTCACCTTCATAGGCGCAGAACTGAACACAAAAGAAGCCAGAGCCTTCCCTCTGGAAAGAGCAAGGACTTTGGTCTCTCTGGCTCTTCTTTCACCCTGCAGGTCTCTCGACCAGCAAGGCATTTTCTACAGCTCCTGGGGCACATGGCTGTTCTACAGCAGTAGTGCAGGGAGCAAGGTTTCAGATGAGGGACATTCAGTTCCATTTGAGAGCCTTTTGGTCTCAAAGGACAGATCCTCAACCAAATTGATCCAGTGACTTGAACCCTGATCCAGGCCCTCCAGTGGTGGCAGGACCAGAGCATTTTGAGACAGGGGGTTCCCTTCATTCCTCAGTCTCATTCCTTGACCCTTACTACAGATGCATCCCTCTTGGGGTGGGGAGCTCACATGGGCAACCTTACCACCCAGGGGTTGTGGTCCCCTCAGGAATCTCTGCTCCACATCAATTTGTTGGAACTCAGAGCAGTTTTTCTAGCACTCCAGGTTTTTTCCACATCTGTTCAGAACAAGGTTGTTCAGGTCAGAACAGACAATACCACTACAATGTGGTACATCAACAAGCAAGGGGGCACTCGGTCTACGGCCTTGTGCACCGAAGCAATGAAGTTGTGGTCTCTGGCTTATTCTCTGAACGCCTTCCTTACGGCAGTTCACCTCCCAGGCAAAGACAATGTCCTAGCGGATGCTCTCAGCAGGATTTCCCAGGGCCATCACGAATGGGCACTGGATCCCCTAGCACTGGAGGTAGTATTTCCAGATGGGGCACCCCTCAGATAGATCTCTTTGCAGCCCCAGACAGTCACCAACTTCCCCTTTTTTACTGCAGGCCCCCAGTGTTGGGCTCAGTCCCTCTGGATGCCTTCCTACTCAGTTGGGAAGGGAAGTTTCTCTATGCTTTTCCCCCCTTCCCTCTTCTTTTCAAGGTGCTAGTAAAAATCAGATCTCAACCCTGCAGGATGATCCTGATTGCTCCAGATTGGGCCAGGCAGCCTTGGTACCCACTCCTCATGTCCTTAGCAGTCCACCTTCCCCTGTGTCTTCCCAGGAATCACAACCTGTTAACCTGTGCCCAGGGGAGAGTTTGGTATCCGAACCTCAAATCTCTCAATCTCAAGGCATGGCTGTGGAAGAGTTAGAGTTTGCTGACCTACACCTTTCCCAAGGCGTATTGGAAATCTTGAAGGCCTCTAGGAAGCCTTCCACCAGGGCTACTTATAATTCAAAATGGAAAAGATTTTCCATATGGTGTGCTGGTAAGCATATTTCCCCAGAATCTGCTGATGTGCCTACGATTCTGGATTATTTAGTGCATTTGAATTCTTTGGGGCTGAGACCAGCTACCCTAAAAGTGCACTTGGCAGCTGTGTCTGTCTTTTTATCAGCAGGTAAGCCTCTTCTTTTCAGCTCACCCTGTGTTCTCCAGTTTTTAAAGGGTTGCTTCCACCAACCCTCCGCTCAGGGACCCTGTCCTTGCTTGGGATCTTAATATTTGCATTGCCCAGTTTATGCTAACCCCTTTGAGCCATTGTCTTCAGCAGAGCTTAAGTACTTGACTTGGAAAATTGTGTTTCTGGTAGCCATCACCTCTGCCAGCAGATAAGTGAGCTACAAGCATTGTCAGTGGAGCCTGATTTTTCTCCTTTCACAGAGATAAGGTGGTCCTCTGGACTAACAGAAAGTTTTACCTAAGGTGGTTTCAGACTTCCACCTTAATCAATCCATGTCTCTTCCTGTGTACTTCACTGACCATTCCTCCTCTGGCGAGAGGAGATTACACAGTTTAGATGTCAAAAGAGCCCTTAGTTACTACATAGAATGTACCAAGGGTCATAGGTTTGAATCCCTCCAACTATTCCTCACTTATGGTGAGGTTGGTAAAGGTAAACCTGCCACTAAAATATCCATTGCCAGGTGGATTGTCTCTTGTATCCAATTTTGCTATGAAAAACTGGGTAAGGTTCCTCCCTCAGGCCTGAGGGCTCACTCTACCAGAGGTACAGCTGCGTCCCTGGCTGCTGCCAGGGACATCCCTATCCTAGAGATATGTCAAGCAGCTACCTGGAAAACAGTTCACACTTTTACTAAGCATTACCTCTGATATCCAGGCTAGGAGTGATGCTCGATTTGGCACAGCTGTGCTTCAGAGCCTATTTCCTAAGTAGGTTCTGTCCCTCCTCCATGGAGGTACTGCTGTGTATTTTGATATGTCATAATATAGTAAGACTTCATGTTGTTTGAAGAAAAAATTACTCACCTTAGTAATGTTGTTTCTTCTAATGGAGTCTGCTATATTATGACCTCCTCCCAGCCTGCCCTCTCAGAACCTCTACTTTTGGGATGTGGATGGGCAGTGAATGTTGGCACTTCATAGATGCCCACTTTATTTTCACCCTTTCTTAGGGTGCTTAGGTGTTATGTTTTATTTTTCTTTCTTGAATCCCCTGACTTGAGTCTTTATTTTGGGATCAAGAACAAAAATGTGTGTTTGTAGTTAGTAGCCAGTGGGCTAGTGTAGGTTTACGGCTTCCACACAGAACCTTAGTGAGTTTTGCTCGTAAAGATCTGACAGTTTAAGTTTGAGCTACAACAGACAGAGTGTTCAACCGAGCTCGCTCTCAAGGTTCCATGCCCTGCATGGAAAGTTAACTCTTTCACCTCCGGAGCAGTTCTAACCTGGGGTTATACTGCATATGTCATAATATAGCAAGACTCTATTAGAAGAAACAACATTACTAAGGTGAGTAATTTTTTCTTCAGTGTTTCTGCACTGAGATTCTTTGTTTTTAGCTTGTTTTTTTCTTTTTGAGCCCCCACTACCCAAGCAAATGGGGCCCACATAGGGACGAAGGGTTTTCACTGAGAAGTGATTAGATCAGAGATCGGTGTCAGTAGGTGCTGGCTAAGTGCAGAGAAAGGACATACATAATCTGTTGCTGCAAATTGATGTACTGAAGAAGGAATATGGCATTTTAGAAGCTTATTTCCTGTATTTTGAATAAACATCACACAGATTGTGTGTTGAACCTGAAGTTCGGTGTCTGGTCCATCTATTATCCCACAGCCCCTCCATACATGGTATACTGGTGTGACAGTATACCATGGTTTGTAATTGCACAGTATTGATACCACGCCTTTTTTCCCAAACCATGAGTCACGGTATACTGTGATATATTCCGACTTCACATTCTTCCTGATAGTGTGAAGGGGTTCACTACATGGGGAGTATGCTCTTTGAAAGCTTTTTTTTTTTTTGTTATTCAGCGTTATGAGTGGTGGACATACTGTAGATTGGATCTCAGCCAGTCCCCTACCTCATTTTAAAGTGGGCGTGCTCCAATGTGGTCTGTGTGTGGGCTTCACATACAGAGAACTGAGAAGGAGAGAGCCTTCCAGAAGGAGCAGCGAGGATTGAGTTGCGTGTCATGATGAGCAGAAGGAGAGCAAAGCGTGGGTTTACTTAAATAAAAGAAGTAATTTATTTAGGCCCATGGCAGTTTGGACCCCCAATCTAGTACTTGGTCCAGTGATCATCTCCAGGGCAAATCAGCAGAGACTTAGAGACCTGGGCCGGCTGGTGATGAGACAGAAGAAGACTTTTGTAGGAGAGAGGAGGCTACCTGCTCCTACCTAGGCCAGTTCTTGTTTGTTTCTATTATTTTTTTTTCACAAAAAGTGGAGTAGGCTATATTTTTAACTGGTGGACTGTCCATAGCACTCAGGAGGAATCAGGATCTGGGATGGAGGGTTGGGTAGGATTTGATGGACGAATCGTGGGTCCTTGTGGGAAACCTGGCCCGGCTGAATTAAAGTTGTATTGTACTGTATGTGAGGGGATTGGGGAAGGGATTAACGCCTGACGTGGCCTGAAGTTGAATTGTACTTGCATACGAACATACGAAATGCCAGCAGAAACAGGCCACACAGTCTAGCAAGTCTGCTCGTTTATGCAGCTAGCCCCTCAACTTGCAGCTGCCCCTCCTCCCCTCACTGTGTCCCAGCTCTTCTTGAAGCAGCCCACCATCCTACAGGACACCACAGCCTCAGGTAGAGTGTTCCACTTGTTCGCCACCCTCTCTGTGAAATAATGTGTCCTAATTTCCCTCCTGAATTTTCCCCTCTCCAACCTCAGTTGGTGCCCTCTAGTATCCCTCCCCCTTCTGATCTGGAATATCTCTCCTGTATTCGCCTTGTTTATCCCCTTCAGATACTTGAAGATCTCGATATTGTCTCTTTTTCCCTCCTTTCCTCCAAGGAATACATGTTAAGCCTGTTCAGCCTTTCTTTGTAGGTATTCCCCTCCAAATCCTGGATCATCTTAATTGTTCTGAGCTGCACCCCTTCCAACAGCCTAATGTCTTTCTTCAGGAATGGGTGCCAGTACTCTATGCAGTATTCCAGATGAGGTCTGATCAGTGATCTGTACAAGGGAAAGATCACTTCCCTACTTGTAGAGGAGCTCCCCCTTGCTATGCTATTTATAGGGAGGGGCAGCTCTGCCACAGTCTCCCTTGCTATACAGCCCAGCATCTTGTTGGCTTTGGCTGCTGCTCTCCTGCACTGAGCCGAGTTGTTCTCATTCCTTGTTATAATCACCCCAGGTCCTTCTCTTCCTCAGTGTTCCCCAACTGTACCCCTCCCAGCTGGTAGCTTCTCCTCTGGTTCTTAGCCCCGAAGTGAAGTTCTTTGCACTTCTTGTTGTTGAACCTCAACTGGCATGTTTCCGACCACTCCTGTAGTTTATTCAGCTCTCCCTGCAATCCCCTCCATCCCTCGATGTCATCCACCACAGCTCCCATCTTGGTATCGTCTGTGAACATACTGATCTTGCTGTGGGTCCCAAGTGAGATATCTGCTACGAATATCCCAAACAGCACTGGTCCCAGTACCGATCCTTGTGGCACCCTGTTTGTTACCGCCCCTTGCGATGAGAGTTTCCCCTCCACCATCACCCTTTGCTGCCTGCCCTTGAGCCAATTAATGATCCATTTGACCATCTTAGTGCCCACCCCACTATATTCCAGCATCCCCTCCAGCCTCCCATGTAGCACGAAGCCGAAGGCCTTCCTGACGTCCAAGTACAGGACATCCACTGCATGACCCCTGTCCAGTTCCTGGTCACCCAATCGTAGTACTAAATCAGGTTTATCTGGCAGGACTTGCCCAAGACAAACCCATGTTGTTGCTTGTCCTGGAGACCATTGTCCTCTAAGAATGTCACCAGTCTCTCCTTAAGGATTGTCTCCATGAGCTTCCCCACAATTGATGTGAGGCTCACTAATCTGTAGTTACTTGACTTTGACTGTACTTAAATAAATGTGAGAGGGGAAGGGAACAACTACAATATTTTTTATTTTTAGTGCTAGGGACATCTAATTGAAACTTATTTAATGTATGTAATTGTTAATTTCAGCAGTCAACAGTACTGCAGTTCTCTGAGTTATTACTAGGGGAATTGCCTGAACTTTGAAAACAGGAGGATCTTTGAGGTGGCACAAGTCACTGACTGGCATGGCACATGCTAGATGGCACTGCAGAGAGTCTGGTTGGAAGGGATTGAGGAGTGTATGGAATGGATCCAGGTGGTAAAAATGGGAAACCTGGCCTGAGTTGAATTGCATGAAAAAAATAAATGTTTGTTTCACTGTTTTTAAGTTTTCCCAAAAGTGGCATTCTGGTAGCCGCAGATGGGCAACTGCTCTTAAGAACTAGTGATGACCAGAGCAGAGAGAGTCTGCCTCTCTAACTGAACTGTACAAATTGTTATTTTTAGTACTGGGACTGAGCTGGGAATGGGAGACATAAATTTAAACTTGTTTTCATGATCATAATATAGATTTTGATAGACAGTCTAGCAGCCCCCTCCCCAGCCTCTGCCCTCTACCAGACCAAACCAGGAGGCACCAGGTCCAGCAGCCATGCTGTTTGACCCTTTCTAAATTTGAGGCACTGCATGCATTGGCAAGTGGCAAAACTGGAAGTAAGGAGTTGGAGTAAGTAGGAGGCAAAATACATCCATCCCATCAAGGCAAGCAGCTTGAGTCAAAAGCCAGCCAACCCAAGAAGATCTTTTGGTGGATTTTTGAGGTGTTAGCCCAAGGAAAGCTTTTGTGAAATCATCAGACAAAGGCTATATGTCTGACAAAGTTATCCATCCTATTCCCAGACCCAGGCCAGTAGCATTTTGTTTGTATTTAATTTTGTTTATTAGGTTAGGTGACTGGCTACTAGGCTACCTCTGGCTGCTCCTGTCAGTGCAGTGGGCAGGTGGACACACCTGTCTGTGTTTCCTACTTTCCTTCAGTAAACTAAGCTGTGTATAACATGTAAATAAACAGATTGAACTTCAGAAGAATGAGATATAGATTACAACAGGCATTAAGGCACGATTTATATTTATTATGCAGTGCAGCAATGGTATATTCATAATATTGATTGATTATTGAAAGCAAAAAATGCATCATGTCTTTGGCTGGCTGAGATTAGAAAGCAATGTATGGCATTTGGCATTGGCAGGCATTGGAAGTGTAGTGGCACTGGTGGCACTTTATCTAATTTTTTATAAAAATGACAGGCAGCAAAAAGCAAATCAGCATTACGGGTTACAACAATGGTTATGCTTTGGTTCAGGAAGAGTCACAGAAGTGCCATGATGAATTGCTTTGCTTGCTGCAGTCCAGTCGTGCCAGTGCCAGACTGACGTGGCAGTGCAACTGTGTGTTTGTTGTGCTTGTGCTATTATGATTTCATTGCCAAATGCCATCCCATCAGATGCCATCCTCCTCCCATGCCAACCAAGCCAACGGTGGCTAGTGGTTAACCAGGGTAGTTGACGACAGTCACAGTGATCACTGTGGCCTTAGGTTTGTGTGGTGGACGGTCAGATTTGGTCATAGTCAGGTCACGGTCTGCTGGTCACGTGGTGCCACTTGTCATGAGTCAGTTTAAGTAGTTCTCATCTTGTCATCTGTTTTGTCTCAGTATCATGAGCTAAAAATTTTAATCTTTGTTATGGTTAGGTTAAGTTGGTAACCACTTGTTATTGTAACTTGAAACATGGGAGACGTGGAATTGGTATTGTTATTGGAAGAGTTGCAGCAAGGAACTTCCGGTGACGTCATGAACCAGGCTGCAGCCTAAGACAAGAGGCTCCCGAAGAGATCAAAACTATCACCTCCTGAACACTGCTTTAACGATACAAGAAGAAAAATAAAACTAACGGGAAGCTGCAACATGCCAAAAAAACACGCAGACCCTTAGACCGCCGAGATGAAGAAAGATTGCAGGCTGAGGATTCGGAGAGCGGGGGATCCAGGGCCTCTTCGGCCTCCCGCCATAGCTCTGCACTAAGCGACCAGATCCCCTACACAATCCTACAAAGACAAACGGCACAAGTACTAAATGAGCTCTACGATTTCAGAAAAGAAATGTGGTCTACAGTTACTGCACTCTGAACGGAGGATAAAATTTTCAGCGTTCTACGTGGTGAGAGGATCCACAAGACTCAGATATGAAAATAATATGAAGAAATATGAACCAAAGTAGAAAATGAACAAGGTCATACATAAAATAACAGAAACTAGGACTCATAAAATACTCAGAAATGACTGTGAATGTATATAAATATTAAAGGAAGGATTTACATGTAATTAATACTTTGGATGAAGGCATCTCTTGATAAAGCCAAGATACTTGGTGAAACATTGAGGCTTGCCATTATTTAAATAAAAAAGGAATCTGAAATCAAGAAAGACTGTCTACGGAATTGAATTTGTGAAGCGCCACCACACCATACACTCTGTAGTAGAGTACACATTCATAAGCTTGAGAAGAGACAGGAGGCCAGTGAAGCCCAGGCTATATCCACAGACCAACGCGTGGATGAGGCTTAGCGGGCCTTGGTACATCTACATCGCAGCCTAGAGACCCTGCAGGACCACGTGGAGGATGCCGAGAGCAGAAATCGCTGGAACAGTATCCAGCTGTCGGGGGTCCCTGAAAATACAGAAGGCACAGAAATGATACCATTCATTCAAAAAACCCTGCGGGAAATATTACCACTGCCAGAGACTTTGTCACTCGAGGTAGAACGTGCGCACCGCACCCTGGGCCCCAAGCCTGCACTGGGAGTTCGCCCCCGGATTATCCTGATTAAATTCCTGCAACATCAAGATAAAGAAACAGTGCTGCACGCGGCTTGGAAGAGTGGTACAGTACTCCTCAACGGCCAGAGACTGTTCTTTGATAATGACTACGCACCAGAAGTAATGGCACGTCGGCGAGCATATATCCCAATCATGAGAGCATTGAAGGCCACAGGCATACGCTTCAGGACCCCTACCTGGCCAAGATGGTGATCTTCTTTCGGGAGGGCCCGTTTAGTTTTGACAGTGCAGCAACTGAGCTGAAAACAAGGAAAACAGAAATCTCAAGCAGCGCCCTACTCTTGGAGCATCGCTAGCAACTAAATTATCCCAGAAGGCCTGGAGCAACACCCAGAGAGATGCCAGACACAGACAGGGAGCAGATGCAATCCAGCGGATCATAGGTTCATTAAAGGCTAGACAGCAGTCCACGGAGGAAGGCGGAGAAGACCCACTAGCAATGGATGGCTGAACAACCGCAAGTATAAAGGAATCGGAACTATCTGCAGGGACTGTAGCTTAGAACCCCTTTGAGAACTAATTACTGACTAAAAATGCAAGATCGTATGAGGTTGACTATTCTCTTTTGGGGGGGTGGATGGGATTTGCAAGCTTGATGCTGGTGCCAACAATGTGTGGGGTGGGTGGGAAGGGGGATGTAAATGAATTGAGGGATCCCCTGCAACTTGCCAAATTTAGTTAGAGACTACCACATGTAGCAATGGACTTAATGGTGACATGGGGGAGACCTCATAGTGGGAAGGAGACACTGGGGAGTTAGCTGTACCTTGGGGTGGCGGGCAGAAATGCAAGAATTTATGAAGCTGACTGTTCCCTTTGCGGGGGTGGACGGGATCCGCATGCTTGACGCTAGAGCTAAGAATGTGTTGGATGGGGGGGAGGAAGCGAATCAGGGGCCTCCTGCAACTTGCGAACTTAGACAGGGACTGCCATGCAGCGGTGGACTTAATGGCGACAAGAGGACTCATAGTAGGGAAGAAGATTCTGCGGGCTGGCTGTACCTTGGGGTGGCAGGAGGAGGGCGGGTGGAACTGATCTCTGGATGGTCCCCTGATTTACTGCAGTTTGACCCTAATCTGTGGGACCGTCTAGTCGAACACCGGCAGACCTATAGCCCCCAATGGCAGAGGACTATTAAGGACTGCTTATGCGAGACCCTGAGGTTAAGCGGAGCCGGACGTAGTATCCTGGTCCAGAAAGCCTGGTCCTGCTGACTCCCAGGAGACCGACACAACAGTTGCTCCTATCATAAGAGGTGTGAGGGGAGGGATGGGAAGCCCAAGGGAACAGGAAGGAGGGAAAACAGGTCTTTTTGGTGATTAGAATCATGTTAAAAGGAAAGGGGTGGAATACAAAGCGCTAAGCAGTGTGGATCACAGACCTTGTGATGAGGACTGGATGGGGGGGGAGCTGAGCTGGGAAGATGAGGGTTGGGGGGAGTTCCAAATATGGGTCCTGTGGGTGCCCCCGCTCACTGTCTCCTTGCTTTCCAGGGACGGAGCAGCATTTGTGGGGCCTTGGGCCTAGAACCCAGCACTGCAGCTCTCCAAATTAGAGACCCTTTGGTCGATGTGCGCATCCTCTAAGAACGTCCTTGATCTCAGATGGGAGACTAGGGTTTGTCCATAGGCGTTACCTACCCTACTTTCCCTTCCCTAGTGGACACTTTAAGGGCCCAGAGTCTCATACACACAAGAGACTAGTAATAAGGAGTTTACTTCTTGTTGGAAGCACCAGTTCATCAATATTCAGCGAGGTGATCATGTTGGCCACCTCGCTAATCCATATTTGTTTGATGTTTGTAGCTGTTGAATGTCAGACGTATTGGTTATGTTATTGTTATTATGTCATTTATGATGTTAGGAAAGTCATCAGGTTCACCTATAAACCTACACAAAAGCTTGGATTGGCAAGGGCATGGAATGGTGTTCTTAGCAAAACCAAAGGGTTAGGCAGTACTCAGTATCAAGAACTATTAAAATGCAGTCCCCTAAAGTGAAACTGCTATCCCTGAACATTAATGGCCTAACCTCCCCGATCAAGCGCTCAGGGTGTTAGCATACTTGAGAAGGTCTAAATCTGACCTAGTATATCTCCAGGAAACCCATTTGAACAACAAGGAGCATGAAAAACTCGCCAGGCTGAGCAGGGGGCAAGTTTTTTACTCTTCTAGCAGAGAAGATAGGCATAGAGGTGTAGCTGTAATAGTCTCACCGCATACCATATTCAGAATGGAATCTATGTGGGCAGATTCGGAGGGTAGGCTGATTATAGTGAGGGGCGACTTAATGATAAGCCAGTCACCCAGCTAGTATATATCTCCCCCAGGCTTGTCTGTCCCTCTGTTAAGATTCCTGCTACACAGGATTGTGCAAGAAACAAGGGGAACACTAATGTTGTCCGGGGACTTTAACCTGACTGTAGACCCTACCATAGATACCTCAAATTCGAGACCCTCCAAGCAATCGGCCACGCAGAAATTCTTCCCTAAATTTATTGCAGAGGTGGGATGGTGTGACGCCTGGAGAAAGTTACACCCCCTCACAAAAAACTATACATATTACTCAGCCGCACACCGTACCTGTTCACGTATAGATCATACATATACACAAGTGGAGAATCTAGGAGCTTTGCAAGACGTGCAGTTTGGGGATATTACCCTCTCCGACCATACCCCTTTTGGTCTCCACTTGAGATATGGGTCTTCAACTGAAGAACACACGATGGAGGCTAAACCCATTTTATCTGCACCTCAAACATTTCCGGGAGTTTATCTTGGATAAAATTACCGAGATCAAAAACGACACCCCCCCCCCAGCAGACATGTCCCCGGTGGTGCATTGGGATACTGTCAAGGCAGTACTCCGAGGCCACATCATAAAATACACAGCAGAGCTGATTAAGCAGCGAAAATCACAAAGGACCAAACTGGAGAAGTCACTCCATTTTTTACAAATGGCCTACAAACAAGGTGACACATCACTACTGCCTCAGCTGCAACAAACTAGGCTAGAATTAGACTGGCTGGTACAAACACAAACAGAAATTGCCCTGACCTTTTTAAAACAGAGGTACTATGAGGTAGGCCCTCGAGCCACCCGGCTCTTAGCCTGTCAGATCCGAAAACAAAGAAGGGCGGCTACAGTTACCTCTGTTCGCCACCCAAATGGTGGTCAACCGCTAACCAAAATACAAGGCATAGCAGATGCCTTTGCAGCGTAATACTCCACTTTATAGGCCCCCCCAAGTATACTCCATTTCTACAACAAATAACAGATTACCTACAAACAATCACACTACCATACCTAGTGGAGTCTCAGAAGGAAACCCTTACTACCCCGATTACTGAGGGCGAGATAATCAATGCCATCGCCAGCGCCAAATCACAGAAATCACCGGGACCTGAAAGGTATGGCTCTGAATTTTACAAACTGGCCAAGACACAAATCACCCCTACATTCCTAAAACTGTTTAACTCAATATTGGAAGGAGATCCGCCTCCCCCATCTAGGTCCTATGCAACCATCTCAGTAATACCCAAAACAGATAAAAACCCACGATTTTGTGAGTCATATAGACCCATCTTGGTACTTAATCATGACTATAAAATGTTTATGAATATACTAGCACACAGAATAGACCAATTTCTCCCCCTACTAATCCACAAGGACCAAACGGGTTTTGTGAAATCTCGTACTACTACAGATCATATAAAGCGGACTCTCCATCTGGTGCATCAAATGAATAAATCTGAGATCCCTTCAGTCCTGATGAGTCTGGACACCAAAAAGGCATTCAACAGGGTCGCATGGCCATTTTTATATTTAATACTACAAAAATTTGGCTTTCCCCTGTCCCTCATTAAGGTACTCCAGAACATATATGCTGCCCCTCAAGCATGTGTGAAAGTGGATGAGCACTACTCTATTTCCGCCTACGGAGAGGAACCAGGCAGGGATGCCCACTGTCTCCACTCCTATTCGCAGTGTTCATTGAACCACTAGCACAGCAAATCCATGAATCGCAAAACATAGAAGGAATCACTATAGGAAAGACGGAATATCGCATAGCATTATATGCAGATGACATTTTACTTTATCTCCAGAACCCCGGAAGATCCCTCCGAGCATTAAAACAAATCTTGGACAGCTTTAGTCAGGTAGCAGGATATAGGCTAAACCTAAACAAAACTGAGAGTCTTACCTTTCACTACACCCCTTCCTCTTACATCCAAAACATCATCCCAGGTAGATGGAACTTACAAAAACTGAAATATTTAAGCATTCAGCTAGCAACACCCCTGCAAACAGCTATAAGCACAATCATTCACTGTTCATGGCACAATTAAGAGCAGACCTAAACTCATGGGCAACATTGCCCTTAAATATAACAAGGAGGATAGATCTGGTCAGAATGGTGGTACTTCCAAGGGCACTATATCTATTCCAAAACATTCCTATTTTTATCCCACTGAAGACCTTTCGAGAATGGGATCAATTAATATCTAAATTTATATGGGCAAATAGAAGGCCTCATGTCCGCCTCAAAATCTTGACCCTCCCCTGACAAGAGGGAGGGCTGGCACTCCCAGACCTGCGACTATATCAGCAGGCAGCGACTCTGACACAAGTAATGGCTTGGAAAAATAAGACATCCAACCCACACTGGTTGGAGATAGAAAGAGACCTGATAGATGACCATACCTACTTCCAAATACTGTATGATCCTGCACCAAATCCAGAGGTGAGTCAGCTCCCAAACCCATGGTTTGCATCCCAACTTAAAAATTGGCAAACTATCAGGAAAGACCAACGCCTGGCCACCTTCCAAACCCTTATATGCCCTATCTCAGGTTTGGGCAACTTCCCCCCAAATACTTTAGATGATAGATTTCGAGGCTGGGAGAGAGTTGGATTAAAATATATGCCACAGGTGATATCACAGGGAAACATTTGGTCATTTGCAGAGATTCAAAGAAAATTCCTCTTCCCACACCGAGACTTATTTCGGTATCTGCAGCTTCACCACTATATCGAAAACCTTCTGAAAGGGCTCTGGATACCTGAGCAGCACCCATCACTGGTACATGGCCAGATTCAGCTGAACAGTACCCAACAACAGGATCACCTAGCATCATTATACTACTGCCTATTGAATTCCCCGGGGGAATCCCAAACAGAAGGAGTCCGCCAACAGTGGAGTCAGGAAACTGGATACACAGTCACCCTAGAGACCTGGCAGCAAGCGTGTGGCTATGCTGCATGGGTGACAAGCTCACACCAATGGTGCTAATATGCGTGGAAAAATTTGATAAGGTTCTTTAGAACCCCCCCTAATTACCAACCATTACACCCCCACCAACACAGCAACATGTTAGCGCACCTGTGGTGAAACCAGGGCAAACCATACTCTTATTATGTTGGCATGTCCACTTTTTAAATCATTTCTGTTGGGTCTCCAGGTGCAGCTGCAGGAGATATTTGATCCCCAGCTTCAATTAACAATGGAGATGTTCCTCTTTTTTAACCTCCCGAAATCGCTGAAAGGCTCGAACACTAGATACCTTCTCCTTCTCATTACAGCGGCAAAGAAGGCAAGTACAGTGCTATGGCTGACTAACAAGACCCCTACGATACAAAGCTGGTGGGACATCACAAGGCCGATCTGTAGTATGGAGAGAATAACACATAATCTAAATGAGCAGGGAGCGAAGTTCTCTATGAGATGGACTCAATGGCAGGTATACTACATGTTGAAGGATTGCACCTTCGTCTCTTAAAAAGGATAGATATCTCCTAATAGAGATGGACGCCCCCTAGGCTGAGGGCAGGGTGGAGGGCCATCCACAGATCAGGCACCCTGTGTTGTGGAGCCTGAGAGACGATGGGATCTCTTCCCACCAACAGGTATGAGGGAAAATCAATGGAGAGGGGTGATTGAGTTAGAATACCACCGATTAAAAGATTATAACCCAGAATCGGAAGAAGTAAGTCGGTAGACCATCTTCCCATTGAATAGCTAGAGTAGCAACAGACAGGAGAGAGGATTAGACTGATGGCCACAATGTAAAGGGCATTGAATTAAGCTGGCTTTATGAACTTAGAGATACATGGATAGAGACTCACCAATCCCAAGAAATTATCTGTTCCCAGAAGGGTAAGCATTTACTTCCTAATACACTAACCTTCCTCTACAGAATGAACTAAGTGATGCCTAATAAGTATGTCAAAGCTATTTATTAATCCTCATCTGCCTGTATAAACAAAAAATGTAAAGAATATTGACTAATTGTGATCTGATGACATGTATGTATATATGTTGCAAAAACATAAAAATTAAATTTATAAAAAAAAAAAAAAAAGGAAGAGTGGCAGCAGAAGGAGGAAAGCCAGAATCAGAGTAGTAGTTGGAGCCAGAGCCATGACCATGACCAGACTTGGCAGAGTCAGACCCCCCCCACCTCCTTCTCCTGTCTGTGAGACTCGGATTACTACTACAGAAGAGTCTGAGAATGAGAAAGTGGATGAGGAAAACTGTGACCTTTTCCTGCCGAGAAAAAGAATAAAATCCCCCCCCAAAATAGTGAAAGTATCATGCATGAGGATGGGAAGCTTATCTGCCGTAAATGCAAAACAAGAGTTGCAGTTTGTGGAGGGAACACTTCCAGTTTGTTTACCCACCTGCAAGAGTATCACCCACTTCAGTACAGTGAAGCTCGGGTTGGTTCTTTGAACTTACTTCATCAGTTGCAGTCAGAGAACAGAACAGTTAAAGATTTCTCTGATTTTGTTTTTTTCATGTGTGGAGTGGAGGCGAAGCAAGTGTCTTACTCTTGTGTCTTCTGCCTTGTCTACTGTCTGTTTTGAAGTCTTCTTTTACCATTAAAAGTCTTGGTGGCTATGGCCTGTGGGCGGCATTTTGGATGGGGCTGGAGGCCAGTGCTTCCCAGTGCCCATACCCACCCACTGCTCAGGGAGGAGGGGAAGGGATTTAGGTTTAGGGAGGATCAGGGACCAGTGGAGGCATGTGGTGTGCTGTTCGGTGGGTGAGGTGCCGCACAGCCGGCTGGGCATTCAGGATCAGTAATTGAGATCTGATAGGATCGATTTGAATCGATTAGGAGGATACCTATTTTAAGCAGATCATGGATGGATCCTGGGATCATGTGTAAGATTCTTGCTGGATTTGGACATATGACTCTGGGACCCCAGTGCTGAGAATAGTATAAATGCCACTCAACACAGTGAGTTCTTGTTTTCTCACCTGGAGGAGGTTTATTTCAGCATATAGGCATTAGCATTACAGGCACTATAATAAAAATATAGCTGGCAGTAGTTTACAAGATAATAGAGCGTGGATATTACCCATTCTCCTGGAAGCTGACGGCAGGTTCTTAGGATGTCAGAATTTGCAACTCAACTCTGGCTAATTCAGCCAGTTTATATATATTTTACACTCTGCCTGATAGCTGCTTCCAGAGAAGGTATGCAAATATTAAAATGAGAACGAATGAATAGAGCTCAGAACTGATGAACAGCCTATTGGAAGATATGCAGATAGCTAATGAATAGAGCGAATCAATAGCCTATTGAACAGACAAATAGCTACTGAATAGCATATTAAAATGGATAAGACTTGCAAAGTTTAGTACATTCTTTCCATCACGTACTCAACATCGGGTGAGATAATGTCAGATCAGAATAATGTCAGGTCAGAATAATGTCAGTTTCAACTACTGACCACAAGGCTTGTACTTTTTATGAACCTTACTCTGAACCTTTCATGCACTCACTTTGGCCATCAAGCATTAAAGCACAGTGCATAATACAGCAGTACCTTATGGTGGGTGGGAGGCTAGAAGTGAGAGAAAGACAGGAAGACACAGACAGGAGGAGTCAGGGCGAATGAAGGACAGAACGGTCATTCTTTCTACAGCGGAGTCGGAGGGACCACGGGTGTAGCGGTTGCCCGCAGCCACCAGGGTGATAGGAAATAGGCTAGGAGGACCCCACCAGTGTCTACCACTCACAGTAATGCTGCAGTCTGTGCCATTCAGCTTAGCATGACAGACAGTGCTGTACTAGTGTAAGTGCTTTCACTTTATGTAGACACTGGTGGGGTCTCTTGTCTCCTATCCTGTTTCCTATATACCACCCCGGTGGCTGTGGGGCAGGCAGCCACTACACCCGTGGTTCGCTGTAGAAAGAATTTTCTGTCCTTCACCCTGACTACTCCTGTCGGTGTCCTGTCATTTTGTCACTCCCAGCCACCCAGACCATCCATGATCTAGTGAATCCATGACAATCTGCTTAGGTATTACCCCCTCTGCCCTTTATGCCCTTATCTTGCCTGCGCCAAGTTTTTACTGTTTTGTGAACTTCAAGTGACTCCGAGAGAACAAGTGTCTGCAGTAAGTTGTCAAATTTCTTTCTTGTTTTTTAATTTAGAGTGGTGGAGTAAGTTCTAGTTTCGGATTAGGAGGAGGGCCATGTGGTGGCAGCAGTGGGGGTCATCGTCAAAACTGTGCAAGAAAACAAGGCGCTAACCAGTTAAGATTGGTTGCAATTCTTGAGAGGAAAAAAAATTTGATGCCAATTCTAAGCTGGCCCAGGAACTTAATGCAGAAGTGGCTTATTTTTTGGCTAAAGACATGCTGTCATTCCACATAGTAGAAAAGCCTGGTTTCTGCAAATTGCTGCATAAATTAAACCCTAAATATCACCTGCCATCCAGAGCTTATTTTACTGGTAAAGAGGAGCCAAAGTTATTTAACAAAGTAAAAATACAAGTTGAAAAATCATTGCTTGGTGCAATGTGGTATGCTGCCACTACTGATATGTAGACTAGTCATGGTGGAACTGGTGAGCCATACATGAGCGTAACAGTGCATTACATTAGTTCTGATTGGAAAATCACAGCTTTCTGTCTGGAGACTACATTTGTACCAGAGGATCACATGTCTGAAAATATCATTGAAATCTTCCAAGGCATGCTTGACGAGTGGACAATCAGCAAAAAACAGGCTAGCTGCTTTAACTACAGATAACGGAGCTAACATGAAGAAGGTATTCAGGGAGCTGCTTAGTATGAGGTTACCTGGCTAAGCTGCTTTGGCCATAACTTAAACTTGGCTATCGGAAAGGCTGTAAAGATAAGTAAAGTTGATGCTGCTGTCAGGGCTTGCAGACATCTTGTGCAATGGTTCAGCAGAAGTTGGAAGAAAAGACTAACACTTAAAGCTAAGCAGGCAGACTTGGGTCTTCCTCACCACTGCCTGATTCATAATGTCATCACACGGTGGGGCTTCACGTATGAGATGGTGTCAAGATTTCTGCAGCAGCAAGAAGAAGCAGTGTGTGCTGTTCTTGTATCTGACAGAAATACCTGCCATTTTTAATGCCTAAAGATACAGATATCAGTATTCTTGAAGATGTAAGTCAGGTGCTTGGACCACTGAATGATTTCACAGACTCTCTTGGTGCTGATAAGCAGGTCACAATATCTGCTCTGAAACCAGTACTACATCATCTTATGAATGACTTGTTGACGCCCTTACCTGAAGACAGCGCTCTGAAAAAGCAAATGAAACTCACAATCAAGAATGATTTGCTTACCCATTATTCATGTGAATACAAACAAAAAATAATTGACATCTCCTGTTTCCTGGACCCAAGATTTACAGCTTGCTTCAGCGATGACAAAGACTCTATAGTGGGCCTAGTGCATGAAGAGATCATGTTTTCCTACACTGATGACCACCTGGACCGTGCCCATGATGGTGGGCCTCACCCGTCGTATCTTCTTCCTGTAGAGCCAGTCCCACGACCCCCAAATGTACCTGCTGCTACTGCTGGTGATGACAGCATCAGCATCTGCGACAGTGTCACTGAGGAGCATTCATCATTTCGTTCTGTGAGTGAAGCTGATGAGCAGCATTTTTTTTTTTTTTTGCTGTTAGATTTATTATTGTTTTCTTTTTTTTTTTTTTTTTACAGTAATAGTAGCACTTATTCTAAGCAGGAATCTAGTAAAGAGTTTTTGGTTACATATACAACTCAACATCGGAGCAGAAAAGGCAATGTTACATTTAACCTGTACTCACCCCAATATATACGGTTCTTATCTTAAAGTGATGGAGAGGCAAGGCTTCCATGCTCCACATTCATACCTCAAAAAAACTCTTATATGCTTCGGGTGCTGTCCAGGCTTCTGGCACCCTAGCTAAAAGAAACAAACAAACACAAAGAACCACTATTCTATATATAATTAGGTACATTTACATAAGAATAGGGAGGCATTGTAGTGCCACCCATGCGTACAGTCCTGGTTAGCCAAGTGTGATTGTTCCATTTACATAGTCCTGTTACCTTAGTAGAAATCCTGGTTGTACAGTTTCAGCCCAGGGGTGGCATATCTAGCGAAGGGGGTCCAACATTTCTCATATATTACTAGGGAGTTATTTATCAAGTAGGAAAATTTGTCCATAGTAGCAGTGTGAACCATGGAGGCAAGGAGTTCTTGAGCACTAGGTATCAGTGTAGTCTCCCATCTATATGCAAGAAGCCTCTTCACTTGCATGGCCCACAGGGCCAACCAACGGTGTTCCAGCTTTCCTAACTGGGGTGCCTCTGACTTCATACCCAGGAGAAGCAAGGATGGGGACCGAGGAATGCACTACTTTAACACTTTAGCCCCTACTTCACATGTATTGTCCCACACTGGTTGTATCATTGGGCTGGACCAAAGTATATGGTCCAGGTCTCCAGGGTGAGAGTTGCATCTCCAGCATTAATTGGACTTTATTACCCCAACCTTCTGTAATACTGCCGGTGTGCGGTACCAGGAATGGAGAATTTTATTTTGTATTAACCTACTTTTCGCATCTGTAAAATATTTTTGAGCCCCTTTCCAGCAGTCCTTCCACTGCACATCTGTAATTTCCAGTTGTAGAGCCCCTTCCCATTTCTGTGTAGACTTTTCAGTTTGGCTGGGTAGCGTATCTCGGAGAGCACTGTAGACTGAACTGTCCAGACCTTTTATTTTTTGTGTTATCCAGGAAGGTGTGTTCAAGGTGCCTCTTTTTGCCACCTGGGTCAGATACTTTTGGGATGCACTGCGTATTTGTAAATATTTCCGGAAGTCGGAATTGACCATCTGGCTTGCAGGTTAGCAAACGAGTCTACTACCAAGGAGGCCAGGGCTAGTATGTCTTCCAACCTGGCAATACCCTTGTCTACCCAGCCCTTCCAGTACACCATTTTTTTTTATCTATACACAGGTTACCATTTCCCCATAATAGGGTTAGTTTGATAGGCGTTAAGTCTACCTTCAACTTCCTCCATACTTTTGCCCAACATTGCAAAGAGGCTCCTATCGTGGGGTGTTTTTTTAAGTTTGTTGGGAGGCTATTATAGACAAGCAATGACAGAGAAATCTTTTGACTTACAGTGTGCTCTATATCCACCCATTGTGGTTGAGGGGTGGTCCCTGTACCCAACCATCGTAGTGACTGTGCCAAGTGAAATGCCCACTTATAACCTGCAAACCAAGGAAGACACCACCCACCACGCTCCAGTGAGCCTGAAGTTTGTTCCTACTATACCTGGGGGGCTTCCCTTCCCTCAGAAAACTCCCTATTGCCTTATCTATCTTCTGGATCTGGCTTTGTGGTAATGAGAGGGAGATATGTGCCAGGAAATGGAACATTTTGGGGGCCAGGATCTTCTTAATCGCAGCTATTTTACCTGCTAAGGTTAAATGAAGTTTAATCCATCTGGACATATCCTCCTGTATTTCCACCATAAGAGGGTGGAGATTATATTCCCATAGCTTCGAGAATTCGGCAGAGAAACAAATACCTAAATATTTAATGCTTCCCCCCGCCCACTTCAGACTCGTGTCCCCCAGTACCGATGGTTGGCATCTGGAATCGAGAGGGAGAACTTCTGTTTTAGTGGCATTTAATTGAAGTCCAATAATTCCTTTAAAGTGGCACAGGGTGGCCAGTATAGAGGGTAATGCCACAGCTGCATCCGCAACTAGGACCAGGAAGTCGTCAGCATATAAAAGGGTGTTGTGCCAACTCGAAAGATGAAAAGAGGGTAGAGTTAGTAAATAGCCTGGCCATTGGGGAGGTATACAGGGCTGTTACCCAGGATCGGAAGTGAGGGCCTATTCCCAACTTTTCCAGCACCTCATGAAGGTAATCCCCACTCCAGGGAATCGAACGCTTTTTCAAAATCTATAGCCACCGCCGCTGATGGGGTGTGTAGTTGAGACGCGATATGGGCTAAATTAGTTAGGGTCCTAAAATGATCTGCACTGAACCTACCAGGGACAAAGCCTACTTGGGAGGGGTGTATTAACTGCGGTAACAGGGGACCCACTCTTGGTGCTAATGCTTTGGTAAATATTTTACTATCTACATTTAAAAGTGAGATCGGCCGGTAACTACCAGGGGAAGTGGGATCTCTCCCTTTTTTGGGCATTATGGTGATGATCACTTCACGTAGTATGAGGGGCAGTATCCCTTGCACCTCTGTGTCAACATAAACTTGTTGAAGTATTGGGGCAATAATTCTGCTGAGTAGCCGTCTCCCCCTGGGGCTTTCCCTGGTTTAAGAGAAAGTAAGGCCTTTTTTATTTCCTCTATAGTTAATGGTGCGTCCAGTTGCTCCAGCTGCTATGAAGTTATAGTGGGGAGTTTCAATGTTTGCAGAAAAACTTGAGTTGCTTGGGGATCTGCCTGTCTAGATGAGGCATACAGGGATTGATGGCATTCTGCCGTGACTGCATTTAACTCTCCACTTTTAGTACGCATCAATCCTGCAGTATCTCTCAGCCCAGCTATATAACGGTCCATTTGCTGTTTCTTTAACCTATATACTAACACCTTTCCCTCCCTTTCTCTTCCCCTGCCCAATATTTGTGCTTCAGTCTCAGTATGGAGAGTTCAGCCTTCCTTGATAATAGTTTATCTCCATTTCGAGACCCACTATCTTTCTTCGGAGAGAATCATGCCTTACTTTCCCTCTTTGCCCCTTATGCTGTCTCTGCACTTCTTTAAGCTCCTCTTCTAGGTTCTTTAATTTTCTTTCCCTACCTCTCCTCCTTGCCCCTGCGTAGGCAATAATCCTACCTCACATGGTGGCTTTAAAAGCTTCCCACCTGACCCCTGCTGTGGTGTCCTGTGCTGGGTTTTCCCAAAAAAATCTCTAAGCCTCGACCTTAGCCCATTCTAGAAACTTTGTATCTTTTATTAACAAGGGATCTAGCCTCCAGGAGGTGGAGGTGGGAGCACAGGGGCCCCATGTAACAGATAGACGCACTGGAGCATGGTCCGAGATTACAATAGGAAATATATTGGATTCCATAGTTGCCTGTGTAACCTGAGGAGATGTTAAGAAAAAATCAGTACGGCTATAGGAGTTGTGTACCGGTGAATAAAAGGAGTAATCTTTTCCCTTGGGATTCAGTACCTGCCATATATCCATTAAACCTTGATCACCCATCCAGTTCAGCAGAGCTCTCCTACCCTTCCCATGGGCCGTGTCTTTTTTTATTGGGGTTTTGTCCACCCTGGGGTCTAGCAGTAAATTAAAGTCCTGTGAGGGAATTTTTATATATCCTAAAGCTATATTTGCTATTATATGTCTTGAAGCTATGCTTGCTTTGTAAGCCATGCTGTAACAAAGTCATAATGAATGTAGTAGAAATTTCTGAGTTCATGCTGTTTTCTGCAGGGTTATAGAATGTTATTGCGGTTACTTGAGGTACATTTGTAGAAACAGAAAGCAAGATAAAACTGGGCAGAACTGGTAGTACCAGCCTGAATAACAGGCTCGGACAAAGTATAAGATAACAACATGCTTGGGCAAAATATAAGATAACAGCACGTTGAGGCATTGAAGGCAAGCTGTACATTGCTATGGTGTGAGTGAAACTCATTGTTTCACTCAGGTCAGATTGACCCAGGCATATGTATCAAGAAGTATTGGGAAAGAAATGAAATAAGCAGTGGAAAAGTACACCATACATTGGTATCAACTTGTTATTCTGTTACATTGGTATCAACTTGTTATTCTGTTTTATGATTGGCTTATACTGAAATGTTGGTATTTTCAAGATAAGTGCAGAATCTAGCTTATAAAAGCTGCTGTAAATTGTGATTAGGAGCTTTCTCCTTTGCAAAACTCCCGCATGCATGTGAAAGATTTGATCAAATAAAGCGACGTTAAGACAAAACCCAGTGGTGTGGTTTTTGCCCCGTGACGACGGGAGCGGTTGCTCAGGTAATACTTACAGTGAGAGAATTTGCAATCACAGTTTTTGCGTAGTTGGCAGGATGAGTTCTTCGGTCCGTGTCACCTCGTGATCGGGTTGTTTCCCTTGGACAAAAAGAAGGATATTTTTGTGGAGCCCCATCAGGACGTGACGCCTAGGGGCCGGTGACACTCATCATCACTGTAAGTTCAAGTATACCTTGGAGCAAGTGTGCACTATAAAGGACAGGCCTAGATAAAATGGGAAACAAGGGAACAAAAGATAACCTAGGTCCAGAGTTAGTATTATCTGGACCAGCAAAATGTATGGTTGATAAGTTTGGCCAGGATTCGGTCTCTGTGATAGGACAATGGCATAAGTTGACCAGGGGAATATTTCCCCTTATGGGTACTTTTAATATAGATGTACTAAAGGAAGCAAGGATAGCATTGGAAGAAAAAGAAAAGAGCAAACAAAAAGGGTGCAAGGTAGACTGGTCAAGGTTTAGAATATGGGAAAGAGAGGCAGAAAGGCGACATGAAAATCAAGTGAGAGGGTTAATGGTAAAACAAGAAGGGGAAGATACTGAACACCGTAGGAGGATGTTTCATCATCACAATACCCCTCCACCATGTCGGCCCCCTCCCCCAACTGTTCCGCCGGTCCCACAGGGAGGGGTGGTGCCAGATGCGCCACCAGAACAGGTTGCCCGCTGTGCCTGCTGCCATACCTGCTCAACAAGCACTGATAGTCCAACCGGGCCAAGCAGTACAGTCGGATGAGGAGGTAAGGAGTGAAGAGGGGGAACAGGACCTGATTGACACAATGGGATCTGTGTCACTGGATGGGAAGGTACATGGCAAGGTAGATGGGAAGCCTTGGGTATTTAGGCAAACTGATGCAAGGACTAAGGGCCCAAAACAGGCAGGGGGAAGAAAGAAACTAACACAGCAGTTGCCTTTGATACGTTATCCCAACCCACACCCCGAGGCAGGAAGACTGGCTGCCGACGACCAGCCTGCAGTCCCTAAATACATTGAAGTAGACCGCCCATGGAATCCTGAGGAGTTGAGAGAGGCCCTGAAAGATGTACCAAAGCCTCAAGATAACTTAGAAGAATATATAAAGGAGTTAACAAACTTAATAAAAATGTATGAACTGTCTACGACTGAGGTTGGAGTGTCTTAGACGGACATTAAAGGGCAGGTGGAGGAAGTAAAAGAGGCCTGGGACCCAGAGAAGCCAAGGGACCAAATTATGCCACAATTAACGCGTGTGCATAAACTACGGGAAAAATACAGAGATGTGACAGACTGGTCTCGATCCGGATATGAGACAAAAGATGAGGAATCAGTACGTGATTACAAGGAACGATTGAGGGGTCTTTAGGCAATTTTCCCGGTATTGGGACGGATAATCCCGCATACCAGCATCAGTTGGGTATGGCTTTTTGCACCGGACTGAGGAGCAATTAGATTGGGAGTTACCACAGTGTGCATTGGATGGGAGACAAAGAAAATGGCCGACCTAGTGCCGATGTTGAACATGCTGAGAGACAGCAGAAGGAGATACAAAAGGAAAAGAAAGAAAAGCTGGAAAGGGCTCAGCTAATGTACTTTGAGAGAGACAATAAGCAGCCCCAACCGGGAGGTGGAAATGGCAACAGAAGAAGACAGAGAGGACGAAATAATGGAGGTTATCCACAGGGAGGAGGGGGGAAAAGGGCAACCATCGGAAGGATCGGCAGGACAAAGACCCGGACCGGGAGGTGGGGTATCATCTGCTTTGTGGAGAACAGGAACACATAGCAAGAAATTGTGTAAAGGCAAATCAGTAGCAGCGTAATCAAGATTCCAGTGCCCTCTTGCCTCCGCCACCACCCCCTCCTGTTCCAAATCGGTGGCAGCCAAATCAGCAGCAAGGTTGGGGTGGAAATCCTCGAGATCCTCAGTTCTGGACTAATAATGTTGGCTTTGCCAATGACAGCTGAAGGTTAGAGGAACACTCCCCCTTCCCCTTTTCACAAATGCTATGTGCTTCAACAACGCCAGAAGGTAGTCCAGTAATAGACTTAATAATCATGAATACAAAGTTGACCTTCTTGATAGACACAGGTGCCTCATGTCAGTAATTCAAAGAAGCAAGTTAAATGCACCTTATCCAGTCAAATGGTGACAACAATAGGGCATCAGGAGTACCACAAAGAGAGCAATTAACAATCTCATTACCGGTTCGGTGTGAAAATGTGGAATTACAACTATACTTTCCTCAGTAGCACGACCTGTCCTGTGAATTTATTGGGAAGGGATCCTGCATGTAAATGCACACATTACTTGTACCAGAGGGGTTATATAGAAGTGCTGGGGTGGGTTTGTATCCATGTTTAGCAGAAAACAGGGATTGGCTGTATAGTTGGGAATTAACAGAACCAAAGGAGGTGGGTTGGCTACAAGAATGGGCGGAAGTAGTAACACATGGCCAGTTGCAGTTACAGACAGATTTGCATTGTACAACACATTATGCAGTGGGAGGTCGGGACCTAACTTATGAGTGCAAAGAGTGGGGAAAACAGCCAGTAGAACAGGCCATCTGGGTGTCAGAGATATATGTGGCAAAGGATCGCAGCAGCCTCAGTGAGGCTGAGAATGCAGAGCAATTAAAAGTATTCAAGAGCCAGGGTCATACACGCACATTTCCATGGCAAGAGAACCCCCTTGAGTGGAAGGAATTGGGCCATGGGTAGAAAATGGTACAGTTGTGTGATTGGGAACGTGTAGGAAGCAAGCTAATATCAAGGGCTGGAAATCAGAAAATACATAATTAATAGAAAGGTTAAGGTACGAGTGGATGAAAGAGAAGTGAATGTGCAAAGGTTTGTGAAGAAATAGGCATGCAGGAGAGTGTGTTGGATAAATGAGTTACCAGCAAAGCTATGGGCAGAATCAAAGTATGATGTGGGATTACTGAAGAATGCACAACCCTATGGTCAAGCCAAAGTCCTCTTACAGACCGAATAGGCATCAATATCCGCTGGGTAAAGAGGCGGAGGAGGAATAGCCCTGTGCATGCATTAGTGGAAAGGAGTAATCGCCCCTGCCCATATGCAACGGTAAATACACCAATTTTACCAGTGAGAAAGCCAAATGGAAGTTACCGCTTGTGCAGGACCTGAGAGCGGTAAATGAAGCAGCACATGTCGCACTTCCTTCAGAAAAGCCAAACCCGATTACTGTATTGTCATTCATTCCACATAACAGCTGTTATTTCACGGTCATTGATTTAGCAAATGCGTTTATAGTATCCCCTAAGAGAACCCAGTAGCCAGGAATGGTTTGCATTCACCTACAAAAGTGAAAAGTGGGACCTTGGACCTGCATGCCCTAAGGCTATGCTCCAGTCTCCAGCAGTATTCTCAGCTCGAATGAGAGAGAATCTATCCTTTTGGCCCCGTCGAGGCAGTACCTAATACAGTATGTGGATGATCTATTGCTTACAGCCCCAGTAAGGAAGCAAATGAACAGGATACAAAAGTTTTATTACTTTTCTATGTGAGAATGGGCATAAAGTCTCTTGAGAAAAATTGCAATTGTGTAGAAAGCAAGTAAAATATTTGGGTCATGTGTTGTCTGGCAGTGGTAGAAAGCCAGACCCTGAGAGAATTAAGAACATAACAGCTGGCCACGCCCAGTTACCAAGCAGCAAATGATGTCTTTTGGGTATGGTGGGCTATTGTAGAGCCTGGATCGTGGATTATGCTATGTTGGCACAACCTCCATGAAGCCATATTTGGCAAGAAAATGCAGATGATTGAGGAGATCAGGTGGACACCTGATCTAGAGATCTGTTTTGCAAACTTAAAATGTATTGTTACAAGTCCTTGTTTGGGACTACCTAATTATGAGAAGGGTTTTAATCTGTTTGTAAATGGTAAAGGAGGTTACATGTTAGCTGTATTGACACAGGAACATGGAGGGGGACAGAGGCCCATAGCATATTACTCGAAGCGTTTGGACTCAGTGGTATGTGGGATGGTGTCTTGCTTGCAGTCAGTGGCAGCTGCTACTGAAGCGGTGTTGGCATGCGTGGATCTAGTAGGATTCTGTGCTTTGACGGTGCATGTGCCTCATTCTGTACATTCTATTCTGCTACAAGCTCGCACAGCTCATTTAACGCCTGCACGATTGTTTCAGTATCAAAATGTGTTACTAACCATGTCTAACATAACTTTGAAAAGGTGCACCACTTTAAACCCAGCGACGTTGCTCCCCACCTCGGAGGAGGGGGAAGGGGAGGAGCATGACTGTAGGCAAGTGGTTGACTTAGACTGTAAGCCGCGACCGGATATCACTGATGTACCCATACAAAACGCAGACTTAGAATTATTTGTTGATGGCTTAGCACAAAGAGACGAAAAAGGATCCCCCTTGGTAGGTTATGCAGTGTGTACTCAAAACTATGTCGTGGAAGGAGCAAAGTTACCCCCACGAACGCCAGCCCAAGCTGTTGAACCTAAGATTTTGACGAGGCTTGTATAATAGCCGAGGGTAAAACAAAGCAATATATACACAGATAGTCGATATGCATTTGGGGTAGCTCATGATTTTGGCACCCTTGTGGAAACAAAGAGGGTTTTTAACAGCAGCTGGAAAACCTATTGCATGTGAATTTGGTAAAAAATCTTTGTTAGCAATCCAGAAGCCAGAAAAGTTAGCGATTGTAAAATGTCAAGCCTGTACTTCTAACCATGATTTTGTTTCTGCAGGAAATGCGAGGCTGACGAGCTGCAAAGGAAGCAGCTCTTTTGGGAGTGTTCGAAATTTCAAATGTCTTTGACTGTAACTAACCAACTTGATTTATTCTCAGTAAAGGATGTTGCAACTTTACAACAGTCGGCCAGTGCAAAAGAGAAGCGTAACTGGCAAACAAACTGTAAATTTGATGCTAGCACTAAGGTGTGGACAAGGAGGCTCTGCCTGCCCTTGGCAGTATTTCCCTTTTTGGCAAAATTGGCCCATGGGGCCGATCATGTTTCAAAAAGTGGAGTAGTCGATCTTGTAAATAAACATTGGTATGTTGTTGGCTTTACTGTATATGCTGAAGAATTTTGTAAAAAGTGTGTAATATGTATGCAAAATAATGTTGGCAGAGGACTCCAAGTAACCCCCTCTGCCCATCCTTTTCCTACAGGACCTTTTGAACATTTAATGATGGATTTTATTGAGCTAAACCCGTGTGAAGAGTATAAATATTGCTTAGTGATTGTAGATATATTTTCAAAGTGGGTAGAGGCGTTCCCAGTACGGAAAACCACGGCCTGTACAGTAGCAAAGGCCCTGATTAGAGAAATCATACCAAGGTGGGGATTCCCACCGGCTCTCCAGCGATAATGGCTCGCATATTTGCAAATGAAGTCATCAGAACCTTGTGTGAGGCACTGCAAGTGGATTTCATGAACGCACTGTGCATACCACCCACAATCGGAGGGGCAGTAGAAAGGGCAAATCAGACATTAAAGCTGAAATTGACCAAAATTATGGCAGATACTGGCCTTAGTTGGGTAAAGGCACTACCAGTAGCCCTAGTGAGTATGAGGGGAAGAGCTGGCCCCATGGGTTTATCCCCTCATGAAATTTTGATTGGAAGACACCTCAGAATGACAAATGTCCCCTTCCCACAAAACCGAATAACATTGCACGGTTTAGATAATGAAATGATTGCCTACTGTTTATCTCTTAATGCTGTTTTAAGATCTCTCTATCCTAGAGTAGAAGCTGTACTTCCAGTTCCCTTGGAGGGACCCCTGCATAGGATACAGCCAGGAGACTTTGTGGTTATCAAGGACTTCCGAAGAAAGAAGTGGTGCGCCCCGAGGTGGCGAGGACTGTTTCAAGTGCTCCTGACTACCGCCACTGCCATAAAGATCGCGGAGAGAGAAACGTGGATTCACGCATCTCATTGTCGCTTGGTGACAGCCTCTACAGTCGATACCATTGCACAGTGAACTGAGCAACCATGAAAATTATTATCGTTCTGTTTTCGTTCGGACTATTGCTGCTATTTTTGCTATGGGGCTCTGGATACGAGGGGGGCAGCTGCTCCCGCCACAACACAGAGCCATTGCACATTACGAACACTTGGTGGACTTTAATGAACTTACATGCTAAAAATGCTAATGTCTCTGATTGCTATGTATGCACTAGCTCTCCTTTCTCTGTAGCCGTAGGGCTCCCCCTAAAACCCAGGCCTGTGTAGCACCTTGTCACCACATGCCATCACCCAGCTGCACCCCTTACTACACCCCAAGGACCAAGACCCTAGCGAATTAGTCGGGGTGCTCCCGTTCTATGATGTACCAGACGTGACTAAGATGTAATAGTTCACAAGTTGATACAAAGTATCAAAAGGGGGGAGAGTGTGAGGGAATTTTTATATATCCTAAAGCTATATTTGCTATTATATGCCTTGAAGCTATGCTTGCTTTGTAGCCATGCTGTAACAAAGTCATAATGAATGTAGTAGAAATTTCTGAGTTCATGCTGTTTTCTACAGGGTTATAGAATGTTATTGAGGTTACTTGAGGTACATTTATAGAAACAGAAAGCAAGATAAAACTGGGCAGAACTGGTAGTACCAGCCTGAATAACAGGCTTGGACAAAGTATAAGATAACAACATGCTTGGGCAAAATATAAGATAACAGCACGTTGAGGCATTGAAGGCAAGCTGTACGTTGTTATGGTGTGGAGTGAAACTCATTGTTTCACCCAGGCTGGATTGACCTAGTACATGTATCAAGAAATATTGGGAAAGAAGTGAAATAAGCAGTGGAAAAGTACACCATACATTGGTATCAACTTTTATTCTGTTACATTGGTATCAACTTGTTATTCTGTTTTATGATTGGCTTATACTGAAATGTTGGTATTTTTCAAGATAAGAAGTGCAGAATCTAGGTTATAAAAAGCTGCTGTAAATTGTAATCAGGGAGCTTTCTCCTTTGCAGAACTCCCGCATGCATGTGAAAGATTTGATCAAATAAAGCGACGTTAAGACAAAACCCAGTGGTGTGGTTTTTGCCCCGTGACGACGGGAGCGGTTGCTCAGGTAACACTTACAGTGAGAGAATTTGCGATCACAGTCCCCTCCGAAAATGGTGGGCATATTATTTTTATTCATGTCTAAAAGCGCTTGGGAGGTATGCTGGAAGAAGGCTGCATCGTCCTCGTTTGGCCCATAAATATTCCCCAGTAATATAGGCCCTGTGGGGGTCTAAAATGTACCTATTACCCATCTGCCCTGTGGGTCAGCCCTAGAGGCAGTGAGAAACCAGTGCAGTTGCTTATGTATTAATATAGCTACTCCACACTTTTTTGTAGCAGCTGAGGCATGGATCTCTATGCCCAACCAATCCCTTTTAAAAAGCCCATGGCCCTTACCATCTAGTTTTGTCTCCTGCAAAAAAAAAACACTTGGGCTTTAACCTTTTCCAGGTATGACAGCACCTTCTTCCTCTTAACCGGCGTAGTCATACCTCTCACATTCCAAGTAATACAGATTATTTCAGCCATAGTCATAACCCTCGAGAAGCAATGAAATGTGAGATGCTAAATCCAAACCACCGGTTAAGACGAAAAGGTACCATTCTGCAGCACACCAGTGCCCATGACCCAACCCAGATTTTGATTCCAGACCCTGTGACACTTTTAGGATCCCTTTATCTTGTACAACCAGTCTACAAGTGTCTCTGTACATACCTCTGACATTCCTTGACAACCAGGTTACACTAGAATACATGTTAAACAGGTACCGCCCTATAATCTTAAACACAAACATTGAACTTATTTACATGTTGCACTTCCGTGCTACGTTGGAGCCATCCTGCATATAGGATCATTTGCCTGTCTTGGAGAGGCCTGATCTGCAGAGTAATTTCCGGGGCGAAGCAGTCTGGGCATAGCTTGACCCAGCCTTATCCTGTTTGTCAGAGATCATAGCGATTGGGGGGGGGGGAGCTGCGTGCCTAGACATGCCCCCAGGACAAAGACTCCACCTTCCTAAATAATTCCGCAGCCTAGCAGTCAGTTGGTCATTATAAAATTAAAACTAGGGTCACACATATATGGGGAAACTTCATCTATATGCTCCATTTGTTATGTCCCTTCCCCTAATGTCATGGAGGTAGGTGCAATTTACCTTGCAGAGAAGGCCCTTAAGCCTTTGACCAAGAGCTCCATAGGTCTTTTCTCATACTCCACCAGGCTACCAGCCCTTGTACCCGTCGTAACTGGGGTCTACCCTCCAAGCACATAGCCATGTAGCACCCGCTGACTGATCTCTCGTCTTAGAGTACCCAGGCCCACACACAGCCCATCCCTGATACCCAACCTCCAAAAGAGCCTATAAAGCATTTCCCAAATCACATACCATACCCAGAAATCGACTGCACACACAGCAGTGTATACTGTTTGTTTGCTGCCTCTGCCCTCCCCCATATTGAACCACCCGCAAGAAGTTGGCTCCAGCCGTGAGATCAGTATGCCCTGGAGGGGGTCAAAGTCCCAATGTCTCATGATTGCGTGGGCCCCAAATCTTAAATCAAGTCATAAATCGACACCCCAACCCAGGTAGTATCTGCTATGCCCCTATACCCCTTGCTGCACATGGCTTAAAAACAAAAACGCTGCTTATCTAATTGACACCAGAAGCTGCTGCTCCCCTCAAGGATACTGGTAACTTGATGTCGCTGCTTTATCGGCCTGGTCTCCTTCACGGTCTTCAGATGCTGCACCTGGGGAGTGCTGTTCCTTCTGCGGTTCCTCGCCACCGTTACCATCTGACGCCACTTCATTCACCGTAGTACAGCTGGCCTGGGGATCTGCTTCTACCCTGGAGTTTCCTTCCTCAGAATGCACATTGGGGGGAGGCAAGGGACATCTCAGTGCCTCAGAGGGATTACGAGTCATGTATCGCACCAGGGCCGTGCTTTCACTGTGTTGTTCCTCCCGGTCTGTTGTCTCAGTATACAGGCTGGTTCTAATATGGGGGTGTTCTATTTGCCTGCGGCTCTCTCTCGCTGTTCTTTTTGTACTTCGGCAAGGGAGGCCAGTAAAAGACTCGGGCTGCATTTCAGGGTCTATTGCCATCTCTTCTGGTTCCGAGGGGTCTGGGCAAGTGGAAAGACTAGGCGACTCACCTAAGTGCCCGTTCAAAAAGTCCTCCAAGGCAGTGGGGTTTCAAAGAGGAGTGGGGTTCCATTGTGCACTATCCGCAGTGTGGAGGGGTACCTTAAAGAGTACTGAATCCACAGTTTTTGCATCTTATGGCGCAGAGGGGTATATTGTCTTCTCTTAATCGATAGCTCCCTGGAAAAATCCTGATACAACGATGTAGGGTGCCCCTGCCAGCTCAAACGGCCCATCTCCCTGGCACGCTGCAGCAAAGCCTGCTGTGTGTTGTATGATAGCAATTTGAACAGAATCGCCCTTGGCTTGCCTCCTTTAACCGGCGCGGGGACAGTAGCTCTATGCGCCCTTTTTGTCTCTAGGCGGAAGTCTGCTTGCAGGCCTAAGATCTCGGGGAGGGTTTGTTGAAGGGACATAGCAGTGTCTCTTTCCTCCACACCCTCTGGGAACCCTATTACCCGTAGGTTATTTCTTCTGCTCAGATTTTCCAAATCATCAGCTTTGGCCAGAAGCATATTAATTTTACCCTGCTGATCCCTCTGCCTTCCTTTGATGACCTCAGTTTCCGAATCTTGCACCAGCACTTTCTGTTCGGTTGTTACTATCCGCTTTGTTAGGTTTTTAATTGCTTCTGTGGTATGATGCAACGCATCGGTTACTTCGTCCATTCTGTGAAGTAATTTTTCAAAAAGGTTGTTGAAGTACGCCAAATCGAGCGTTGAGCACAGTGCCACTGCCAATTTGCAGGCCACAATATTGAAAAGGGCTTTTCTAGCTAGTTTTCGGCTGTCTGTGTTTAAAAAATTGTTATATTCATACACCGGAGCTCTTTGACATGCTTCTCAGTAATTCCTCCCAATTTTAACCTCCGTGGATGCAGATTAGTCGGATGCAAACGCCTACATGCAGCAGCTCCAAAAAGTTAAGCTGCCATTCGGTTCAGCAGTTAAGCCATGCCTCCGGAGCAGCAGTTTTACAGTGAAGAAGATCCTGGTTTGTCTCACTATGATTTAGAATCTGAAATGAGGACACCACCTACTCCACGATGACCTCCACAGCTGCCGCCACCAGCACCAACAGTGCAGGGAAAGGGAAGGAAGAGGACAAGTTCAGCTTCATCGTCATCTAGTTCTGCATCTGCCACAGGAGGAGCAGTGTCCAAATCCATATCCAGTCAGCAGCAGAAAAAAACAAGTCTGCCTTCTACAGCAGCAGCATGACAAGTGGTGGTAAAATTGAAAGGATTAACAGACCTACTAAAGAAGATTACCGACAAATGGTTGTCATTGGAAGGGTGTAATGATGAGGTCATCACACTGGACGTCCAAGTCAAAAATGAAATCACTCACTATTTAGCATTACCATGTCTGGGCACAGATGGTGAACCATTACGGTGGTGGAGTGAACATGCTGCAGAACTGCCATTGTTGTCGAACTTAATAAGAAACATACCTATGCATCCCTGCAACAAGTATATCATCAGAGAGACTTTTCACCACCAGTGGTCAAATTCTCCCATAATTTCATTCAAGACTATGTCCAGAGAAGGTTAACATGCTTGTCTTTCTCCACAGGAACTTACCCTGACTCTGACTGATGACCAGACCACACAACCACACTGAACGTGTCATAGTGTCATGTTGTGTAATAGGTTTACCATTGGTCTGTTACCAGACTTGAGTGGAGTTGCACTGCCACATTCCATTCTCGAACTTCTCGTTCTGATGCTTGTAGAATTATTAAGCACTGAACCTTTTTTCCACATCATTGTGGAATTTGGAATGAATGAATCTTATCTGATAATGATTTGGTAGGGCAGGCCGGGTGGGCATCGCCGCAGTTGGCACCTTTGCAGTCTCACTGGCAGCTACCTGTCTTGTTTGAACTAAGTTGGGGGAACCATGGTAGTGGAATCGTGGTGGATGGATGTGATGCAATGTAAAGTTGCAAAATTCTTGTCGCTTGACTCGCTTTAATTACTCGTCATGTGTGGGTGGGTGTGTGACACCGGTGCGTGTGTGATCACGTCACTCACGTCTCACATGTGACGTGTCAGTGTCATCATATACTGCTGCCAGCAGCTGCTGCCTGAGTGACTGTGCTGTGCTTCAGTGCTTGTGCTCAGTTGTATGTAGCATCTGATAGTGGTCACTACTTGGCCAGTCACTCACACATCTTCTTGACTGTTACAAGCAGCGACACACTCAGTCAGTCACATCACGTTGGTCACATCATCACAGGCCTGAGCCGTGCCTGGCCTGACCCATCCACATCATCAGTCATCAAATCAAGATTCATTTATTCAGTTTTCACTCATACATTTATTCATCACCCATTGGATCGAGGGTGCACAATGCATCATGTTTCTTGATGAGGTTTATGTTGTATATCTATATGGTTTTGAGCACGGCAGGGCAGTGGGCATTTGTTATTGCCTTATTAGGCACTGCAGTTGGGCACTGAGTCTGGGGATCTGGCAGTGGGCATGGGCAGAGTGGGCAGGGCAAGGCCAGGTAGTGCACTGCACTTGCACTTCACAAGTGTTCGGAAATCTACAACGGTTACAGGTGCAGCCAACACTGTCTGTGCTGCTGTACTGTAGTATGTAGTACAAACTCGCTAGTGCGCTACTGCTGAGGCTTGTGCTTGGTGGTGCTCGCTCACACAGCAGATGCAGTAAGCAGTCATTATGGTTTCGCAACGCAGATATGGGGTGGATGAGTCATTCATGGTCATCCCATTCCCAATTCCTCCTACAGTGGGTGGAAAAGGACGGAGGGCAGGAGAAACTGTGTGTGTGTGTGTGTATGGAGAGAGAAAGAGACACTGTGTCTGTAGAAAGAGAGACAAAGAGGCTGTGTGTGTGTGTGGTGTCACAGCACTCTGGCTGGAAAAAACTGCTCGCCAGTGTATTACATAAAATAAAAGATGAGGAAGTGTGCATATGAGAATTTAATGCACACCCTCATTGTGGGATGTTGATAAACTCCTCGGTCGAAGCCGTAAGTTAGGTTATGTAGCATCCCACACCTTGGGTGTGCATTAAACCGTCATATCACACACTTTCCCATCCTTTATTTTATATGTAATGTCTGTGCTATATGGGTTGCGAAAACAGTTTTCAGAATTTTAGTTTCCATTGGCTGTTGCTGGTACATGCATCTTATCCCTCTCTCCCTACTTCCCTTTCCCTGATCCCTAACCATGTAAAACAACCACTTGACTCACCACCCTTGTGGCATCTACCGTCTTCCTCCCCTCCGTCCTGGCAAAATAAAGTGCAGGTTTAGTAATAATTAGTAAATCCTCTCTCTCCACCCTAATTAGTTTTATTTTACAAGATGTATACTTTTATTCCTCCTGCCCTCCATGCCAACTCAGGAAGATATTCTTCTCACCCCAGGAATTCTTCTGTATGCTTAACTGTTGCAGTATGCCAGCTGGGTCCAGCTGCCCTTGAGGTGGAGTCAGTGTTAATGAATCTGAGCATTGGCCAATCAGGACTCAAGACTAAGCTGTGCTATGTGTGGTGCTCTTAATTTCATTTTAGAATCTTTTCTTTGCAGCTTAGACAACACTGCCCTGGAGTACTCTCTTCAGAACTTCTTTCTGAAATATTTTTTCCTACATTTTCGTAGTTCTTCATTCTGGTGCCATTTTTACACTGTTTCCGTAAGTTTTACAGTAGTTTTTCTGCAGTGTTTTATCTCGTGAAGTCGTGGTCTTTTCCTGTGTTTTTCTGACTAAAAGTATCTGTCTTTTGAAGTAAAAATCTGCGGATTGTTATTTTTTTTGTCATTTTTTTCCCTGGATTTGTTGTGTTTTGGGTCTTTTTTGCCTTATTTTGAAATTTTCTCTCACTAGGACCTGTTTTTCCCTGGGTCTCCCAGCGTCGTATGCTATCTTTTTCTTTTGAACTTTGGCACTGTTCTGACTGTTTAGTTACTTTCAGTCATACTATTTTCATCTGTTCCCTGTTTTATTTTTCACTCAGCCTTGACTGTGGGTTGGCAGACTGCTGCAGTTTATTTTGGGGACAGTCTTTTGTTTTTGTTCACAGTTACTAATTCAGTCTTTAGGCTGTTTACTAGGGCTTCACAGTCTGCCTCACCTTCCATAAAAAATGAAGATGAAGGATCCGCCTCTCATAAAAAGAAAAGTTCTCTAAGGACGTAAATTAAGTAAGCCTGACAAAAATAATAATGACCAAGCCAAAAAAAAAAAAAAAACAGATGCGGGTTCCCTTGGGTCCTGCTAAAAAGAAATTGAAAGAAAAACACATTACTGGCTCTCCCACTGGGAAAAAAGTGGAGACTCCAGTGGCAAAGATATTCTCTCTGTGGAGGAAATGGCCAAAGGCTTGACAAATGTATTAAACATTTCAGGCTAAGGACTCCCTTTTCAGGGCCCCTATTGAACCAATTTCTGTTGTCCCCTCTGACTCTGGCTGCGGCCAGGGCAAATTCTTTGGAAAGGGATGTGATTTGGAACAACAACTAGATCCTGAGGATATTCCTGACCCAAAATTTGGCCCAAGAGGCAGTTGATGAGGAAGAGGAGGCAGACTTTTTAGATACGTTGGTTCTCCCCCCTCGCAAGGCAACTTTTAAACATTTACAAAATCCCATCCCCATTCCTGGGGTGGAAAAGAAATAGAGAGAAACTATCATTTGGTAAAATCAAATGCTGAGTACCTGTACTCTCACCCTGATCATGAGGGCGTAGTATACGTGGCTGCCTGTGACAAAGCAAAACTGTCTCTTTCCTCCCAACCTCCATAAAAAGACTCTAAAAAAACTGGATACCATAAGAAAGAAATCTTACTCCATAGCCTCCAGTTCTTACTGCTGCACCATTGTTACGTACATGGCATACATAACCCAGTACCAGAAAGCTCTCTGGAACTCTATCCTGGCTATCAGCCAACATGTTCCAAGCAACCGAGCCCAGGATTTGGCAGAAGTTGTTAAAACTGCTTTGGAGGCCACAAAGTATCAGTTTCATATGGCTGTTGATGCCAGTGATGCTTCTTCCGGGGACATGGCCCAGGCCATTTCTCTCAGTTGGTTTACCTGGTTGAGGTCTACTAACCTCTCTCAGGATACCCAGACTAAAGCTTTGGATTTCCCCTGTAAGGACAACTCCCTCTTTGGGGACAGAACTGAAACTTTCATGAAAAAGAGAGAGGAGTACAGAACCTCCTTCCAGAGCAGTGTTGCTAAGGAAAAGCCATCTACCTCTAGCAAGCCCCAAAAGACAGGCAGAGGTAAGGGCTTTTATCCCAAGGCTTTGTGTCCCATGCCGATGCCAGTGTCCTGTGGCTGTTCTCTTATGAGAGTCTTCTTTAGGGGAAGAGAAAAAGGAAGAAGGGCTCAAAAGCAAGTGGACCCTTTTCCCTTTCCAAAACCTCAGTCTAAACAAACTTACTAACTTGAACGACCAGGTCACCTCCTCTCTACTGGGGTGTGGGGTGCCTGTCTCATTACTGCCACCACTGGCAAGCCATAACCACAGAACAGTGGGTGCTGGCAGTTGTGGGCTGAGCCCCTACCCTGCAGTTCAAAAAGTTTCCCACTCAGCAGGTTACAGAGTTCCAAAAACCTTAACCCCTACAGAGACAATTCTTTTGGAGTTGGAGGTAGACCCTTTTGGCTTCAAGTGCAGTGGAAAGAATTCCTTCCTCCCTGTGGGGAAAAGGCCTCTGTTCCAGATACTGCCTCACTCAAAAGAAAAATGAGGATTGGTGACCCATTCTGGACTTCTGGACCTCAGGTACCTAAACAAGCAACTGTTCATTCCAAAGTTCAAAATGATCATCCTGTCTGTGGTGATTCCCTCTCTGCAACAAGGAGACTGGCTGGTGTCCCTAGATTTAAATGATGCCTACTTTCACATATCGGTTGGGCCGTCCCACAGAAAATACCTCAGATTCGCACTGCCCTCTGGTCATTACCAGTTTGCAGCTCTACCATTAGGCCTTTCTTCAGCCCCTAGAGTTTTTACAAAGTTGCCTGTCCGTCGTAGCAGCACACCTCAGAAGACAGGGAGTGTCAGTCTTCACCTACTTGGACGACTTGCTGGTAGTGGGCAAGTCTCCGCAGCAGCCCATCAGAGACTCAGTCTAGCAAGGCATACTCTGGAGCCATTGGGCTTCCTGATCGGTTCAGAAAAGTCCCACTTTGAACCAGTTCAACTGCTGGAATTCATAGGAGCAGAACTGGATACTTTGCAAGGCAGAGCCCTTCTCCCTTTGGACAGGGCTCAAAATCTGCAGACCCTGGCGCTCTCCTTTGCCCTTGGTAAACCAAGGCCTGCCAGACACTTTCTCAGACTCCTGGGACAACCTTGGATCTACCACAGTGGTTGTACCAGGTGCCAGATTCCAAATGAGGGACATACAGTACTACCTCAGAGCTCATTGGTCTCAAAAGAGGGACTGTCTCTCTCAAAATTAGTTCCAGTCACAAGACTATTTTTGTAGGCCTTGTACTGGTAGAAGGAAATCCAGAACCTCAGGGAAGGAGTCTCCTTCCAGTGCAAAGCACCCTCTTATGATCCTCAGTATGGATGCTTCTCTCCTAGGATGGGGTGCCTATCTGGAGGACAAATCCATAAGCGGGGTCTGGTCTAGTCTCCCAGAGAGTCTTATGTACCACATAAATTTCCTAGAACTCAGAGCTGTTCTCTTAGCCATCAAGGCCTCTACTCTGCAGCTAAAAGGTCAATCTGTCCAAATCAGGACAGACAGCACCACTGCTATGTTTTACATAAACAATCAAGGTAGCACAAGATCCGCCCGACCTGGGTGGCACTGGGGGCTGAGGCGCTGGATGCCTTACCTCATGCTTTCACTTCGGCGACCCGTGTTCGGGAATGAGCACGGGTCCAATCCTCCTGTCTCCCAGAGTGGTGGGGGTAAGTACCGTAGCTTACTCAGGGAAGGTAGTGATGGGGAGGTTAGAGCTCTTTCCGGGACCAGGGTGGCAGCCAGCCTAGCTGGCTAGATTGGGGGGGGGACCAAAGACGCAACTCCCGCCCCCCCAGCTGAGGAAGTATAAATAATCAAAAAAAAAAAAGGGTGGCACAAGATCCGAAAAGCTCTGCACAGAGGCCATGAAAATATGGTCTCTGGCCTATTCACTGGACATGCAGCTTTCGGCCATTCATCTGCCAGGCAAGGACATTGTCCTCGCAGACTCTCTGAGCTGCATCAGTCAGGGCCATCATGAGTGGACCTTAAGCAAGCAAGAACTGTCTACAGTGTCCTTGAGGTGGGGCACCCCAGAGATAGACCTCTTTGCCTCCCACCTTAGTCATCAGTTGCCTCTATATTGTTCCAGGCCTCCAGCTCTGGGCACAGTGCCAGTGGAGGCTCTTTCCCTAAACTGGTGATGGCAGATTCCTTTATGCCTTCCCTCCCATTACTCTGATTCTCAGAGTCCTACTGAAACTCAGAGGTCAACCAGCAAGCATGATACTGGTGGCCCCAGACTTGGCGAGACAGTTGAGGTACTCCCTGCTACTCTTCCTGTCAATCGCGCGACCCATTCATCTTCCCTCAACTCAGTCTCCTGACTCTGCCTCAGACGGAGGTAACGTACCCCAGGATAGAGTCCCTTCACCTCAAAGCCTGGTACTTAAGAGCTAGAATTCCCGAACTCTCAGTATTCTGAACAAGTCTTGAGAATCCTTCGGTCTGCCAAGAAGTCAAGTACAAAAAAGACTTGTGTTTCTTAATAGAAGAGATTATCTCTTTGGTGCAAGGACAGGCAAATTGACCCTCTCCAGGCAAGCCAGTCCTCTATTCTGGATTATTTAGTGCACTTGCCAACATCAGGCCTTGGGGTCTCATCCCTGAAAGTGCACCTGGCTGCTATTTCAGTATGTGTGTTTGTTGGCAAGAACACATCATTAATTCCCCGTGCCATTTTTAAGAAATTCTTTAGGGGCCTGCTGCATCTTCAGCTCCCACTTAGGGAACCTGTTCCCCCTTGAGATTTGAATTTGTGCATATCTAAGCTCATGAAGTCCCCATTTGAACCCACGGCTACAGCTGACTTAAAATGTTACTTGGAAAACTGTTTTCTTAGTGGCAGTTGCTTCAGCCAAAAGGATTTCAGAATGACAGGCCCTCTGTACCGAGCCAAATTAGATTATTTTCCACAGGGATAAGGTAGTTCTCAGAACCAACAGCAGGAAATTTTTGCCTTAAGTGGTGTCTGAATTTCACCTCAACCAATCCATTACACTCCCTGTCTTTTTCACAGACAATTCCACTCTTGATGAGCACAGGCTTCCATAATCTGGATGTAAAAAGGGCTCTAACCTGCTACAGAGCATACCAAGCAGCTCAGGGCCTCTCATACTCAACTTTTCCTCATTTATGGAGAAAAGGGCAAAGGCAGGCCAGCCTCTAAGAAAACCATCTCTCACTAGATAATCTCTTGCATCCAATTCTGTTACATTAAGGCTGGCAAACTACCTCAAGGCCTTAGAGCCCACTCCACTAGGGGCACTACATCCTCAGTGGCAGCATCAAGAGACACAGCTTTGCTCAACATCTACAAAGCAGCTACCTGGAAGACAGCACACACCTTCACAAAGCATTATTGCCTGGATGTACAGTCCAGATCTGATCCAAAATTTGGCACTGCGGGCCTGCAGAAGCTGTTTCTTAAGTAGATTCTGTTCCAGCCTCCCAACTACACTGCTTTGTAGTCTGCAACAGTTAAGCAAGCAGAAGAATTTATTTATCTATTAGATAATCGGTTTACAGACCTTTGAGTCATAGACTCATTTACAAAGGCACCTCATCAAGAGAGCAATACATCACAGCAAACAAAACAGTACATTACATAACGCTTAAAAAGCAACCAGTGTTTCAGGTATCCACTGATGGTACATGCTTGGTAATAGGTAGATCACAGTAGTCATAATATAGGTACACGAGTACCAAGTCAGGTAGCCACCAGAGATATTTTATTACATTAATCAGCAGATGTTGCCCGAGACCCTAGGGTGAGAAGAAAAAATGATCACTGTAGTAATATTATTTCTTCAAAGAGATTCTTCTATATGCTTCAAACTCTCACCCAACTTCCGCTCACATAACCTGGCTGAGAGTAGTTCTGCAGTCCCTTATAGGTCAAATTTCTAACTGTAAACAAGTCAATCTAAGTTTCTAGCCCTTGACTGCCTCTATACATAGTTAGCCTGCGGGCTCCTCTAATACCTCTTTTGTAGTTTTTTCTCTAGTATTTTTGCTGTGGGTTTTTCTCGTAAAGTTAGCTTCGAAAAAAAATCTGAAGTGAAAGTAAGAGCACCACTCACTGCACAGCTTGGTCCTGAGTCCTGATTGGCCAATGCTCAGGTTCATTAGCATTGACTCCCCCTCTGGGGAAGCTGGACCCAGCTGGCATACTGCAACAGTTAAGCATACAGAAGAATCCCTTGGAAGAAATATTACTAAGGTGAGTAATTTTTTCATTTGTACTCTCCTTCCCCAGGGTAGCAGTCTACCAACATCCTCCCATATACTCCAGAACTGGACAGAAGAGGTTCCATGATGGGTGACTGGCAATTCTTTCCTTCTACTTCTGCTGGCTGATGAATGAGACTGAGTGTGCTTCCAGACTTACCACCTGATGAACTGCACATGCAATTTCATTCATAAAATGGCAGCTGGTCAAGGTGGAGGGAGGGTTGTTTCTCTTGCCTCTTGTTTTGGGGTTTCAGGTGGAAGAGGGTGGTGGTTGCCTGCCTAGAGGGTCAGGTGATGGTAGTGTTATTTAATATGTTATTTGGTCAGGGTGTGTAGGGTTGGAGACATGGGAGTGTATGTAAAATAAATTACACAAGGAGAAGGGAAAGGAGTTACTAGTTGATCGGGGGGGGGGGTTACCTCACATAACCTGATCCATACCTCCTCCCAACATAGGTTTTCATCTCTTGTCTGCAGCAGTACACTGCTTGCCTACCCTTTGCTTATTTTCCAGAACTACTGCTCTATCCCTCACCTCCCTTTTTGCTGTCCTCTCATGCACAGCACAGGATATATGTTAGGCATATAGTATCTTACACCTTATGAAATTGAATTCCTTGTTTCTCAGCCCATACCCCTAATATATGCAAGCCCCTCAACCCCACACTTGATTATGTATCCCCATGCTCTGCTGTGTCCATATTTTTTTGACAGTTTGCTGTCTTCAGCAAATTTCAGCAGCATGATATTGACACCCATCTCTAGGTCATTCATGAACATGTTGAAGAACAAAGGACCCAACACCTAAAGCAGTAAGGTAGGACAGTGGGTTTGTTATGGTGGGATAACTGCCCACCTCGGGTGGGTTGAAGCACAAGGTGAAGCTGAGTCCTTCCAGCACTAGAGAAGGGCTTGTTAGCCCACCATAATGCACTCCTTGGAGTGCCTTGTTGTGATTATGAAATGGGTCCTTTTTAGTAAATTGGATATATTTTTAAGTCATATTTTTGTTGAGCTAATTTCAGCTGGACCGTTGTGCTGGGATAATACTCTAGCTGAAAGTACCTCTTGGCCAATCAGGAGTCGACATTCTTTCTGCCCATTTCGTAATGACCCTTTGGTACTTCACATAAAATGCCCCACCATTCTGAATTGTGACCATACACCAACCACAATCTCTGTTTCCTACCATACTGTTGATTGGCTGTACATTTCCTGGACACCTTCAAACTCCATGTGGCAGTCCTTTCTGAATGACTTCAGGTTGCTTTAGTAGGGCGGTAAGGTGACTGCCTGGTGCCTCAGCTCGGAAGGGTGACAATGGATCTTCAGGATCATTAGGGTGGCAGTGCAAGAGGGGGGGCTGGATGTTATTGTCCACCTGGGGACTAATAACCTGGCTAGGGACAGGACTGGGATTGTTCAGGGAAATTTGAGGGAACAGGGGAAGGGGCTTAAGCAGATGGCATGCACAGTCAAATTCACTGAGGTGCTGCCTATCCATGACTGGGCAGGATAGGAGTCTCTGCACCAGAAGTTTCAACTCATGATTTATTTATTTAAAAATGTCACCAGGAAAGACTTAATGAGCTGCATAGCAGCTTGTTTCCAGATGTGTTTTGGGGGGAAGGGGCAAGGGAGAAAGAAATAAAATATAGCAAAAATAAAACAAATCGGAGTAATACATATCAGGGTATATAATAATTGCAAGAAAATTTACAGTATTTACAAATGGAGTAGAATAAACCACACCAACAAATCAGCAGTAGGAGGTGCACAGCATCGGGGTTAATTAACAGTTAAGGCTGGAGAGGGCAGAGGACAAGTGTTCCAGGAATACACCAGGAGGAGACAGTGGGAGGGTTATAAGGGGGAGGGTGTAGGCAGCAGAGTGGCAGGCCATAGATATAGGGGAATGTATAAGACTGGGGGGAGCAAGGGTGCATGACGGAGAGGAGATGTCATGGAGAAGGAAGGAGACTGAATGAAGAGAGGTGACAGAGCGGGGTGAATAGGGGTAGTGAGTTCCAGAATTCAGGGAGATGGAAGGAGAAAGCCGCCTGGCCAGCTGAAGACGATCTAGGTGGCAGTATAAGGGAGCAGTAGTAAGAGTTATGAAGGGAATAAGAGGAGAGAGGTAAGAGGGCAGAGAGCTAAGCTAGTGTTTGGCAATTTAAGGAGGAGCAGTGTGCATGGTGCCTTGCTTCAAGGAAGGGGAGATTGAAGGAATGGTGTAGAAAAGGAGGGGTTCAGCTACATTGGGGACTGGGACCAACTCATGGGATATGGGCCTATACAGAGGTGATGGCCTGCGTCCATCTGGGAAGGGAACCTCCATCCTTAGTAGATGGTTTGAAGGTTACTTTGATGAACATTTAAAACTAGCTGGGTGGAGAGGTGGAAGTAAAATTGGAGGCATAAACTGCCCCCCTTCGCAGACAAACCAAAAAAAAGGGGGAACAGAGGGAAGGAGAATCCCCCAGGGAGCAAGACAGAGGAAACTGCACAGTGGTAAACAGATAAGGGAGATGAGAAATAAAGTTGAAAGTGGGGGGGGAGCAGGACAAAAGGGAAAGAGGGAGGCCAGCCATGTGGAAATAAAATTCCAGACGTGAAGGCTATCATATACCTGGATATTGTGGCCATTATGAAGTCATGGTGCACAGGTAACCACTATTGGGATATGGCCATACCAGGCTATACTCCGTTCAGGAAGAATTGGATGGAAATGCAGAGAAATCAAGGTGGGGGGAGAAGGGGTTGGAGGTACTGTGGGTCACCCTGAGGACAGGAGCTGGAACCAGTATTTGGACAGGCAAATGAGGATTTGATTATACTGTCTCAAAAAGTAAGGAAATTCATTTTAAAAAGCTTTGTTAATGCATCTGTTAGGGTAGCTTAATGCCACAAAGGTAGGGAAATGTGGTGTTAAGGTTTCCAACCCTAATGCCCCACTCCCACCCCCCAAGCAGCAAAAGGAAAAAACATTAGGCTTTTGGGTCTCCCGAGTCTTGGCGAATCAGTGGTAGGGTCTTCCTTAAGGCTTATAAACACTAATGCTCACCCCCCAGCCCGTGGCCTCCAATTTGAAGCTCAAGGTACAGCTCCAAGCCACTGCCTCATAATGATACACTCTTCAAAGGTAGAGAAGTATGTCTCGCCACAGGTTGCCAACACAGTTTGTTGTACCTTTCTTTAAGTAGGGCTTTGTGGGCCCTGCATGAAGAAAGATCATATGTGATATTTGTTCACAGAATGAGGTGGGCATTAGAGTTGGCAACCCCCAAGGAAGACCCCACCACTGATTCACCAAGACTCGGGAGACCTAAAACCCTGTTTTTTCCTGTTGCTGCTTGGGGTGGGATGGGTGTGGAGCATTGGGGTTGGAAACACTAATGCCACATTTCCCTACTTTTGTGGCATTACGTTACCCTAACTGGTGCATTAACAACGTTTTTTGCAATGAATATATATGTATGTAGCCATGGATATTCCCCCAGTGTTATGACTAACATCCCTCTTCCATGAACCTTTTATGCAGCTCTCCGAGACTGTGAGTGGGTGTTGAGGTGCCAGATGGCTGCGACTGCACATTTACAGTCACTTTACTACCTGTGTTGCATTGCTTGTAAAGTCTTTGGGATACAGTGTGTATGACAAGCACTATGTAAATGCAGATTGCTAGTAAAATAAGTAGCCCTGGCAAGGAGTGATAATGTAACCTTATTTTAGCCAGTAGCTGTGTTGCCATTGGAAAAATGTATGATCGCAATATCTGCAGTGGATTAGCAAAATAGATTCATAAATTCCATTTGAGGTGTCTGGAAGTCTGTGCGTACATGCATGCATGTCGTAAAAGATGGTGGCAACCTGCTATCTCGGATGAGTATCCTGATTAGTAAAAATATCAAAATTAAAATTATTGGAAATCATATGTCCCCACTCTTAAACCAACCTATAATGTTTTCCTTTTTATAAGCAATTTTGAGCTTCCGCTTCTATCTTGTTCAAGTAGAAAGAGATGGACTTGGCCTCACAGCCAGTGGATAGACTGAGAACTGATAAGCAGTTACTGTAAATTAGCTTCTTTGTGAATATGAAGACATGGAGAAGTGAATAAATATGCTTATTTATTTTAGTTTGTTTGAGCCAAGATTAAAAATAGACCAAACTGCAGTACGTCATATACCGTACTAACAACATTCAGAAATCTAAAATTTACTGATTTCATTCATTCTTTCATTTGTTTTAAGTTATCAGCAGTTGGAAATTTGTTGACTTGTTAATACATTATCACCCTTTTTATATCTGTAATTGACATGGTTTGCTCAATGGCTTTAGAACCCATAGCATGCTGAATATGCTGAAACAAACAAAAAATAATCTAATGTTTGTGTTTTAATTTACAGCTTTGTGTTGGAAAATTGCTCTCCAGTTGTGAATTCCTTGAACCCTGGCAGTGCAAGCCCACTTCTTTTGGGCCCATCTACTTTACAGCTTGCTCAAATTAAGACACAGTTGGCACTTCAGCAGCATCAATCTGCTCTCATACTACTTCTACATCATCATTTGCTCTTCTAAATCAGGCGCTCTAGAAGATCACAATGTCTCATCCCATAAGATATCCTAACCAGTGTGGAATGAACCTACCTCGAGGATCCTTCATTGGAAACATGAGAATGGAAGGAATCGGACCAAGAATGGGCATGGAAGGAACTGCATTACAGGGCCTGCCACAGGGTTTCAGTGTCAGTGAAGCATTTTCCAGACTGAATGCCCTTGGGCTGCAGATGGTTGGCCAGAATATGTCTAAAGTAACTAATATCAGGATGTCCCAACGTACAACGGATCCTCGTCTAGCAAAAGATAGACTTGCTACTGCAGATGTGTCTTATAGAATGGGTTTAAAGGAAGCACAGAAACTAAATCGGTCTGAACACGGTCCATTGCCCTGCCAAAGCTCTCCATTGGGAAACTTGTCATCTGGCTTTGGTGCTTCCCAGCTAGAAGAGCAAAATTCAGGAAACCAAAATCGATATAATTCAGAGAGTGCTGCTAGTATTTTGGCAAGTTTTGGATTGACCAATGAAGATCTAGAAGAACTTTGTCGTTACCCAGATGATCAGCTGACTCTTGAAAACATGCCTCTTATCTTAAGGACCATACAGATGCGTAAGATGAACCAACCAACACAGTCTAATTCTGGATTTTCTGATGGCAAAAGCACAGGAGAAGCAGTAAAGAGCAATGTAATAGATTATGGACAAGCAAGTAAATCTGGATATTCTGAAGATCCTCTTGAGAAGGTAACATTTAGTCCTGACTTGTCAAGTCAGGATACTTTAGATAATGAACATGCAAGTAAATCTGGCTATTCTGAAGAACCTCTTGAGCAGACAGTATTCAAGCCTGACTTGTCAACTCAGGATGCTGTAGATAATAATGGACATGCAAGTAAATCTGGATATTCTGAAGATCTGCTTGAGCAGGTGATATTCAATCCTGACTTGTCAAGTCAGGATGCAATAGATAATGGACACGCAAGTAAATCTGGATATTCTGACGATCCTCTTGAGCAGGTGATATTCAATCCTGACTTGTCAAGTCAGGATGCCACAAAGACTAAGTATGGTCAGCAGCCTGAGAGTTCAGGGAGCTCTATGAGGGGTTCAAGAGATTTTCCAGCTCAGAAGCCATCTAATGAGCCGTCTTTGCAGAGTGGAGCTCAGTCAGTCTTTCCAGCTGGTGGAAGAAATGAAAACATTCAGCCAGATAGTAATGAAAGTATTCAACCAGGTCTTCCAATTGAAGCATTGGTGTCAAATACATTATTGTCAAGTAAAAATAAATTGCACTTTAAAAGTAAACCAGCCACTACTTGGCCTAATGTGAATAGTGGACCTGCAGTCAGCCAACTAAACTTTGGAAACCAGACCCCACCGAACTTTGGAAATCAGGCCCCACCGATGTTTGAAAACCAGGCCACGGGTACTGGAATTGCTCAGCCCACATTTTCTGTAGCACAAGGACCCTGGAAACCAGCAGTTGGGCCAGCTGATGCCAAGATGACAAAAAGATTGCCCACTCCTTCCATGATGAACGATCACTACGCTATTCAACCGAGAATATATCCCCATATGTGTTCTCTGTGTAACGTAGACTGTAGGCATTTCAAGGTGAGTGTTTTTATAAAGAGTGCATTGTAAAAACCTTAAGACACCCAGCAAGCGAGCAAAGGTTGTTTTCTGTACTGTGATTTGTGTATCTTGAGTTAGATACTCCTCTGTTAGAAACAGTTCACATACACCGGCTTGGTGGTGCTGAGGGATGAGGTGCTGGACATCTTACCTCGTGCCATGCTGATGACCCAGATTCGGGAGCCAGCTGGGGTTGTCGGGGGTCAGCTGGGGTGGGAGAGGATAGAGTATCCGGGGAACTGCTTTTCTCTCCTGAGGAGGGTGGGGTTGCGTCTCCCTGGCAACTAGCGACTCCCAGTGGAGACTAGGGACGTTGAAGCCAGGGAATGTCGAGAACTGGGTGGAGGCAGAGGTGGACATCCTGTGAGTGGGTGCCCCTGTCGCATGCTGACATTATTGCATGTCCGTGCCTCTAGGGACCATACAAGCAGAAAAACTCTCCATGAGTGGGCACCATGAAGCCCCCGGCGGGTTCCCGCTTTCTCCGGCAGAACAATGCCCAATGTAAGTCAAGGCAGGGCTCCAGGGTGATGTTGGTCTTCCTCCGTTTCCTTGAGCTACATGTCCTTACATGGTGGGGTAAGCCACGGTCCTCCCTGTCCCTGCCGGTTCGGCTGAGGCCGGCTGGAGAGGTGTTTAGAACTTGCATATAGGACAGATGCGGGGATAGGTGCTGTCCCCTGCCATGAGTGGAGAGAAGAAACAAAGTTGGAAAAAAAAAAAGTTTACAGAAATGTACAGTCATTCTTCATTTTCTGTAACATTTTATGGTTCTAGGAGTTGCAGTTTCCTAAAATGAAAGATAGGACCATCCTTACATTTGCTGTATTTATCCTTGGTAAAAGAAATTTGTCATACCCCATGCCAGGCTTTTTCCATTATGTAGTGTAATATTACAAGTGTTAACTTGTAGGTGTTTTTTTTTTTTTTTTATAACTAGGATCTTGCTTGCACTCATAGAGTGTGTGTGTGTGAGTCCACTGTTTTAATAACATTGGATACTTAGTACACTGGACATCTCTAAAATGCTCTCCACAGATGGAGATATTATTATAGATACAAATGGTTCAGAATATTGTTGAATTTCAGTTAAAACCATGGTTATAATTCTCGATAATGACCCTTTTTTTTTAATTAGTATTTTATGGGTTTTTCCAGGTTTTCTCCCATCCCACTCGTCCCTGGTGTGATGTACGCATCCGCACATCTTGCGGGATGCCCAACTCTACCAGTCACCTGGTACCGCCTGCACTCATCACCGAATCTCCATTCTGTGACGGGACTGTGGGCGATGACCCACCCGGGAGGGGAGAGCAATTGCTCAATCCTGCTCCGGCCCCCCCCCCCCGTATCAGTGACCCAAGGTCATTCCCGAACCTGGGTGGCTGGCACAACACGAGGTAAAACGTCCCAACACCTCAGCCCTCAGCGCCACTGGGCTGGTCAATTACCCTTTTTAAGTGCAACACAAGGGCCAGTTGAGCAAGTCAATGGGGATTAAAAATACAAGAGGATAACATGATTTATGGAAGACATTTGATGGTTGAGCCTTGTTAACGAATGTAGAGGGTGTTTATGTCTCATTTAACCATTTTGTTTTTTTGGGGATGGTAGCTGCATAGTATTTTATTTATTTATTGAAAAGTTGCAGAAGATTCAGGATAAGTTCTATGAGAAAGAAGTCTCGTTTACAGAACATCCCAAGTCATTATGGTAACATCTAAAATACACAAAATCAACTAACAAGTGCAAATGGATTGTTCCTGCAAAAATAATCTTTTTAAACCATGTTTGAAAATACCAAGGGTAGGCAGAATTCTAAGCTAAGGAGAGAGAGAGGTTATTGCAAGACAGTGGAGCTGCATATGAGAAACATTCTTCCTCAAAGTGTTTGGAACTTCGTAAGAAAAAAACACGCTGAGGCACATCTGGTGTTAAGAAAAAGAAAACTCAAGTTTCAGTAACTGCAGTACTACACTGTTAAAAATGTGTAACTGTTTTGAGGCCCTATATGTTTTTTTTCTCAAAGATGTAATTTTATGAAATGGAACATAAAAAGCTGAACGAAGAGAGTGAACTGTTTCCATTTGAATAACAAATTGAACAATTGATAAAAAGATTAGGATGAGGTTCCATATTTTCCGTCAGATATTTAAAAAAAAAAAAACTGCTGGTATTCTGTTTCCTGTAGCAGTCTGTATGTTGGGGTATTATGCAGTTTACCAGCAAAATAAGACAGAAAATGCTAAAGGTTTGTGATGGCATCACTGTCATACCAGCATCAAGAAGGAAATGGTGACCATAGTTGAATTTACAGTGATTAATGTAGCAAAACATTCAGGAAGGCACTGAGGCAATAAAGAGCACTGAACATTGATCTTGGAGGTCCCAGACACAACAAACAGTCATGGAGTCTCTGCCTGGGGTTTGTACAAGCGCTTCATTCACTTCCAGATATAAAATAGGGCAGATGTGGAACTTGGAGTAAAACTAAGATTTTTCATTTCAGTGCGTCCATCTTTTTTTTTTTTTTTTTTATTTTGCTCTTTTTCCCTGGCAGGACCACCGAGCCATCCGCCCTGGTCACGGCCCCCGGAGACCTCCACCTCCGTCTATTGCTGCTGGGGACCCACAGTCACCCCCGGCTTGCCCCCCGGAAGGTGGGGCCGCGGGCCACCTTCATGACCCGGAACTGTAACTGGTGGGGTCCCATGGCACAGCGGCAATGGGAGGCTCTCAGGAGGGCTTCATACACAGTGGTCCTGCCCGCCTTCGTTTTCCTCCAAGTTTTACTCCCAGGAAGGAGGCGGGGGCGTGCAATGGCGCGGTGTCTGCCCGCCTCCCCTCCGTCGGCGTGAGTTGCGTGGGGACCCCGGTCTCACCAGGGTCCCATCGCACGTGTACCACCCTCCCGGGAGTAGGAGAGCTGCCCATCGGACGCTCGATCCTACTCCCCGGCCCGACCCTCCGGCGGCCGGATCCGTTCGAACCGGGTCGCCCGGCGTCAGCGAAATCCCACTGCTGCGCCCGGCGGGCTGGCATCAGTCGTCCATCTTACTACACTACAGAAATGAAAGGGCGCTGACTGTTGAATCTTTACTACCTGTAGCTAGCTCAGTGCAACCATCTCATTTGTTATGTTTAAAAGGCACTAGCAGAGTTTTTTTGCTTGCTAAGGGAAAAAAGTTAACATTATGAAGTTAGCACAGGAGTAAGAGGGTCTGAGTGAGCTTAGAACACAACCCAGAAAGATGATGATGTTGGGGTAGGCAGTTTAGTAGAGGAAGAGAAGAATATTGAATTAAAGACGAGAAGATAAAAATCATGCACATATGCAAAATGTTTCTTAATCAGCTTCATAAAGAATATTGTCAAAAGCTTCCTTTTCGGGCACTGTTGAGCCGAGCTAACAGGCAGCAATCTTTCTTAGCTCCATCAGAAAAGCTCTAATATTGTAATATTTCAGGGATTTAGAGAACTTTTTGAGGAAAACAAATATCACAGAGTAAAAGAAGAACCCCAAAAATATAAAATGGGTAACCCCAAGAAAGACAAAGGTGGAGGAACTGGCGCTAAATCAACATCGGGGCGAACTGCGACGGAGGAGCATGCAGTACCTCAGCGCGAGCCTGAGGAGACAATGTCATCGGTTGGAATTAAGCTACAAAGAATAATCATATCAGTGTCCGATTTGAATGTAAAAGTGGACACATTTGCTGCCACACTTAATGTGGTGGAGGGAATGCAGCTCGAGGTCGGTGATGTGAAATGGCAGGTGGAGTCATCAATGGCAGCAAACACTCTCTTAATAAGGGAGAATCAGCATATGAAGGCCAGGCTCGAGACCCTGGAAAACCAGGCCCGATCAGCGCATGTTAGAATTCTGGGCCTGCCCGAGGGGATAGAGGGGGACCATCCTCTTATGTTTCTACGGGAGTGGCTGGATTCAAAGTTAATGCCGGAGGGTCAGAGCGTAAATATCACATGCCAAAAAGCTTAACGGACCACCCCAAGAGGTTACCTAGGAGAAATGGAAAATCCTAGGACTATGCTCTTGGTCACAGACGGCGTCGGCTCACAAGGGTGAATAATTAAACTTGCCAGGCAAATAGGACCTCTCACTCTGGATTGAAACATCTATTTTTTTCCAGACTTGAGCTATGCTATACACCTTAGAAGGAAGAAATTTGATGGGGTCAAGAAAATGTTGCGAGATGCCTTGATTATCCATACGATAGTGTTCCCAGCAAGCCTGTGCATTGTACACGGCGGCAAAGTGTGGGCCTTTTCCGATCCCACTGAAGCAGGGAAATGGGCCTCCCGTTTTGCTACTGACTGCCCAAAACGAAGGGAAGAGGGGGACACTGACTCTGAGGCTGAGGGCTGAAACCGTGGAACTCTAACTAATCGATCAGGCCTATCTCTTCTCTCTTATTTTTAAAGTTTTACCCCATATTGTCAGGAAAATGAATATTATATTTGAGTTCAGTTTCCCTAAAAACGGAAATATGACTGGGGATTTATTAAAGAGGGGACAACAACTTCATGGGGTGAAACTAACAGCTTATTATTTAAATGAAAGGTCTTTGATCTAAAATGTTAACTGAGAGGAAATGGGGTTATTACCATGTAAAATAGTTTAAAAATATTAGGACCTTCATTTTGGTCTTACATTTGCTCATTCTGATGAATAATAATATGTTTTAAGTTACTAGTACAAATGCTAAGATTTTACTGGCCTGGGCAAATACCCAGAGTTTATTTTGAACTTTTAGGTTTTAAAGTATGACACCAAATACCCTTTGGTAGGGTCTGGATTTTCGGGACTTTCATGGACTTAAGTTATAGGGGAAAAGTCAAACTGCTCTTGGGCTACTAATACAGTTTTAAATTTAGTTTTTATCTTTTTGAGGTGTTTATTTAGTTATCCCTCCAAGTGGTATCTCTATATCTAGAATGCATATAATAACCTGTATATTAAGGGGAAAGATGTGTTCCCCAGAAGGGAATTTAATTAATATATTTGGTCTGTTCTGGATATGATTGTCTATGAGTATACACATTAATAAAATTAAAAAAAAGCTTCCTTTTCCTGATTTACAAAGATTCTCTTAATTTTTATACTAAAATTGTTATTATACTAAAATGTGGCTTTTTAGCCTGCCTTCATATACCCCAATTTTTTTTCTTTTATCATACTCTGCTTCTCTTTTGTATTGCTCCTCTCTCTTTACGGCTCTGCCCACTGAGAGAGTCCTATCTGACCCTTTCTTATGTAGTGGTTATATGGTGTAGCTGGGAATTCTCTTGTCCTGCCCAGAAGCAGGAAGTTGACACCCCTTTCCCTGGCAGACCACCTATAAAGGTGGACTAGCCCAGGTGGGAAGGCCTAATCGCCTTTGCCTCCACTATCGAGCAAAAACGATCAACAATCAGCCCAATATCCATTGCCTGCAGTGCACAGTAATTAATTGTACCACAGTCCAGCACCAAGTCTGAACTGAGCTGAAATGGTCATGCACCTCATTCGATTTCAGCTGCTCCCCTTCACCTGTATGTTGATCAAACAAGAAAAAAAAATGCACAGCAAACGTCTGTTTAACAAAAGGAAACTCCTAAAACAGTAGTGCAGCTCAATCTGACTCGGCTGCTCCCCTTCACTAAACATGAAAAAGCATAACAGATGTATTAAAGTACAGCACTTCCCTGTAGCTCGTTCGGCTCCTCTGAGCTCTGGACCACCAGTGCCCTTTTCTCCCACCGCAGTAAAATACATTCCTGTAGTCACCAACATCCTGTTCCAAGGAAGCCATATTTCAGGGTACATCTGTATGTCCGGGATCTTGGGGGAAATACCACTCCCAGTTCAGTCAAGTCATGGCCAACACTGCTCATAAGTCTGTTAGTGAGTTGTCGCTCTTTTGGCCACCCTGGATGCTGTTGCCACCACTTCCTGTTAATCTAGCCAGTCACTGAGGAGACTGTGTTCCAGGGTGCTATTACTACAGTCCCCAATGGGAGGACTGGAATTGGAGGACACCACCGGGAAAATAGTTCATACAGATCTTCTGAGGCACAGTTGTGTGCCCACATCTTGCAAACTGCCAGACCAAAAACACCAGAGAGGGATGACTGACTGTTGTCCAGCGAGCAAGCTGATGAATAAAAGCAGAAGAGGCTTAACAGTGATTAATACTAAGAAAGTCAAGTTGAAACTTTTCTGTCTACAGGAATAGTTAACAGTGGCTGACAAGAAGGTTCCATTCGAGTGGCAGCAATGGCTTGCACCTGACTGTAGCGCCACCTTGGATACCAGGTTAGACTGTAGGCCTTTGTTAGCATAAAAAATGTACAGTGGAACTGATCTATTAAGGGTTATTCTGCAGCAGGAAATTCATCCTTGCCATTAATTTATCCTTATTGTGCAGGTTTCATATTACTTTAAGAAACTGCATTTATGTTGCCATCCTGTCTGTGCAGTGGTAGCACTGCTGCTCGCGATGCTGGTGACCCGGGTTTGGGAACGAGCCTGGGGAAGGTGGAGGGTCGCTGGAGGGAGGAGGAGGATTGAGTGCCGCCACCTGGGTGCACACGAGTGGAAGTGCAGCGTGGCACCACGTGGGAGGGGAGGACATTGGCTGGGGTCCAGAGAGGCATCACATCTCTGCGTGTACCTTCTTCATGGACCCCCCTCCACTGCCTATGTCCTCAGGGGTGTACTGAGAAGGGGAAAGAAAAAGGAAAATGGCCTCCGCAGCTCACCTGCTTACGGGGCTGGTGGTGGTGGAGGGTGCACCGGGTCAGTCGGAGGCCCGATACGTGGCACAAGTGGGGGTAGTTCTCTGTCGCCTCTTTTCTGCCTGGGGGGGTAATCTAAGGCAGGATGGGGGCCCAAGGACCACACTGGGATGTGTGCCCCTCCCCCCCAGGTCCTGGATGGTGAGCCCTGGAGACGAAGGGGCCGTGAGCATAGAATATACATTTTTAAAAACTGCATTCAGGCTGGCCCGGTGGTGCTGAGGGCTGAGGCGCTGGACGCTTTACCTTATACCACGCTGGCGATCTGTGTTAAGGAACGAGCATAGGCCACCAGGGGTTGGCAGGGGAGAAGGATGGAGTGCCCAGCAGCTGCTCTCCTTCTCCAGGGAGGTCATCTGCATGCTCCCGCCACAGTACCGCCATCTGGGGGAGAATGAGTGGAAGGTGTGGTAGTTCGGGGTAGTAGCAAGGGCATTGGGCAGATGTTGGCAGAGGGGTGGAGCAGGAGGCACGTCTCAGTGCACCTTTTAGCTCATTGGCCCTCATTGCACGTTGACGTCTGGGGAGAAGAACAAGGAGAACCCCCACTTGGTCTCTCCTAGGCGATGACACCTCACTGCACGTCTTCAGCTCGTTGGGGCAGACTCCGTTGTACTGGATCCACGACACAGTATGCATGGCTCTGGGGAGTTAAGCACAGGGGGTCCCTCCTCACCCCACCCGGGGGTTAACCGGGCACCTAGGCTAGTGGAACCATGTACTCTAGGGGCAGACCATGATGAGACTGGATGGTGCAGAAAGGATGCCTGAGAGAGTAGAGAGGGGAGGCAGTTGGGTGCATAAATACATGGTTAAAAAAACAAAACTGCATTCGTAACCTGAACTGCTCTGGCTATTGTGATGTCATAATATGCAGTGCCTGTAATAGGCAAGTTTTACTGTATTGACTTGATTTATAAATTTGTGCCAAGTTCCCCATATCATGAAAATATAATAGGCAGTAGGTTGCTGTTTGCTACCCATCAGGTAATATTGGCCTGTCCAGTTCAACATAGTGTAGAGTGGGACTTGATTTCTGTGGATAGCTGAAAGATTTTTATTTATTTTTTGTCTGGATCCCAGGTTAAGGATATGTTGACCAAAAGCACTCTGGACCGTGCCAGTCATTATGTTAATGTAACCCCCCCTGTTCCCTGGGGTTATTAGAATCCCATCAGTATCAGGTTAGGTAGGGAAGGCATCTAGTGATTATCTAGTTAAATGCTGCTTGGTTTCAGCTGAGACGTGATGTCATTTAGAACTCTCGCAGCAACATAAGCCACAGCTTGTGTGAGAGGGGGAGTTTTAGAATTCTAAAGTCAGTGTAGTGTAGGAGCTCAGAGAGTGAGCAGCTCAGAGTGTGTGGAGTGTCTGCATTTCTCACCCAAGTGGAGGACAGCTTTTCCAGATTTGTGAAGTGGTGGAAACCATCTCCAGGGATTCCTGTGTCTTTATCCCATGTGGGATGAAGGGGACTGCAGAGGATTTTAGGAGCAATCTCCTGATCCAACCCAAAACTGTGTGAAGCTGCCTGTGTGTACAAACTGTGAGTAGATTCCTGTCTGAGAGTTACCCAGGATATGTACCTGCCTTTTCTCTGTGGGGTGACTCTCTGATACTGGGGCAATTTCATCCATTTCTGTGAGGATTCCCTCAAGAAGTTTGTGTTTTAAAGATCTCTGACAATAGTGGACATCCCATGTGTGGCTTGCCCTTTGTTCAGGACTTTAACCTTACACCCTTGTGGTGTTCCTGATGTTAAATGTGATAAACATTTCAAGATAGCATCAGTTTCTACAGTTTCAGTAATTGTGAGGTATAACTCTGAAAGAATGGCTGCGTATGGACGTGGAAGATAAAGGTGGGAGACCCCTCAATCTGGAATGACCAGTTCAGCACTCTGGGTTCTGAAAGGGTGCCTGTTTTCTGTTGATGCATGTGGCTAATGCCTGAAGAAGTTCACCCTTGTATGTGGGTTTTGCAAGTTTTGAGCCTTGAGTGCTCCATCGTGGCCCATGTGCCACATTCTTGTCCTGTGCCATATGGGAAATGTGCTAAGTACTGGCCTAGTGCCACTTTCCATAAGATTTTGTGTGTTCTCCGTGGCTAGTTCCACAATTTTCCAGATTTCTAATCCTGTGTCATATAAGAACTGTACCAAGTACTGGCTTAGTGCCACTTTCCAGAATATTTTGTGTGTGTTCTCTGTGGCTAGTTCCACAATTTTCCCGATGTCTAATCCTGTGTCATCTGGGAACTGTTATAAGTACTGGCCTAGTGCCATTCTAGGAGAAATTGTGAGTGTTCTCTGTGGCTAGTTCCACATTCCAGATTTCAGTCCTATGCTATATGGGAGGTTTGATGTACTGTTTCTGCATTGCCTAGTGCCAGTGTAAACCCTTGGGGGTCCATCTTTGCTTTTGTTGTTCCAACTGTGTTTCGGAATAAAGCCACACACTAGAATCCCAACCTGGTATGAACAATCTAGTTAATGCTTCCTGTGTGGATTTACTGGGTACCCCTGTCCAGAAGTGCAAACCTAGCATAGCCTTTAGGAGACGTTCTGTCCTCAGGACCTGGATTTTGGTATATGTCTGGTTGTGTCTAGTATGTACACACCTTCTGTGTTTTCTACTACATCTGCAAATTATTATATTGCCTCTCTTTTGTGCTAGACTATGGGAGGTGTGCCTACTGGTTAAATCAGGGGCCGGTGGGTTACAGTAACATTAAAAGTTATTTGTACTGTACCTATAGATGAAAAGTAAGCTTTTAATTGGGCTTATACCACTGGTTTTCCCCACTGTGGTTTGTCTTTTATGTTGAGGTTTACAGTTTGCCGTGTTGCACAGAGACTTTTATTTTTCATCTTTTTCAAGAAAAGCTTAAAAAGCTATCGACACCTCAAAGAAAACCTTGAAAAACATAATTGGGTACAATTCAGCTTTCATTCCATATATATATATTCCATATATTTGTCTTCCCTATTATTTATTATTGAGTAAATTTGTAGGCATACATGATTTATCCTTTAGAGTTCCCTTAGTTAATCTGCCTCTATAGCTTACTCCTTACTATAAGTCATAATCCTCTGTTGTGACATCCTAATGTGTTGCCATGAGAATAACTGTGATGTCACAAGCAGTGCATTATGACCTCAGGTAGGGAGAAAGCAACAGAAACAGAGGATCTCTTCAGGAACAAAGATTTTGTTTTAATGCAGGTTACTTCAGTGATAAATAATGGGAGGGAGGAATACAAAACTAACCTGAAACACAAGCTGAACTGTCTAAATATGATGGTTTAATGTTGTCCTGAAGGCGTCAGCTGCTCTTTAAATGAGTAAATTATAGCAGAACTAAATTTAAAGTGAATCAGATTAGCAGGTTAAAATGTACTAAGTGTAACTCACGGAGGTAGGTCTTGCTAAGTATACTTCTTGTGAGAGTGTCTCTCAGCATATTGGTGTGGGGTATTTTAGTTAAATGCATATATAAAATATGCAACTGTTAATACAGTATGAGGAGTGTCTTAACTTTTTTTGTGTTTTTTTATTTTATTTATAAAATAGGATTGGATTGAGCATCAAAATACAACCTCGCACATTGAGAGCTGCCGGCATCTGCGCCAACAGTAAGGATGACATCTTATTTTTTTTGGCCTTCCCCATTCTAGAGCCAGATATTGCATGATCTTGAGTAAGTCTAATAACCTCACAGTGCTCTTGTCCAGCCAGCTGCCAAAAAAAATAAAAAATTGGGTATTGCAAAACAGTGGCTTGAAAAGGCTTATTCTGGTTAGCTCACAGCAGTCTAAAATGGTTATATGAACATCTGGAAACCCTCAAGCTTTCAGTTTTAGACCATTTAGCTCAGCAGTAGTAGTAGGGCACTCCAGGGGTTGGGTTACTTTTGATCTTCTTCGAGAATCTCTCTTTCATCAGGCCACACCTATGGAACTATAGCCATCAGTTACTAGGACCACACGGAAACATTTTGCAAGCAGTCCACTAGAGGCTGCCCAAGACAAAGTCCTATGTTGGCTCTCCCTATATAAACATGGGTGGCTTCTTCCCTCCACAGGTTTTTTCCTTCCGTTTACCATTCTCGTCAGATCTGCCACAGAATTGTTGTTGTTAGTGTTGTCGTTTTTGTTTTCTTCCTAGTATAAATAATCATTTTTTAAAAGTGATTTTTGGTGGCATGTATGTTGTTTCCGGAGCTGTCGCCATCAAAGCTCTTTCAATATTGTGAGTGCGGCGAGAAAATTTACTCCAAAGACTCGCACAGCATCTGCATGTGCTGTTTAGGCCCAGACCACAACATGAGGGCATGCCCGATTTGTAAGGGTTTTAATACTGCCATCCGGCAGTGTAGAAAGGGCACTTGAAAACTGCGCTTAGCCTGACTGGAGAAGGAGCTCCACCAGGAAGCCCCTGCTGCATTGTTGTCCCCCTTCTCTGGATCGAAGTGATTCAAATCTCGGGAGAAAATGTCTGGGTCTCATCATCACAAACACAGGGATAAGCCAAAAGACAAAACCAGGACCTCCCCTGTATGCTCCAGGTCACCCATTAGATCAGGTACGACCTCCTTAATGCCTGCTGCCTCCTGTGTTGACGAACAATCCATTGATCTGGTTCAAGCGGCAAACCCTTGTGGGGACGCCTGTTAGGTCAATGGGCCAGATACCCTCTTGGCTGTCAACGGCTTCCTCTTCTCCTCCTCTACTGCATCCTCTAGGCCACGTTGATGAGGACCAGGAATATAAGCCAGAGCTGATTATGGATGAGGAGGAAGAGGGAGAGGAATTTGTGGAACAATATGAAAGAACTAGTTCCACAATCTCTACTGGGAGTGAAGACTCAGTGGTTTATACCCTGAGGTCTCCCCGAAGACCCTTCCTTCATCACAGTGATGCAGGAGCTCCTGGCTGCAATGAGGTTTGATGCAGAAGAGCAAAATATTGCTAAGAAGAACCGAGTAGACTTCTTAGAATTACCTGATACCCCACCAGTAGTCATTCCTCCCCTCCTGCCAGCCTAGAGGAGGCAACCTTAGCTGCTTGGCACAGACCTAATATGATACCTGCCATACCGAGGAAGGCAGATAAGCTGTACCAGGCCTCCTCAGCTAAGCCCTTCTTTGCAGGCCAGCCAGAGGGGAATTCAGTGGTCATCAGTTCAGCCCATGGTAGATATAAGGTTCCTAAGCACCTTATTTCTGTCCCTCCTGACAAGGAATCCAGAAAATGTGATGTCCTGGTCAAAATGACTTTTGCTCCAGCATCTCTGGGGCTACGTATAGCTAATTACTAAGCATACATGGTAAATTATGAAAATACTCTTTGGAGGAAGGCCAGAGCAGTCGTCCAGGCTCTCCCAGAGGACACTGCTAAATGAGAAATATTAAATGCCTTGTCTGCAGGTACCGGTGTAGGGAAATCTCTCCTGTAATCCAACTATGACATTTCTTATGTCTCTGCCAGGGCAGCTGCCTCTGCCATTTGCCTCATAAGGCATTCCTGGCTCAGTCACTCGTTTGAATGGTGTTCAGCAGTCCATTCTCAGTGCATCATTCGGGATACAGGTTGTTTGAAGCAGATGTACTGGACATCCTGTCCAACCTACAGGACTCTGGTAGAACCCAGAAATCTGTACATTCTGTGTATCGTGCCCAGCCTAGACCTAGGCAACAGGTGCCCTTAAACCCAGTCACTACCAGACATAGATCTGCAACTAGACAGCAGGCAAGAATAGGCAGCAGCCTTGCTCCCAACCAGGCTGCACTCCAGGTGCCCACTCAAAAGCCTGAAGAGGTAGCACTGTAGCAGCAGCAACCGGCTTTGTGTGACTCCTTCCTACTCCCCACACCACCTGTACCTCCAGAGGTGGTGGTTGGGTGTCACCTTTCTCTCCACTTGGACCAGTGGAAAAAGGTGGCTTCAGATGCTTGGGTCCTGCAGATAATAGCATGATGTCATGCTCTGGAGCTTCCGGAACCACCTCCAGACCATCCACCAGTGCCTTCTTGTTATCCTCCAGAACACATTCCTTTGTTCCTGGAGGAAATTGACACCTTGCTTTAAAAAAAGGGCAATAGAACCTGTCCTCTTGGAGGAAAGGAACCCAGGGTTCTAGTCTCGGTACTTCCTAGTCTCAAAATCGACAGGGTGCCTGAGACCCTTTCTTGACCTCAACGATCTGGCCTTTTTATTTTTATAGAATACAGGTAGTTCAAAATGGTCACACTGCAAGGCCAACTTCCACTGCTTCAAGTTGGGGACTGGATTTGCTCCCTGGATGTTCAGGATGCTTACTTCATATCAGGATTAGCAAATCACACGGGAAATAATCTAAGATTCTTGTTTCAGGGAGAACACTACCAGTTCAAAGTATTGCCCTTTGGCTTGTCATCTGCACCACAGGTAAGTACCAAATGTTTGTCGGTGGTGGCAGTAGCCCTCCGCAGGGAAGGCCTACATGTCTTCCCATACCTGGATGACTGGTTTTTCAACGCTCACTTCAAGGAGCAGCTTTCCCACACCCTATATCGTCCCAGAGACCTGTTCAGTGCTCTTGGGATTACTGGCAAGATCCCATAGTCATTCCTGACCACTTGGCAATGACTGCAGTACATAGAGGTAGTCCTAGTTCTGGATGTAGCACAAGCCCTACCCTTCTGGCCTCAGGATAGGGTTGAGCATCTGATGGCATGAGCCCAGATGTTCTACAGCTACAGGTATGTTACAGGACATTTCCTGAGGCTTCTAGGCCTGATGGCAGCTGCCATTCTTACAGTACCGATGGCAAGGCTGCACATGACAGTCCCACAGTAGACATTAAGAGTCCAGTGGAACCAGTGCATGGACGGTCTAGAACAAAACGTTCTGTTCACCTCCCCTGTGAGAAACTGCTTCAGTGGTGAAAAGAACTCACCCATTTGCGGAAGGGGGTTCCCTTCCTGATTCCCTCCCCTCGTGAAATTCTCACTACAGATGCCTTAGCACATCTAAGGCCTCATCAGACACAGGGGAACATGGATGAAAGTGGGGAGCACCCTACACATAAACGTCCTAGAAATGAGAAGTGTTCGGTATGACCTTCAGACCTTCCAGTCCCACCTCTTCCAGGGCCATCTGTTAATTCAGATGGACAGTGTAGGTGTGATGCACTACATCCGCAAGCAAGGAGTGGGGGAGGGAACTGGGGGTTCACTATCCTGAGCTGCCATATCACCAGGACATCTTGGCTTTTGACTAAAAAAAATATAACTACATACCTTTCTGTGTTGAATTCAGCTGGAGAGGGGCTCCGCTTTTTAATGCGAATAAATGATCCTGCAGTATCCTCTGCTCCATTTAGTTTTTACCCTGTTCATAGTTGAAAAACAGCTTTCTACTATTGCATTAGACACAGGAAATACTCAACACATTCACAGGCTTCAACAGATTAGGATGGGAATTTTGGAAATCACATGCCAGCTTTAACCAGATAGCAGAGGCAGACCGATTCATGAAATTGGTTTGAGCAGAAATCTTCAACTGTTGCTGTTCTGCAAGCAGCAGAGCACTGTCACAGCCAGGCTGCAGCAGTTCTGAAGAATGGTAAGCCACATTGTCACCATATAGCTCTAGCTCCTTTGGGTCTCTTAGCCAAAGTCTGGTATACATTTTGCACAGCTATAGATACTACTTTCATCGGTCAAAGAGAACCTTTCTTCACAACACTTCTCAAAGTTTGTAATGTATTCCTTACATTGCTGTTTAAAATATTTAACAGCTTGGCCACCGGAATGTGATAATTTCACACCCTTGTAAGTGACTTCAGGAGATGCATTTTTTAAGAGAATTTTCAAGTTCATTGCCACCAATGGGACCACTCTGCTTTGCGTGTTTAAGATTGTTTCTCAAAGTTTCAACAGAGCTAAGTAGCTCTGGCATTTCGACTACTACTTTTTGAAGTGCTAGTGAGAATCTTGCAAGTGGCTGAAGCAACTGTTCAAAATACAAAAGGTGGGCCACCATTTGGAATTTAGTCATAAGTTGCAACACTTCCTTGGCTTTGGCCTGGCTCTAAGTTGGGTCTGCGTCCATAGATTCTGAATGGGCACAAATTACAGGGTATGATTTGGTAACGGCCTGGGTGGCAAGAAGTTTATGCTGCACCCTACATGTGCCACAAGCCTTCTTGGGCTTTTAAACTGACACATCTCCATTACCTGGGCAAGGGACCACAATTTTTTGAGTCTTTTAGGACTTTTGTAATAGAGATAAAACAGTTGGGTCAGAAAGTTTTAAACTTCATTGAAATGTGTGTTATCCAAAGCTTCTTTTATTGCCAGTTCTAAGCTGTGTGCGAAACAGTGAACAGCAACTAACCACTCAGTGTCTTCTCTTAAAAATGCAGCAAGACCCCCCCATCTTACACTCATGTTGGCAGCTGCCCCATCAACTCCAAACCCAACAATTTTTTTATACTAAGGCCACTCTCTGCAAGAACTTCTAAGAGAAGATTTTTCAATCCCTTACTTTTACCATCTGATACAGCTTTCATTTGTAGAAATTTAGTCTCCACATGACCATTGCTGAAATGTACATAAATAATGCAAACCAGTTCCTTTTCAGTTACACCACTGTCAGTACTACCTTCCATAAGCACTGAAAAATAATTAACATTTTCGATAGTTACCAGCAGTTTTTCTTCTAGGTTCTTGCCAATACTCATTGTGATTTCTTTCCCACTAAGAGTATTAATGTATTTATTGCCCAAATATATTCCATGGTGCTTTTCTTGTTCTGCTGTCGCGTCAGACTTTTTAATATGGATGTCCTCTTTGGCCATGATATACAGGATCTCCATCAGCCTGTCTAGAATCATTCTGTGATGTTCCTCTGTATTACTGAAAGCACTCCCTAAAAATAAATTAAAATTGTCTAGTCTTTCACCCCCCCACACACTATTTTAAATGTACCTGTTGTGGTGTGGTGATGTATCAGGGCTCTCGGTAGGATTTTGAATTTGGGGGTCCAGGATTTTCTTTAAAAAAAAAAAAAAAAGTGGGTCCACAGCCCAAAAGTGAGTCCCTGGCAAATTTCCAGGGGTCACCATGTAAATGTATCGAGCCACTCCCCTGTGCTCGCAAGTCTCGTTGTAAGAATTGGTAGAGCATGGAGGTATGTTCCATTGGTTTCTGTGGGGCTGTGTCTTAAACAAGAATTTTTAATGGTTTAGAGGGCAAATTAAAACAAATTATGGCCACTGCTCATCTAACCAGGACCTTGTTAGTTGAGTGGTGGCTGAAATTTGTTTGAATCCCCTCTAAAACATTAAAAATTCTAATTCATACTCACACAGACACAGTGGAGCATGCCCCAGTGCTTTATTACAAGATGGGGTGCAATCTGCTTGTGGACTTGAGGGCTTGGGAAGGAGCGCCTCAGGGACTTTAGAAAAACAACCCTAGCGTCCTGACGCACAAAATGTGCGTAAAGGACGTGTAACCACATCCCCGAGAGCTCTGTGTATACCAAATGGTGATCCTAGTTTGCCAAATTTTAAAATGTTAATAGCTTTCTTGTACTGCTCTGTCTGAAGATGTTTCCGGATGGTGTCAGCTTTTTACTGGGGGCCTGTTATCCCTGCAGTTAATGCCTCACTGAAGTGCCTTAACCCATATAGCTCATCTCTGTACTTGCAGCGCAGTTTGCAACAAACATGCACTGCAAAGTCTCCCTTACTGCTAATCCATAGCTAATCTTTTTCAGGATCATATTGTTTTGCGCCATCCTTAAGCAGTTACTAGTTTTACTCCAGCCATGTCAGACAGACTACAATTATTAAAAAGTAAGATCTGAGGCAAACAAGAGGTGTGTGGGTGTGCGCTTAACATATTTCAGAGGCTGTCCTGCGAAGCAAGCAAAATTGCAGCTTAGCTGCATCCTGCATAGCTAACTGTGCAGCACTGCGTGTATTTCAGAATTCAAGAACCGTGAGTCTGGCCCCACCCCAGTCTCTCTTCAGCTATTTGGCAACACAGGCTTGGCTGCCTCGTAGCACAGTTACTTCATGGTGTGAAGGTTAGTGGGTGAGACAGATGCAGACTCTGATAAAAGGTGTAGAACGCACTTTGCAGTATTTATTTTCCAAAATAAAATAATAAACATACAGAAAGGAAATAGGTGATTAGTCCTTCAGTTCTGCAAAAACAGTGCACAATTCCCTCAGTGCACAACTTCCAGGCTTCGTTCCAGCCAAACAGATTCCTAGCACATAAAAACGTATATGTACTATGAGCTGCTTCTTCCACAACAGGTCTTCACTGACTGACTCATCTCAGGAGGTAGGCTTTTAGCCCCTGCCTGCTGCTGATGTCAGCTCCATGTGAGCTGTCTGACTTAAAATTCTCTAAGTATAAACAGGCAGGATGATTCATCCTGAATAAACATAGACAGGCTGACTCATCCGACCTTTACACACCTCTGCTTCGCCTAGGAAATAATGTTTTGCTTTTGGCTTCTTGCAAACCTAAAGCAGTTTACACAGAATAAAACACAGAGTGCAAAGCTCTGTTTCAATTCTTTTTCATTACCTGCATTCCCTTTGTGTTTGCCTACAGTACAGCACAGGAGAAGACGAGCAACTTACTGCCTCTTGTCTTACTTGTATGTTCCTTATACTGTACTTGGGAGGAGGGGGGAGAGACTATAAGACTGAAAGTGGCCAGATTTCAACCTGTAGCTAGAACAGTAAACTTACAAGAACAGGACAGTGTAAAAGAAAATGCAGCACAAATTCAGGCAGGGGCTCTGACGCTGTCACATACCCCTCTCTCTAAAATCAGTCAAATCTTTATTTTACCAGGCACGGCACCATTGAGAAAAACTCATTTACAAGGTGGACCTAGGTAGGTCAAAGTATAAATGCAGTAAATAAACAATAATGCAACTTGAGACAACATGTATACATATAAATCGGGGACATTTACAGATGAATAGCTATAGAGAAAAAGGCATTCAGCACTTTGGAGATATACATTCATAATCAATATATACAATATAACCACGTAGGTTCAAGATTCATTAGCTAGGTGGATAATTATTGTAACAAGTAAAGTGAACCAGGAGTGACAATGAAGATAGCTGGTAAACTGCTTGATAAACTGGAGTGCAGCCAGACGTGAAGGCACAGTGGGAGCAAGGGAGAAGGAACAGTGGAGGGGAAACAATACAAATGGATGAGCCACTCCCCAGAATAGAGGGTCATTAGCGAAAACATTTGTATGTCTCCTTGATGGAGCGATCAAGCATAGTTTTAAAGAAGGAAAGCTTCACAGGGGTTGCAAGTTTGGGTTTTTTGAATGGTGTTCCATAGGACAGGAAGGGCAAAACATATTGCTGATTTACCGTAGTGAGATCTAACCTTGGGAATGATAAAGGTGATATGGGATAAACTTCTCAGCGGGTAGCTACCCATGACACAATGGGGTAAACAATCTGAAATATCACATGGAAGCATATTGATAATGGCTCTATATGTCCACAGAACTGAATTCGTTTGACGTCTAAAACTTGAGGGAATTCCAACTTAAAGTTAAACAAAGAGATCAGTGGTGAGTGGAATAAGGCGCACTCGTAATAAATCTAAATGCTCGGTGGTAAAATGTATCAAGCTTAGTCAACGCAGATTTCGGGCCTTGCCGATACAGAAAGTCAGCATAGTCCAACAACAGAATAAAGGTTGTTTGGACCAGTCTAGTTTTTGCATCCAAAGTTAGTAGATGTCTGATCCTAAAAAAGAGACTAAGCCTTTGCGTAAACTTTTTCAAGAGCGCCTCGATATGGCTGATGAAAGAGAGTTTATAATCTATCCAGACACCTAGATATTTAAACTTCGCCACAGTTTCCAGAGGCTCACCTAAAAACGTGGTTATTTGTGGTGCAGTACTGTGGTTACATTTTTTGGAGGCATTGACTGAAAGGGAAAAGAGCATAGTCTTAGTTTTTTAGCATTTAGGAGTACCTTTAGGTACAATAGATTTTTCTGCAGTAAGTTAAATTCAAACTGGAGGTCCCTACAAGCTAGTTCCGGAGAAGGCCTATCAATATAAATGACAGTATCCTCAGCAAACAGATGATAAAAGAGAACCAACCAGTCTTCAATATTTTTTTTTCTTGCTTAGGCTGGTTTCCAACCTTTTTACTTATTTCTATGAATACCATACGTGACTGCCGCTATGTTTAAATTTCAGGTGCCATACATTTTCAGATTTACTTTGTACTTGCATCCCCCAAATCTTTTAGGAGTATTCATATATTTCAGTAAACATACAGACTTAACATTAGCAACATTTCTCCATTTAATTGTCATTACAGACAGGAACATTATCAATTGTTTAGACATAGGCATACAGTTCCTGATTTTTGTCTCATTAGTTTACATCTTACCCAAGGTCACCTCATCACATGGACTCACCTCATGATACAATGATTTGGTCCCTTCTGATCTTAAGTATACCTCTTCAGTGCTACCTCCTGTAGAGCTTCCATGCCCTTTCTGGATGACTGGACCCAGGTCCTGAAAGAGTACACATGGCTGGCTTTGTTCCTCTTTTCCTGTCTGTTCCCATTTGTTAAACACAGTCACTCTAGGAGCTCGCTGACCTATTCTGGTGGTGCAGATGCAATGTCCTCTTCAGCCTCTGGTATGCCGTCCTCGACTTCAGGTTTGGTTTTGCTACTGGCCCCTAGGGCCTAGACGCACCAGTATCCCACTGCTAACACCAGATGTGAAGGTTAGTGGGTGAGACGGATAAAAACAGACTCATGTAAAATGTGTACAAAGCACTTTGCAGTATTTATTTTCCAAAATAATAAACATACAGAAAGGAAATAAGTGATTAGTCCTTCAGTTCTGCAAAAACAGTGCACAATTCCCTCAGGGCACAACTTCCAAGCTTTGTTCAGCTTGCATGTTCTGTGACAAACAGTGCACAATTCCCTCAGTGCACAACTTCCAAGCTTCGTTCAGCTTGCATGTACTATGAGAAACAGTGCACAACTTCCAGGCTTCGTTCCAGCCAAATGGATTCCTAGCACATGAAAAGTTGCATGTACTATGAGAAACAGTGCACACAGACAGGCTGACTCCTCTGACCTTTACACACCTCTGCTTCATCTAGGAAAGAATGTTTTGTTTTTGACTTCTTGCAAACCCAAAGCAGTTTACACAGAATAAAACAGAGTGCAAGGCAGTGTTTCAGTCATTTTCATTTCTTATATTCCCTTTGTGTCTATTTGCAGTACAGCACAGGAGAAGGCAAGCAACTTACTGCCTCTTATTTTACTTATATGTTCCTTATATAGTACTTGGGAGAAAGGAGAGAGCAACTACAAGACTTAAGTGGCCAGATTTCAGCCTGTAGCTAGAACAGTAAACTTACAAGAACAGGACAGTGTAAAAGAAAATGCAGCACAAATTCAGACAAGGGCTCACACGGGAACAGCAAAAGTAGACCTTTGGAAGGAGAAAGAGTGGCAGATGGACTCTGGGCTAACTGAATTCTCCCAACATCAGACTGCAGCAGCAGATTTGCTCACCCCCCTCTCCAGTAGGCTGGCACTACTAGACACATTTGTTAAATCCTTAACCCTCCCATCCTGACTGGCTGGGCATCCCTCAGAAGTTTCGCGTGCAGGGCAGAGGTAGGTGATCACACTGCATAGCAGGGCACCTTATTTTTCACACTGGGCTGGCACAATATGTCCACACTATACAATTATCATTGCAAAAGCAGGGCACAACACTGAACAGCTCAGACAGTTTGAGTAATCCCCCACTTCACACCCCCCAAACCACTGTCAAGAGCAGGACACAGCACTTTAGTCATAGTTCAGTAAATGTCTCTTTTCCCATCACAGCAAAAGCTGGGCACAGCACTTCAGTAGTTCAGTAATGTCTCTTTTCCCATCTCTGCAATTAAAGCACGGCAGAACAATTAGCTGATGTGGTATTGAACTGTTACTGGTAATTAAAACCTTTGAAACTTGAAAACCTGGCTTAACGTTTTTCTTTGGGAAACTGCTTCTATCATTTGCCTTGTGGAGTGCTAGAGCCTTGGTTCGTTTGTATGCACAACACTTAGTTCAGTAATTGTCTCTGCAGAAGCAGGGCACAACACTTTAGTAGTTCAGTTAAATGTCGTTTTCCCCATCACTGCAAAGCAGGGCACAGCACTTGCCAGCCAGCAAGGAAGGCAGTATAGCGCAGTGGTTTAAGGCTCTGAGTTGCAAATCTGGTGACATCCAGCAGACCAGACCTGGGTTTGAATCCCTCAGCTTCCACTTGCATACTGTGTGACCCTGAGCAAGTCAGTTAACTTCCATGTGCTCCCAGGTCGCTCCTATAAAAAAGCTTTCAGTTTAGTGTACTACTCCTGGTTAAACAACTAAATAATAATAAAAAAAAAAAAAGCTCACCCCCCAAGTCACTACAAAGCAAGGCACAGTACTTCATAGCAACAGTCAGTAAAATGTCTCTTCATTGCAAAAGCAGGGCACAGTACTCAACACAGTAAAATGTCTCTCTTTCCCATCACTGCAAATTAAGCAGGGCACAACACTTGTGGGCAGCTCTCAGTAGTCTCTCCCCACCCACTACTGCAAATTAGAAGGGCATGATACTTCAGCAGCTCAGTAAATGTATCTTCCCATCACTGCAACAGCAGGGCACAACATTTGGCAGCTCAAAATGTATGTTATGTCTCTTTTCCCCCCATCACTGCGAAGAGCAAGGCATATACTTAAAAATGTCTAATTTAAGCAGGTCACAGTTTTTCACATAGTTGCACTGACTCAGCAGTGAGGCTGATGTCAAACACCAATCTCTGCATTTACAGGGCACAAGTCTGCAGGGCACAACTAAATTTTTCAGACTTGCCTGAGGTTACAAACTATTTTCACTGCAAAAGCAGGCACAATGCTTAAGACAGTTTGTAAATTCGGAGTCAAAAGTTGTCCTTCTCACCCCAGGAATCCCTCAGTATGCTTGACTTATGCATTATTTCTAGCTGGGTTCAGCTGTCCCAGAGGTTGTGCCAGTGCTAATGAAAGCTGGGCATCAGCCATTCCAAAAGTGGCAAGAGCCTGTTGCCTGTAGGTGCTGCTGCTTGAACAGCAGTGCACGCTGGTGGACTCTTTCTTGGAGCTGCAGTTTGATTTTGAGCCTCCTGCTGATTCGAACTATCCTGGTGGTTCGAATTTAGCACACACGGACTCCCCAACTTTAGTTTCCAGGCTCTTAGCCCACTTTGGGCTGACGGTTGGCTCCAAGCCGCTCCTGTGGTTGTGATCTCCCCTGCTGCTCGCCCCCACTCATCAGAAGCCTGTGGAACAGCAGCGCAGGTGGGTGGACTCTTTCTTGGTGCTACAGTTTGATTTTGAGCCTCCTGCTGATTTGAACCATTCTGGTGGTTCGAATCTAGCACACCTGGACTCCTCAACTTGAGTTTCCAGGTACGGATGGCGCCAATACCCTGCCTGCCCCTTGTCGAACATTTTCTTTTATAGTTGCTGTTTGGTCACATGACTGTGTCTAATCTCTCATTAGCTCGTTATATAGTATGTCCACTAGTGGCACTCGTAGCCTAATCTCACTGAACTTTAACTTGTTGAGTATCTAACCTCTCATTAGATCGAAGTACAGTTTGTCCAATAGGGGTTTCCCATTGTTTAGATTGTTTTGTCCCCATCTTACTGTATTCTTACTACTTCACCGTCCCTGTGTTTCTTGGTGAGGCATAAGCATCTCTCCTGTGTGTCTTGCATCTTTTCTTTCTACCCGATCCTGTTCTACTATTTCTACCTCAGTAAATTTAGTACTATTGAACTCCCTAAGCTCATCTACTCTTATACACAGATGGATGCCAAACTCCTAACATTGCTATCAGCTGCACTACTACGCTTACTTCTCTCTCAGCTCTCTTAGCCTCCTGCTCCCTACCCTCCAGAGCCTCCTTCAATTTCCGACTTTACCTTCTTAGACCTGCTTCTTTTGCCATACGGTCAACTTGATCTTACCCCCTTACTACTCCCCAGGGGCTTCATTTACCTTTTATCATATGTTGTTAACAACTGCCTTTTTTGTCATCTGTCTTTTCCCCCTCCATTTGCTTATCTCAAGCTCTGGTACCTATTTCTCGTGGCTATCATTCTGTCTGGTGATATTGAACTAAACCCTGGCCCCATGACCTGTTACTCTCACACAGACTCTTCCCTATACAGTGCAAAGGGGCTCCGTGTTGCCCATCACACTATAAGGAGTCTCATCCAAAATCATGCTGACCTAGAGGCATGGGTTCGACTTTATAAACCAGATATCCTATGTTTATCTGAGACCTGGCTTAAACCCTCCATGCCAGACTCAGTGTATTCCTTAGCCAATAACCTGCTAAGACGGGACTGACCTTCATCCAAATGGGGGGAGGGGTTACCTTATTCTGCAAGACCCATCTTAATCTCACCATCGTTCCTACTCCTCCTCTCTCCCATTGTGAATACCTCCACTACCCTTGCCGCAAAAAAACTTCATATTGTTTATGCCAGTAATCCTCCCCAGAGTTCCTATGCTGGCCTGGAAGAACTTCTAGACCAGGTTGACCAGACTGTTGGGTACAACTAAGTACTCATCCTAGGTGACCTTAATCTAAACTGGATAGGTAAGACTCATAACTCTCTCCTCTCGTCGGTTCAAAGTCTCCATCTGCATCAGTTTATCAATGAGCCTACCAGGGTCTCTACTAACTCGAGAATCGGCACCTTGAGCGACTGGATACTGACAAATTGGATCGACCATATCCCCATAGCAGGTACACTTGCCGACACCATAAGTGACCACTCTCCTGTCTTTTGCATCTGGAATCACTCGTCCGACCTCTCACCCCCTCTGCTCTACATCACCTTTAGAAACTTTGCCAGCCTTGACCAGGGGCAGTTTCTTCTTGGTGTCTCTCTAATTGACTAGTACAGCTTCTACCAGACCCAGGATACCCAGACTGCCCTCAGCCTCTTTCTCGCCAAATTCAGGGCCCTTCAAGATAGGCATGCCCCCCAGATCTCTTGTCGTGTTCGGGGTAAATGTACTAGGTGGCTGCAAAAGGACTTACTTGTGCTCCTTCGTACTAAGGACAAAAGCTGTAAGCGTTTCAAGACCTCAAGCCTGCAGTCTGATTTCAGTCACTATAGGGCTCAATGCAACGCCTGCAAAAAAACAAATTAGATTAGCCAAAAGCAACTACTGCAAACATCTACTTTTTGATGCTGCGGGTGACCCTAAAAAAATTCTGGTCACATGTCAAAACCTTCCTTTGCAATCAACAGTCCCATACCCTCCAATGATATGGTCCTAAATGGTGCACACTGCAGTGATCCTGCTACCAGAGCTAATTCTTTCAATCTACACTTCACTGAGTTATCCAAATACACTACCTCCTTCTCCTCCACTCCACCTGCAAACCGCTGCTCTAATCCCAACTCCGTGGGGGTGGCCCCACCTTTTGGTTTCAAAGCTGTAACCAGGTCTCAAGTACTGAAACTCCGAAACTCTGTTTCGGTCACTACCAGTGTTGGCTCTGATGGTCTGTAACCTAGGATCCTGAAACTCACTGCTCCTTTTATTGCTTCTCCCCGGCTCAAATTTTTTTGCTTGTCTCTGTCATAGTCAAGTCCTGGATGTCTGGAAAATTGCCTGTGTTACCCCAGTCTTTAAAAACATGGATCCCAAGGATATCTTGAACTACCGGCCCATAGCTATTCTCTCAGTGCTCAGCAAACTCCTTAAAAAGTTGGTTGCTTCCCAAACAATTGACTTTTGTCTTAAATAAAATCTCCTCTCTGATAAACAGCATGGTTTCTGCAAGGGTCATAGTATCTCCACAACCTTACTTAAATTTACAAATGATACTCTCTCTGCTATGGCTTCTGGTCTTCTGACTGGAGTGGTCTTTATCAATTTGATGAAAGCTTTTGGTCTCATTGACCATCCCTTGTTTCTCTCCATCCTTCAATCCAAGGGATTCTTGCCACCTGTCATCGCCTGGTTTAGTAGCAATCTGTCAAACCGTACACAAGTCGTGAAATTCAACTCTGCACTCTCCGACACTACCACCGTCAATATTGGCATTCCGCAGGGTTCCATATAATAGGCCCCCTCCTTTTCTCCTTTTTTTATCAACAACAAAACCATAGATGCTGCCTCCTGCTCATCCCTCTTCTATGCAGATGATCTCATCCTTTATACTGGCTCCAAGAATGTCTCTGATATAAATTACAACCTCTCCTCTGTTTTCTCAAAAAATACAAGCATGGCTCCTTGCGCATAGGCTTGTCCTAAATGTGGGCAAAACGCAAGCCATGCTGATTGGCACCGCCTCTAAACTCCGGTCCTGCCAAATCCTGCTCAAGGTGTCCGGCTCTGACAGCTCTTTTATAGAGACAGTAAATTCTTTCAAATATCTGAGAGTCCTACTTGACAAGTCCCTTGACTTCAGCCTCCACATCCAGACCATCTGTAAATCTCTTAGCGTAAGTTAGGGATTGCGTACAAAACAAGTTATGCATTAACCCCATCCACCAGAGTGGCTATTGCCAGGGGTATCCTGCTTCCTTCCCTTACTTATGAGGTTGCTCCCTATACTGCTGTGTCTGTCTGCTCTTTGCAAATGGGATATCACCTACAATAATATCTGCTGTTATGCCTCCTCATCGCATTGGCATAAACACCACTGTCAGCTCTATACAGACCTTAATTGGCTCTCCCCTTCTGCCCTCAGAGTCCTCTCCTTTGGCTCCCTGTTGGATGCTGTTATCAGATCACAAACACCCTCATCTCTAGCCTCCTTACTGCTCACTCAATCCTCCTCCTACGGCCTACGCTCAGCTAACCAATCTCTTGTACATTTCCCAAGATGTAAAACCTCTAAGGGTACCTGTGCTTTCTCTCACGTTGCCCCAATGCACTGGAACTCCTTTCCCCTTAACATCCGTCACTCGTCAACTTGTGCTACATTTTAAAAAGGAGCTGCGAAATTTCCTAACCAAATCTGTCCCTTGTACATGCGTTGAGCCTGCCTAGAGTTCCTCTATCTAGTCCTATCACTGCTGTCCTATCCTTACGAAATGGTGGCAGATCAGCAGAGCAGCATCATGTGTTGCAGCATCAAAGGCCTTTGAGAATGCAATTAGCGAAAAATGCGTCAGGTGACAAAAAAAGGAGGGGCCCTCACTCTTGCTACCTGGAAGTACTCCACCAGCCAGTTAGTATTTCTGGTTTGCTGTTTTTATTGTTTGACTTGTTGGGCTGTGGAATTTTGCAGTGGACACTGATAGGAACATTTCTGAGGACAATGAGATTTGATGCTGCAACACATGAACTGTGAGTCTGTTTTTGATATTATGTACACAGAAGATTAAAGAAATTTGCACTGCATCACTGTGTTAGCATGTCCTTCTAAAGTATGAAGCATCACAATTGTGATAGAGCCTTTTAGTAAGTGCTGGGTTTCTTTTCTGCACCTCTACAGAGTATATATATTCTTTTTTTCATCATACTATGCTTTTTCCTGCTGGCACCCCTAGCGGGCTCGCCGACCTGTACCTCACCTGGGGATGCCCCCCCCGATTGGGGCTGCCAAGGCGGAACTTAAGGTGACTGGAGGGTCTGGCACTAAGCCCCAGCTCATACACGGGGGCCGGCAGAGTTTTTCAATGGAGTCCCCTTGGAGCTGGGAGCGTGGTAGAAGACTTGGTTTGCTGGCCAAGGCACCTAGCTTCACCTGAGCTCTTTCCTTCTAAGACTGCTTGAAAGGCAGAGTAGAGAAACTTACCAGAGCAAGGTAAAAGGATTAAGACTTATTTTGGCTAAGCAGATTTACTGTGTGGTGTTGTTTTTATTTTTTACTCACAGGGATTGCTACTGTTTGTTGCTAGCATTTCATTGTTTTATTTTTCTCTGTAGCAAAGTGTTTCTTACAGCGTATATCTTCTCTGAAATTATTACAGGTGGTGCTGTACAGGTTTTACAGTTTTATCTAACATTAGGATAAACTTTCAGGGTTACTGCATTTGTTGTTGACTGATTGTTTCTGCTCTTACCTCCTTGTTCTTTCGTCCGTGGTTCTTCTTTTTCGGCAAGGGAAGGGCCCAGCCACCCACCCCCATCCCCAGCCACCCCACACTACACTCCTTTTATAGGGTACCACAGTTGTGACATTTCCTGTGGCAGAGCAGGAAGGTGGATCAGTGGGGCTTCCACAAGGTGAGCTCATTTACAGGGCACTAGTAATTTAACTTGTTATAACAAGTTAAACAAAACACAATCAAACCATTACTTGCATTTTTTTCCTTTTTTCCTTCTAATTATTCTGACTAGGTTATAAACCCAGCAACTTATCTGGAATGGATATCATTAACTGCAGGTACTGTGGAACAATTTTCAGAAGGACAGTCTTACAGGATTTAGGACACTGTCCTACATGGGCCTTTGGAGATCTTAGGGCTCAGCTCCGGCAGCATGGGCAGAGATTGCACGCCTCAAATTTCATATTCAAGAGGAAATACATTATAAGAACCACCTGCCATTTCCCCAGCATCGAACAGAAAAACCTCGACCGCAGAGGGTAGTTGGTCCAGGAGGTTGGCAGGTAGTTAGGAGGAGCAAATTGGGTGCCCCATCACTCTCTGCTCTCCAACATATTACCTCCAAAAACCATATAAACAATACAAACAGGTATCTGCCTCTATCTTGGAAATCAAACAAAGAGGCAGAAGACACTGCAGAGCAGGACAATGCAGCACCTGAGCTAGCACAACAAAACTCACCTAAATCAGGAACCAAAACAAAAAAAGCAAAAAGGAAATCCAAAAAACTTCTGATCATAGGAGACTCCATGATTCGGGGAGTTGATACCCATCTCCAGCCAGGGGTAATGGTCATATGTCTCCCAGGTACATCAGCATGGAGAGACACTGACCGCATTGCTAAAATTGTTCACAAAGCAGGAGAAAACATTGATGTCCTAGTACACATAGGGACTAATGATCTCACCAGCCGGGCAGTTGTGGAGACCAAGGAGCACCTGACCAGGCTGGGTGACAAACTATCATCTGTTTCGTCCGGCATCTCCTTCTCTTGAGATCCTGCCAGTCTGGGAGAGGGGAGCAGATGGACGGAAGGTCAGAGAAGGGGAGATAGGGGAGCTAAACACGTGGCTCAAGGGCTGGTGCCAGGAAAAAGGACACAGATTTGTAGGGAACTGGCAACAGTTCTGGGAGCGAAAGTTCTTTAAATTTGATGGACTGCATCTGACTAAGGAGGAGTCAGTGCATTGGGGCAGAAGTTTGACGTCTTTGCAGAATATTTAAACTAGCAAATGGGGAGAGGGTGCAGCACCCTATACGCCGAATGGGAAGAACACCCTCCCCTCAGCTAGTGGTCAAACAGGGATTCAGCATGTTTGCAGTTCATTTGCATCACCAGGTAGAAGAAAAAGGTTTGTCTCCCATACGACGACAGGGGTAATGCCAAACCTCACCCAACAACTAACATACCAAAATCTGGGCCAATGGAAAATCATGTGCAAAATGCTCACAGCCTGGGAAATAAGATCCCAGACCTGCAGGCAATAATGTCAGAGGCTAAACTGGACATAGTAGCAATTAGTGAGATGTGGTTTACCAGTAACCACATTGGGAGACTTCAGTACTGGCTATGTATTGTTCAGAAGAGACCGAGGTACAAAAGGGGAGGAGTGGCCTTGTATGTCAATGAAAATATCAAAGCTACAGAAATTCAGAATACACATAAGGAGCCAGAAGAACTGTGGTCACCCTGGAAGCAGGAAATGGAACAGCCATAAGAACTGGGGTTGTCTACAGGCCCCCAGACCGGGGAGGACATAGACACGTTACTGTTAGAAGATATACAAAACATGACAGCTAAAGGGGAGGTTCTGATAATGGGAGACTTCAACATGCCGGATACAGATTGGTCAATACCAGCAGGAACATCTGCCAGAACTAGACACATAGTGGATTCCCTGCAGGGGGAGGGCCTCAAACAACTGGTACAGCAACCCACAAGAGACAGGGCTATCCTAGATCTAGTACTGACTAACAGGGCAGGGATCACAAATCTCCAGGTAGAAGGTCACCTGGGGGCCAGTGACCATCACATGGTATGGTTCAATTTGGCTACTACATCTAAATCATCCCATTCCAAGGCAAAAATATGGGACTTCAGAGGAGCTGACTTTGATAAGATGGCCAACAGAGTTAAGCTAGCCCTGGCAAAAAGAAACACAGGTGAGGGGGTACAGGCAAAGTGGGCAAGCATTAAGGATTCAATACTTGAAACAACATCCCATTGTGTTAGACAGAAAAGGAAGTGCAAAAGAAGAAGGAAACCGCTTTGGTTCTCAAATACAGTAGCAGAATAGGTCAGAGCCAAAAGACTGGCCTTCAGGAAATATAAGGGAACACAGCAGGATGAAGATAGGGAGACATACCAAACTGCCCTAAGGGAAGCAGGGAAGGCAGTAAGGCAGGCAAAGTCCCAAACTGAGGAAACACTAGCATGAACAGTAAAGAAGGTGACAAGACTTTCTATAGATACATTAGTGAAAGGAGAAAGTCCAGAGGGGTATTGCTAGCTTAATGGAGAAAAGGGAGCATGTGGAGGAGGAGGACCCTGTAAAGGCATCTGTCCTAAATAGATACTTTTGCTCAGTATTTACTGAAGAGAAGGTAGGGCAGGGCCCACAGCTCAGCATCATGGACACAGGGGAGGAGGTGAGCACTACTCCTTCACAAAAGAAAGGGTCCTACAAAGCTTGCTAAGCTCAGGGTGGATAAGGCAATGGGACCTGATGGCATACATCCCAGGGTACTTAAGGAGCTAAAGGTGGAACTAGCAGAGCCATTAGCAGAACTGTTTAGTGAGTCTCTGAGCACAGGAGAGGTCCCAGAAGACTGGAGAAGGTTCATGTGATCCCGCTCCACAAGAGTGGTAGCAGGGAGGAGGCGGGGACTACAGACCAGTCTGTCTTCCTCAGTAGTGGGCATGATTATGGAGGCACTCTTAAGGAAAGGATAGTGCAACACCTGGAATCCATAGGAGCACAGGATCCAAGACAGCATGGGTTTACAAAGGAAGGTCCTGTCAAACTAATCTCATAGATTTCTTTGACTGGGTAACCAGAGTGGTGGACCAAGGGGAGCAGTTGATGTCGCCTACCTTGACTTCAGCAAAGCTTTCGACACTGTTCCACATAGAAGATTGATAAATAAGCTGGGTAGGCTCGGTGGGTCAGAAGTTGGTCAACTGGGTGGCAAACTGGTTGACTGCAGAAAACAGAGAGTGGTGGTAAATGGTATACAGTCAGAAGAGATGCAAGTCACAAGTGGGTACTTTCAGGGATCAGTCCTGGGGCTAGTCCTCTTCAACATCTTCATTAATGACCTTGCAGATGGACTGGAGGGTAAGGCTCGTCTGTTTGCAGATGACACCAAGATCTGCTACAGAGTAGATGATCCAGATGCGGTGGGCAGAATGAGAAGAGATCTGGATAAACTAGCAAAATGGTCAGAAGAGTGGCAACTGGGATTTAGTGCAAAGTCATGCACATAGGGAAGAGAAACCCTGAAGCCACCTATAGGCTGGGAGGGGAGTTGCTAGCAGTCACAAAGGAAGAAAGAGACTTGGGCATCATCATCACTGATGACCTGAAATCATCCAAGCAGACCTCTAAAGCAGTAGGTAAGGCTAGGGGGGTGTTAGGGTGTATTAGTAGGGGTATCACAAGTCGTAAGAGGGAGGTAATAATCCCTCTTACAAGACACTGGTTAGGCCCCATCTGGAGTACTGCGGTAGTATTGGAGGCCACACCTTCACAAGGACATTAACCAAATTGAGGCAGTCCAGAGAAGGGCAACAAATGGTGCAGGGACTGCATCAGAAGACATATGAGGACAGATTAACGGAGCTCAATATGTATACCCTGAGCAAAGGAGGAGAGAGGTGATATGATCGAGGCATTCAAACACCTTAAGGGCATTAACAAGGTGAAAGAGTCTAAGATGTTTAAATATAAGAAAATAGCAGGACAAGAGGGCACAGCATGAGATTAGAGGGGGCCGATTAAGGGGAATGTGAGGAAATTCTTTTCACAGAAAGGGTGGTGGATGCATGGAATGGCTTACCACAAGAAGTGGTGGCTATGAATACAGTGCAGGGCTTCAAACAGGCATGGGATAGGCATAAGGGAGCAATACAGATGACTATGAATAGATAGGCCACTGACAGAGCAAAGGCCGATGGCACATTTATAAGGTAGAAAAAGAAATGGGCAGACTGGATGGACCTTGCAGTCCTTATCTGCCGTCAACTTCTATGTTTCTATGTTCTATGCAGTGACGCTAATGCCAAGGCAAGCATCCGCCCCAGCTCCACCCACATTCCAGCTGGTGCTGTGTCCCCCAGCCTCCGCCAGGGGGCGAGCGACACAGAGACCAGCTCCCTTGCCCTCCCAGGAGAAGGAGAGCAGTCCTCTGGATGCTCGATCTCTCTCCTCCCCTGCTGACCCCCGGTGGTCTGTGTCCGTTCCCGAACATGGGTCACCGGTGTGGCGCAAGTTGTGGCATCCAGCGCCTCAACCCTCAGTGCCACCAGGTGGGGCTACAGAGTATATATTCTAACCAGAGGGGAGGCGATAAAGGGGCTTCACATTTTAGGAGTTTCGGCTCAAGACAGTCTGAGCCAACACTTGTGTTGTCAGAGATAGAATTAAGGAGTTTTAAGACATCAGCCCTGGTAATGGCTTTAAAATGGAAAGGAGGGAGGGTGATCAGGCTCATGGTTGATCTGTGTATGGCAGGGCTTTGGTTGTGTGGGGGGGAAGGCAGAGGTAAAATTAGGTCGGTCAGTGAAGAGAGCGTTAGAAGCATTGGCAGTAGTTGTCGGATTATTACAATGCATGCCATTCAGGACCATTTCATTGGAAGGGAGGGATTTTTGAGTACCCAGGAAGGTCTTAACATGTGACCAGAACTTTCTAGAATCCCCTGCAGCATCAAGCAGGAGTCCTTGCAGTTGGTGCTCTTAGCTAATCTAATTTGCCTCTTACAGAAGTTCCTTTGTGCTCTGTAGCTGTTATAATCTGACTGGAGACCTGAGCTTTTATAATTCCTCCAGTTTTTTTCCCTAGTGCAGAGTAGAGCTAGCAGGTCTTTGTGAAGCCATTTGGTTTGTTTACCATGAACATGCTGAGTAATGAGGGGTTTGTCTATTGTGGAGAGCCCTAAATTGAGTGAGGAAGTAGTCTAGGGCTGTCTGAGCATCTTGAACCAAGTAAAGGAAGGACCAGTCAATTAAGCAAACCTCAAATAGGAACTTAGTTTGATCTAGCCTGGTGAAGTTTCTAAAGATGATATATTTAGGTGGTGGATAAGGGACTACTGAAGAACTCCAGGTACAAAAAATGTGGGAGAGGTCACTTATAGCATCCGCTAGGGTGCCTGCAGTCGTAATTCTGTCAGTTCGATTGGTCAATATCCAGTCAATAAGGGTACCAGAATTTGAAGAGGATGACGCTCTGGTGGGGCAGTTTATTATTTAGTGTAGATTGTATCCTTGCACATTGGAGAGGAGTGTATTATGCTCATTACTTACCCAATTTAAATTCAAGTCACCAAGAATAAGGACTTCATTTTGTCCGATAGCATGGGACACATTTTCAAGCAGTTCTGCTGGGCCAGAGATTCTGCTTTTTGGAGGGTTGTAGGAGCAGATTATATGCATTTTTGTAGCCCCTAAGAGGAGAATAGTATGAAGGGATTCGCAAGAGGAGAGGGCTACGGTGGAAGTGATTAAAAGATTAAGGTGAGTTTTGTAATAGATTGCAACCCCCCGGCCTTCTCAGGAGGCAGTCTATCACATCTATTTAAATTATAGTTAGGCAGGTAGCATGATGAGTTTGGTATTGATGGCTTGAGCCATGTTTCGGATTGGCAGAGAACATCAGGGTGATAGACACCCAGGTCTCTAATTCAGCAAGATTACATAGCAGACTTCTGATGTTAATATGTGCAGCATGTAGTCCCTTAGCATCAGCCCAGGTTTCATCGGAGTGAGAGTATTGAGCCAGAGGGCCCAGATTTAATTCAGCATCACCCGATAGAATGAGAGCAGTGAGTAGAAGCTACCATAGCTTTCTGTGAATAAATGGGGGTTGAGGAATTAAATAGCAAGTGCCTTTTTAATGGTGTAGATGCCAAGATAGATAATGGATCTGGGGAGTAAGAGTGGCTTAAGATTGAGGCACTTTGGTGGTGAGCAAAGCAGGTTTGAAAAAGTGAAATTGGATAGGTTAACGTTGTGGACATGGAGGCATATGGAGAAAACGGTAGGGAGAGCCAGGCTATGAGGAGTAATGTCACACTAATGATCATTGGGGCAGAATTGAGTTAGCCATATTAATACAGAGTAGATGCAGCTGAAACAGGAGCCCAAGGGCACATGGTACACAGGAGTTGAAGTTTGGGGAGTGAGGGAGATACTAGAAATGCTCAGTAGACAGGGGAGTGAATTATCCAGAAGCCAGAGTAGCAAGGAAGCACCCCTAGTGATCGGTTATTATAAGGAGCAAATAGCAAAGTGGGCTGTTTATCACATGACCATCGGTAGCTATGAGAGTAATTGCCCAGATAGCATGGGTGGGAGAGTGGGGTGCCTGCACGGCAAACAGATGAAATGCGCTGCAGCAGCTCTCCGGGCGTACTTGAAACTGTGGCCGATAAGCGGAGCAGCAAGGCTCCAAACAGTGTCTCTCCGGCAGCAGCTTTTTGGGGCTAGCAGCAGGGTCGGTGGAGCGGCTAGGCTCCTGGAAGATTCCTCTGGTGGTGTCTTACTGGTCAGCTTATGGCTCCAGCAGCAGCTGTGGCAAGAGATGCAGCCTCCTGCACGGTTTTCCACATGAGTCCTGCCTGTTCGGGCTGAGGGAGCCTAGGGAGAAGGGAGTGTAGGTTTAAGTAAGGAGGCTGCAGGGGAGGGATTCACTGAGAACATTAGAGGTGGGTTGGGAAAAGAGAGAAATTAGCATAGTGAGTTAAGAACTGAGGATTGGGAGGAGAGAGGAATTGGCACAGAAAGTTAGAAATCGCAGAAGCAGGGACAGAAATGGGAAAAGCAGGCGGAATGGGAAAGGAGGAGTGTAAATAGCAGAGTGAGTTGAGAGAGGGAGATTAGCAGAGTCTGAAAACAGGCACATTTAAAAATATTAGCATAAGCATGCTGTCTATCAGACAGAATCCTTGCAAACACAGGAACAGTGGAAAAAAGGGCACCCGATACTTGTAAAACAGTTGCTGCATAGCATAGGCGTTAGATTTTCTAAAATCGGCTTAAAACAGACAATTAGGCTCTAAAACAAAAGTGAAATTTGCGGCGCAGAATTAGCTCAGATAGTCTGAAGGCTTACAGCAGTTCAAGCAGACAACAGTATTTGAAACTGTGGCCGATCAGTGGAGCAGCAAGGCTCCAAGCAGTGTCTCTCCGGCAGCAGCTTTTTGGGGCTAGCAGCAGGGTCTGTGGAGTGGCTAGGCTCTTGGTAGACTCCTCTGGTGGTGTCTTCCAGGTCAGTTTATGACTCCAGCAGCGGCTGCAGCAAGAGATGCAGCCGCCCGCACGGTTTTCCACTTGAGTCCTGCCCGTTCTGCACCAAAATTGGCCCCTTTAAAATTGCCCTCCATAACTTCCTCTTTAACGCCAGAAGCTGTAAGTGCTGCTAAATTACTGAGATGGCTTGATATTTGAGTGCCGTTTCTCTTAGCCCGACAAGGTCTGGTGGACTGCTATTCTACATAGTGGCCTGACAATGTCCCCAGACTGCTTTTCTATAAGAACTGTAAATACTGTATGTAACATTGCCTGTTAATCTTGTGGAATTATGTTCTTATTGTAATATGTATTTGCACCTGTTATGTCTCCTCTTTTGTGCCTCACATTGTTTTTGTCTTGTCTGCCCTCCCTGTGACGAGGTGCCTTTGTAAATGAGTCCTTGACTCAAAGGTTGTAAATCTGATTTCATAAATAAATAAATTACTAATCAGAGTGACTGGGTGCGGTGGCCAAGCCAGTTGATGCCGAAGAAAAAAGGCGCCAGAAAATTCAAAATGGAATGTGCTGCAGCAGCTCTTCTGGCGTACCTGAAATGGCAGCAAGGCTACAAGCAGTGTGTCTCTGTGGTGGTGGCTTTTCGGGGCTAGCAGCAGCGTTGGTGGAGCGGCTGGTCTCCTGGAAGACTCCGTCTCTTGGGGGTGGCTTACAGGTCAGCTTACGGCTCCAGCAGCAGCTGTGGCAAGAGATGGAGCCATCTGCATGGTTCTCCACAGGAGTCCTGCCCATTCGGGCTGAGGGAGTTGCTCTGTATTTGGCAGAAACTGTGAAAACTGCCTTGTATGCCATTAACTAATAGTTTTGTATGGTAGTGGATGCCAATCACACCGCCTCCAGATCCATGTCCCAAGCTATTTCCCTAAGGATATGTACATGGCTAAGAACCACCAGTCTCTCTCAGGATACTCAGACCACAGCTGTGGATTTTCCCTGTGAGAATAATTCTCTGGGGACAAAAAAGAGGCATACATGAAAAAGGTGGAGGAATACAAAACCACCTACTAAAGCAGTGCAGCTGGCTGGCCCGGTGATGCTGGGGGTTGCGGCACTGGACTGGACACCACACCTCGTGCTGGCTACCCGGGTTCAGGGATGAGCCTGGGTCGGCAGGGGAAGGAGAAAATTGAGCGTCTGGAGGACTGCTCTCTTCTCTTGGGGGTGGGCTTTGGGGATCTCTCTGCTCCGTAGCGGCTCCTGGTGGAGGCTGTGGGACGCAACACCTTGGGTAGGAATGGCCAATGGGGTCTGGTGTCAGCAGGCATCTGCGGGAGGAGGCTGGTGTGCGGCCTCAGTGCACTGACTGAATTGCATGTCCGCACCAGGGGGACGGAACAAGGAAAAATATCCCAGTCTATGGTAGGCAAAGGGGGGTTTGGGGCCATCCAACCACGCCCAGCACCGGGTCCTTCCAGTCAGCCCTCTGGCTCTCTTCAGTGCCTGGTTGTTATATCAGATCATAGATAGAGCGCTAGAGGAGTAGGTGGTCCCACCTTGGGGGACTCGGAGTCGGGGGGGATTGAGCGATCGGATTGCGGTGGAGAAAGGCAGCCACTGGAGGAAGAGCTGGAGGACTTCAGGTGGGCAGGATCATAGCCGAGCTGAGTAACCTGGAGGCGGTTCGGATTGACAGTGAGTAAGGAACATAGATAGAACTTACAATAAAAAAAAAAAAAAAAAAACAGTGCAGCTAAAGAAAAAGCCTCTTAACTGTATAAGCCCCAGGGAAGAGGAGGCAGAGGCAGGGGTTGCTACCTATTCCAGAGCCTTCTACCCCATGCCCAAGGATTTCTTTCAAATGAGAGGTTACTTCAGAGAGTTAGAAGGGCTCAGAAGCGTACTGACCCTGGCCCTTCGCCTAAATCCCAAACCAAGCAAAACCTCTGACGGGGGTGCCCAGGTCACCTCTCCTACCCCAGTAGGGGGAAAGCTAACCCACGACTTCCACCAGTGAGAGCTCATCACCACAGACAAGTGGGCGCTGGAGGTAGTGGGTCGAAGTCTTACCCTGCTGTTCAGAAAGCTCCCCACACAACAGGGACATGGGTTTCAAACCTTTAACCTCCACAGAAAAGTTTCTGTTGGAGTCAGAGGTCAGATCCCTTCTTGTTAGCAAATGCAATAGAAAGAGTGCCCCCCTCCCAGTGGGGAAAGGGTCTCTGTTCCAGGTACTTTCTTTCTTTTTAATACTTGCTGTTTAAGCCCCTTCCATTCACTGCATCTGCCCCTTCCTCGGGGACTCCTGGTACAGCCCTGGCGGCATTGCGGCCATCCCAGCCTCGGCTAACCCCCAGGGTGGGGTGGGGGAACCCTCGAATATCCCTCCAGCTGTGTCGGGTGGCCCATTCACAGCTGCCTGGGTGATGGGCCCATCTCCTGGTGCGAACACGGGGCATCTTTATCCTATGTTCTGGTCCAAGGAACCGGCAGCTTGCTAAGATGCGTCTCCACTCCCAACCTAGGCTGACATCTAACCCTCCCTAAAAGCATCTGCTCCCTTTGACTTGCACTGCCACCTGTGGTCACCCAGGTGGCGGTATAGCAACAGGGTCTGCAGCCCACCCCTCCCCGGAGAAGGAGAGCAGCCCATTAGGCATTCAATCCCTCTCCTCCCCGACTGGCCCTCCAGCAACCTGGACTTGTTACAGAACCCGGGTCGCTGGCGTCACAAGCGGTAGCTATACTGCTGCGCTGGCGGGCCGGCTATTCCAGGTACTTTCTAACTCAAAAGAATAATGGGGACTGTCAACCCATCCTGGATATCAGTACTTGAGCAAACATCTGCTAAATCCCAAGTTCATAATGGTTACACCATCAGTTGTGATTCCCTCCTTACAACAGGGAGACCAGCTAGCCTCCCTAGACCTCAGAGATGCCTATTTTCACATTTCTATCAGAAAGTATCTTGGATTCAGATTGCCATCATACCATTACCAGTTTGCAGTACTACCATTTGGTCTGTCCTCTGCTTCCAGGGTCTTCACAAAGTGCCTGGTAGTGGTGGCAGCCCACCTAAGAAGACAGACAGGAGGTGTCTGTGTTACCCTACCACTATGACTGGCTCATAGTAGGCAAGTCTCCTCAAAAGCTTAGAGTCTCTGCGGCTCACTCGGCTCACCCTGGAGTCACTAGGCTTCCTGATCAACACAGAAAAGTCACACTTCAAGCCAGTACAGCACCTGGGATTCATTGGAGCAGAACTGGACACTCAGCAAGGGAAAGATCTGCTTCCTCTGGATAAGGTTCAGAACCTGGCAAACTTGTTTCTTCTAGGCCAACCAAGGCCAGACAGACATTTCGTCAGACTTCTAGGCCACATGGCCTCTACCACAGCAGTAGTCCCTGGTGCCAGGTTTCAGATGAGGGACATTCATTAGTACCACTTGAGGGCCCATTGGTCTCCGAAGAGAGTCTCTGTCAGACCTCGTTCCAGTCACCAGGTGTCTCCTACAAGCCCTAGACTGATGGAAGACTCACAAAAGAAAGGGTCCTACAAGAGCTCGATAAGCTCAGGGTGGACAAGGCAATGGGACCTGATGGCATACATCTCAGGGTACTAAAGGAGCTAAGGGTGAAAATAGCAGAGCCATTATCAGAACTGTTTAATGAGTGTCTGAGCACAGGAGAGGTCCCAGAAGACTGGAGGAAGGGCTCATGTGATCCCACTCCACAAGTGTGGTAGCAGGGAGGAGGCAGGGAACTACAGACCAGTCAGTCTTGCCTCAGTAGTGGGCAAGATTATGGAGGCACTCCTTAAGGAAAGGATAGTGCAACACCTGGAATCCATAGGAACACAGGATCCAAGACAGCATGGGTTTACAACAGGAAGGTCCTGTCTAACTAATCTCTTAGATTTCTTTGACTGGTAACCAGAGTGGTGGACCAAGGGGGAGCAGTTGATGTTGCCTACCTTGTCTTAAGCAAATCTTTCGATACTGTTCCACATAGAAGATTGATTAATAAGCTGAGTAGGCTCGGGGTGGGTTCGAAGTTGGTCATCTGGGTGGCAAACTGGTTGGTGGGCAGAAAACAGAGTGGGGGTAAATGGTATGCAGTCAAAGAGATGCAAGTCATAAGTGGGGTACCTCAAGAATCAATCCTGGGGCCAGTCCTCTTCAGTATCTTCATCAGTGACATCGCAGATGGACTGGAGGGTAAGGTTTGTCTGTTTGCAGATGAAACCAAGATCTGCAACAGAGTAGATGATCCAGATGGGGTGGGCAGAATGAGAAGAGATCTGGATAAACTAGCAAAATGGTCGAAAGAGTGGCAACTGGGGTTTAATGCGAAGAAGTGCAAGATCATGCATGTAGGGAAGAGAAACCCTGAAGCCACCTATAGGCTGGGAGGGGAGTTGCTGGCAGTCACAAGGGAAGAGAGAGACTTGGGCATCATCATCACTGAAGACCTGAAATCATCCAGGCAGACCACTAAAGCAGTAGGTAAGGCTAGGGGGGTGTTGGGATGTATTAGTAGGGGTATTACAAGTCGGAAGAGGGAGGTAATAATCCCTTTTCACAAGACACTGGTTAGGCCCCATCTGGAGTGCTGCGTGCAGTACTGGAGGCCACACCTTCACAAGGACATTAACCAACTTGAGGCAGTCCAGAGAAGGGCAACCAAAATGGTGCAGGGACTGCATCAGAAAACATATGAGGACAGATTAACGGAGCTCAACATGTATACCCTAGAGCAAATGAGGGAGAGAGGTGATATGATCGAAACATTCAAACACCTTAAGGGCATTAACAAGGTGAAAGAGTCTAAGATGTTTCAATATCAGAAAAATAGCAGGACAAGAAGACGCAGCATGAGATTAGATGGAGGCCGATTAAGGGGTAATGTGAGGAAGTTCTTCTTTCACAGAAAGGGTGGTGGATGCATGGAACGGCCTATCTCAGCAAGTGATGGATATGAATACAGTGCAGGGCTTCAAACAGGCATGGGATCGGCATATCTATCCCCCCTCGACACAGGGTACTAATTAACCCCTAGTATTCCCTTATCCTCAAATGTAGACTCAGAAAGTGAAAGACTGCCCACACACCATTTGGTGGATGCTTATCCTGCCCAGGGCCATATACAACAAAGCATTGCAGCTCTTTGTAAAGGTCTGTTGTTAACTTGTAAAGCAACACTTTGTAACATTAAGCATTGATGCTTGTGCGCATGTTTCCGTAAACCATTGTCTGTCATAATCTGTTTGTTTGTCCTGACGTGGAGCCTTTGCAAAGGAGTCCTTGACTCAAAGGTTGTAATTCCGAAAATTTTATAAATAAATAAATAAGGGAGCAATACAGATGAGTATGAATAGATAGGCCATTGACAGAGCAAAGGCCAATGGCACATTCATGTGGTAGAAAAAGAAATGGGCAGACTGGATGGGCCTTGCGGTCCTTATCTGCCATCAACTTCTATGTTTCTAAAATCTCAGGGAAGGGATTCCCTTCCAACTGAAGGAGCCCTTCAGAGTGCTCACTACAGATAGCTTCCTCCTGGGGTTGGGAGTACACCTGGCAGACCAGTCTATAAATGGGGTGTGATCTCCCAGAGAGTCCAGGTGCCATATTAATCTTCTTGAACTCAGCTGTGTATCTGGCCATAAAGCATTTGCCCCCCTCCCCCCCCAAGCTCAAGGATCACTGTGTCCAAATCAGGACAGACAACACCACAACTATGTTTTACATCAACAGACAAGGGGGCAGAAGATCCTTAAAGCTCTGTACAGAGGAAATGAAGATTTGGCTGCTGGCTTATTCCATGGCTATGTAGCTAACTGCTGCCATCCACCTGCCAGGCAAGGACAATGTGGCGGCAGATTCTCTGAGTCGCATCAGTCAGGCCCACTGTGAATGTACCCTAAACAGGCAGGTGTTGGCTATGGTCTTCAGGAGATGGGACACTCCAGAGATAGACCTCCTCGCATTCAGTCTCAACCAGCAGATTCCCCTGTTCTACTGCAGACCTCTGGCTCTGGGCACATTACCAGTGGAAGCCATGTCCCTCAACTGGACAGGAAGATTTCTGTACACTTTTCCTCTTTTCCCTGGATTCTCAGAGTGCCTCTCAAGTGCAGAAGACAACCAGCAACTATGATCCTAGTGGCTCCAGACTGGGCAAGGAAGCCATGGTACTTTGCTCTTTTCCCTGTCAAACGGCCCGTTCGCCTGCCTCTGAGCCACAGTCTCCTGACCTTGCCTCAGGCAGGGGTAACATACCCCAACATAGAAGCCTTTCACCTCAAAGCTTTGTACTTGAGAAGCTGTAGTTTCCTGACTTTCGGTATTCAGAGCAAGTCCTCAGAATCCTTAGGCTGGCTAAAAAGCCAAGCACCAAAAAGACTTCTGCTTCCAAATGGAAGTGATTTTCCTTCTGGTGTAAAGACAGGCAGATTGACCCTTTGTAACCTAGTCTGCCTTCTATACTGGATTATGTAGTTCATTTACAGGCCTCAGTCCTTAGGGCCCCGTCCCTGAAAATCCACCTGACAGCTGTTTCTCAATACATTTCAGCAGGCACGGAGAACTCTGTAATTTCTCATCCCATTGTCAAGAGATTCTTCAAAGGCCTGCTGCATCTTCAACCCCCACTTAGGGAACCTGTACCTTGATGGGATTTGAACCTTTCTATAGCCATGCTAATGGATGCTCCATTTGAACCTATGGCTACAGCAGATCTGAAATATGTCACTTGGAAAACAGTATTTCTAGTTGCCATCACTTCTGACAGGAGGATTTCGGAGCTCCAAGATCTGCACTGAACCCCTAACTACAGTATATTATCTCCCACAAGGATAATTTAGTTCTTAAAACTAATAGGAAATTATCGCCCCAGGGTCCTTTAGCCTACGTGACAATAATAGAATTCCAGTTGGGTTCAGCTGCTGTGGAGGTGGAGTTAATGCTAATGAATTTTTGTGAATTAGCAAATCAGGAAAGAGTAAGAGGTTACACTCTCTGTAGCAGAGCTAGAGGGCAGGTAAGCATTAATCACCGACAGGAGGGCTCTACTGGTGGATTAATGCCCGCTGGGGGGGCATTGTTGCACGAGGGCGAAGCCTGAGGGTTTCAACCCCCTAGCGGGCATTAATCACTGGTAGAGCCCGACGCTGGAGGTGATTAATGCACTTGTAACACGGCTGCGCGACGCTAGTAGCCATCACAGTTGAAAACTTACCCCTTCCGATGGCCTCTTCTAGTCCTGTATCTCCGCTTCTGCCTACGAGTCCTGCCGTCATGCTCGTCCTAGTGGAAGGCAGTCAGCTGGTAGGAGAGGAACATGGCATTATGAGGGCGATAATGCGCGTGTTGGGCTCGATGAGCAGCGCAGCAGCAACACGGCATTATGAGAGATAATGCCGTGGGCTCGTGGAACGCCGCTTCCCACAACAGCAACAGGGCATTATTGTCTCACAATGCCGTGATGCACCTGCACCACGTGACGCCGTCCTGCCTATCGTGTGGCGCTCTGGCACGGCTCTCCATAATGCCGTGTTACAATCACAATTATTCCTCTGCTGTCTGAGCAACAGTGCTTTCTCTTCACACTTCACTTGAAGAAAGTTTATTTCTTTGAAGTAGTTAATTCATTCATTTTTGTGCTGTTTTCAGTGTATTTTTTTTTTTTAAGAATTTTTATTATTGTTTCACAGTTTCCCCTCTTTTTCTGAGGTAAAATTTCTAATACTTGTGCTATAAAAGTCATGCTTTTAACTTAAAACTATTTAAACATTTAGAGATTCCCATTTTTTATCGGGAACCGCATTTTTTCATCAAAAACTTCTACTTTCTCTGCTGTGGGAACTGTTTATTCGCAGTTCCATTCTGTGAGGGAACCAACTGATTTTCTTTCTTTTCCCTTTTGGGAATAATGATTTTAAAGGTTTTCTGACAAACTGGCATGTCAGAAACGCCTAAAAAGAGGAATGGACCAACAGGATTTAAACATTATCTAAATTGTCATAAGACAGTAACCAAGGCAAACGGGCACAATTTTTGTTTATGTATTTCTTTATGCTCCTTGCCACCCCCCCCTCCCGACTGGCCACTCCTTCAGACCACCTAGGTCTGACACCGCCAAGCTTCACCTCCGCCGCCATCTGCTGCTCCTGTTGCAGCACCCCGGGTAACTCAATGTAACCCTTTGCTGTGTGGTCCCCCTCCTCCGAGGCAGAAATGCACAGAGGCACAGTATAAGTATTCCGGTCGTGGCGGGATCAGCCTGGACTCTTCCGGGGCTGTCCTGGCGACAAGGGCCAGCAGTTGTCATCTGGTTGGCTGGGGGTGTTTTTTCCTGCCCCCCCAACCTGCAGCAGCTACATGCAGCTTTCCCAGCATGACACACAGGTGGCACATGGTCACCCACGCTGCATCATGCGTCCCCGTCTGAGCACCCCCCCTCCCGGAGGAGTGCGTCCTTTGGACACTCTGTATCCTCCCTGCCAGCCTCTGCTCCTGATGTCCTGGGATCGGGGCACAAATCCGGGTTGCCAGCGTGCCAGGAGATCCCCTGTCGCCTGCCGCCATGGACCCGGCACAATCTTTGAGTTGTTCAGGTGCAGACCATAACTGAGCTTTACCCAGATAAACAGAAGTTGATGGCAGATAAGGACCGTATGGCCCACAGAGTCTGCCCCTTTACCCTACCTAATGCATTACCGCAGACCCTAGTTGATCTGTGGCTTACCCTCTCTTCCCTGTTGCTAGAATACTCATGTCTATCCCATGCATTCTTGAATTCTCCTACTGTTTTTTCCCCCCACCACCCCCACAGGGAGTCTGTTCCAAGCATCCACTACTCTTTTTTGTGAAAAAGTACTTCCTTACGTTGCTCATATCATGCCCCCATATTCTTGTACACCTTCTTTTCTGAAAGATGCTGCCCTCTTCTGTACCTTGTTTATACCCTGTTGTACTTGAATGTCTCTGTCATATCTTCCCTCTCTCTCTTCTTTTCCAGGGAATGCATATTGAGGTCCTCTAGTCTTTCCTCATATGATTTTTGGAGCAGTCCTTGCACCATTTTTCGTGGTCTTATCTGGACTGCCTCTATTTTGTCTGTGTCCTTCTGGAGATGCAGCCTCCAGAACTGGACATTGTACTTCAGATGAGGCCTCAGTAAGGATCTGTACAGTGGCATAGCCATCTCCTTTTTTCTGCTGGTTATGCTTCTCCCTGTGCACCCTAGCATCCCACTGGCTCTCCCCACAGCCTTCTCACATTATTTGGTTACCTTTAGGTCATCAGCTATAATTACTTCCAGGTCCCTTTCTTGACTGGTGGCCATCAGTACCTCCCCCCCCCAATCTTGTACTCCTCCCTTGAATTTCAGCACCCCGAGTGCATGATTTTACACTTCTTTCCATTTAATCTTAGATGCCACACTCTCGACCACTCCTCAAGCATGTTTAGGTCCTTTCTCATTTTTTCACACACACACACACACACACACACACACACACACACACACACAGAGTGTTGACCCTGTTGCATATCTTAGTGTCATCTGCAAAGAGGCATGCCTTCCCCTCAAGCCCCTATAGGTTCTTTTAATATTTTGGCATGTATCCCATCAAGCCCCATAGCCATGTCCCCTTTCAGATTTTTGAGTTCCTTTATGACTCTTTCTTCCGTAAATGGGCTGGTGTCCACCTTTCTCCCACTGGTGCTCCTATCCCCCAGTAGTGGTCCTTCTCCTTCCCCTTCTTCTGTGAATACTGAACAAAATTATTTGTTCAAGATTGTTACTTTTTCTAGGTTCCCCTCCGCACAACACCCTTCCTCCTTCTTTAACCTCACAATCCCAACCCTGGTCTTCTTTCTATCACTAATGTACCTGAAAAAGGTCTTGTCTCCTTTCTTAATTGTTGGGGGTATTTTTTTCTCCATTTGTGCCTTTGCACTCCTGACTGCTTGCCCTGCCTCCCTCTGCTTTTTTTTTTAAACTTACTGTGCTTTATAGTCATCATCTTCCGGCGGCTCCCCTTCAGCCACCCCTCCCATCAGACCAGGGATCCTTCCCTGATATAGTGCCCCCTGTGTTACCCCCCCACAGAGTGGAGCCGCTTGAGCCCCCCAGTAGCCCCAGTGGATTCTGTCATGGTTGCGCTTGGGGACCACTGATCCGTGATGGCAGGGAGGCATCATGTGGCCCGCTGAGGCCATTTCTTCTTATTCATGGGGGCATATGAAGTTGGCCTTAAGAATGCAACCTGCACCATGCTTCCCAACACCCCCGAGGAGCGACGATGTCGGTGCTCCAGTAATGGCACGTCCCTGCGGGTCACCTGGGAGCACTGAACTGTAACCACTCAACCCCCTTCCTCCCCTCAGGGAAGGAGCATGCAATGGCTGATCCACCCCTGCCACCGACTGACCCTCGGGCATCCCGAGTCCGTTCCCGAACTTGGGTCCCCCACCTCACAGTGGTAAATCTTTCTGCTGTGCTGGCGGGCCTGCCCCTCTGCTTTCCCAGATACAGTTACCTGTCTTGCCCCCTCTGTGTTTCCTTTTACCTCCTGAAAACTGGCCTTTTCTCTCTTACCTTCCTGGTCATGTACTTTGAGAACCATACTGTTTTTTCTTTTCTCCTTGTTTTGCTTACTTGCCTAACACAAGCGGTTGTTGCCTCTGCTATGGCTCCCTTACGGATAGATCATTGTTTCTCGACATCCCCTGTTCTTCTTTCCCTGCCAGGACTTCCTTGAGTCATTCCCCCATTTTTGCAAAGTCTACCCATCTGAAATCCAGGATCCTTGCTTTCATGTGGTTTGACTCCTCCACTGTTCTCACATTGAACCACACCATATGATGATCACTGGACTCCAGGTGGCTACCCACCGTCACATTAGTTACCATGTCCCCATTGGTGAGGTACCAGGTCCAATATTGCTCCTCTTGTGTTGGGTTCTGCCACAAGCTGCTTGAGACACACCCCACCTGCAAGGCATCCAGGATGCCTCTGCTCCAGGCTGTGGCTACAGCCTGGGTACACCAGTCCACATCAGGCAAATTGAAGTCTCCCACCAGCAGCACTTCACCTTTGGCTGTCATTTTGTGGATGACTTTCATTAGTATCCCATCCATCTCTTCCCCTTGTGGTAGAGGTTTGTAGATCACACCTGTGTGAATAACCGTGCCATTTCTTGTCTCCAGTGACCCACAGTGCTTCCGCTTCCTCCTGCATTCCCTGAACTTCAGTTGCTTTGATTCCCTCCCTGACGTAGATAGCCACCCCTCCACTCTTTTTTTCTCCCCACCCTGTCTTTTCTAAATAGAATGTAACCTGGTATGGCTATATCCCATTCATTGTTCCCCATGAACCATGTCTTGGTAACAGCGACGATGTCCAGGTCTGCTTCTGCCATGATGGCCACTAGATCTGGGATTTTATTTCCCTGGCTGTGTGCATTCGTGCATGTGAAATTCCATGTTTTGCAACTTCCCCTTCTAGTAGCTCCCCTCCTATCTCTGTGTCTTCCCTCCCGTCCACTCCTGTTTTTACTCCCATTCTTCTTTATATCTGCCATCCTACCAATCTTGGTTTTAGGTTTCAGTGTCAATTTCCCAACCCCAGGGTCCTTCCTACTGACTGCTTCATCCAGTTTGGTGGGGGGGCAATTAGCTTCTTCCTGCCTACTATCACCTGCCCCCTTGGCTAGTTTAAATGCTTGTCAATGAAGCATTTAAATCTCTCACTAAGCATGTCCGTTCCCCCCTGGATAGATGCAGTCCATCCCACTTGTATAGGCGTGCACCCCTCCAGGTGGGACCCTAGTCCCCAGTGAAGCCGAAGTCCTCTGCTCTGCACCAGACCTTCAGCCATGCATTAAATCTTGTAGTGTGGAGTGCCCTGCCTTCCCCCTTGCCATTGACTGGTAGCACCACTGAAGAGGTTACAGTGCATGCCACTTGTCTAAGACCCCTTCCCAGCTCCCTGAAGTCCTTCTGCATTACCCTAACCTCAACACCAGCCAGATCATTTGTCCCCAGGTGGACAATGATGTCTAGCTCTCCCACCCATCCTGCTGCATCAGAAATCCTCTGGATGCACTTTCCATCCATCCAAGCTGTGGCACTTAACCTCCCTCTTTCCCACTCCATCTGCCCCCACGTCTACCCCCCTAACAATAGAATCCCCAACCAGGAGTTGCTTCCTCTTCCTCTGGGGTCCTCTACCTCTTCCCCGGGGTCTCCACCGTGGAAGATACCCACGTCCTCCTTGGTCTGCACTGCGGGTGCCTCCATGGGACAGTCTCACCTTGCCAGTGCAGCATAGGAGTTGTGGAGTTTAACCGTAGGAGGAATGTGCCTCTGCCCCACCACCCACACCCTTCCCGAGCCCACCATAGTTCAGACACTCTTCCACCTAGGCAGCCTTTGAGGCAGTGGGGGCAGACTCGGCAGTCCCTGGAAGAAGGACAGAGTACCCTGAATCCTGGCCAACTCTGCGTGGAGACAAGCAACCTTCTCCCTGTGCTCTAAATTTTGTTCCAAAACTGTTTAAAAAGAGGCATAAGCTTAAAGATAGGGCCTCTTAGGATCCCCTAGAAAATAAGTTTGATAAAAATCATAACAATGATCAAGCTAAGAAAAGACAACATGTGCAGGTTCCTGATTCAGTGCCTGCAAAAAAGAAAAAAGAGAAACATATCACTGCCCTTCCTGCTGAAAGGCAAAGGGAGATGCCAGTGACACAAAAAGATACACCCTCTTCTGAAGAAATGGCTGTGGCTTGGTAGATGTACCAAACTTTACAGACTATGGGCAACCTTTTTTTTTTTGTATCATCTTTTTATTAAAATTTCAAGAATATAAAAGACAACACATGGCAAAACAAAAGACCAGAAACAAGGTCAGTACAACAGTTAGTTAATTACAAACCGTTACAATCACTATCAGACTATAATAATGTTCATCATAGAGTCCATTGTGTAGTTGAATGGTGGGTAGATCAGTCGAGCAGGCACAGAACAGGCAAATCCTAGAAACTATAAAAACAAAAAGCAATATCAAAAGGGTATAAGAAAACCTTGGCTTCAGGAAATAATAGAGGGAAAGGGAAGGGAGTCCCAAGTGGTCCCCAGGATCCAAAATAACCGCCTCTGCCAGGCAGCACACATCATGCCATGCCATCACGAAGAGCCAGGGCTTCTGCCTGAGACAGTGAGCCTAAAAAGGATTCCCAAACCCTGACAAAACAATGCTCTTTCTCCTTTAGGACAAAGGACAGGTGCTCCATGGCCAAAGCTTGTATTGCCAAAGTCTTCCATGCCTAGACCATGGGTACCACACCAGACACCCAGATATTCAAAATGTAGTGTCTAGTAAATACCAGTAATACTCTGATCCAGCAAGGAAAAAATTCCCACCTCTGTGCTCTGCAATCTTCCATCCCAAAGAGTAAAGCAACAGGGGCTACAGGCAAGGGGTATCCCACCATGGTCAGTATCTCAGCTGCCACTGTCCTCCAAAAATTCTGTAACACTAGACAGGTCCAGAAACAGTGGAGGTATGTTCCAGTTGCAGTTTGACATCTACCACATAAGGAAGATATTCCCGGGTGATACTTATGTGTGTAATTTGTGGAGGACAGTACAAATGGTGGATACACTTAAATTGTGATTCTTTGTATTTATTACAGAGCAGAATCCCCATATGAGATTGTAACAATAATCACCAGTCCTTTTCATGAATGGTGGTATCCAGGTCCCTTTCTCATAGCGCCTTACTCATCTGCATATGGTCTGGTACAAGTTGCCTGTTCTGCCTCACTGCTTTTCTAATTACCCCTTTAGGGTCATCATGAACAGTATATATCAGCTCTTCCACAGGGGCCAGCTCCGAAAGTTCTACTGGGTCCCTGTTCAGCCCCCTCCAGTAGGCCCTGACCTGCAGATATCTAAAAAAGTGCATGTGGAATAAGTCCATGGTCCCCTGCAGGTCCGCAAAAGAGCACAGCCCCTCCCTATTATACGGAATACCTGTGCATTCTATGCCCTGGGATTCCCACTCCCTGTACCTCCCATCTGATAAACTAGGGAGAAAAAAGGGGTTTCCTGCTGTCGGGACCAGCAAGGTCTCGTCCTCCAGTATTCCCCAGGCAACATCTTGCCCCATCTGGTCCTAATACTCTTCACCCTGCAGACCCTGGACTTAGCCAAGGCTTTTATTATGATGTGGGTGATGAAAATGAACTACAGGATGAATCTATTGAACCAGATGTATCCCCCTGACCAAGAGTTTGGTACCCCCTCTAATGGTCAGGAGGTTTTGTCTTCTCAGCCTGAATCTTATTTATGTCACTCCAAGAAAACAGACTCTGGCATGCACGAGAAAACCCCTACACGCATGAGCTGCCTTCAGCTGCCTTCCACGTTCACAATGTGTCTCTCGTTCGTAAGAGGGCTGTCAGTGATGGACATCTTTGAGGGGGGAGCTTATGTAGGCAGCGCAAGTTAACAGCAACTGGCACCCGTCATAGTGGATGATCTGTATCAGGAGAAAGTTTCTCTCAGAAGTGCTATCCCTGGCTATAAAAACCAAAGCTGACAGTTTGAATATCAGCTCCCTTATACGTTTGAAATAAAGACATCACCGTGCAATAACTCATTTCGTTCTGTTTGTGATTTTTTTTTTTTTTTTAACTTCAACTTCCTTGTGAGGTACAGTCGGCAAGTGCATCAGGATGCAGAAGTGTGCTCCTGACAAGATTACATAATTGGACTGTCAGGTTGGTACAAGCGGCCATACATAGTGGTGGTTTAAAAATAAATAAAATAATCCGTCACCTTGCTATTCCTGAGTTCATGCTTCTTTGTTTTTTCTTTTAACTAATGAACACATCTAATTTTAATAAATGCTTGTGTTTATGAACATTGCAAAAATAAAGTTCCCAATTTTTATGCATTTTGCAGTTTACGCCTGCAGAATACACTTAATTCCTGCTGTCTCTGAATTGATTTAAAAGAAAGAAAAATGGGGTAGAATGCCTTCCAGCCTGCAAACTATCCCAGTAATTGTGGCAGCAAGGTTGTACTCATTAGAATAAATTTGTGATATTGCAAATAAATTTGTGTTTTCACACTTGTAATGTATGCGATCCGTTTTCCAGCAGGTTTACGTTCTAACGAATGGAACTATTATGGCTGTGAAACAGCAGCTTAGCACCTGGTGTATCGTTCAGGTGTAGATGTCATTGCTATTAAATTTTATCACATTGCAAAAAATGAATGGTAGAGAAAAATGTCAGCAGTAGTTTTTTCAAGATTTTTTTTTAATTAACATAGTTGTATACACTGATTCACGACACAGCCTGCTTCTGTCGACTGCTCCCTGTTCAGATCATGACCTTCTGTATTCAGATAATAAACTGCATATAGCTTGAATCGTAAAAACATTGAGTGCTATTAAATAAGGCTATAAGATGCCCATTTATACCGTGTTTGTTCATCGGTTTCTCTCAATATCTGCTTAATGTTTGAATACTTTATAACCAATTACTGTAAAATTATCTCAATGTCAGTTGAGCCCTGCATCTTCCAGTTTTAAAATAAGTAGTGACTGATACTCGGAAAGGAGCATTACTATTACCTATTACTCATGTTCTCAGGTAGTAACAGGCTATGGGGCCAATAAAGACCCTACCATACCTCCCCACAACTATAAAAAAAAAATTAAAAAAAATGGAAAAACACAGGATGAGCAACATTATGTACTAGCACAGTGTTCTGCCACTGCAAAAACGATTAACATCCTGTTAGCGAATTACAAGTGTGAAATTAGATTTGCAGCCTATTTCCACACGCAGATCATGTGAATTTGGCTAGATTCACCATCATTCACTATATCGTGACTCAGTTTAGATTCAGTGACTAAAACAAAGATCAGATGCTTTATCAACTGTATTTTGCATGTAATGTTTCTCTAAGTTTTGCTCGGAGGGCCTACTGTCTTGACATATCACTGCACTTACTCCATGTACTAAACACATTTGTCATTTGTTTTGACCCAAATTAAAAAAAAAAAAAAAAAAAAAATTTAATGTTATCTACCCTCATAAACAACCTCTTTCTGTCAGCCAGTACTAGTGTCCACCCTTGAGGATGTAATTTTAGGTCTTGTAACAGATGGGGACAGAATTGCAGATTTCATGGTGGTGGGGCACATTACTGCAACAGGATGACTAGAGTAACGTGCACCCGTGTCCGATGTGGTCATGGCAGGTGTACCCCCTGACTAAACAGAGTCGCTGAAAGATGGGAAATCACAGTTGTTCCTTCTGAAAGTGATGACAGAAGTACTCTGGAAGCAAAAATCTCACCAGCCTGGCTAACGCACAGTGAACATAAATTGCTCCCTAACCCAGGATTGCCGTGAAGGTAAGGGGTAAGTCACTATGATGCCTCATTGTTCTATAACACTGGGTTGGCATATTTTTGTGGACTTATTCGTAGCACATGATCTGCCACTCTACGTGTAAAAATACTGTGTGGCAGTCTTTGGCTAAAATGTTCCTATTATTTTATTCAACCTGCCTAATCGTATCGGGGGATGTGTTGCACATCGTTTACTGGTATATACTGTACAATCTGTCAGCAATTTGTGACTAAATATTACTGTGACGCAAGGATTTTTTTTTTACGCATTATAGGGTACCATAGAATGGGTCGTGATATTTCCTGTGCTCTGCAGCCTGCTATCAAATCGCTTTAACTCAGCTATTCAGCTGTGAGAAATGCACTACTGAAATAATATAATAAATATGACGCTGTTACTCTGCAATAGAATGCAACCATTGCACAGATGTAAAAAAAAATACACAAACATATCACTCAAGCAAGTGTTGCACTAAAAACTAATTAAAGTCTATGTTTGATCGCAATGTAACATTATCTACTTATTGCTACATGGACATTTGATATCACTGGGGTCAGTGGGCAGCCTCAAGAGAGGATGGGATAGGACCAGAGTGAGGGGCGACACAAGGAAGATGAGAGAGAAGCCGGGGAGGGGGGCACTATTTTAGAAGGGAGGCAAGGGGTGGGGGGCAGCTGCAGTTTAATAAACAGCATGCTGCACACTTGAACAGACTAGATAGAGTAAAAGGCATGTATCTGCTGGTAAGTTCATATGTTTGTATGAGTTTAACTGACTTTCAGTTAATCAGGATAGAGGGCCCCAGCAGAGCTCACACTGAGATGTCCTTCCTGCCCGTAGAACATTTCCTAATAGTCTTACAGGGCTAAAAATTTCATATGGTACAGGTTTCTTTCTATAAACAGCTCCACTGTACTGGACCTCCTTTCCCACCATCACTATAAAGGAATACCTAGCACTTTCAAAAGGGCTCCCACCCTCTCGTACTTGGGCGCATTACAAACTATGAAAGACTATGCATTTGACATTTATTGTATAATCAGATATGATGGTTTAGGCAGTGCAGGCAACTTTCAGCTGCAATAATAGAGCTAGAGTATGACATATAAGTGGAATATTGCTAGGCTTGCATGCCTCTGGGTCCTTCATTTAGTAGTTTCTGGTTTAGCCCATGAATCAACTTTCAAACTCTGACCACATTCAACCAGTCCAACAATACTGTGTGGCATCCACTTGTTGCCCATAGGATCAGTCAGTTTATCTACAGCTGTAAATGTATGGCATTTCATTTAAATCAGAGAATGCATCATGACAACTGATAATGTGTCCATTGCATAAACAAGGTAACTGAGGAAAGGAGATGGGAAAACAACTGTGCTCAAAGTGAAGACTAATGATGTTTAATAATATAGAGCACCAATGCTGTTTATAGATGTACTGAACTGCAGTATAAGGTACATAAGTATGCCTAGCATTATGTGGTAATATAATCATTTGACAGCACTGGAGGCTGTATAGCGCAGTGGTTTAAGGCTCTGAGCTGCAAACCTGGAGACCGGGGTTTGAATCCCACAGCCCCCACCTGCATACTGTGTGACCCTGAGCAAGTCACTTAACTTCCTTGTGCTCCCAGGTTACACCTGTAAACAAGCTTTCAGCTTGGTGTGTCTCTCCTGGTAAAACAAAGGTAAAAAAATATATATATTTAAACGTTATTCAGACTGAACGAAATTGTCAGAAAGCCAGACAAACTATAACAGTGCACCTTTAAGCTAGCATAAATTTTGTGCACTACACTGCTTTGTGGGTTACACATATACTTCTACCAGTAACCACGTACATGACTTCACAAAAAAAAAGAAGCTGCAGATTGCTTGCTAGTGTTGACAATATATAGTAACATTTTTGATAATGAGGCATGGTATGTGAAGTGTTTTACTGCTGCCATTCCACATCGGAAACTAGTAGAAATAGATTACTAATGTAAATGATATGTTGCGAGTCAAATCTGTGATCAAGATACATTAAAATTAGCTGTGTTCATATGCCACTGTGTTTACCTCTGTGCAATGTCATAACGTTTGGAGGCTTGCCGATTCTAGCTAACAAAAAAAAAAAAAAAAAATGCAGCACCAGATTCTATTCCTACCACTAACTGCAGTTGAGACAGATCTCAAGAAAAATTGGCTGGTCCCAGCCAGTATGGAAAAGCACAGCTACACACAGAAAATCTTCAACTGTGAATGTGGTAATAAACATGTAATGGCACAGACAGCCCACAGGCTAGTATCCATTGAGTGCAGGGGAAGTGCAGCAAGAAGTACTCTCGTATCAATGCGTGCATGTAGCGGCTGGGGGTCTCCTACTTAATCAGGCCATCTGCTTTGGGTGTTTTGTGCTTACAGTAAAGAGGGGTCTGAAATAAATAGCTAAGCTCTAGAGCTGCACATCTGTTTGTTTTTTTGTTTTTTTTTTACCAGCGGGCATATGAGTTTTAGAATGCAGGGGCCATAACTGTAAACAGTAAAGATTTATGCAGTATGGGAAGGGCACTGACTGGTACAGTCGTGGCCAAAAATATTGGCGCCCTTGCTCTTTTTCAAATAACTCAAAATTTCCTCTAAACATAAGTTGAAATTAACAACAGTACAGTATTTGGCCTCCACAATTCTTTATTTCTCGGTTAATATTATAGAACCTTTGTTTTTGATTCAGAATTTAATATATCCTTTTAAATCAGAAAATGAAAAGAAATGCATTGACAAAATTATTGACACCCTAGACCTAATATTTGGTAGCACAGTCTTTGGTCAAAATAACTGCAATCAACCGCTTCCTATAGCCATGGATGAGCTTCCTGCACCTCTCTACTGGCAGTTTGGCCCACTCTTCTTATGCAAACTGCTCCAGTTCTCTCAGATTTGAAGGGTGCCTTCTCCCAACTGCTGTTTTCAGATCTCTCCACAGGTTTTCAATGGGATTAGATCTGGACTCATTGCTGGCCACTTCAGAACAGTCCAGCGCCTTGTCTTGAACCATTCCTGGGTGCTCTTTGAAGTGTGTTTGGGGTCATTGTCCTGCTGGAAGACCCATGACCTTCGACGGAGACCCAGCTTTCTGACACTGGGTTCAACATTGCACTCCAAAATGGCCTGGTAATCTCCAGATTTCATGATGCCATGCACACGTTCAAGGCACCCAGTGCCAGAGGCAGCACAGCAACCCCAAAACACCACTGAACCTCCTCCATGTTTGACTGTCGGGAAGGTGTTCTTTTCTTTGAAGGCTTCATTTTTTTTTCTGTAAACATAGAGATGATGTGCTTTACCAAAAAGCTCTAATTTTGTCTCATCTTTCCACAGGACATTCTCCCAGAAGGATTTTGGCTTGTTCAGGTGTGTTTTGGCAAACTCCAGTTGGGTTTTCTTATGTCTCTCTCTGTCTCTCTCTCAGCAGTGGGGTCCTCCTGGGTCTCCTACCATATAACCCCCTTTCATTGAGTTGGTGACGGATGATGCGAGTTGAAACTGTTGTACCTTGTGTCTGGAGGTCAGCTTGAAGCTGTTTGGCAGTTGATCGAGGTGCTTTCTCCACCATTCGAACAATCCTGCGCTGCAGTCTTCGATCAAGTTTTCTCTTGCAGTCATGTCCAGGGAGGTTGGCTACAGTGCCATGGGCCTTAAACATCCTGGTAACATTACGTACGGTGGAAACAGGAACATCAAGGTCTCTGGAGATTGATTTGTAGCCTTGAGATTGTCCATGCTTGGCTACAATCTTCTGTCTGACCTCCTCAGACAATTCTCTGGCTGTCTTTCTTTTTTCCATGCTCATTGCGGTACACACAGTGACACAAAACAGGAGAATGAGTCCTTTTCTCTATTCAAACTGGTTGAATGAGTGATTTCTATATTGCAGGCACCTGCAACTCACCATAGGTGAGTAAAATTCCAAAGTGAAGGAGAATCACCTGCTTGAAATCTAATTATTTCTAACTACTTCTAAAAGGTGCCAATAATTTTGTCCGGGCCATTTAAGGATTTCTGTGTGGGAAAAGCTAAGACTTAGTAAATGTTTCTGCTTTTTGTGTTTTATTCCACTGCAAACCAAAGAAATACATATGTGGATACCAAAATGTTTTTTAATTTCAACAATTTTCTGGAAGTAATGGTGCATTATTAGAAAAAACTGCAAGGGCGCCAATATTTTTGGCCACGACTGTATGTATTGTAGCACAAAAAAAGGAGTCATTAAAGAGGCACATTGGGTTTCCAATGGATCTGAGTTTCAGTTCCTTTCAGTGCGGTGTGGTTTCAAACTGTATGAGTTAATTACTTAGGGTTGGGTCGTCACACCTGCACTGTCCGTCAAGTGCTACCTCTGTTGAGTATCCGCCGCAAAGGTCGAGATCCTCAACCAAGCCCTATAGCGCATGGCTACTGCAGCCACGACAGAGCAGGCACATGAATCACCAATATCCAGAGCTGCCTGGAGTTGTTGCTTCGCCACTGCCCTACCCTGGTCATGGACCTGCTTGACCATGGTCTGGAGGTCCGCCAGGAGGTGAGGAATCATTTCATCCAGGGAGCCCAAAAGGGCATGGGAGAAGAATGCCATCAGCACGGCCGAGCTAGCCTGATGAAGGCCGAGTGAAGTGGCAGCATAGACTTTTTTAGCCGAATGTTCCAGTTTCTTGGACTCTTTGTCTGGCGGTCTATCGACATCCCCTGTATTGCCCAAGCGCCGAAAAACAGAGTCAACCAACAGTCCCTCAGCCGAGGGGTGCTCCGGAAACCCCTAAAGGGAACAGGTTAGAACCGCATACTTGCAGGCAATCCATTTTTCCCTTGGGATTTCTAACATCACACAGTCTAATAACAAATGCTTAATTGTAACAATTTGCTTGTTGCATTTACAGATTTGTTGAGTTTTAATTTTTGACCATGGTACCATTTGAACCCAACAATTCACATGAATATTAAGTCTTAACCTAGCGAATACACTCCTATGTAAGGGATTTTGACACCAACTCAGATAGCTTTGGGGGCCCCAGTTATTTCTTAAAACACAATAAAATGGAAATCGAGGATTAATTTTTGTCCTGTCAGATTGTATTTGAATGTCCGTCCACCTATTTATGATCTGTTCCACATATAGTTTTATCTCTTCCGGGGATCGAGTCTTGTATCTGGTCCAGGATATCCAGTGAACTTTATATGTACAGTTACTAGAAATGCTAGAGAATTAATTGGGTGTGACTTGCCATCCGTCACAGCAGAGATGGGAAACTCCAGCAACCAGGGATAACATTAGAAGAATTATGCAGCACTGTTTGTCAGTATTGCTGCATACCATTAGATTGTGCTTGTGGCCAGGGACATTGAGAGGGGAGTAAGCCGATGACTGCTTATTCATTTACTTAAGAGCCTTTTGCCATAACAATAAACACAATGTCATTAGTTGAAAAAAAACGGGTCTAAAACAAAGGAGCATGAACTCAGGAATGGCAAGGTGACTTGGATTATGTGTTTCTTTTTTTTTTTTTAAAGCAACCACTATGTGTTGACGCTTGTACCAACCTGACAGTCCGATTTTGTAATCTTGTCAGGAGCACACTTCTGCATCCTGATGCACTCACTGACTGTACCTCACAAGGAAGTTAAAAAAAAAAAAAAATCACAAATAGAATGAAATAAGTTACTGCAGGGTGATGTCTTTATTTCAAACAGATAAGGGAGGTAATATTCAAACTGTCAGCTTTGGTTTTTACAGCCAGGGTAACACTTCTGAGAGGAACTTTCTCCTGATAATGGTCATCCACTACGATGGGTGCTGGTTGCTGTCAACTTGTGCTAACGACATAAGCTTCCCTCGAAGATGTCTATCACTGACAGCCCTCTCACGAACAAGCTACACATTGTGAACGTGGAAGGCAGCTGAAGACAGCATATGTGCGTAGGGGCTTTCTCATGCATGCCTGAGTCTGTTTTATTGGAGTGACATAGATAAGATTCAGGCTTGCGGCTAGTTCACGAATGGTGATTTTTTTTTTTTCCAAAAACGGACCTGGAGGACAGAACCGGAGGTATTACTAAACTGTTTTACAATTGTATGGAGATACTAAAATGAATAAATGAGTCCACACAGACAATTTGTTCAGCATACATTTTATTAAAAATGGACTAAACAGAGCAAAAACACCACTGTCATGCGAATACCTGCGCTTTAACTCCACCTCCAGGACAGCTGAACCCAGCTGACATGCTGCTATAGTCAAGCATACTAAAGGAGCCGGACCATCGGTGCAGCAGTAGCATTACCGCTCACGACACCGGAGACCCAGGTTCGGATGTGGGCTTTGGTCATTGGGGGCCGTCCAGGGGCAGGAGGATAGCGCATCCATTGGATTGCTCTCCTCTTCTGGGGAGGGAGGACTGTCATCCCTGCTGCGGTTCCGCCACCTGGGGTGACCACAGGTGGAAATGCAGTTTGGGTGATGCCGTGGGTGGAGAGGAGGTTGGCCGAGTTCTGGGATGGCCCTCACGTCGTGACGTGCTTCACTTGAACCTCCTAGAGCGCTGACGTCCTTGGTGCTAGGAGAAAAAAAAACAGGAAAACCCCACACAGCGGAACCTGGAGACGGTCTCCAGCACGCAGGCCTTCTACCCGGCCGATCCCTGAAAGGCGTCTGATGAAACTACAGACGGGGGTTGGGGGAGTGATAAGGGGAGACCACTCTCCCTCTCTCCACTGGGGGGGAACCAAGGCAGTGTGGAGGTGGTCCTTGGGAAGAGGTATGGGTGCAGCCATGCACAGATGCCTAGGAGAGCCTGAGGGAAGGGAAGGGAAGGCTGTGGGACACTGGGTATAAACAGCAAAATATTAAAAAAAAAAAAAACCTTGAAAGATACAATATTACTGTGGTGAGTAATTTTTGATTCTTTCACAAGGTAGTTTGAATTTTACCTCAACCAATCTATAACCCTATCTGTCTTTTTCACAGACATATCCACTCCTCGTGAACACAGGCTTTACAGCCTGGATGTTAAAAGGACACTGACCTACTACCTTAAACACACTAAGCAGTTCAGAGCCTCTCATACCTAGCTGTTCCTCACCCATGTTGAGGTGGGCAAGGGCAGGCCCGCCTCTAAGATAACTATTTCTCACTGGATAGTCTCCTGCATTCAATTCTGTTATTGTAAGGCTGGCAGCAGCCACCTCAAGGCCCCAGGGCCCACTCCACTAGGGGCACTGCAGCTTTAGTGGCAGCACAAAGGGACATACCCTTGCTCTATATCTGCAAAGCATTTACTTGGAAGACTGTACGTACCTTTACAAAGCACTACTGATTGGATGTATAGACCATATCGGATGCCAAATTTGGCATTGCTGCCCTGTAGAACCTTTTTCCCCAAGTAGGTCCTGTTCCCTCCTGCCATCTACACTGTTTTGTAGTATGCATAAGTCAGTCATACTGAGGGATTCCTGGGGTGAGAAGAAAAAAATACTTACCATAGCAATACTGTTTCTTACAAGGGATCCCTCAGTATGCTTGACCTCCCACCCAGCCTCCCCTCACATTGCCTTGCTATAATGCTTCTGCAGTCATGAGCAGCCCACATTTTTATACTGAGGGGCATATTTAGTGTGAGGTGTCACAGTTAAACATGCTGTACATAGTTCACCTTTGGGTAACCCGCTGGTTGTTTCTCCTTTTATATTATGTATTTTTCCACTTTTTGAAACTTTTTCCTTTTTTCTATACTTTAGAAATAGGGTTAGGTATAGGGGCCTTTTGCCCCTTAGGCTTTGAAATGAATCGGACTCTCTCAAGCAGCAGCACCTACAGGCAGCAGTCTCTTTTTGCTTTCTGATTGGGTGATGCCCAGCCTTCATTAGCATTGGCACCACCTCTGGGGCAAGTCGAGCAAACTGAGGGATCCCCTGAAAGAAACAGTATTACTGTGGCAATTTTTTCTTCACTGCAAAGTCTGCAGGGCACAAACTTTAATTTTTTTATATCTGTCCTCAAATTCTCTGCATTGCAGAAGTGCAGTGATTACTTATTTGGTTTGCTGAGGTGGCTGATGCCCAGTCTCTGCATTTTCAGGACGCATTACTCCCGACTCGAGCTGGCACAGATTTTGTTCAACAGAAGTGTCCTGATTTTTTTAAGTGTGTGCAAGCTGCTGGCTTTTCCCTTGGGGCATCAATTGGTCCTTCGATTCAGCTGCTGACCCCCCCCCCAAAGTCCTTGTTTAAGTGTCCCAGGCCTTCGAATTTTGCAGTCAAGTGCCCTTCTTGCCAGTTGTGCAGTGATTCCCCCCCCACCGATTTTTGCATGCCAAGTCAGTGCCCTCCTGTGTTTGTTTCTTCCCTCATTTAAGGTTCCCCACCCATAAAGAATAAAAAGTTTCTACTTTTTTTTTTTTTTTTTTGTGTGTGGAGTCCCCTGATTCTTCTGCTGCACTTGTAGCGCTGCCAAAACCTGCATCTCATAATGTGGTTGTCACTGCATCTCAGCCACTCTCCTCTCAACCTCCTCGGTTCCTTTCAGCTTCTGGTTCCTGTGGTCTCCACGGTCTTGGCCTCCTCTGGTCGGTCGCTCCTCCTAGCTCCCTCTGCTCTGCTAGAAACACAAAAATAACACCGCATTACTACTACTGTATGTTAAACATGACAAGGAAATAGACAATGCCCTAAAAAGAACAAACAAAAAAATCTTTGTACTCTCACAGTTGAAACTCCAGCCTGCTCCTTTCACTGGCATTGCTGACGCAGCAAAGGATAGAACCACGCTTCTCCTGCGCTGAGAGCAGGTGGGGGGGTGGAGCTTGGACATGTTGCTGGCCACTAGCAGACAGTTCAGGGCATACGGGGTGGAACACTGGGCAGGAGGAAAGAAAAAAGTATTTTGGGGGGGAGAAAATAAGTTAAAAAATTTAAAGACACAGTGCTGAATAAGGCATTTTTACAGCACTTACTGCCAGTTTTGAATGATTAGCAATGACTGCTAATCATGGTCACAGTTGAGTTGCATTTCCCGATTCTTGGGTTACAAATTCTGATGCGAACCCACTTAATTTATCTTTTGTACTATATCTACTATAAGGAGGACTGCAGGAAGTCCTCATAGATTTTTGTTTCCTTCTCTCCTGGGAAAGAGGGCATTCCAGTTTTTAAACAGTACTTGTCCAAACGGTTGGCCAGCTGTATTACTTTCTCTTCATAGGACGTAACTGTAATGAACTTCTGGGGTTGTTCATGGTCACGCAACTAGAGGCATGACCACTTCTGTTGCTTGTTTCAGGAATGTGTCTGCTGCCAAGATTTGTGCAGCTGCCACCTGGAGTACTGTCCACACCTTTGCTAAACAATGGTCTGGACATTGCGTCAAGAAAAAGGGCAGAGTTTGGCCTAGCTTTGCTGCAAGGCCTGCTTTCTTTGACCTGTAGGCTCCAGCCACCCAGACTGTTTTTCTATAAGTACTGCCTGGTACTTGTTCCATATGTGTGGCCTGATGAATTAGATATCCTCGAAGAAGATAGAAAACATATGTACTTACCATAACAGTAGATCTTGGAGAATATTTTCCATCAGGCCATGCTGTCCCACCCTCCATCCCCCTACATCCTGAGTGGCCCTCCTCCATACGGCTTTGCCATTGGTTTTCTGCCCCACCTGGTCTGCAGAATAATATCTCTCCTCCTGGTGCCCTGTAGGGAGGTCCTCAAAGTGTGATCTCCAGTAGGGAACTTGAGGAGGGAAGGGTCTGCCTGTGTTTATATAGGGAGAGCTGATGTAGGACATCATCATGGGTGACCCCTGGTGGTCTGGTTGCAGAAAGTTTCCATGTGGTCCTAGTGCCTGACGGCTATATTTCCATAGGTGTGGCCTGATGAAAGAGATTGCCTCGATGACCCACTGTTATGGTAAGTACGTAACTGTTCTTTAATCTAATCCCAAAAGTGGTTAACATTGGTGGCTAATGAAAATACCTTCATCGAGTATATGTCTCATCAGGTTACACCTTTGGAACTACATCGCACCAGCGCTATGGCCCCACAGAAATGTTTGCAGCCCACAATGGCGTAATATGTCTGCGTCCTTAAAAGATGTGGGCGCCCCCTCTCTCCTCAGTTCTCTTTGTGTCGTTGATTACACTCGTCTGACCTGTCAGCGGAAAGAGCTACGCCAGTTACTTGTTTTCATTTTTCTAAATAATAGTTAAAACCTTTTTGGCTTTTCCTATGCTGTTGAAGGGAACTTAAAAATTATTTTACTTCTGTAACTCTGGAGAGCATATTTTCAAGGACTACACACAGGCTGTCTTTGTTTGCTGCTTAAGCCTCAGCCATGACATCCAGGCCTATGACATTTTTCTGTGGGTTTGACTCTTCTACCAGGTGGTGGCGACAAAGGGCCCTTGATACCTTTCTCTTGCAAGAAGGCCTTTGTAGCTATGGAGAAACAGCTGTGAGAAAAAAAATGTAAAACTCCAGGTATCTCCCAGTTGTATTAGACATATGCAGTCAGCTCAGAATCTCCAACTGCCCCTGGAGCTATGATGTAATACGGAATGTATGCAAATCATGGAATTTTGACTGAGACATTCAAACTACTGTCTCTAGGTGCACTGTGTTCCATCTAATTGCCAGGTTAATTTTCTCTGTTCAGACAAGATGCCCTCAGAGCTGCTCACAGCAACTTCGCTGCAAGATTGTTTTATTTTTGTTCTAGAAAATGGTATTTCACACTATTTTGTTCATAACTCTGCCTCTGATAGTTTTTTTTACATTATTTTAGCAATTTGGGTATATTTTTGTAGTTTTCAGCGGTTCCCAGGAGTTTTCAGTTTTAAACCGCTGTTTGTTGTGGTTCATACCGCTAGTTTATTTACTTAAAATTTGCTGTTTTCAGTACATTATAAAAGGTTTTACTGTTATTTGTGATCGGTTCCCATTTTTAGTCAAGAACCGACCGTGCTTTGTGTTAAACTAAAGAAATCTTTGAATCGTGGTTCCCTTTTCCTTCAGAGAACCAACTGCGATTGGTGGTTTTTTTTTTCCACATTTTGGGAAAGTTTAGTCAGTTTTCTGACATTTGGCATATCAGAAAGACTTAAGAGGATGGGACCTACATGTTTTAAAAATTGTATTAAATGTTTTCAGATATTTGCTAAGGCTGACTGCTGCGATTTGTGTTTAGAGTGCCTGAGTCCCAGATGGATTTTTCATCCCACTTTTCATCAGACAGACGGCTGACACCTTGGGCCTCCCCTTGCAGGAATCTATGGAAGATGAGGAAGAGGTGGAGCTTTTGGATATGATAGGGTTGGTTCCCACAAAAAAGGTGGTCCTCCCCAGCCATAACTCTCTTAAAAAGGAGACCTTAAAACACTTTACAGACACCTTCCTCTGTCCCTTGAGTGGACAAAAAGTATCAACTGGATAGGGCTGTGGCTGATTATTTGTATACCCATCCAGATCGTAAAGGTGTGGTACAGGTTGATGCCTGTGATAAAGCTAAAGTACCTCTGTCATCTCATCCTCCAGATAAAGATTCCAGAAAAATTGACCCTATGGGGAAGAAGGGTTACTTAGCCTCTTCCCTTCCTCTTAGTCAAGCAGCTTATATGACATATGCTGCACAATGCCAGAAAGCCCTGTGGAATTCTATGCTAGCTTTAACTGATAGAATCCCAGACGATGAGGCACACGATGTGGCGGATATTGCCAGGACAGCTTTGGGTACCACAAAATACCAGTTTCACGTAGCTGTGGATGCAAACAATACTGCATCCAGATTTACGGGTATTATCAGTGTCAGTAAGAAGGTTTGCCTGGCTCAGAGCAACCAGTCTTACCCCTGACACTCTGTTAAAGGCTATGAATTTTCCTTGAGAAAACAATTCCCTTTTTGGTGACAAGACTGAGGCGTACATGAAAAAGGTGGAAGAATACAAAACCACCTATAGGAATAACTCCATAAGAGAGATGGCCTCCACTTCATTTAGATCTACAGGAAGAGAAGGTAGGGAGTACTGTCCCAGGTCTTATGTCTCATACACTATGCCTGTAGGGTACATACAGGTCAGAGGTTACTGCAGGGCAAGAGGTCTTGTAGGCGAACCAGCCCAGCTCCAGCTTCTAGACCTCAATTCGGACAGAATCCCTGACTGCACAAAAGAGGATGCCACCCCCTCTTCCAGTAGGGGAAGGCTGGCCCACTACTTCCAATACTGGGAAACCAATACCACAGACAAGTTGGTTTTGGAGGTGGCGAGTCAGGGTTTCTTGTCTTCAGTTCAAAGTTTCCAAAACTCCAGGACTGCAGAGTTTTCCACTCTTCAACGCCTGCAGAGGCAATTCTGCTGGAGTTGCAGGTAAAAAAGCTCCTGCAAGCCAGGGCAATAACGCCAGTCCCTCTTTCCCAAAGGGGAAAGGACATGTACTCAAAATACTTTTTAACCAGAAAGAAAAATGGAGGTTCGTGGCCAATCCTGGATCTCAGATTCCTAAACAAACACTTCGCAAAGCTCAGGTTCAAAATGGCAACACTGGCTATAGTTATTCCTTCTCTAAGGAAAGGAAACTGGCTGGCATCTCTGGATCTGAAAGACCCTTACTTTCACATCCCAATCAAACCTTGCCGCAGAAAGTACCTAAGGTTCTCTTTGCCCTCAGGTCATTATCAGTTCTCAGCACTCCCCTTTTGGCTCACTTCTGCACCACGGGTAGTCACAGAGTGTCCGTCAGTGGTGGCAGCTTACCTCAGAAGGTGGGAAATCATTGTATTCCCTTACCTGAATGACTGGCTAGTCATAGGGGAGTCACATCGGTAGGTAAAGGACTCCATCAAGGCGACACAAAGTACTCTGGAGTCCCTGGGGTTCCTTATCGGTGCTCAAAAGTCTCAGATGGAGCCAGTTCAGTCACTGGAATTCATTGGAGCAGAACTGGATACTTTTCAGGCAAAAGTTTTCCTTCCACAGGAGAGGGCGACCAGTCTAACTGGCAAACTCTTTTGCCTTGTGTCAACCCAGAACTGCAAATCAGTTCCTAGCATTACTAGGATACGTGGCCTCAACTACTGTGGTAGTGTCTGGCTCCAGGTTTGAGATGAGGGATATTCAGTATCACCTGAGATCTCATTGATCCCAAAGGAGGGATCTCATTTCATAACTTGCGTTAGTTGCAAGAACACTCTTACTGGTGCTGCAGTGTTGGAAATCAGTCAGTCAATTTTTAATTTTAAAAAAGGGGCCTTTCCAAAACCAAGGCGCCTGTACAATAAAATAAAACAAAGTAAAATTATATACATTATATAAATTCCAATAAATAAAAACCATATAAAAAAACACTTCAATTACAAAAAGCCAGATCAAAAAGATAAGTTTTTAATGCAGGAAAGAAAGAGACAGCCTACTACAGGGTATTGCTTTTTAGCAACAGCACCACACTGTGGTCCTAATAACAGATGCCTCCCTGTTAGAGTGGGGGGCACACATAGGCGATCTCAGAATCAGTGGAGTTTGGTCTCCTCAGGAGTCCAGTCTGCATATCATTCTGTTAGAGTTGAGAGCAGTCTTTCTTGTCCTAAAACCATTCGCCCTCCAGTTGAAAGGTCAGTCAGCCTAAGTCAGGACAGACTGCTCAAAAGCGCAGCTCACAGTTCAGATAACTGCTGTTGCCCCCATGCAAGCATTGTGAAATTATCAATTACAGGTACTTAGAAAGGAGACGAGACTGATGGCGGAAGAATTTAATGATTATATTAATCACAGCGAGAAATTACAAGTGGTACATTCTTCAAAATAACAGGATGTACAAGCTTACTTATATAGCAAAAGCAATGTCTCTATTTTTAGAATTGTAATTGGTCAAAAACAGCATACACATCAACTTATAAGGTAATAAGATATCTTTCCTTGGTATGTGTATGATCTCACCCCTGGCCAGCACAAATATAGATGGTGTACATTTTATCTACCATATATGGTGGATAACAGCTGTCACCACCAGTTACCAGAGTTCAGAAGAAAGAGATAAGCTTCCAACAAGCACTTTGGACTGTCCATATAAGGACAAGCACTAAAGGTTAATCATAAGGGGAATTTTGGACACTAGTCTGTGTCTGTGCTTGCAGTCACATAGGCCAAATATTACTTACTTCTGCTAAATTATAATGCTAAAAGGCACATTGGTATTGCAATTGTAGCTTAGCTCTTTTATAACTGTATGTATAGTATATGTATCTTTGTTTTATAGGCCAGTATCTGTTGTATGCCCAAAATGTTTTTAGACCAAAATAAGGTTAGGCCGCAATATAGGGGCATACTCCTTCACCCTCTTGCTACACCCCATCCCCATGGGACAGACATAAGGCAGTTCTAGCGGGAGGTAGGAGGCAGTAGGCCATTGGTAAAACAAGGATCTTCAACTTTTCCGATCGATAGGGAAATGGGCAGATTGGGTGGGCCCAAGTGGTTCTTTTCTGCTGTCAAAGTCTGTGTTTTTATGTAACACAAACACCATGTGGTACATCAGCAAGCAAGGGGCTACAAGATCCTCAAGGCTGTGCATAGAAGCCATGAAAATCTAGTCCCTAGCATATTTCCTAGAGGTGCATCAGTCCACCATTCACCTACCAGAGAAATACAACACAATGGCAGATTAACTCAGCAGAATCGGTCAGGATCATCACAAATGGTCTTTAAACAAGCAAGTGTTAGACATAGTTTTCAGATGTTGAAGCATTCCAAAAAATAGATCTGTTTGCCGCAAAAGAAAACCACAAGCTACCTCTTTATTGCTGCAGGTCTCCATTCTTGGGCACAGTGCCCATGGAGGTGTTAGTCCTGGATTGGCCAGGGAAATTCCCATATGCTTTCCCTCCATTTCCACTGGTATCTAGAGTCCTTGTCAAGCTGAGGAGTCAGTCAGCAACCATGATATTGGTTGCTCCAGACTGGGCCAGGTGGCCATGGTACCCTCTGTTGCTCACCTTGTCCACCAATCAACCCACTCATCTGCCACAGAGATGGTCTTCTAATAGCTGTTCAAGGACAGATGGTTCTTCCAAACCTCAAGAGCCTTCACCTGAAGGTCTGGTTCTTGAAGAGTTACAATTTTCGGAATTTAACTTGTCAGAAGAAATCCTTAAGGTTCTGAAAGTTTCCAGGAAAACTTCTACCAGGAAGTCTTACGCTTCAAAATGGAAAAGATTTTTCAACTGTTGCATGCCTAAGCAAATCAGTCCCCATAATGCAAACCCATCTATGATGCTGGAGTATCTGGTGGACTTGCAAGCCTTTGGCCTGCAATCTTGGGGTTCACTTAGAAGCAGTATCTGCTTATTTGTCTGCAGGTGCGCAAAGAACAGTTGCGCCGCACCTTATTTTTAGGACGTTTTTCAAAGAATTGGCACATATGTTCCTTCCTGTGGAAGCAGCACCTCCTTGGGATTTGAATTTGTGCATAGCCAAACTCATGGAACCTTTCTTTGAGCCAGTGGCTACAGCTGATCTGAAATATGTCGCCTGGAAAACTGTTTTCCTGGTAGTAATAACATCAGCAAGAAGAGTGTGTGAGCTCCAAGCTCTTTGCACTGATCCTATTTACATTATCTTACATAAGGACAAGGTGGTCCTTACGACTAACAGGAAATCCCTTCCAAAGGTGGTATCTGAATTTCACATATGAACATATGACAGTGCCAGCAGAATTAGGCCTCAAGGTCCATCACATCTGCTCAAAAGCACAGCTCACAGTTCAGATAACTGCTGTTGCCCCCAGCCCCTTTCTGCCCCGTCCACCAAATTTTGCCGCCCTGAGTTCACACCCCCTGATCAATTCTCTCCCTGCTTATATCATGCCCATGAACCTATCCCATCCCTTCTTAAAATTCCCTACTGAATCCAGTGAGATCATCTCCTCAGGGAGCGCATTCCCAGCTGCCACCACCCTTTTCATGAAGAAATGCTTCCTCAGCTCCCTCCTGAACCTCCCCCCAGATTCAAGCTGTGTTCCCTCATGATCCCTTCCTCTTTCAGTCGAAATATACCCTCAGTGCTAACTCTGTTTATGCTGTTCATGTTCCCTATTACATCTCCTCTGACTCTTCTGTCCTCCGGGGAGTACATGTTGAGCTGTCTTAGTCTCTCCTCATAGGTGTTCTCCCCCATTCCGTGGATCATCTAGGACACCCTCCTCTGGACTCCCTTCAGGAGCCTGACGTCCCTCTTTAAGTATGGGTGCCAGAACCGCACACAGTACTCAGAGTGCGGCCTCACTAATGATTTGTACAGTGGCAGACTAGCCTTCTCCCTCCTAGAAGTGATCCCCCTAGCAATACATCCCAGCATTCTGTTGGCCTTTGCCGCTGCCTTTCTACACTGTGCTGAATGATTTATATTCCCTGTGATCACCATATCCAGATCCTGTTTCTCCTCAGAGACAGATCACTGTTCCACTGCCAGGTGGTAACTGTACCCTGGGGTTCTTGACCTTGAAGTGTAGAACACAGCATTTCCTAGTGTTGAACCCCAACTGCCATGTGTTTGACCAGCATCTAAGCCTATCCAGATCCTCCTGGAGTACCTTCATCCCTTCCTCACTATCCACAACCTCATCTAATTTGGAGTAATTGGTGAGCAAGTTCATCTTGCTCTTAACTTCCTCCGCTATGTCAGCTACAAAAGTATCAAATAGCAGTGGACCCAGAACCAACCCTTGTGGGACCCCACTTGTGACCATCCTGGGTGTCAAGAATTCCCCACCACCACCACCCTCTGCTGTCTTTTATACTCTGCCAGTTTCCTATCGACTTAACCAGCTTCACCCCTACCCCAGGTTCCTCAGTTTGCCAGTCCTTCTCCCATGTGGCATCAAGTCAGAGGCCTTGCTGAAGTTAAGATACAGGACGATAGATGCATTAAAATCCCTCATAAAAAAAGCACCAACATTGATACTAATCTTACATTTCAGCCTTCATACTTCCTTCCTGTTTTACGTCCTATTCCATACATTTTGGTCACTAATGTTTTACTGTGTCTTCCATGCTCTTTAGAGATTGTATTGGCATGTATATTATTCTGATTGCAATTATTGTATGTATTGTAAATACTGTTAATCTTTATGTTATTAACCTTGGTCTACATTTATACATGTTTTTTTGTATTTTATACTATGTATTGTTTCATTGTTTGTACAAGGGACCTTCTTGCAAATGAGCTTGCTCAATGGATCTTATCCCTTCACAGTAAAACTTGAAAACATCAACTGGCCGACCACCATTTAGAGCTTTTGTCACCCTGTCAAAAAATTTGACCAGGTTAGTTTGACACGATCTCCCCTGGACGAATTCATGTTGCTGGATGTCCTGAAGTGCATTTACTTCCAGGAATACCACCAACCACTCCTTTAAGATGGTCTCCAGTAATTGCCCCACTATGAACGTAAGGCTGACCAGTCTGTAATTTCCCGGCTCATCCCTGGGTCAACTGTAATAGAGGGGGCACCACATGCCATCCTCCAGCTCAGCAGTAAACATCCTGACTGAAGGGAGGTATTGAACAAATCTTACAGAGGTGTTGTCAGGACCTCTGCCAGTTCCTTCAGAATTCTGGAGTGGATTCCGTCCAGTCCTGGTGCCTTATCTGTCTGCAAAGACTTAAGGCCTTCGCACACTCTATTCAGCAGGATCTCGCCATCTGCTATTCCCCCATCACCTCTCCTTCCCTACCTTTCCCCTGCGGAGTTCACCCTACGTTTTCTTTGGTAAAAACTGAACAGAAGTACTCATTTAATACTTATGCCTACTCAGTTCCCTCCTGTGCTCCCCTCCCTTCTTTATCCTGGTGAACTGGCCTCTGCAATTCCTCCGCTCTTTGATATACTTAAAAAAATATTTCTCAACACCCCTAATCCCCTGTTCCAGCCTTGGCTCCTTTGAAGCCTCTGCCCTTACCACCCTGCTAACCTCCCTTGATTTCTTAATGTAGTCCTCCCTGTCCTCCCCTTGTGGGTTCTCTTGTAAATTCTGAAGGCTAATTTTTTCTCCTTTACCCTCTTCTGCACCTCCCTGGTCCACCATCTGGGCCTTCTGAACCTTGCTTTCTTACTGCAAGTCTCTGTGCTGGCTTTTGAGGCCTCTATGAGGCCCAGCTTCAAGATGGCCCATTTACTTTCAGTATCCACGTCCGGGCTGATTGCCGCCACATTCCCCCCCCCCCCAAAAAAAAATATGGTTGCCATCTTACTGAAGTCTGCACCTCTAAAGTCCACTACCCTCATTGTAAGATTTCCCTCCCTTCCTCCTCAAATCAAGGGAGAACCATACTGTACAATGGTCACTCCCCGCCAGTGGGTCTTCAACATTCACATCCCATACCTGGTTGCCATCTGCCAAAACAAGGTCCAAAATGCTCCCCTCTCTGGTTGGCACTACCACCTGTTGTGACAAAAATACATCTTGGAAGGTGTCCAGTATCTGTTGTCCCTGGCACTAGCCGAAGTCACTGTGCTCCAGTTCACCCCTGGCAGATTGAAGTCATCTACCATCACTGTCCTGCCCTTGCCATAGTGATTCGTTAAGTTAACCACCAGTTCTCTTTCTAGCTCCTCAGGCTGGGGTGGTGGTCTGTACATTACTGCCAGACTAACTTTCCAGCTCTTCGCGTCCTGTAAGGTGTAACCCACAACATTTGCACATTCTAGGGACGTGCATATGTTGTTCAATCCACACTGTCTGGCAGGTACCTTGCGCTTTAAGATGTGCCAGAAAGTCCTCAAGCTGGCTCCTCCCACTCACCCAGGTGGTAAAAACCTCGGCTCTGCCCCATTATGCCAGATTTTCCTTACTGCTTGGAAGTTCAGGTTCCCTCCTCAGTGCTCTTGCGACTTTAGGCCTGGATCCTAATCCTTCGGTTTTTCTGAAAATTGTCTTAAAATTTACAAGACTTAAGTCTTCTACTTCCCTTGTGGCTGTGATGGATTCAAAATCTACTACTGGCTTTTGGCGGTGCCCTTGCGGGCAGAAGATGTCTCGGACTGACCCGCACACCACATGCATTTACTGCCTGGGGCTTGCCCATGATCCGCAGGCCTGCGATCTGTGCAAGTCTTTTTCGACTTCGGTTCTGGAAGACTGCGCCGCCTGACTCCAACTGGGGCTCCCTGAGAAATGTTTTCCGCCAGTGAAGTCGAAGGAGGCCCGTTGGCCGGTGTCTGCGGCTGCAGGCTCCGCGGAGCAGCTGGAGCAGTTAATCGTCCTCTAGGAGGAGGCGGCCCAGGCCGCTTCTTCTACTTCCTTGGCATCGGCGTTTATCCCATTCTCCTTGGGCTTCTCCTACACTGCTTCCTTTAAGGAGCTTTGTCAGTCCCTCTCCACCAAGGGAGAAGGGCCCTCAGGGACTCAGATGAGTAGGTCGAAGAAAAAGGAATCGAAAAGTAAGTCCCACCATCGATGTTCGTGCTAGCGGGAGAGATCTCGCTGCCTGGATCATCTGTATTCGACTTCGGTCGAGGTTGCGGCTAAGGCCGCTGGCTTCTCGGTGTCCCCATCAGGTCAGCCGGCCGAGACACCTGTCGATGCGGTCAAGATTTTTCTCGACCCGTAGGACGGGTTGTTGACTGGAGAAGCTGATAACCCTCTTTCACCGGTACCCCCGGTGGTTACCAAGGACTTGCCTCGGCCACCCGTGCCGAAGTCCCTAGTCAAGGACCCTGAACCGGGGGATGAGCGGGTTTCCCTGCCCCCTCTTTGACCCACCATCGGCGACCCCAACGGTCTTGGTCTTCCTCTGTGTTGGGTAGGTCCCCCGACATCGGCAGTCTTGGTCCCGGCATCATGGAAAGCGGCGTTGCCGCTCATCCTCATCGTCCTCTTCGGAGGATAGGCTCCACGCAAGTTGCGTCAGCGCTATGAGGACATGATGTGGCAGCAGCTCTTATTGGCTGGCAACAAGCCGACTCCGTCGCCTTCTCTAGCCATTAAGTGGCTGTTGCCCGAATGGCTGAAGCAGCTTCTCGCCATCGGCTCCTTAATCGAGGCGCCGACTCCGGCACTGATTGCTCGGCTGAAACCGTCTTTTCCACCCATTGTGGTGGAACCACCACCCCCGCAACCAAAAACTGGAGCCCCAACCAAGGATTCTCAATCGGGTCAGGGCTTGTCCCACAGGTTGTCGGTCACCCTCACCCCCCGATAGGCTTTGGCGAGTGGAGGGTGGCTCAGGCACTTGGCAACTGTTCGCGGACTCTTTGGAGTCCGATGACTCCTTCCTGTATTCCATGTCCCTTGACCTGCAATCCTCTGGGGGGGTCTGTTGGTGGACGAGAGCCCATCCTCGTTCCTGGGAATTCCTCAGCTCATCTCAGAGTCTACTGGGATGCAGCTCGAACCTGTGCAGAAACGGGCCAGATATCCCCTCACGGAGATTTTGGACCGAGGGCATTCCCCCACGGAGGTCTTCCCAGTGGCTGAGGCCATTGTTGGTCCAGCCCTGGAGTTGTGGCAGCAGCCTGCATCCTGTCCTGTGCCTTCGACCAGGATGGCCCGCAAGTATGCAGTCCCAACCGGTTCCCTCTCCAGTTTTTCAGAGCACCCCTTGGCTGAAGGACTGGTAACCGATAGTGTCTTCCGGTGCTCCGGAAATGCTAGAGACATAGAAAAGCCCCCAGACAAAGAGTCCAAAAAGCTGGACTACTCCGGGTGCAAAGTTTATGCTCCCTTCTCCCTAGGCCTTCGACAGGCTAGCTCGGCTTTACTGATGGCACACTTTTAACATGTTCTTATGGGTTCCCTGGATTAAGTGCTTTCTCATCTCCTGGCTGACCTTCAAATGACAGTTAAGCAGGTGCGGGATCAGAGAAGGGCGGTGGCCAAGCAAAAGCTCCAAACTGACTTGGACTTTGGAGACTCTTGTGCCCAGTCAGTAGCGGCCGCAGTAGCCATGCACCGCAGAGCTTGGCTGCGGATCTCCACCTTCACGGCTGGTACCCAGCACAAGCTGGCAGATGTCCCCTTCTTGGGCACTGACTTGTTTGGGCCTGGGGTGGAGGGCTGTCTCCAGAGGATCGAGAAGTCCAGTGCCACCTTGGACTCGGTCACGTCTGCCCAGAAGGACAAAGGCCGCCAGCAACAGCCTAAGCCCTTTCGCCCTTCCACCCCTGCAGCACATCTGGCCCAGCAGCACCAGCAACAGGGCCAGCAGGCTCACGCTTGGTGCCCCAAGGCCAAGCCTGCTGCTTCCTCCAGCAGGAAGCCTGAAGGGAAGGGTGCAGGCAGCTCCTCGGCTGGCCCTTCCTCCAAGCCTGCACAGTGACAGGTTGAGGGGTGCCGCTCCCAACCTCGTCACTCCTCCCCTGGGTCCCCCCATGGGGGGACAGCTCAGCCACTTCCTTTCTGCCTGGTCCGCTAACACCACGGACCGTTGGGTGCTGGAAGGGGTCAGCAGGGGTCTGCTTCTGGAATTCAAAGGGACCCCTCCCTATCGAGCTCGGGGGGCTACTGGTTCCACAGCATGTCTGTCGGCTCCTCAAGCCGACATAGCTCTGCTCCTCCAAATGAAGGTGATCAGCAAGGTGACGGATCCTCCTCCATGCCAAGGTTTTGTGTCCAGGTACTTCCTGGTCCCAAAACAGACGGGGGGACTGGCACCCCATTCTCGATCTGCATGACCTGAGCAAGCTCCTAAGGCCGCGCACCTTCAGGATGGTTACTGTGGCTCAGATCATACCATCCTTGGAATTAGCATGTGGTTTTGCTCTCTGGATCTCCAGGACACGTTCTTTCATGTCCCAATCCATCAGTCACATCGGCAATTCCTCCACTTCAGAGCAGAGGGGTCCCTCTACGAGTTCCAGGCCATGCCCTTTGGCCTTTCTCCAGCTCCCAGGGTCTTCGCCAAATGCATGGCAGTGGTGACAGCATTTCTGTGGCGTCAAGGGGTCTGGGTGTGCCCTTACCTGGACGACTGGCTGATAACAGCCCCCTCGAGGTTGGAGGTGGAGCGGTCCAGGGATCTCGCCCTACAGGTCTGCTCTCAAATTGTTCTCCTGATCAACGAGGTCAAATCGGAACTCATGCCATCGCAGGTGATTCAGTTCATTGGGGCAGAGCTCGACTGTCTTCGAGCCAGAGCCCGGCTCCCGGCAGACAGGGCCGAGGTCCTTTCCTTCTTTGCCCAGTCATTTCTGGTTGGGCAGTTACGCCCTGCCTGGGACTTCTGCGCCTTCTGGGTCTCATGGCGGTTTGCACCATTGTGGTCCATTGGGCCCGCTGGCACATGCATCCCCTGCAATGGGAGCTGGCCCGCCAGTGGTCACAGCACTCCGGTCCTTTGGACCAGCCAGTAACCGTGGCCCAGAAGATGTGGGACAGCCTGCAGTGGTGGCTTGTCCCAACTCATCTGCAGGAGGGTATCCCGTTTGTCCACCCTGAGCCGACTGTCATTCTTACGACCGACACCTGTTTGATGGGTTGGGGTGCCCATCTGGGGGAGCTCTGGTCCACTAAAGAGTCTTGATGCCACATCAACCTTCTAGAGCTTCAAGCGGTTCGACTAGCCCTCACCGCCTTCGTTCCGTTTGTACTGTGTCAGGTGGTTCAGGTCCAGACGGACAACACCACGACCATGTACTATCTCAGCCGGCAGGGTGGGACGCATTCTTTGCCTTTGTGCAAGGAAGCTCTCCGCATTTGGTCTCTCGTGATCAGTCTGGAGGTGGATCTCCTAGCCATCCACGTGGCAGGAGCCTCGAACAGTCTGGCTGATGCCTTCAGCTGGATAGCTGCTGCATCTCACGAGTGGTCTGTCCTGCCGGAGGTAGTTCAAGACTTGTTCTCCCATTGGGTCACCCCTCAGATGGACCTGTTCGCCTCCAGGGAGAACGCAAAGCTGAGGCTGTTTCATGCCCACCCCCCTCAGCAGGGTCCGCTGCAGGGGGATGCCTTCTCGAGGCCGTAGACCCCAGGCTTCTTCTACACCTTTACTCCATTTCCCTTGATCCACAAGGTGCTTCTTGAGGTGAAAAGAGACAAGGCTCAGGTGATTCTGGTAGCCCCAGACTGGCCTCACCAGTTCTGGTACCCAGATCTCCTCAGGCTTAGCTCCAGGCTCCCGAGGTGGCTTCCAGTCCACCCAGACCTGATCTCAGTCAACTAGGGGAAGGTTCTCCATCTGGACTTTCAATCCCTGCACCTGATGGCCTGGTTCCTGAGCAGTTAGAGTTCCAGGCCCTGGATCTTTCCGACGAGGTCCTCAACATCTTTGAGGCGTCCCGTAAGGAGTCGACCAGAAAATGCTCTGCCTTTAAATGGAAGAGATTCTCCATTTGGTGTCAGGACAAGGGGTTGGACCCCTCTTCCTGTCCATTGGCTAGCATTTTAGTCTACCTGTGGTCCCTTTCTCAGCTAGGGCTTCATTCAACAACCCTTAAGGTGCACCTGGCAGCCATCTCTGCTTACTGGGCGTGGGCTGGCAAGCAGTCGGTGGCACAGGAGAAGGTGGTCGGGTGCTTTTTCAAAGGCCTTGATCACATATCCCTTCCGGTGCGAGAACCTCCACCTCCGTGGGATCTACTGCTGGTATTGGCTAAGCTCATGGGCAAGCCTTTTGAACCGATGCACAGGTGCGATATCTCCCACCTGTCATGGAAGACCGACTTCTTGGTGGCTTTAACGTCAGCCAGAAGGATGGGAGAGCTCCAGGCGCTTTCCATCGAGTCTTCTTATCTGGTCTTCCACAGGGACAAGGTTGCCCTTTGCCCCACCCGAAATTCCTTCCAAAGGTGGTGTCTGAGTTTCACCTGAATCATGTGTTGACTTTGCCGGTGCTCTACCCCAATCACATCTCGGAGGCCGAATATAGGCTCCATATTTTGGACCCTAGAAGAAGAGCTCTTGCTTATTATAAGGAGCGGGCGACTGAAGTTCGGGGAGAGGTTCACCAGCTGTTTGTCACCTATGCTGAAGTCGCACCTGGCAGACCTGCAGTCAAGCGGACGATAAGCAGGTAGGTCACCTCCTGCATAGATCTCTGCTATAGGTTGGCGGGCATGGAGCCACCCAAAGGGATAAGAGCTCATTCTACCCGCCATACCGCTGCTTCGGTGGCTGCTTCTAGGGACGTTCCTATCCAGGAAGTCTGCAGGGCTGCTACCTGGAAGTCAGCACAAATCTTTATTTCCCATTACCACATTGACCTGGAGTAACGCCGAGATGCTGGTTTTGGGACCTCTGTTATCCAGTCCTCATTTCCCAAGTAGGTATCGGGAGTGCACGCCTTGCCTCCCTCCTCCTGGAGAATGGCTTGGAGTCTGCCAGACAGTGTGGATTGAACAACATATCCACGTCCCTAGAAATACAGGTTACTCACCTGTAACAGAAGTTATAGGAGTGGTATATGTTGTTCATCTACATGACCCACGTGACCTCCATGGCTTGGATGCGCAGCCTGGCTTCCAGCGGGCTAGATCTGGCGGGGCAGAGCCGAGGGTTTTACCACCCGGGTGGGTGGGAAGATCCAGCTTGAAGACTGTCCAGCACATCTTAAAATGGCAAGGTACCTGCTAGACAGTGTGGATGAACAACATATACCACTCCTAGAACTACTGTTATAGGTGAGTAACCTGTATTTTCCCACTTTGCCTTCCTCCCTACTGCACTCTTTCCCTTCCCTAACGAATAAAGCCAGCCCTGCTCCCTTTCCAATTTTTCTGTCCCTCCTATACAATCTGTTCCCCGGGAATATTAAGTCCCAGTCATGGTACTGGGTGGCCCATGTCTCCGTGATGGCAGCTACATCTACCCTCCTTTCCTCCATCAGTGTCTGAAGCTCGGTTAGTGGCTGCTCACATTTGTGGAGACTACCCTCCAACCAGCCCCGCCCCTCACCCCCTGCTTGGGAGCACAAGGCCTCCCAAACTTTGCACCCCTGCCTGCTCTGGAAGGCTAAGCCCCCTATCTAGCTTAAATCATTCATGTGTGTCAGCAATAAACTTACCCAGTTTCCTCTTTGATTGCTGATCCCTCCCTGCTCAGATGAAGTCTATCCTTGGCTTACAGATTCTTGTTGTCTGATATTACTCCCCATCCCCCCACCAGTCCAAACCCCATATTATTACACCATTCCCCCAACCATTCATTAAATTCTTTTATCCTCGGTTTCCTGTCTGTGCTTGCCCTTGGCACAGGCAGAACTTTGGAAAAAGCAACTGTATTCCCTTCCCCCACCAGGAGATCGTGCGTTCAGCATTTCTGGGCCTTCCCTGTGGAACTCGCTTACATCTGCAGTCCAGGAGGCCCCCTTGGTGGAGGTGTTTAAGTGGAGGCTGAAGGCCCACCTCTTTAGCTGGGCTTTTAATGATTACTGAACTTTACCATGTTCTTGCTCAGTCCCCGATTTTGGCATCCTAAAAGCTTTTAAATTGATTTATATTTTACTTATTTAAAATTGTATTAATGAATTTTATTGTTTTATTGCATATTTTATTGTATGTTTCTGTAAGGTGCCCAGATCCTCTGTGATTGGGCGCCATATAAATAAAACTTGCCTTGCTTTCCATTCTGTGTATCCTGGCCAGTTCCCTAAATCTAGCCTGTCCTTCCTCCAGACAATTTTCTTCCAAATAATTTGTACAAAGGTGCACCAGTATGTAAGGGGTCCCCCCCCTTGACCCCCTACACTTGAGGGAACTATATGCTTTGCTCTGTGTGCTGTCATACCTGGCATGTAGTCTGCCCGGATAGAACTCCTCCTGTCCCCACCAACCTAACTCCCTTAAGTATGGCGTCCCCCATGATGTCTCCGCTACTGACTCTTTGCTGGCTCTCTTTAGGTCCTCCCCCCATCTCTTCCTTGTCCCGCTTATCCCACCCCATCTCCATGTCCTTGTCCCCTACCTCCTCTGGTTCCTCTTGCCCTGCGCTCCCTGCTGGAGCTCCTTCATCTGTCCTCTTTGCAGTTATTTTGCATCACCCCCTGACTGCCGTTTCCAAAGTTTCCTCCATATGATCCCCTTTCACCCTTCCAGTTCCCCCTTTCTCCCCCCTCGCTTTCACCCTACCCTTGAGACCCCCTGGCCTTCCATTTTATCGCCACCCACCTCCTCCCTCCCTTCCCTTATTCTTCCCTGACAGCCATCTCCAATGTCCCTCTGTTTGACCCCATTTCCCTTTTTTCAGCACCCCCTTATCACCTCTCACTTTCTCTTTCCGACCCCCCTGTTCATCCCTATTTTTTTTCTATCCACCTCCCTCACCTTCTCCTCCTCACTGTACTTGCTCGATATGGCCCCTGCCCCCTTTTGATTCCCCATGTCTTGCATAGTTTCTGATGGTGTAAACCTGTTTGATGCACTAACCCTGCCTCCAGCAGAAACCTTGTTTTCCCTGCGTGCCATGTTGTTTCCATTTCTCTTTGTTCTTTGTGCAGTTGCACCATGCTTCCTCACCCTCCTCCTGCTCACCACCTACCACCCTCTGCTCTCCCAGCAGCTTGGCCTATCTCCCAACCTTATACTTCCCCCTGTATTCCTCACACTGTCCCTGTCATCCCTACCCCAGCTATTCATAGTGCCGGTGCTGTTTATCCCCCTCCCCTATTCCTACTATGCCGTGCCTCGCCACCTCCCTCGTTAGCCTATTTATTTCCATTTCCAGCTGCACCATTTTTATGCATACTAGGCACACCCGATTCTCCACAACATGTCAATGAATACTGCTGCCCCACATCCATTGCACCCCACTGTTCCTTGTGTTCTCTCCTCTCCCCAAGAGCTCCCTGCCCCTGCTCCCCCCCCAACCATGCCCTCTCCTGCTGCCAGGATAACCCATCCCTGAATGTAAGTATGGCCAACCTCTTCTTGCCTACCCTTCTACTAGCCCCTACTCATCACCCCCTGCTCCCTCCTAAGCCCCGTTATGTACCCAGTGGCAAAACTGTAGTCGATTTAGCAAATTCTCAGGATATACTAATTTTAGCCAGCATATCAGTACTTCTTGCTTAACCTACATCATATCCACACACTTATTGTCCAGTTCCCAAATTCCCACATCCAGTATGAAGTTATAAATTCCAAGTTTCCAAATACAGCTCTGATTTGGCAAATACATGCTAATGTACCCATTCATAAATGTAAGCTGTACAGCCTGTGACCATGCAGTATAAATGTAAACAGTCCCTTGCAAACTGTAGAAGCCTATACAATGCGATCCAAGTTACCAAAAACCAGTGCCTATCCCTGACCCTGTAGGCCCACATACCTAAGTATCCCAAGGAAGATGGTACTATCTTGCATATCTATATCAAATTCTCTTTTTCATGCAAAAGTATCTGTATCAGATGCTCATTTCCTCACAAAGGATTGGCACATTTCCCCTGCCTCCACAAGTACGAATTTCTGTCCCTTCATGAAATAATGGCATCAGCAAATTATGTGTTAACTAGTTAGGTCCTACCATTTTAAACACATATCCACATGTCCTTAACCTTTAAAACATTTTCCCATTTGTGCTAACTAGCTACTCATTCCATTTAAACTTTTCCCCCATGTCCTTAACCTTTAAATCATTTCAGTCTGCTTTTATTCCTGCAGTCTAATTTTATAGTTATTGATTTTGCCTATCCTGAGATCAACCCGCCCCTGGGTTGTGCCTTCTCTCTTCCCTTGAGCAGGGTCGAAATTAAGTTCTGCAGCCACTAGCCAGCAGGGCTAGTAACAGAAAATTCACTAGCCCCAGAGACTTTTCCACTGGCCCATCTGGTGTACTTCTTGAAAAGTTACCTTCTCCAGTACAAGCCCACAGGGCTAGTTAAAGTAAAATCTTACAGGCCCTATATAAAATCTATCCGCATTTGGGTAGTGTGCCGGTGCCAATATCGACCCCCTGTTGAGTATTTAATAACGGGTAGAGGCACGGTGGGTGGATGGGCCAAAAATCAGTTCTGTATCAGCGGCTCCATTCTCAGCCTCCCTGCGGCTCCGATTTCCTCCTGCCGCAATTGTAATTTAGACATTCCGGTGCAGGGGGAAGGGGTCCTGTTAATCAGGACAAAGCTACCTCAACCCCCGATGACTCCAGGTGAAAAAAGTTGGATTCTGGCATCATGAGTCCCCTTATGAAGGGACTCCACACCGGGCTTTGTTTGTCTGTTTGAAAAAGGTGACAAGCCTTTTCTTTGTCATGGTTGGTTGCTTGAGTGACAGGGTGCAGCTCCATTCCCTGAAAGTGACTCTGACTTTAAACCCCCAGTCAAAAAATCAAGTTCGGTATTAACTGTGGAAGCTGCCCTGTTCTCAGCCTCCCTGCCACCTGCGACTCCGATTTCCTCCTACCACAGTTGTAATTTTGACACTCTGGTGCAGGGGAGAGGGGATCCTGCTAATCGGGACAAAGCCACCTCAACCCCTCAATGACCCTGATGACTATGAACCAGTCCATTATCCTTCCTGTATTTTTCACAGCCAGGTCCAGTTCAGAGGAATTGATGCTTCATAGTTTGGATGTAAAAATGACTCGGCTATTACATCACCAGTACTAAGGTTCTCAGGGATTCCCACTCAGAACTTTTCATTATCTATGGTGAAATGGGAAAAGGCAGGACTGCTGTTGGATAGTATCCTGCATCTAATTTTGCTACAGTAGGGCTGACAAACAGCCACCACAGGGCCTCGGGGCACATTGTGGAACTGCTGCTTCTGCGGCAGTTGCAAAGGACATTCCTTTGCTGGGAATCTGTGAAGTGGCTACCTGGAGTACAGTACACACCTTCACAAAGCAGTATTGCCTGGACGTCTGGTCCAGGAGTGATGTTAGGTTTGGCACTGCAGTATTGCAGAACCTTTTCCCTAAATAGATTCTGTACCCACCTCCCAAGGCACTGCTTGGTAATCTGCATATGTCTGATATTACTGGGAGATTCATGGAGTTTGAAGAAAAAATTACTTACCGTAGTAATATTGTTTCTTCCAGGGTATCTCCCAGTAGGATTAGACCTCCCATCCCTACCTCCCCTTACATAACCTGAATCAGATTCAGCAGTACTTTCATGGAGGTTTCTAAGGTTACCATTAATCACTGGCTTAACTTAATGTTTGGATGCACACGGGTATGGGTAGGGCACCTAGCTCTCCTTTTCGTGTTTCTTGTTTATGATGTTGGGGTCACATCCTCTTTACCAGGGGGAAGGATTTATTTATTTATTTAAAATGTTGGTAACCAGGAAAGGCACACTGAGCTGGAGGTCGTTTCCAGGTGCGACCCGGGGGAAGGGAAAGGAGCAGGTTTACAATTGCAATAACAACATAGTAAAGGCCGTAGACCCTACTTGATCTCCGGTTTTACCTCCTTGTTCCTATTGCTAGGGTTCCTCAATGCCCATCCCATGCATGCTTGAATTTCCCCACTGTATTTGCCCCCATCACTGCTGGGAGCCTATTCCATGCATCCACCACCTTTTTCGTGAAGAAATACCTTAAGTTTCCCCTTAAGTCTCTCCCCTTCCAACCTCCTGTCATGCCCCCTCATTCCTGGACATCTCCTTCTCTGAAAGATGGTACCCTGTTTATGCCTTTAGATATTTGTAGGTTTCTATCATGTCTCTCTTCTCCAGGATATACCTATTGAGATCTCCCAGTGTCTCCTCTTATGACTTTCGGTACGGGCCCTGCACCATCTTTGTTGCCCTTATTTGAACTGCCTCCACCCCATCTGTCATTACAGAGATGTGGCCTCTAGAACTGGACACGGTGTTCCAAATGAGGCCTCACCAATTATCTGTACAATGGCATCACCACTTCCTTTATTCTGCTGGTAATACCTCACCCTATGCACTCCAGCATCCCACTGGCTCTCCCCACAGCCTTGGCACATTGTTTGGCCACCTTGGTTATCAGATATGTTTACTCCCAAATCCCCTTCCTGTTTGGTGGCCATCAGTCCGCCCCCCCATCCATCATGTAATCCTCCCCTGGGTTCTTGCACCCCAGATGCACGATTTTGCACTTTTCGCATTGAATCTCAGCTGCCACACTCAAGACATTCTCCTGTTTATGTAGGTCCCTCCTCATTTTTTCCACCCCTCCCAGAGTGTCCACCCTGTTGTAGATCTTGGTGTCATCCTCAGAGAGGCACACCTTCCCCTCCCCTCCAGCCCCTCTGCAATGTCACTTATGAAGACATTAAACTGAACTAGCCCCAGGACTGCTATCTGTGGCACCCCATGTATGCTTTCCCTAATGCTTACCTTTTCCTCAAAGAGCAACTCTGTTTTATAATAAAAATTTTAAAAACACTAGATTTATACCAGTTGTCTTAACCAGGCATTCAAAATGTATTACTCTCCCCAGCTAACTACACAGTTGCTGTTATGACATCACAGCCTGTCATGGTAATCACTATGATGTCATAAACAAAGGCTCTGTGAGGTTAACAGGGGGGAGGCAAATGTTTTCGATACAAACCTTTTAGATGGACTACCAGGATGTGCCATAAACCTTGGAAAGAAACATTTATTTATGAAAGCGCATGTTGAAGGGCAGAGTTGCTCTTTAACTTCTGTCATCCCTATCTTTATGATATGTTTGTCTCTCATCTTCACTCTGATGTCCCTTTCATGCCCCAACATCAACATTGTACAGTAGCACCATTAACACAACTTTATAAAATGGTCAGAAATTCATGAGCTCTGATTGGCTGGTAACTGTCATCGAGGCACAGGTCAGGAAGCATAGGAAAAACCAGGAGCAGTTATGAAATTCACAAAAAATATTTATTTATACTAGCAGTAACATAAAAAATAAACTTGTTCAGAATACCTATTTGCACAGGAAGAATAAACAGCAGATTAATCAGAGTTTTCCTTCAATCTCTGTGTGTTCATCTCTGCAAGCAATTGCAGCTCTGTCTTTTACGTCCTTCCAACCCCCCCCCCCATTCTTAACAAGCATCTTTCAAAGTGTTCTTGTATATTTCAGGCAAGTGCTGACAGGAGCACAGTGTGCCTGAGCTGAGGCCCCTTTTCCACAGCTCTTCTGCAGAAGGCTTAAAAATTGCACTCCGGTAACCCCTTGAGTTTCTAATAGCTATTTGCAATCATCTCAGACTATAATTATATACATTTCAAAAGTTAACACTATATGATTTATAAACAAAGGGGTCCCAATATCAGTTACATTTCCACATAATGATTTGCGTATATTTTTATATCAGCAGATATGCACGGGAGAAAAAGACAGACAGCAAGGGAAGAGTGAGAGACAGTAAGAGGCAGAGAATTGCGAGACTGTGGGGGTGATCAAATCCTAGGTCCCATGAGAAAACTTTGGCTGTGCAACCAGACAGACAAGAGACAGGAAGGGAGCAGAACAGAACACAACACATCCTTGCATTTCATCACTTTCCATAACAACTGGGACAGGGTCCTATTCCACCCTATCATAGTAACCCCAGTAAGGTGGGCATCTATCAGACAACAGAGCCTGGGAATTAAAAGTACCAGCCCAAGTGACCCTTCACCCATTGAAATATCCCTGTGCTCTCCCTCCTCATTTGCCAAAAGCACCCAAATGAATTTAAACCTGACACCATTTTTTACTTCGCTTAGCGAGAGATACTGACCCCCCAAGCGAGAAGCCCTCCCCCACACTCAGTCCTCAAACCAGTCCATACAACTGGCCACAACTCCAACCTCTGTTAATGTCTGTTTATTTTTTAATAGCAAAACAACCTTTGTTTTCCTCCATCCAGAACCTCATGAAGAATTCTGGCTGCGATCTTTTTTTTTTTTTTCACTTGTAACAATTGGCTTGGCTCTCACAATAAAGCAAATGCAGCACCCTGGGGTACCTAACTGCCAACTACACAGTGACGGAGAGGGGGAGTGACAGTGCAAACTACTTCCCCCCCAAAAAAAAACTGCTCCTCTCACAGCACCCACCACAAAAAACTACTGCATACCTTAGCACTGGACACTTGTGCTACAGGCAGAAGCAGTGGTGCAAGTGGTAGAAAAGAAGTACAGGAACTCAGGTACTGGAAAATATGAAATGGTGAATGAAGTTCCTCAATCTAACCGATAACTGTATAGATAGAATGGGATTCAGTTAGGGATATTGAAGTATTTCTACGAAAATATCAATGTTGTACAAGTCAAATTTTGTGATGGAATCCCTGATTTTAGGTCACAGGCCCAGAAACTGTCATATTTTGCTGGTTTAAGAATTTCAGTTCCAGTATCAGTGGGAGGAAGTACAGGAACTCCGTTCCTACTGCAAAAAAAAGGTACAGGAACGGAGTTCCTGTGCGTTCCTGCTCACTTTCATCACTGGGCAGAAGCCCTTTTCAAGCATGCAGTCCTTTTGGGATCGCGCTTGCAAAGAAAGCTCAATTAGCAAGAGAGAGCTCCCCCTTCCCCTCCAGAGCATGACTGTCCTGACCACACTGAGAGTAAAAACTGCAACTCTGTAGTGGTAGTCAGCTGGGGAGGTCAGGACACCCCTCAAAAAATAGAAAGTTCAGTATTGGCATTCTCCTCACAAAGTGGCCCCCCCCCATTAGTGAGGGTCAAGTGACAAGAAGAACCTTAATCACAAACAGAAAAGTACCTGCTTTTCCACAGGCTTATTTTTTTTTTCTCCAACCATGTTGAAATTGCAGCCAATTGAATAAATAGCAGTACACATTTAAAAAAAATTGAAAGGAAGAAATGAAACCAAACAGAAGAAGCCAAACAGGCCCGCTTCTCCTTGAGCAAGAGAGAGAGAGTCGTTATGTCCCGTAGCTCTACTGTGTAGGAGATGAGCGGTATTTTCTTTGTTTTCTGTACCGCAGATTGATGTCCAAAACCAAGAAAGTACCGCTTCTCACACACAGTAGAGCAAACGAAGATAGCGCATTCTTCTTCTCATGCCATTTACCGTTATGCAGCCAAGGTACTTATTCACTAAGCAAGCCTCTCCTCCTCTTGCCATAGATGAACTTCTGAGCAAATAAAAAAAACACAGTACCTCACTCCAGCTACTCCCAAATACCTGTACCATATCCACAAGGTACAAATCCAGTCCCCTATGTGTGTGTTTTGGGGGGGGGGGGGCTTGTTTAACCAGGAGAGGCACACTAAGCCAAAGCTTGTTTCCAGGTGCGACCTGGGAGCACAAGGAAGTTAAGTGACTTGCTCAGAGTCGCACAGTATGCAAGTAGGGGCTGTAGGATTCAAATCCAGGTTTGCAGCTCAGAGCCTTAAACCACTGTGCTATACTACCTCCGACGGGGAGTGGTGGGGGGGAGAACAAATCATGGCAATCAGCTCCAAAAGCAGAACTACAGATCAGCCAATAAGACAAAAGATCCTAGCTTTAGGGAAAAAAAAGGCAACATTCTGTTGCAGTCTGAGGAACTATTTTACTACAAAATAAGTGACACACCAAGGACTTAACATTTGTTTTCTCTAACAAAAATAATATAGTGGCCCATTTTCTAAGCGCAGTAATACTCTCCAGGCTGTGCAGTATTGTGCTATACCAGACCACCTAGGGGCTAGAAGGCCCTCCGCCTGTGACCTCTGGCCTTATTACACCCCTGGCCGGTCTGGTATAGCACAATACCGCTCACCCTGTTGGGTGTTATTACTTACATAGAGAAGCACGTCAGACCTTTTGCAGGACGGTAAAGGGGTTCCAAAGTGGGGCAGAGACACTCATCCTAAGATTGTGGTTCCCAGTGCACAAAAGGGCTACTAACATTTTGATTGGAGTGGGTGGAGGTGGTGACTGAGAGGAAAAAATGGCTTACCTTTTAAAGACACAACACTAGCCTAGAACTTCGATTAGCAATGGCTGCCAATCAAGCCTGCAGTTGATAACGCAGTTTGTTTTGTTGCGGGCAGCAAGTTGCAGTGTGTACTGTTTATTTTAAACTCTGCTATGCCTTGTATTATAACTACCCCGCCCATTAGATTATTGGAAAGTAACTCAAGCCCTGGGTTTTAGCGTGACACTTACAAATCAGGACCCCACAAGAAAAAAGATAGTGGATGTCGGCTCACCTATCCTGGATAAATGGGGGTTGGGGGATGAAACAAAAATGAGGGGCTGACTGGTTCAGAGACATTTGCCCCTGAGAGGTCAGATCCAGAAACAAATAGTTTGATACCTTTTATTGAACCAACATAGATGTTACAAAAAGAAAACAATGGCTAAGCTTTCAGAAAATAAAGGAAGTCCTGGAAGATTGGATTTGTGCACAGTCTTTCAAATCCCACTCTGGATTGACTGGGGGCATGTGTCATGGAGGTGTGGTGCTTGGTTTTTGGGAATGGAGGGTATAGGCCATCCAGCATTTGTACACCCTTGAAGTTTGCACCCCCAGCAGGGGAGGAGTAGGAAAAAATGCGGGCACATGTAAGGGTGGGCAAGAATTGAGCCTTGCCTGCCCACACCACCACCCAGGACTTTGAGTCTCCTATCTGGATGAGTGTCTCCTGGGGCGGGGTGGGGGGAGTGGACCACTCTTTTGGGGGAGGTAGTCGGCACTAGGGGGAGGCAGTGATGGTGTTGAGAGCTGCCTGCTCCACAAGAGGATTAAAAATGTTATGCGTAATAATAAAGCTGCTATGATGATACCTAGTCTAGAATTACTTTTATCTCCGTAATTGTTTATGCCCTTATTATTGTGTTGACATGTAGGTAATTTGCTAAATGAAAACAATGTCTTGCTTGCCATTTTACCATACCTGGTCATAATGTCGTACGCTTAATAACGGACGGCATTATGGCGAACTTGGACCTTTGCGCGGTCTGAGTTTCACCCCTCCCCCAGAGTTAATCTTTAGTGGGGGGGGGGTCCGGGGGCACAGCCCCCTGTAACGGGTGTGTGGGTGGCATATCCCCCCACAGAACAAAACACAAGAAATTACGCAATGCGATTGTCATGCGGTATATTAACCCCGTGCCCCATTTTATGATGTTCAGTGTTCACTATTTTCATAAAAACGTAAAAAAAAAAAAAAAGCTACGTTTGTGACAGATTCATTGTAATGGCTAAATATGGCTTAACAGGAAGATTTACTGCTACTACAAATATCACATCCATAATGTGTACTCCCAGTGGGTTAGTGCTGCTCGTAAGCTTGCTGAAGTTTCAAGCAGTTAGAAGCAGGGAATATTAATGCTTGGTCTTTGCCAGATGGCTCTGCAGACTTGAGAACTGGCTTGCTTGCTCTAACAACCTTTAAGTTGTAGCAGCAAGTGCGAAGTACGTAAGGCTGCTAATAAACAACACAGTGGCCCATTAGTATGGAATGGATACAGTAGAACTAGGTAAAAAAAAATACCTGCTTCAAACTAGTATATAGGGAAGCTCTGCTGTTTTAAGAATACAACATTCATGTCAAATATTGCTTCGATGGAAAGAACTTGAACTGCTAAGTATTTAAATAGTTTTGGATGGATTAGTCATTGTTCAGATGACTGTTTATGCAAATTTCTTACAGTGTATCTTTTATCCTGCAGGTATCCAGACTGGAACCCGGAAGACCTCTTCACTTCAAGGTGGGATTAACTGTGCCAACCCAAGTGTTGCATTTCAAATTATAGTGTTTTTAAATTATTTGTTTTTTAATTTGCTGTACCTTTCTGACTCCAGTGATTGGCCACTATTAGCCCAGCCCCATTACCTACCCTCCACGGACTTACCGGACCGAGGATACGCTCTGGCTTACGCTGCAGAGCGGGGCCACGGGAGGGAGCCAATTGATGCTGGTTTACCACCCTTCGGCGCTTCCTTCCCAGTGTTACACCCTGGCTTACCCCCTTGCAAAGGCCTCTGGGAGGGGGCTCCCCCTCCAGTTAGACACTGGTATACATTCTCAGTGGTGCCATTGACAGTGGTTCAGGACCTGTGGTGTGGGGCATCCCGCACGGCCCGATTTTCTGACATTTTTCACCCTATGAGGTGGAATGTGGAGTGACATTAATGGCACGTATGCCGATGTCTGCCTGCCTTCCAACACAGTGTAGGTGCCGGTTGCTACCCCCCCGGCCTCTGCCAGAGATTAGTCATGCGCGGAATACTCAACACCTCTTCCCGGAGAAGGAAAGCAGTCCCATTGGATGGTTGATCCTTTTCCCTCCAGCCATCCCTCTGACTTTTTCATGTCTGTTCCCGAAGCCAAGATGTCTTTGTTGGACATAAGCCCTACCACTGCCAAATTGTAGTTTTAAGCATCAGCTGCTTTCTTATTGTATTTCCAGTGTCTGACTTTGGGGTGTCATGATGATAACATTTCCACGATACAATCACTGTGATAAAAGTTTTGCGATAACTGTTACATCACAGTACAACATAAGATAGGCGTGGAAGGGACACTTGAGAAAATTGGTTGAAAGGTCTTAATACCATGGTATACTGTGAATCACGGTTATCGTGGTATTGAAAATTGCCCATGATATCAATACCTTGACTTCTAATACCACAGTATACTGGAAAACAGGTATACAGTGACATCCCTAGTCTGTTTTAAAGTCTTTTTTCGTAACCCAGCCTTTAGAGCTGTTAGGTTTCAATCAGATCTGCTGAAACCAATTTTTGACTGAATTGCTTCTGTATATGCCAAAGCAAGAAGCAGGTTGAAATATAGGATCCAGAGCTTTACAAAAAATATCTGTAGTGTTCCACATTGTCAGTGGGTATTCATTACTACTGGGTGTTGTGCACACCTACTAGGTAGGAGAAATGGCACAGCCCAAAAGGCTTAGAATGTTGGGCACATAAGGATTCCGAACAGCAGCAACTCTCCATTAATAGCTGTGCCGTTGAAGCGGAGACATCTCTTAAGCTTCACTGAAGACAGGATCAGCTTTTAGGCCTTGACTGGAATTCTTCATTGCAGGTTGGGGCTACCTGGTGACAGGGAGCACCCCTAAATTAAAATCATGCCTGTTAGCAGTGGCTTTCAAATTGGCTAACCTGCTCTCTCCATTTTCACTGCGTGTGCTTGGTTTGTGGGCCACATCTGCCTTCTTGTTCTTGGTGTTTTCTTAAGCAGGTCTCTGATTTCCCTTTTTAAGAGAGAAAAAAAAAAAAAAAGGAAGGTGCCTCGGGTAAGTACTTACTTTTTTTTTTCAGGTTTTAGTATAGGGCTTCGTGGAGTTTTCCCTTTCGTATTATGTGTGCTCCCGGGTATTTAGGGTCATTTATTTCTTTCAGTAGGTAGTTGTATTTCAGGGGACTCTTTCACAAAACAAAAAAACCCAATGTGAATAGCAGCTGCTATGGAAAGTTTTGTTCTTTGTGCCTAGAGCTTTCAGCAGGATTTTCAAGTATCTTTCCGCCCTTCAGTAGGCTGGTGTTTCATTTTGTTTTTCTTGACTCTGCGGAGCCGTGCAGTCTCTGGCTGTTTGGGCATTTCATTTCATCAGTTGGGCACACGCCTGGTTTTCCATTGAGACTCCCCAGGCTCGCATATGCCATTTGTGCACCTGTATTGTGCGCGCACCCTCCCCCTAGTATGATGACATCATGCACAACAGGATGTCATGCTTGCGCCTCTCTGAGAGTACACGTGCACCCTTGCACTCCATCAGTGCAAGAGATGTGTCTTTCCTTTTTACAGCTGCAGTTGGGTGGAGCCTGCAGCCGTCTTGCAGTAGCTCCAAAAACGAGCTACCGGATTTACACTGTGGAATGCTTCCATTTTGGAGTTTTGGAAAGATCCTTCTGCAACTCCAAAACAGTGCATCCACTTCCCCGGCACATTCTTTTGGCTGGCGGACTTATTTTTTTTGTTGCAGCTGCCATGGTGCTCTCTCCCCACTCCTCACCCCACCGTGGGCACATTATTTCAGTTGTTGGACTCCTGCTACTGAGCTGCTGTCTGCCGTGCTCTCGACTTGCTTCTCCCCGATTTCCTTAGAGTGCCCTTCAGTATTTATTGGCTTTGTTGTAGCTGCCTTGATGGTTCAAGTAACATTTGTTTGGCATTTTTCTTTTTTTACTCAGTAAGGAATGGAGAGAGACAGAGAGACTGCACTTTCTCTTAAGTTTCAGTTTCTCTCTCTTTCTCTCTGGTGCTTCGTGTCACAAAGTAGCCATTAAATAAAGAGAGAGAAAGCACACAGCACATATTGTCCGTTGAAAGCTGCAGCCCCCAGTGTCCCTCTCTTCTCTCTGGGGGGGGGGGGTGCAAAATGGGACACACTGTGGTGGACATGGGGTTGCTGCTTTGGACAGCAAATACAGAGAGAGAGAGAGAGAGAAAATGCACAGTTCTCTCTTGCATCGGAGCCGCAGCCAACACCGGATTACAAGCAGTACACTGTCTAAGAAGCACAGGCACACACAGAAACTGCAGCACTGCTCTGTAATGGAGGGCGGGGTGAACCCAGTGCCAAGTGCTACCTACCTGCACTTTATTCCTAATGTTTTCTATCTCACTCTCTCACAGAGAAAAATAGCTTTCTAACAGATTGCAAGTACAAATACAAGAAAGAGAGAAACAGAAGTTAGGGAAGCAGTATTGCCTCTGTGTCCCATCATGATCTCTCGCAAGCTGCATCTCTCTCTCGCCTCTCTCTCTCTCTCTCTCTCTCTCTCTCAGCAGTGGGTCTCGTTTAAACGTACCATCACCATTTCAGTTCCAAATGAGACATATTTTTGCTGTAAAACCAGTTGCCACCTTATTTGCCAAATTTGGTATTTCAAAACAGTGAAAATTGCTTGTAGAGTTCCTGCTTCATACTTCTTCCATGCATTAGAATCTATACCTAATACAATGACGTCGTAAGAGGGGGCTGAGAAGAGTACTTTTCCCCATTCTACTGCAAATGCTTGTGAAAAAGGTCTTTTTTAAATTAGCAGCATTAAAGGAGATGATTTTGTGTGTCAAGACAGTATGCACAGTCCTTCCATAGGGAAGACCTCTTGTCCTGGGATTTATGTCTGTGAGAGTCCCTTACCTCTAGCCCCCCACGTGTGCGTACAACCAAAACTGTGCCCCATGTTTTTACACAAATACATGTGCATTTCATTTGCAGAAGTAACACATTTACATTTACTATTATAAACTATAATTAATTATATACTAGAAAATCTCGAATTACATTAATGTGCTGTGTGTTAAAATCAGAATGCAGTCTGTGTCCGTATTGGCCTCCGGCACAATTAGATATAACATTCTGTAACTGGACACGTCAGGGCCTGAAACACCCCTTCCAATTTTATGATGGGGATGTTTTTAAATCATTCGAACAACTTAGGCAGGAGTTCTACCTGAATCAGAGGGATTTTTTTCGATTCCTACAGATCCGCCACTTTCTGGAATCCAGGATTGGGTTAGATGTCACCGACCACCCCATTTCTCCGTTGTGCCCCTTATTAATTCAGTTGGGGGCGAAGCCACCTACTATTTCGTTTTTATAAGGCCATACAGGAAACCCCTTCCCATATCATGGACCTGGTACAATTTCACTGTGAAGCTGAACTCCAGGTTGGCCTGTCTCAGGAAGACTGGGTCCGAATCTGGCGAAGACAACACAAGATATCCAACTCTTACATTTGGAGGGAGTTTTCCTGGAAGGTGGTCTTCAGATTTTTTCGCACACCCTAGATCACAGCCAAGTACACGGAGCAAAGGGATTCCAGTTGTTGGAGACTTTGTGGATGCGACATGGCCACCCATACACATATATTCTGGTTGTGTCCGGTGTTAACAGTCTACTGGGTGGGGATAGAAAATAGGATCCTGGACCTCTTTCCAGGCCTAGGTGCATTCCCCGGACGTAGGGATTCTCTTACATTACCTATGTCATTTTAAAGATCCACACCAAATATACCTCCTCAGTATTCTAAGCGCTGCAAAAAAATGCATTACGCGACTATGGTTGTGCCCAGACCCTCCCACTATATCAGTATGGGAAGATACTGTGTATGATATATACAAGCTGGAACACATGACAGCTAGACTTCAAAACAGAATACCAGAGCTGATGAACCACTGGAATAAGTGGTTCATGTGCATTGCACAAACTCACCCAGACCAGCCCCCTTAAGATTTCTCTTCTCAAATAGCCAGTTCTTTCATGTGGTTCAGTGGATGGCCGGCCAGCCCAGAGACTTCTTCCCCCTCGGAGAGCAATCTCTGGAGCCCTGTATGGATGAGACCTGAATTGGTTAGTTAGTTAGTATGGGGGTTGCTGTTTCCCGACCTCCCCTTAATTTTCACCCCTGTATTTGAATTCTCTACAAGTCTATTGCCACAGTGTGTATATTATAATTGAGTAATTTTGTTAATCTTTCTTTATATAAATGTGGCAGTCGACACAAATACATGGATTTTCCTTTAGTATATACATTTTAGATTATGTGATACTTTAGTTGGCAACAACTATAATGATAAATTCTATTTCAACAAGATGTGTAACGAAATTGTGTAATTCTGCTCTCTGTGTTCTAAGTTAAAAGAAAAACAAAAAAAAAAAACTGTAATAAATAAAAAGTTAAAAAAAAAAAAAGAATGCACTGTACGTCCATTGGGTTGGTTCTCTGCTTTAAAAGCAGGGATTAAAAAGTATGTCTGGCAACTCTTTCAGAAGTTGGAGGACCAGATATGTAAAACTTGCGCATGCAGTTTGGTTGATTCTGCAAATCTTAAAACCCTTTTGGGAGTATCAAATGCCTGTTTGGAATCTCCAAGAATAGCACTGAAAATTAAAAATGTATGTAAATGTAGGTGTTATCTATAGTTTATGTATGTGTAGGTGTTATCCATTTTTTTCTGGGTAGACATTTCTGTCAGGAGCAAAAAGGGCTTTTTAAATCTTCTGGAGCAGCCAAATTGTATTCATAAAGATTTTAAAAGTCTCAGCTCAACGACTTTCAGCTACTTGCTGTTCAGTTCACATGCAGGGCCCCCAAAAGTCCCAGCATCATTCCTAGCCCACCAGACGTTAGAGGCCCAAGTTGCAACTCTTGCTGTACCACAAATGTCTACACAGTAAGGAATGTCTAGTATACTTTCAAATTAGAAAACCACACTGACTGCAAAGACCCAATATCTGCATTGGACCTCTTTAAATATTTATGGAGTTTTTAAAATTATTTTCTATTAAAAGAATATACATATAGCACTAGGTAAAGCATGCAAGGAGTGGAGGGAGGAGTAAAAGCAGTCATATTCTTTTATATAGAGCTAATAACAATTGTCTTCATCATTTCCAGTTTGTAATGAAATCATTTGTGGATCGTTTTTGCCAGTAGTAATTTGTGACAGGAGCTCCAAAATTTAGTTTGTCATAAAAATGGGACTTGTAAAAAGCTTGTTAATAAAACTTATCAAAGGGTATGGCTGTTGTGTTTGCAGTATGTACGGAGATGTTGCTGGAGGGGACATTTCTTGTTGTACTTTCTGCTCACCACCTTTATTAAAGTACTGTACATTCTAAGCGTGAACCATCTATACAGTAAAAGGGTTTCTGCTTGTGAAGCAAACAGCTCAAATTCTGTAACACTCTTGGGGTACTGGATGGACAGTGGAGAGGGAAAGGATCACGGATTCCAGTAGATGCTCTTCTCCGAGGACAAAGGTTGACCTGAGCTGCTGCATGAGAGTGCAAGGTTTCTGCATGGGCTAGGAGGGAGTATATTGAAATCTGGCTCTGTGGAGACTAGGGCACATCTGCTTAGCACATCTGGTTGTACCCTATTCTTGGGAGGAAACAAATGGAGCACAGACCCCAACAGACAGGGTGATGTTTATGCCTTCTTGGAGCCAGCAATACTGCCTGCCCACCCACCAAGGTGCGTCATAAGGGCCCATCACAGCCTGAAGGCCCTGCCATGAGGGCTAGCGGTGTGCGCTGGTGGTTAGTAGCAAAGATGGAAGATGACAGCTTTAGGAGGCTGCTTGGTTGACTGATGGGACAGTGCTAGAGTACGAGGGAGGATAAACTGTATTAAAAAAAAGAGCATTTTTTGCTTGTGAGGGGGTTGCTAATCATGGCCATACTATCTCCCTGCTACACTATTAAACATGCAAAAATGGCACACAAATGTTAAAAACATCACTGAGTTCTGCTTTGCCTAACATGGCACCACAGTCCAATGAAAAGAGCACAGATCTTTGAAACTGGAGTTTACCACTTCTGTTGGCCTTGTGTGACCTTGAGCAAGTCACATGCCCTTTGTGCTTTAGTCTTTCAAGTTTTAATATTTGAAGCAAGACACAAACAAAATATGTTGGGGGACAAAAGGGAAGGGTCAGATGCAAATATGTTTTCTGCATGTCTGTTGTTATGCCTTATTGCAGCAAAACCCAGTTGCCCTATTTTCAGACGGTCCCAAGATTTTGCAAGTTTCCAAGATTTACGGGAGCTTGCATCTGAAAAATGATGCATGCATCAAATATGGTGCATACTACCTCCGGTGACGTCAGCAACTTGCATGGAAGCCTAGAAGAGAGCTCCGTTCCCCGGGTGATTAATCTATAGTAATCCGTGGTCCAGCAACAATATTCGTATTATTTACTTGCCTGGCTGGTCACAGGAACTCTTACGGACAATGGGACGCACAAACAAAATGGCTGTGGTGCGCTCGCAAACTCTAAAGCAAGACTCTCAGCATCAGCAGGCTGCGGGGCTAAGTCCAGCTCCATCCCGATCCTTGATTACACTGGGGCCCGGTGAAGAGGATTCCGGCTCTGATTAGGGCTCAGCCTCGTCACGAGTGGACAGTAACAAAATCATAAGGCTGCTGCACAAAATCGACAGCAACGTCTCTCACGTTCAGAAAGACTTCTGAAAACTGGAAGCCCACACCTCCAATGTAGAAAACCAATTAGAGATAGTGCAAGGGGAACACATGGCCTTTGGCAGGTCTCTGGCATTTCTGCATAGTAGGGAAAGAGCAATAACGCTCAGAGCTGAAGATGCAGAGGCTAGGGCTCGCTGCAATAATATCAGGGTCTTTGATATCCATGGACTGCTGGCTTAAAAAAGAGCTAGGCCTAGAGGAAGACTTCAAATTAGACATAGAAACAGCCCATAGGTCTGTGGCCCCTAAGCCCAGACCAGGAGCACCTCCGAAGTCAATTATAATAAAATTCCTAAAATTCCCCATTAAAGATCATATAGTCTTAAGCTGGCATGGAAAAAGTGAGATTTTAATCTAGATGGTACAAGAGTCTATATCGATCAGGATTTTCCACCACTAATGATGGCAAAATGGAAAAAGGTGTTGTTTGTGGTCAAGCAATTATGGGAGAAGGGTATGAGGGCCCAGCTTAGATATCCCACTAAACTTTGGATCGAGGGAGAAGATGGCGCCAAATCCTTCAACACCCTACTAGAAGCTGTTCCCTTCCTGGAATCCAAGTCCGTTTCTCTTCCTGATCTGAAGGAGGACATGGCAGAACGTGAAATTGACGAGCTCCTTTGGTCGGTGGCACCGGGTGTGAGAAGAAACAGCTCTGCAAGAAACGACTCCCTCTTCCCACTACATGCAGACTTGTCTAAATGGCTGCAAAGAAAGAAGTCATCCTGACTGAAAATGAGGTGCTGCAACTTGACTTAATCTTTTTGCTTATCGGGGAATCTACACGGTGAGCTTAGCTCGGTTCTGTGGTCAAGGTCTTTGAGCTATATCCCCTGAAACAAGAGGAACCCTTGTTCAGAACTTGTTTCCCTGTCTCGGTCTTCCATTTCTGCAGTACACAAGCAGTCCCTTGGTTATTGCTTCCCCTATTATGGCGTGTTTGCTCGCTTCCCCGGGGGAGATATTTCTTATTTAGATCAAGATCAGGACTCGTGCTGTAAGACGCATCATATTCAGGACCCTTTCCTGTTCATATCACGCAAGTACTTTGGCTTTGTGTCGACTTGACAGTCACAGACTTTGCTGAACTTCTGGGAAGTACTTTTATTAGACTAAGCCAAGAGAAATTGCTTGTCTTTGAAGATGTTTCAGGGGGAAGGGGTTACAGACCTAATTACACTCCGATACAGAAATTCATAGGTCTCGGTGTCCCAGAGAATCTGCCTCACTTGACGGGGGCAAATTTAGGGTGTTTAATGCAGTCACTTATGTGAAGCTGTGCAAAAATAATCTGTTTTTATTTCAGGTGCATCATTGTTTGGGAATTTGCTTAGTGAATGCTTAGTGAATGCGGATACTATATTTACAGATTATACCTATCACTGTTTACTAGACCATATATGTTAGCCTGTTCTTTTGTGTCCCTGCACATAGCTCTTCTCGTTGTTATGAGCCTTGTTTGATTCTGTATTCTGATTGTACTCTCCTGGGTTGTACCTAAAAATAGGCATATAACTTGTCTAGTGTACCTACTTGGTCAACAAAAGCTAAATAAATAATAAATAAGAATAACTGCAGGGTAGTAGTAAGTTAGGCATCACCTGATGCAGGAGCATGTAGCAGCATCAAAGAAGAGGCAAGGAAGTTGGATTGAAATGTGGGGAGAGTGAGGCAAGATAAGATGGAAGAAGGCAGGGAGTTCCATTCAGACACTGCTGCAGAAGCGAAGGACTTCTGGGCAGTAGCAAGTCACAGATTTGGTCATAAGAGAAGGGGGTAAGATCTGAGAGCGCGAAGGGCTTGTTTAAGGTGGACAGTTTCACTAAGGCAGGGAGGGGTACACTTATGGACCAATTTATGCATGAGACACAGGGTGGTATACCTCAATTTAGACTCGTACGGTAGCCAGCCTAAAGCAAATAGGACATCACAGTGATGGTGGAGGGTGTTGATCCTCTGAGCAAACCTACCTACTCTATGGTATGCCTGAGCCAGGAGAGATAGGGTAGAAGCATTGGTAGATAGTAATAGAGGGGCACCATAGGTTAAGAGAGGGAGAAGGAAGCAAATAGTTTTTTTTTTTTTTTTACTTTATTTCACTCCGGTTGCGGCCCGAGGAAGCTTCTCTCGGGCATCCTGCCCATTTCCTGCCTGCCTGAGGCTCCCTAGGACTGAGCCTCCTCTCTCCCCCACTCCCCACAGCCAATGCCCCTGGTTTAACCCATCTGGGGTGGGTCTCCCCCTCTTCTTGGGCACTCCTCTAAGGCACTCTCTGGCTGCAGGTGAGGGCCGGCAGGAGGAACTCGAAGGCCAGTATAGGTGAGCTCGGTAGAGGGCATGGGGGACAGGTGCCGTCGCCTGTTCCTCGGAGCTGGTATTTTCCCTATTCTAGTGGAACCCCCCCCCCCGCATGGGCACACCTGACGCAACAGAGCATGGCAACCCTGCCTACTTCAGCCACACTGTGTAGTGTGTAGCTCAGTGACAGCAGCGCTCCCGATCTCCACCGGGAGCCACTGGTGCACTGGGATATCCCTCACTCACCCGCCTGGAGAGGAGAGCCGCGCTGCAGGCGCTCAGTCCTCTACCCTCCCCTGTCGACCCCCGAGCTCGCTCCCAAACTTGGGTTGCTGGTGTGGCACGAAGTGTGATGTCCAGCGCCTCAACCCTCAGTGCCACCGGGCGGCCCAGAAGCAATGTTAAAGCAAGAGGCAGAGGTGAGGAGGGGACGGATGCGATAGAGAAGACCTAAATTTGGGTTCAGGGATTTAACTGTAGTGGAGGCATGGATATTAAAGGAAGGTATGGAATCAATGGTGATACCCAGGTATTTAAAGGTGTGGAGAGATTCAAGGGCATCCCCATTCAGAGACGTAATACTAAGCGAAGAGAGGGTTCCAGGAGAGGAGGATGGATGTGAGAATAACGTACTTTTGTTTTGTTTTTTGTGTTAAGGACAAGATGATTACACAAGAACCAATTTTCTTGGGCAGAGAAGTCAGAGGCAAGGTCACTGTTTATTTAACTAATGTCAGGAGAGGAGCGGTATAAAATGGCATTGTCAGCATAGAGGTGCACAGATGCATTACCACAGTTGTTGGTTAAATCATTGATAAACATGGAGAACAAGATTAGTCCAAGAATAGAGCCTTATGGCACCCCATGCATTATGGATTTGAGGTTAGAGAGGGCACCGGCCCACTTAAGCCTTTATGAACGGCAGGACAGATAGCTGTGGACCCAACCAAGGGCACTGTTTTCAAGACCAAGATCGAAACGCTGTTGTAGCAAAAAAACATGATTCACCAGGTTGAATGCTTTTGTCAGGTCACCAAAGATAGTGCCTGTGACAGAACCATGGTCCATGGCTTGGAAGATGTCCATGGTTACTTTAATCAAGGCTGTGAGAGTGCTGTGATTCTTTCTGAACCCATGTTGATAGGGGAGAGTAAACTATGGCATTCCAGGTAACTCTGCAGGTGATTATAGGCTATGCATTTCTGTATTTTAGCTGGGGGCACAGAATAGATATTGGTCAATTCTTTATTTTTTTTTAAAAGGTGCCTTTCTAAAACCAAGGCGCCTGTACAACAACAGTCAAACAGATGAATAAATAACGATACAAATCTAAAAAATAAATACAACAGCAGCTTTAAAAATCCAAAAATGGCAGGCTAAAAATATATGTTTTCAGTGCAGTTTTCAAGCTTTGGACGGTCAGGCAGTCTCGCACCCGATGAGGTAGAGAATTCCATAGGGTCAGGGCCATAAAACTAAATGACCTTGCTCCAGATGTTTGTAAACGGACCCTGGGAATCTCTAGCAATCCCTCATCGGTGGATTGAAGAGGGCGGAGTGGACAGTAGGGTTGAAGGAGAGCTTGCAGATAACTGGGTCCCTGATCACGTAGGGCCCTCTAGGTCAGCAAACTGACCTTGAAGGTGATCTGCCACTGTTTTGTCAGCCAGTGCAGTCTGCAGAGCACAGGCGTTAGATGACTGGTCCGAGAGGTACCAGTCAAAAGCCTGGCTTCTGCATTCTACACCAGCTGCAGGTGGCGGATATCAACCCCCCAACCCGGTAGCCCAAGGTAAAGGTTTTCAGCTGCTGCGGTCCACCCTTGTGCACAGGTATGACTACTGCTACCTTCCACTTGTCTGGGACAGTACTTGAAAAGGAAGGAGCGATTAAAAAGGTCTCGTACTGGTCGGGCGTGGGCAGATGCACCAAGTTTGAGGAACTTAGGTTTAAGGGTGTCATGTCCAGGTGAACTCTCGGCCTTCAAGTTTGCTAGAAGCCTCTGGACTTCCTTAGTTGAGGCCAGCTTCAGGTGGAAAGGGGGTCATGCCCCTAGGTTGTTGGGGGGCAGATGAGGCAGAAGGGGGCATAGGGGAGTTACTAAAGAGAGGGGTATACTTGCCAAGGTCAGTGAAGAAGTCATTGAAGCCAGATACGATTGATGGAGGGTCAGTATGGGTACTGCCCTGGGCAACGAGGGAACTCAGAAGCTCAACAGCATTCCCTTTGACTAAGGAATTGATATTTCTTCATAAAGCTTTAGGATTGCAGAGATGATCAGTTTGCAGCTACTTGTAGTGGTGGTGCTTTGCTTTATGTATGGAGTTTTTGCATTTATTTCTGAGTTGCCTGTAAAGTTGCCAGTCAGGAGGCAGGCCGCTTTTTTTGTACGTCCACTAAGCACGATCACAGAAAGACATAAGCATCCTTAGGTCCTTGCTAAGCCAGTGTGCCTTGATGCCTTTTGACCTGCATTTTTTACCAGAAACATGCTTATCAGCAATTTTAGTAAATGTGGTAATACAGAAATCCAGGGCTTGGTTGATAACTGGAAGTTTTTTTTTTTGTTTTTTTTTGCATTATTTCTTTATACTCCCACCCGCACTTTAGCCCGGTCTCTCCTTCGGGCCTCATATGAACCTTGTTCACTCGGCGACCCCCCCCACCACCACCACCCCACATCACAGCCAGCCCCAGGCAACCCCGATGGATCCTTGCATCGGGAGGGTCCCTTACCTTCATAGGGGAAGAACCTGTACGGCTATTCTCAACGCTCCTGGGTGCTGCTGAGGTGGCGATAGGGGTTTGGGAACTCTGTAGCAAGGGTCTGGGAGGTCGTCATCCTACCCGACCAAGGCGCCATTTTTTCCGTTTACTCCCCAAGGAGTGGTGTGCCACAGATGTCATGGCTTGCGCCGACGTTTGCCACTCCCCCTAGACGTCTAAGGCCTGATGTCGTGCTATGCCCACAGCCTCTGCCAGGGGCCAGCAAATGCTGGTTCGTAATCCCACCCTCCTCCCAGAGAAGGTGAGCCATCACTGGACGCTCCTGCCTTCTCCCTCCCGATCGGCCCTCCAGCTATCAGAGTCCGTTCCCGAACCCATCTCGCTGGCGTCGCAGATGGAAATTCAGCTGCTGAACCGGCAGAAGGGTTTTAATAGGTCCCCAGTCAGTGTTGGATATAGTATAAATGAAGGATATACTATGGTATCCCTAAACTCAGTATCCTGAATCTCGGGATGCCGACCCCACTGGCCCGAAATCCAGCCATGAATCAGTCAGATGCCGCAAATATAATTTCTGCCATCTGATTGAAAACACCTGGTAAATCTGGGGCTTTTCGGCTCGAACCTCCTATGTGGGGGTTTCTGCCCCGCACCCCTGTATTCAAAATATCTTAACCTAAGGAGTGGACCTCAGAGTTAGAAAACAATTAGTTACGGGGTATGAGCGTAAAATTGTATCGCCTGCTGTAGGGGATAGAACCCAAGCTCATTAGACGCTGGCCGAGCTGCTGTGGTGTAGTCCTCAACACCACCGTGACAGCTCGGCCAGCCTCCGGATTCCTCAAGGATTTCAGTCCCAGGGACGGGTAAGGTAGCAAGCCGTCACAGTCGCTACCTCACCCCTGTCGACATCCCTCAGGATTCCTTATGCCAAGATGCTCACTGTCCGGATACTGAACCTTTCAGGCAATACTGCCCAGGCAGGTCAGTGTCGGGATAGTGAGCCTCAGCATACCATAAGGGTACCTTAATGAAGTTGTCAGTATCAAGCGGGGACATGTCACGGACAAAAGAGATTTTGGGGGGAGAGGGATTGGGGGACATATTCCTCCAGATGCAAAGAGTTGGAGAATGATCACTTAAGCAGTTGGAAAGTACACCCACAGCTTTGCTCTTGAGGGGGCAACTGGAGATCACCCAGTCAAGCTAAAGTATGCTTGCCAGTTTTGTTATTGATGAGAATTGGGTCTTGGACGAGTTGAACTAGATTGGAGTTGTCAAGTAATGAACGCTGTTTGTCAGTGGCGGAGCTGAGCCAATCAGTAAGAGGCCTAATGGAGCCTTGTTGGGTAGAAGATGGGCACAACCAATGATAATCTTCTTGGCATTACCCAGTGTCAAGGAGAGGAAAAGGGACTCTACATCTGGAGATCCAGAGATGGGATCAGGGAGTTCAGTGACGTCCAGGGTAGACTGAGAGTAGTTAAGAATATTGCCACCCCTTTTATCCAGCCTGTCTCTCCTAAAGCAGTTAATAGCCTGGGAGTGCCACCTCATGTGGTTTGATAGAGGGCTTCAGCCAGAATTCAGAGATACAAAGGATGTCTGGTTAAGAAGGGGGATAAAACCTTTTATAGGTACATTAGGGGGCAAAGAAAGACCATGGGAGGGATAGTGAGGCTTAATAAAGGAGAGGGTGGGTGGGCAGAGAGGGACAGTGGGGAAAAAGCAGGGATACTGAACAAATACTTCTGCTCAGTATTCATAAAAGAAGAGAAGGGGGAGGTACCTAATCCAATCAGTAGAAGCACTCTGGTTAGGGGGGTCGATACCAGTCCTTTCACAGAAGAAAGTGTCCTGAAAGAGCTACTAAAACTGAAGGTGGACAAAGCAATGGGGCTGACAGGATTAACCCCAGAATTCTAAAAGAATTAAAGGTAGAACTCGTGACACCACTGACTACCCTTTTTAACAAATCCTGGGAGGATGGTGTGGTACCTAAGGACTAGAGGAGGGCAGATGCGATTCCCTTCACAAAAGTGGGAGTAAAGGAGAGGCAGGAAACCACAGACTTGTTAGTTTGACCTCAGTGGTAGGGAAGATGATGGAATCATTACTGAAAGAAAGATGTGTTGCTGGCCCAGGGACACTGAGGGTTGAGGCACTGAATGCCATACCTCGTGCCATGCTGGCAACCTGGGTTCGGGAACAAGCCCGGGCCATCAGGGGTTGGCAGGGGAGGGAGAGGATTGAACATCCAAGGACAGCTGTCCTCTCCTGGGAAGGGGGGGTGCATGCTTGGCACCTGACTGGCCTCTGGCGGAAACCTGAGGCATAGCAAATGCACAAGCAAACAGAGAAGGTTGGGAGTGGCAGATGGCGCTGACATTTTGATGTCGGGGCGCATGCCACTCCCCTAGAAAATCGAAGAAATACCCCGCAACGCTCCTGGTAGATGGAGCACCAGGCCCAGTGCCCCTACCTGACCCGGTATCCGCTTCCTGACTAGAACAAGGAAGACTTCGGGGGGACCCCCCCCCACCTCATACCCACCTGATGGGTATAGCCACGGCTACATGGGGGATAGACTGCACTGGGCTCCAGGTAAGAGGGCGGGAACTACAAGGCCTTAGGTGTCTCCCGAAGAGTGGGAGCATTGCAGGTATGGGGAGTATAAAGAGCAAGTTAAAAAAAAAACGACATGTTGAGTACCTAGAGGCCAATGGGGCACAGAACCCAAGGCAGCGTGGATTCACAGTGGGAAGGTCATATCAGACAAATCTAATAGATTTCTTTGACTGGGTGACCAAAGTAGTAGACTGGGGGCGGCTGTGGACATGGTCTGTCTAGACTTTAGCAAGGCATTTGACACAGTCCCACACAGAAGGTTAATAAACAAATTAGCCAGCTCGGGAGTGGGTCCCAGGGTGGTAGCCTGGGTAAAAAATTGGCTGGAAAGCAGGACATAGAGGGTAATAATAAACGGAGTCCACTCCGAAGAAAGGGGGGTTACTAGCTGGGTGCCGCAGGGTTCAGTCCTTTTTAATGTCTTTATAAGTGACATTTTTATTTATTTATTTATTTAAGTCTAGGAATTACAACCCTTTGAGTCAGAGACTCATTTGCAAAGGCTCCATGTCTTACATAAATGGATTAGTACACAGCATTACATAGAAAATACAATATAGACAACAGCACTGGTACAGAAAAAATGACAGTTACAAATTGATAATGAACACAGACAGTGGAACGACAGCAATTTTTGAAATGGTGCATTCAACATTTTCAAAAGTCTCATCTGCAGTCACAGTGGGAGTTTGACATAATGTGTTTAAGTAACTCCTGTTTGAAAAGCCCAAGCCTGGGGATTGATAGGACAGGATTAAGGATAGTGTTCATCCAGAGTGGTGCCCTGTAGCAAAAGGATCTTTAGCCAGCAGTGGTCTTTACAAAAGGGACGTAGAAAGTGGCAGTTTCGGAGTGTCTAGTGGGATGGGCCGGAAGGTTTTTTTGGAGGAGTTTAAGACAGCCTGGGGGGGCTAGGCCCAGCTGAATTTTTTGTGGCCAATAGGCAGGTCTGGTAAACTAGACGCCCCTGGAAGTTTAGCCATGATGAGCGTAGATAGAGGTCACAGGTGTGCGTAAGACGATCACATCCTGTGGCCAATCTGCAGGCCTTGTTTAGGGCACGTTTGATGCTGGACAGAGCTGTGTCAGAAGAGGCCCCATAGATGATTATGCCGTAGTCTACCAGTGAGAGGATGGAGCTAGAGATAGTTAAGCGTAGCACCTCCGTGGGTAGACAGGACCTAAGCCTGTAGAGGAGACCGATTCTTTTGTTTGCTTCAGTACAAGTTGATGAAATATGTTGATAGGTGAGGGCGGAGTCTAGAGTGACCCCGAGATATTTAAAAATGGAAACGGGTTCCAACATGGAGCCCATCACATTGTGTATGGCTAATTTTGTAGTGCTGTGCTTGTGCTGTGGGTGGGCAAATAGCATGACTTTTGTCTTTTTTGTATTGAGTACGAGCTTGTGTGAGGAAAAGCAGGCTTCAATTTGAGTGAAAGAGCCCTGCAAGGATTCTTGGAGCTGCGTGGGGTCAGTGTGTCGACTGAAAATCACTGCATCATCAGCGTGGAGGAGAAGCTGTCCAGAGGTGGCCAGAGGTAGTGAGTTCAGGTAGAGAGAGAAAAGGAGCGGACCAAGGATAGAGCCTTGAGGGACACCTGATTGGACGGGAAGGTTAGCAGAGAGGGTGTTTCTTATCATCACCTGTTGAGTGCGGCCAGAGAGATAACTAGAGAACCAGCTTGTGGTTTCTTTGGAGATGCCGACAGAGAGGAGGGAGTTTATGATCATGGTGTGATTGACGGTGTCGAATGCCTTGGAGAGATCTGTAAAGACTGAACCAGCCAGATCTCCCTGGTCAAGAGCGTCATGAACAAAGGAGGTGATTTCTAGCAGAGCAGTGGTAGTACTGTGACCTTTTCTGAAACCGTGTTGTTTGCAGATTAGGTGTTGTGAGTCTAGGTAGTTAATAAGTTGATCAGTCACAATTTTTTTCCAGTGCTTTTGAGAGTGGGGGGAGAATGGAGATGGGCCTATAGTTACTAGTTGCTGTACGTGCACCATTTTTATGTATTGGCATAATCCTAGCATTTTTCCATTGAGATGGGAATTGTCCTAGGCACAGGGACATGTTGAAAATTTTTGTAAGTGGTATTAGCACAGTATCAAGGGTTAAAGACAGTAATTTAGTGTCTAGTGAGTCACCACTATGTCTAGACTTTCCTAGGAATCTGGAAATATATGAGCGGGCAACACTAGTGGAGACAGTTTTGAGACGAAAAGGTGGCGCAATGGGGAGAGGCAGGAAAATTCCTGCTTCAGTGCTGAAAAAGTCGGGGGGGAGAATAGAGCTTAGGTCTGAGAAAGCTTTATTGAAAGCATCTGCTATTTTGCTGGGTTCTTGGGTAGGGATACCATCTAGGATAAGCGTGGCAGGGGGAGGGGAGGGAGACTTTCCACTAAGTTCCTTAATATTATGCCAGAACCTCTTTCCATCACCCCAGGTGGTAGTGAGTTTGATTTTGTAGTAAGCAGCCTTTGCCAGCCGTATCTCCCAGGTGCAGGTATTTCTAGCAGCACGGTAACGTTGTCGGTCAACGGGTTTGCCTGACTGAAGGGCTCTAAGCCACAGGTCGTCACGCACCTTCATTTGATCAAGTAAGGATCTAGTTACCCAGGGGGATGATTTAGACTTTTCAGTTCGTTTAACATAGGGGGCAAAGATGTCACAGGCTGCTTGGAAGGAACTTATGAAAAAAGACAGGGCGGCGTCAACTGACATCAGGTGATCAAGAGAGGACCAGTCCAGTTCCCAGAGTTGGTTTCTGAGATGTTTTAGAGCCCCCTTCTTGAGTTGGCGACCCATGGAGATCCTAGGTGGAGGTGGCTTCCAGCTATTTGTCCAGAGACAAATTACCGGGGAGTGATCACTGATGGAGTCTGAGAGGACCTGGACATCCAGTATGTGCTCAGGATGGTTTGTAAGTATTAGGTCCAGGAGGGAGCTATGGCACTTATTTTTGTTTACTCTAGTGGGGGTAGGGACCATTTGAGACAGATTTTGGGCTGCAGCAGCATCCCTGAGGGCAGATGTCAGGGGGGCAAGCCAGTTTGAGTTGAAATCACCTAGGGCTATGACTTCTGAATTATTTGGGAGTTGTTCGATTATATTTAGTATGGACGTGAAGGCATCCCTTTGGTTACGAGGGGGTATGTAAACAGACATTATGTAGAGGGATTTTTCGAGTTCCCAACTTCAAACCTAACAGTGAGAGACTGTACACCTTCCGAGGGGCTTATGGTAGTAGTGTTTATTCCATGCAGGTGCTCACGAAGATACAGAGCACTACCCCGCCCGCTTATTAAGTCTCTGACCTGAACAGTGTGTAACCAGGTACACTTACAACCGAGTCAGGGATATGCTGACAGAGCCATGTTTCAGTAACCGCAATTACATCAGGGCAGTGGAGGCAAACCCAGGCTTGAAATGAGGCTAGTTTCTTTTGCAGGCTACAAACATTAATGGTGGCCAGCCGCAGTCCCTTTAGTTTAGCAGGTGGCCGTGGGGTATGGAGAGTGGGACCAGGATTAGGGTGGATTTTGCCCATAAGTAGCAGGATGATGATAGCTGTCCTTGTTAGAATAGTGTTTTTGATCTTTTTTGAGGCGCGACGAGATGTGACCCCTTGATGGTGTGGCATATTAGAAATAAAGGAGCTCATAAAGCGTAATATTTCCAGATCATAAAGTAATGGGGTAGTCTTGTTTTCGGAGTTGGGGCGACCTGGCAGAAGAGGAGGGGAAGGGATATAAGACATAGTAACTGATGAGGGAGTTTTTGTTGGTCGGGTTAACGCCGGGTGTAAAAGTGGGGCAGAGGGAGGGGTAGCACTAGGACAAGTATGATGAAGGTAGGAGGGTAGTGGGCGTTGTGAGAGGGTTAAAAAGAGGAGGATAAGCCATGCATTTAGCAACATCATTTTTTTTTTTACTCACACCAAAAGGTAAACCAATGAGATCATCAATGCAGGAGTAAGCAGAGAGAGAGAAAGGCTATGAGAACAACGGTAGCCCTCTAGTGGCAGGTCCTGATAACCTGCTAGTGGAGAAATTGCCTGATTAGGTTTTTTCTGTTCACCAATCAAAACAGTTCACCACTCTGTATATAAGGAGAACACAGCCAAGGGTGGTGGTGGGGAGCGGCGGGGCTAGAACGGCTGAAGAGAGTGCTCAGGCTGTGGTCCTCAATTCTACCTGTGTGCACGCTTCCACGAGGTCCCTTTGTAATACTGTCGCGGTCCCTTCTTTAATTATTAGGCTCCGGGGAGGGAGTTTGGGTCCCTCACGACCACCTGCACCCACGAGGGGAGCCTCGCCAAGGATTCTGCCAAGGAAAGAAACGAGACAGCAAGGATTAAATACAGGTGATTTGGGGGGAGGTACTGCAGTGTGCTCTTAACTGAAATTCGAAACTATGAGGGACAGAGTTTCCCGAAAGGAGCTTGCAAGGCTACAGGGCTGGAGGCAAAATTACAGTTTAAAATAAGCAGACTCTTAGTCCCACTTTTAAAAATGGAGCCCACTAGGTGCGCTGGTAATTACGATCTTCTAACAAAGGGTATGGGGCACTGGAGGCAAAAACAATTCAGCGTTAACAAAAAAAGTCTTTTTTAGCCCACCGAGAGATTCAGTTGCTAAGCAAGCCTAGTGTTATACTTAATCTGCTTTTAAGAAAAAGGCTACAGGGTTTGGAGGCAAAAATACAGTTTAAAATAAGCAGATTCTTTGTCCCACTTTTAAAAATGGAGCCCACTAGGTGCGCTGGTAATTACGATCTTCTAACAAAGGCTATGGGGCGCTGGAGGCAAAAACAATTCAGCGTTAACAAAAAACAGTCTTTTTTAGCCCACCGAGAGAATCAGTAGTTAAGCAAGTCTAGTAAAGAAATACAATACGAATTTGTTTGTGCTTACAGAAAAGGTAAGCTAGAGACAAGTTCTTAAAGTAACAATGGAATTTGTGGCTATTTGGACATTTTCTGAGATTTTCCTTAGGGAAAAAACTATCTCCACGTGTGGGGACAGTAAATTTAAAGTCCTCAAAAACGGCTGAAGAGAGCGCTCAGGCTGTGGTCCTCAACTCTACCTGTATGCATGCTTCCACGAGGTCCCTTTGTAATACTGTCGCAGTCCCTTCTTTAATTATTAGGCTCCGGGGAAGGAGTTTGGGTCCCTTACGACCACCTGCACCCACGAGGGGAGCCTCGCCAAAAGGATTCTGTATGCATGCTTCCACGAGGTCCCTTTGTAATACTGTCGTGGTCCCTTCTTTAATTATTGGGCTCCGGGGAGGGAGTTTGGGTTCCTCACGACCACCTGCACCACGAGGGGAGCCTCGCCAAAAGGATTGCAGAAGGACTGGAAGGAAAAGTATGCCTCTTTGCAGATGACACAAAGATCTGCAACAGGATTGATACATAAGGGGGAGTGGAAAGGAAGAGAAGGGACTTGGCCAGGTTGGTGGAATGGTCAAAAGTATGGCAGCTTAGATTCAATGCAAAGAAGTGCAAAGTAATGCACTTAGGAAACAAAAACCCAGAGGAAGAGTACACAATGTGAGGGGGAGGGATATTAAGAACAACAGAAATGGAAAGGGACCTGGGGGTAGTCATATCAGATGCCCTAAAGGTAAGCAAGCAATGTGAGAAGGCAGTAAGGATGGCTGGGGGGATACTGGGATGTATAGGGAGAGGCATCACCAGTAGAAAATAAGAAGTTGTTTTCCCTCTGTACAGACAGTTGGTGAGACCCCATCTGGAGTACTGCGTGCAGTTCTGGAGACCCGATCTCCACAAGGACATAGACAGGATGGAGGCAGTCCAGAGGAGGGCAACTAAAATGATGCAGGGTCTGCACCAGAAGCCATACGAAGAGGGTCTAAAGGAGCTTAATATGTATAACCTTGAAGGGGGGGGGCATGATAGAAACTTTCATGTACCTCAAGGGAACAAGCAAAGTCCAAGAGGGTAGCATCTTTCAGAGAAAGAGATGTGTAAGAACAAGGGGACACAATTTGAAGATAGAGGGGGGACGACTCGGGGCAGTGTGAGGAAGTATTTTTTCATAGAGAGGGTAGTGGATGTATGGAACCGCCTTCCTGAGGAGTTTGTGGGGTCAAAAACAGTGGGGGAATCAAAAATGCATTGGACAAGGCAGTTCTGGTGGGGGGTAGGAAGAAGTAGGCTGTTGCTTAACTAGGATCTGCAGCTTATCCAGTAGGTTGGGAAATGGGCAGATTAGGTGGGCCATGCGGTCCTTATCTGCCGTCAAAGTCTGTGTTTTTATGTTTCTGTGGGCCTGTTCCCAGATTTTGTCCCAGCTAGAGTCTGGTAGTGTTGATACTGTTTCCTGTTCCCGTTTTTCCTGTATGGCTGCTCTGCATAATGGAGAGCCTGCTCTTCGTAATTTGGAGACCAGATTTTCACCAACCCCTGTCAGTGCCAGTGAGAAGCAAAAGGAAATCAGTAGGTATACTAGTGTCAAACCTTTACAGTCCCTTTTAATGCTGGAGGACAGAAAGTGCTGAGTTTGAAGGTGTTAATAAAATTCCTTGTGGGAAAGGTCAAATTCCTCCTGTAGTGGCCGAAAACGTTTTTAAAGTATTGGCCCCGAAAAACTGATGGATCCTAGCTAAGCCTAGTTTTTCCAACTCAATAAAGACATTGTTCTCCCAGGTGTAAAGTCTTTGCAGGCTCTTAGTCTGGTAAATGGGTAGACATTATCTTCCATTTTTAACTTTTGCACTACGTCTTTCTAACCAAACATCAGTGTTTTTAGCCAGGGTGAGGGCAGTCCATTAATGACCTTTGGATGCTGTCTATTGAATAGGAGGAGTCTTGTTTTTGTGGTTCTAAATTACTGTGCTCCATCTGGGCCCAGGCTATATTAGAGGTGGTGTTTATGTATGCATGTATATGTTGAAGTTGGGCTGCTCTGAATTAGGCCCTAATGTCTGGGACCCCCAGACCTCCCTTACCAAGGCTCAAAATGTTCCAGTTTACTCTGGACTTCTTGTGTCCCCCCAACCCCAAAGTATGAATTTAAGAAGCGTTTTATGGACCGTTACCCTAAAGTATTTGGGAGGACAAATAGGTAAGGTGTCAAGTGGGAAGAGGAGACATGGAAGAATGTTCATCCTCACCGTCTCTGTTCTTCCAGTAATTGTGAGGGGCAGAGCAGTCCAACGTGAGCAATCTTGTATAATTTCCTCTAGTAGTTGCCAGTGATTTGCTTGGAACAATTTACTTAGATCTGAAGTGATAACTACCTCTAGATATCTGAAACCTCGAGTGGACCACTTAAGCTTTTTTAGATCCCTGATTGCCACGGGGATAGGCGCCCCATAGACATTATTTTGGACTTAGATTCATTAACCATAAATCCTGAGGCTAGTCCGTAGTCATGGAGAAGGGCGAGAATGTGGTGAGGGAGGGAAGGAGACCACCAGGGTTTGCAAATATGGGAGAGTGTCGTCGGCATATAGTGATATGCGGTTATCTACCCCTCCCCCCAACTGTTATATCATCAGTGATTGGGGAGGACCTAAATGCCTCTGCTGGTGGCTCCATGCTGAGGGCAAACAGCAGGGGTGACAGGGGGCACATCTGCCTCATCCCCCTGTATATTGCTCTTGCAGATCTTATCTGTGTCAATCTTCACCATTCATCACCTTTGGGTACTGGCCGGAGGTGATGACCCTGCGGGAGGTATTATTTTTTTTTTGTGGATGTGCGGAGTAGACGCACCATCGGTGCTGCCCTCAAGGCCAAGGCACTGCATGGCGCACGTGGGTTGGCCGTTAGGTGCTGTAGACTCTGCCCTCCCGCCACTTCTTCATCTCCCGCCATCCAGGTCACCTCGTGGAAGCTCTGCTGTGTGAGAGGCCTTAGAAAAACCTTGAAGCCTTCAACTCTGTTTTGAGCCCTTCGACTCCATGTTATATTTACCTGCCAGTTCAGTTTTACCCACTCAACGTCGCCTAAGAAGTTAAAGTAAGATTGTTCCTTTTTCTTTATTTGCGATGTTGGGTCTTCTTTGGTGTTATTTTTTCCGTAGGTCATGTCTTGGTCAGGAGGGGAGAAATCTATGAAGATGGGATGGCTCCCCATGCGTTGGTGCCTGTGTTGCCATAAGTATTCCGTCACTGACCAGCATGACCGTTGCCTCACGTATCTTGGCCCGCTGCATGGCATGGATTCGTGCGATGCCTGTTTCTCAATGGACTGTCGTGTCATCGAACAACGTGTGTGGAAAGTTGGACGAACTCTGCCGACTTTCGGGGGATGTGTGCGTACTCGGTGGGCCAAGCCACGTTTTCTCGGCCTTTCCTCCGGGTCCCTCCCTGTTCTATAAGGACCAAGGAGGAGGGGCTTCTCTGCTTCTGTAGCCTGCTTCTTGCAGAGGCCCCTTCTGCAGTCTAGGAGGCAGTTCGTATTCTACCAGGGGTGAGCGAGAGGCACCGCCTAGCAATTGCCCTTCGGGGTGAAGGCTCTCCAGTGTTGTACCCTCGGCTCAGAAGGCTTGGGTTGGTGCTGTCCTCCACACCGTCTGTCGGCGCCGTCTTGGGCCTCGCCACCATTCACGGTGCCATGGCCCTGATGGCGCTGTCAGCGGCATCAGTCTGTCGCTCGGTGCCGTTGCTGCCATTGGTTTCCCTCACGGCACCGTGGGAGGCTGTTTGGCACCATCCTCGACTGTCTCTCCCCCTGGCGCCGGCTGCGGCGCTGTGGTCGTGCACGTCGCTGTGTTCAGCTCTGGAGCCGCTCGCGGCTCCGAACGAGGACACAGCGCTGTGAGGATTTTTGGATCTTGGCACCATTGGGGCCGTCGATGCCATCTCTGTCCTCGGCGCCGCGAGTCGGCGTTGTGGGGGTTTCCAACCTTGGTGCCATTTGCGGTGCCGAGAGTGAGGTTGGAGCCATTGTCAGCGCTGTCTGTGGCCTCGGTGCTGCTTGCAGCGCTGTGACAGCCTCCAGCACCGAGGCTGCTGCCATTGTTGGAGCCATGTCCTCTTCCTGTACTGTTCGCAGTGCGGTTGGGGATGTCGGCACCGACTCTGGTGCAGTCTGCAGATCTGGTGCCCTTTTCATTCGTGATGGTAGCGGGCATCCACGCACTGTTTGGCACAGAACTTCGATCTCCACGTCTTCGGAGGGGGAGTCGGACTCTTAGTCGGACATTCAGTCTGACTCTTTGGAGTTGGCTGCTCATGTGGACACCTTGGTAGTGTCCTCGATGGGCCAGAACCAGACCCCCTTTGAGGAGCGGACAGTGGCTCCCAGGTCCAGGGTCAGAGGTGCTGACTAACAGGCAGTGATGTAGGCCACCATGGCTCTGCAGCCTGGACTCTGAGGGTTCTCTGACCCCTCAGTGGTGGTACCCCTGAGGTGGTGTGCCTGAATTGCTCAGCTTTGGGGCTGATTGGAGCACCCAAAGGAGGGGAGAGTGCTGCTCTCTGGATAGCCCCTTCAGAGGCCGACTAGGGCTGCCAGCTTCCTAGGCTGGCTCTCTCAAGGAGGAGGAGGGCACTTTAGGATTCCAAGAGGTCGAGGGGTATGGGGTCCATGCGGCGGCCTTTTTCCGGAACCCATCCGGGCTCTGGGAGAAGTGGTAGCGCGAATCTCTACCCTTCCTTTTTGGTTTGCTCAAGAGGACCCCGTTCTTTGGAAGTAGGGGACTGTCCTTCTGGACTTTCACGGCCCCGGTCACCTCACAGGGGGTATTCTTCAGATTGCAGCCTAGGAAGTTCCATTTTGGTTGATCAGCCGTCGGGTGTTGAGTTTTCTGGAGCGCCTTCTTTACTTAGGGCTCCTGGTGCACTCTCTATCCCAGGCGGAGATCAGCCGATTCCTGTTGTCGTCTCTGCACCCACTCCTCTGCCACATTCTCCTGTGTTCCTGGGTATTCTTGGTCCTAGCGGTCCTCTGTCCTGGGAGCAGTTCAGAGCAGTGGCTGCTCAGCTTCCCTCTTATGTTAGGGCTATGGACAGACAGGTTTTTCAACCTCCCCCTGAGCAGCCAGCTTCTGAACACTTGAGGTCCGCTGACTCCTCATCCCCCTCTTCTGGGGGAGAAGAGCCATCTGTCCACATCTCTCCAGCTGCTGATCTCGCTGAGTATCTGCGATTCCTCGTGAGAATGTTGGAGGACCTACACATCACCCCACCCACTCAACACAGTCCAGAGCACTCGATGCGTGCTTTTCTAGGCTATTTCAGTGCAGACACCCTTGTGGTGCCCCCTGGCCTGCTCTGTTTGGGAGGCATCGTTGCGTTTCTGGAAGAGACCATTTTCTGGAGTCCAGCCCTAAGGATCTCTGCCTGCGGTATTGTGCCCGCCCCGAGTCTCCAGGTTCCATGCCTCATCCCCAGTCAGGATTGACGCAACTGGATACTCCTGATGGTGTTCGCACCCCTAGCCGTGACCGGCCCCAGATCAGGATTCCATGGATTTTGACTTCTGGGGAAGGAGGATGTTCTGCTCTGCATAGTTGCTGCTCTCTATTGCAGCACATCAGGCCCACTATGCTACCTATGATAGGTTCCTGTGGTCCAGGCTAGGTCAACTCCTAGCCTTGGTGCCTGACACGGAGGAAACCAGACAAGCCATTGCGCTCTCTGCACGTGTCGTGGAGCTAGCAAGGCACCAAGCAAGGACATCGTACAACGCCAGTGAGGTAGCTACCAGGGTCGTAGGGACAGTGATCTGCACTAGGCAGATGGCATGGCTGCATCTCTTCGGTTGTCACCCTTGGCCCGGCGTAGGGCGATTAACTCCGCTCACCAGAGAACCTGTCTTTGCTCCTGTAGGGTGAGACAACGTCTCTTGGGGCAACTTCCAGCCCCCTCCGGAGGGTTCCCGTCTCACTGTCCCCACTCTCGGGCCTCTCCAGACCCGTGAAGGTTCTCTCTCTTAGTGTGTCACCCACTGAGAGCTAAGGGACTCAGTCCCCTAGGGTTAAAGCCCCCTTCGGGGGGGCTCTGCACTCACCCAAAGGTGATGAATGATGAAGATTGACACAGATAAGATATGAAAATTACGTACCTACCTTAATTCTGATCTTTCTGTGTATCTTCACCATTCATCACAATCCCACCCTCCATCCCCCTGGGACCTCAGTCTCTGAGTCCCCCTTCCTCTCTCTGCCTCTCCTTGTCCCTCTCCTTTCTGTCAGTCAGGTGTGATAACTTTGGGCACAGAGGGGATAATTCTTCTGGGGGAGAGTGTCTGGAGCGCTCCATCTTCAGTGCTGTGGCTCCACCCCCTGTGGGGTGGGAGTTGGCAGTTGCCCTCCTTTCTTTCCTTCTCCAGATCTCCCTGTCAGTCCTTTGATTTCCTTGTCCTTAGACATAACCTCAATTAATTTAAGAAATTAGGTTTTTACACCAAAATTTCCTTTTGAGGGGGGAAGGGAGATATCCCTATATCCTGTATTTTCTTCCAGAATAGCCTATTCTGCTTTTGTTGGAGTTATTGCCAGTGATTCTGTGCCTTGAATTCCGGCAGTTAGCCTCTTGGCTACTCCTTCGCAGTTCCTATACAATCAGGAGACAGGTCAAAGTTCCAGGGTATATTTTCCAGTCCCCCAATCCTTATTCTAAAATCCTTAACCCTCCCTCCTCTTTTCTTCTACCAGACTTTGGGGCCCCTACCCAGTCCTGTTAGTCTTTCAAACCTTTTTTTGTCCTCTCAGTCATTTATTTCTCCTTTTAGTTTATATATCTTTTCCTTTGTCTGTCCCTTGGACTTCCTTGTCCCATCCTTCCAACCCTCTTTCTCGCCTCTACGGCGACTCAGAACTGGCGGGAGGGCAGAGTCGACAGCACCTAACAGCCAACCTGTAAGTGCTACGCAGTGCATCGGCCTCGAGGGACAGTGCCGATGGTGCATCGACTCCTCCCATTCCCCCCCCAAAAAAGAGCTTCCGCGGGGTCATGACCTCTGGCCAGTACCCAAAGATGATGAATGGTGAAGATGCACAGAAAGATCAGAATTACGGTAGGTACATAATTTTCATTTTTTGAAGGCCAAGTCATTAGGTTTACTAATTTGTTTTAAGTTCTAGTATTTGTGAAGTCATCGTTATGTACTCTTTTCGTGCAATCTTTTTATAAAAATTGCGTTATGGGTTCCCTCCTGTTGCAGGGAACTGAGAAGTGGGCTGCATTAACATCAAATTTAAGAGTAGCAGTTTACTTTTAAAGGCTGGTGATTCATATTTGGGTTCCACTTTGATTATAAAACTGTTTTCTACCATTTTGGGAGCAACTGTCTGAGGCAATTTCAGTAATGTTTTGGCTGGCTCACCTCTGTGGTCAGCATGCAGTGCTGCTTCCATGGTTTGTGTGGCACCCTTATCACCTAGCAGTGACACAAAAAAGTACACAAAGACATTGGTTGAATGTTTAAGCCAGTCCTTAGGGCTGAAGTTGGACTATACAGTGGTGCCTTTCCTGGAGTCGTAATGCAAGCCTTTATTATAGGCTTATTGACTTTAACTCCACACAGTTGGCATGCATCCTGTGTTACTCTTACACAATGTGAGTTGTATTTACTACCCAATATCATTCTCGTGACATTACCTTGCATCTTACATTTCTCCTTAATTTACAAGTCTTCTTGGTCTTTCATATGTATTGCACGTAACCTTTTGGACTGGGTACCTCAGCTGTGAGCATTGGTTTCCTAGGGGATAAGTCTGTAGGTTCCTGGTGGATTTTTTTCAAGCCCTGGTTGCAGGACCTGTAGCATGCTATTGGATCGTCATTCCCAGCCCCATCTGTTGGCTTCCTGGAGGGATTCTTGGGGCTATTTGTTTACTATTTTTGGCCAATTCATTTTTTTTTTTTTTGGGCCCCCCTCCCATTTGAGGCCCTAGTCACTTGTCGACCGATTGTTTTCCCTCCAGCCTCTCTCTTGCATTAGAATGCAGTTTGGTTGAAAGTTTTGATGATTTTCTTTTGGCAGAGCCTTTCCCCGTCTAATCCCTTTTCAAGGGCTCCAGTAAGCCTTCGATCTTCCAGGAATAAATCTTCACCATTAATTCACACTACTGGGTCTGTGTGGGAGGCACTAGGATGCCACAGGATCCAGAACTTTTCAGGAGTGCTGTTTTTGAGGCAAACTCTGCACATGCACAGCACCGCAAGTGTGTCTCGCGGCTCCAGGCTTACCTCGGCACAACCCCTCAACCGCCTCAATTTCCTGTTTTCCTGCTGTCAAGTGCACTTCAGTGACAGATGCTGCTCCTCACCGGGAGTCAGAACTTTAATGTCTATACAACAGCCGCATTCAGTCCTTCTCAGTTTTAGTTTTTAAAGCTAGAGTTTATTTTTGTATCAATTTGGTGGTCTTTTGTAAATATTTGTGTCAGTTTTCTCTCGGACGTACCAAGTCTATGTTCAGTGGCTTTGCAGTGTAATGGTAGGGAGCCTTTCAGGCAGGCTGTGGACCATGTCTGGTCCTCCTTCATGTTGAAGGGTTCTGACCCACGGATGAACCCTGCACCGGGGGGGACAGTCCTCCAGGCACAAAGGGTGTTGCCGATCTCGGTTGGGGTCTTGGCGCCACTCAGCCTTCGGTTCTTCCCCTTGCCTTCTGGTGGGGAAAAAACAGTACCACTCATGATCGTCCTCATGGAGGTCTACAGTGAGACACTTGGTCTCCTGGGACTGTGGCCCTCTGTGCTGTCTGCGTCACTGGGGGCCTCTGGTACTGGAATACTGAGGTCTCGGAGCCCCGAGTCCCCCTCTGTTTTTAAATGGGGACCACAGTGGGCAGTTCCACTCCTGGGCAGCACTATGGAGCAGTGGGTGCAGCATCGAGCATGGTGTCTCTGCTTGGGGTTCTGGTCTCTGGCCCTTAGAGTATGATGGTACTGAACCTGCAGGCTGGGCCCTCAAGCCAGGTAGAGTGTTTGGCTCTTGCAATGGTCTTCTGCCCTTGCTGGTGACCATGCCTGTGACTCCTGTTTCATTGGTCACACCCCTACCTTGTACCACTTGGTGGGACTAGCTGGGTATCATTCGGTCACTTTGGTGCTGGTTGGGTTGTTGGTGCTGAGCCTGGTTCTAGCGTCATTGATAAGTTTGGGTCTTTCGAGGCCTAATCTGGCACAGGTTCTAGTGCTGCTCCTGGCATTGGGTCAACACCATGTTGGCGTTATGTCGACACAATGCTGGTGCCTGGTTGCCGGGATCTCTTGGTCCTGGATTCAGTCCTCTCTAGCCCTTGAGGCCTGGCTTTGCGCAAGTTCCAGTGCTGGTTCTGGTGCTGGGTCATTACTATGTCAATGCCGGGTCGGCATGGGAGTTCCAGGTGTTAGGAATCTCCTGGTGCCAGATTTAATTCCTTTCCTTGTGCTGCCCCTGATGCCATGTCAACCAGGTTGGTGCTGGGGATCTCCTGGCGCCACATTCGGTCCATTCCTGGTGCTGCCTCTTGCAGTGTTGGCCCTAGTGTCATGTCTGACACAGTGGACACCATGTGTCTGATGTCATGAATGGTGCTGTGTCTGGTGTCTCATCCAGTGCCGTATCTGACACCACGTCTGGCGCCGTCACCATCGCAGGCACAGTGTGTGGTGCATGTGTGACACCTGGTTGATGCTGGAGATACTTTTGACTTAGAAGCCCCTCCCTGCTCACCTCCCTCCAGGGAGAATATAGACGAGGAGGAGTCTGACCCAACCTCAGCTTTTCTGAGGGGGGTGATGATGATGACTTCTTTGCTTGGACTCTTCTGACCCAGGCCCTACTGCTGCAAGTAGTCTAGAACACACTGGCAGGAGAGCTCAGCCAAACGGGTCCATCTTCACAAATGTATTTGCAAGATCGATGTTCAATGCGTAGTGTACCCCAGATGTGAACTCTTTTGTATCCCGACTCCACGCCAGACTGCCTCGAGTCTGCTCCAGAAGGCCAGGACATGGCATTTTCTGCTAGGATGCATTTAGATTACTGTGGCAAAATCTTCTTATATATGCATTGCCCCTGATCCCCCTAGTGTAGAGGGTATTGCTCAAGCTGGAGGTGCACGGGGTCAAGATCACTCTATTCGCACCCTGTTGGCCTCGATAGATATGGTTTCTTTTGTTAAACAGATGGTCATTCAGCAAACCAGGGATCCTTCCACTCAGGTTGTACATATTGACTTGGTGTCTGCTGCTCCATCCCAGCCTATGCTCCCTTCACCTTCAGGCCTGGCTGCTGAAAAGATGGAAGTGAATAGGAACAAGACATCTTAGGTCTCTGAAATAGTTTTTGCTGCCTGTAACCTTCTACTAGGAAGACTTACACAGCCAGATGGAAAAGGTTTTTCATGTGGTGCTGCACAACCCAGAAAGGCCCCTATCGATGCCCACCTGACTAGTCTGTGGAGTACTTGCTGGAGCTTTCTGATGCTGGTTTGCAGTATTTCACAGTCAAGGCCCACTTGTTTGTTCTGTCTGCATACCATGGTTCCATTGGTACCCTCTCTCTGGCTCAACTGCCTCTTTTTAAGAAGTTCCTTTAGGGCATTTTGCAGACAAGACCCCTCAACCAGAAGTTGTAGTTGCTTGTATTATCAGCTTTGTGTTGTATTTGCTTATCTGCAAGTCCTTTGAGCCTCTCGTGACCTGTGAGCTAAAGTTTTTACTTGGCAAGCAACTTTCTAGTGGCCATCTCTTCTGCTCACAGGGCGTCTGAAATCCATGCCTTGGTTGCAGAACCCTGTGACAGGGTTGAATAAGGCCCTGCCCCATTTGTAATGCAGAAATTGTTTAAACGCAAGGGTCTGTTCCTTCCACTCCTTTTCTGTCTGTCGTCGCTCTGGTTGTGCAACCAGATTGTCTTGTGAGATCTAGGAACTGATCACTCTGATGGTTTCGCAATTGTCACCCTCTCTCTATCTCTCTGCCTTCCCTTGCTGTTTCTGTCCTTTCTTCCTCCTTGCATGTCTGCAGTTATAAAAAAAATATGTGTGAATCTCTCTGTAAAACTGTATGTTCTACCGGGGGATCCTTTGTTTATAACTGTGTATAGTTGTCCTGTTGAAATGATTGCAAAGATATTTGTAACTCAAGGAGTTAACCTGAGATCAAGTTTTTAAGTGTTTTGCAGAGCTGTAAACAAGAGGTCAGTTCTAGGTTGTTATGCACTGTTTTGCTGCACCTTCAAGGAATGAAACTTACAAGAACATTCTGTGAGGAACAGGCTGTTTTAACGAGTTCCCAGACAAAGGCTTATAAAAAGAGCAGCAATGCTTTTGTTGGAAAGACAAGGAGAGTGAGAGACTGAAACGTGGAATTAAGAGATACCCTCAGAAGGACTTAGTTGTACTGCCTTTGTAAATAGTTGTACTGAATAATTTTTTTGTTTTGCTGTTATTGAGAAAAATAAAACACTATTTGTGTATTTTAAAAGTGCTCCTGGTTTTCCTATGCTTCCTGACCTGTGCCTCTACGACAATCCCACATATACTGTTTCGAACAGGGAAAAGGTAGTACTTCGCATACAATAAGTTTCTTCCTAAAGTGGCATCTGAGTTCCTCCTGAATCAGCCACTGTGCTGCTTGCTTACTTTGCCAGCTTCCAGAATGGAAAGCGCACACTCAATTCTCTGAATGTTTGTAAGGTCTTCACTTTTTACCTGGACAGGACTAATGAAGTGCTTTTCTGCCTGGGTTGTGAGCTGTCTAAACAACTGCTATGCCATGATGTAGGTCATTCTGAAAGGTCTGGTATGTACCTGCTCCACTACTGCAGTTTTCGTGTCCCTGCCTGAGAATCACTCTTTGCCTGTAACTAGGACCACAGTGCACACTTTTGTTGTGCATTATGCCCTATAAGTCTCTGCCAGGCAGTGTGCCGCCCTTGGCAGGACTATCCTAAATGGACTTAAGTCCTGAGTGAGCTCTTGACTCGTTACACCCTAGCCCGGTGGTTTTTGTGTGAGCTTGGTACTCTGACTCATTAGTGTGAATTGGTGAAGATTCATTCCTGGAAGATATGAAAATTACCTACGCACCATAATTCTTGATCTTCTAGGAGTATACTCACTATTGATTCACATGCCCCCCCCCCCCGCAATCCCCTGAGCTCACTCCAGTATGTTTATTGGTCTTCTCCCATTGTCAAGACATTGACTGTGAAGACACTGTTACTCACATGTTGACCATTCTTACACAGATCACCAGAACTTCTCTGTGCCCTTAGGCTTAGTGCACAAGTACTTGTGAGGTTATGCTGCACCTCTTTGGTTAAAAACAAACAAAAAAAAAAAGGACCTGAGGCAATTGAGGGCTGGTGCCAAGGTAAGCATTGTGCTGTGAGCCACTTTCGCAGTGTTGTGCATGTGCACAGCTTGCTTAGTCACCAGCCTTCCTGAAAAGTTCCAGCTCCCACGGAATCCTAGTGCCTCGGTCACAGACTCATTAGTGTGAATCCATGGTGAAGATATTCATTTTTCATCTGTCCACCTGTTGTCATACAGCTATTTAGCTGTTGGTTTTTTTTTGGGGGTTCTCCTTCCAATAAATTATCCTTATGGGGATGGTTTTACTGATCTTTCCACTAGGACTTTTATTGTTAGTCATGCCAGCTAAATACAGTACCCCCCATCATCAGGATGACTGAGATTCATACGGTGCAGGACCCGAGAGAACATGGCAACTAGGGGACATGTGTTTGTCCCTGGTTTTCTCCCTTCCTTTACTCCCAGGGGCCTCAGCAACTGGTTATTTATTTTATTTTGGTAACCGGATAGGCCCACTGGAACCAGAGGTCCCTTTTTCAGGGACGATCAGTAATTAGTTACATGTAGAAACACAGAAACACCGAATTTGACGGTAGATAAGGACTGTTTGGCCCACCCAGTCTGCATATTTCCCTACCTGATGAATAAGCTGCAGATCCTAGTTAACCAACAGCCTACTTCCTCCTACCCCCCACTAGAATTGCCTTATGTCTGTCCCATGCATTCTTGAATTCCCCTACTGTTTTTGACTCTACGGCCTCCTCAGGAAGGCCGCTCCATGTGCATCTACAACCCTGTTCTGAAGAAATACTTCTCACATTACTTCTGGAGCCGTCCTCCCCTCTGTTTTCAAATTGTGCCCCCTTGTTCTTGCACACCTCTTTTTGAAAGATGCTACCCTCTTGGACTTTGTTGATTCCCTTGAGATACTTGAATATTTCTATCATGTCCCCCCTCTCCCTCCTTTCCTCGAGGCTATACATATTCAGCTCCTTTAGTCTCTCTTCATATGTCTTCCGGTGCAGACTCTGCACCATTTTAGTTGCCCTCCTCTGGACAGCCTCCATCCTGTCTATGTCCTTGCGGAGATTGGGTCTCCAGAACTGCACGCAGTACTCCAGATGGGGTCTCACCAACTGTCTGTACAGAGGGATAATAACTTCCTGTTTTCTACTGGTGATGCCTCTCCCTATGCATCCCAGTATCCCCCCAGCCCTCCTTGCTGCCCTCTCACATTGCTTGCCCACCTTTAGGTCATCTGATATGACTACCCCCAGGTCCCTTTCCATTTTTGTTGTTGTATCTCACCCCCCATTGTGTACTCTTCCTCTGGGTTTTGTTTCCCAGGTGCATTACCTTGCACTTCTTAGCATTGAATCTAAGCTGCCATACATTTGACCATTCCTCTATCCTTGCCAAGTCCTTCTTATCCTTTCCACCCACCTTGTGCATCAACTCTGTTGCAGATCTTTGTGTCATCTGCACAGAGACATACTTTTCCTTCCAGTCCCTCTGCAATGTCGCTTATAAAGACATTGAAGAGGACTGGTCCTAATACTGAACAGTGCGGTACCCCACTAGTAACCCCCCTTTCTTCAGAGTGGACTCCATTTACTATTACTCTCTGTGTCCTATTCTCCAGTCAATTCTTTACCCAGGCTGTCATCTTGGGACCCACTCCCAGGCTGGCTAACTTGTATATTAATCTTTTGTGTGGGACTGTGTCAAATGCCTTGCTAAAGTCTAGGTAGGCCATGTCCACAGCCCCTCCCTGATCTACTACTTTGGTCACCCAGTCAAAATCTATCAGATTTGTCTGGCATGACCTTCCCGCTGTGAATCCATGCTGCCTTGGGTCCTGAGCCCCTCTGGCCTCTAGGTACTCAACAATTCTTTCCTTCAGAAGTGATTCCATCATTTTCCCTACCACTGAGGTTAAACTAACAGGTCTGTAGTTTTCTGCTTCCGCCTTGCTCCCACTTTTGTGAAGGGGAATCACATCTGCCCTTCTCCAGTCCTTGGGTACCACCCCATCCTCCCATGATTTGTTAAAGAGGGTAGTCAGTGGTGTCACTAGTTCTACCCTTAGTTCTTTAGAATTCTGGGATGAATGCCATCAGGCCCCATTGCTTTGTCCACCTTCAGTTTTAAGAGTTTTCTTCATAACCCCTTTCTTCTGTAAATGGGTTGGTATCAACCTTGTATCCAGAGTGTTTCTACTGTTTGTTTTAGGTACCTCCCACTTCCTTTGTAAATACTGAGCAAAATATTTGTTTAGTATCTCTGCCTTTTCACAGTCACCCTCTGCCCACCCTCCCTCCTCTTTATTAAGCCTCACTAGCCTCCCTTGGTCTTCCTTCGCTCCCTGATGTACCTATAAAAGGTTTTATCCCCCTTCTTAACTGAGTTAGCTATCTTTTCCTTGGTTTGGGCCTTTGCTGTTCTGACTGCCTTCCCAGCTTCCTTTTGCTTTAACTGATACAGTTCCCTGTCCTGCTCTGTAAACGTGGATAGTAAGTAGGTCCAACACAGTGTCAGGATGCCAAATAAAATAAGTATTTATTCATACAATGGAAATAAACAAAAGCGGACTGATTTCGTCAAAAGAAAATAATCTTAAACAAGAAGACATCAAATAAAGGCATAACAGTTCAGTATAGCTTCAACTGGAAACAAAATCCCACCTAGAAAAGAGCTAGGGGTCTGATAGGGTCAGCACCCTATCACCAACTAAAAAAATGCTCCCAGACCTGGTCCTTTTATACAGGAGTAGGATCAGGTGACCAACTAGGCTCCGCCCCTTTTTTATAACTAAAGACTAAAATCTTCCAGAACATTTACTTTTTAGATTAGAGTTAAAGAAAACCTTACAATAGTTTTAGAAACACAGTGACATAAGCTAGTAGTAATAATAGTAAGGGAAATCCTTGGTATGTGTGCACTTCCAAACAGTCAGGCTCCTCCCATCACTTCTGACTATAAACAAACTGAGAAAATTGCTGCCTGGCCCTATAACAGAGTCAGAGGTATGGAGGAGAGCCCCCAGGCTGTAAGAAACACTAAATAGGTAAGACTATATTTTCTAGCACAGCAGTACAAGTTTTCTTTTACTTAAAACATAGCATACAAAGCATAAGTCTGTTAACATACGTGAGTCTCTTTTCAGAAAGAAATGTGTTTTAAAAAGAAACAAAACAAAATGGGCTGCAAAAGCCTGAGGAGTCAAACATGCTTATTTTCAGTCTGTCACACAGAAAATAGCAAGCACCAAGCAGCCTCATTTTAACACTGAACTTTAAACTGCAGGTAACATTAACTGAAGAACCAAACTACAGATTACCTTGTGCACACATTCTATTTTGTTTAAAAAAAAAATCATCTCTGCAGTTTATTTTGCTAGGAGGGTGACAGAAGCAGCCAGAAAGACACTCAGCTTGTCTTTCATTTCACCCTGTAGTTTCAAACCCTAAGCTACACAAGAAGGCAAAGAAGGGCTGTTTTCACTGGGTTTGTCCTAGCTAAATGATTTAAAGGTGTAATCAGGGGCACAGTGCACACATGGAAGAGCAAGAAGAAATGAAAGAAGGAAAGAAAATAGGGATACACAGAACAACTACAGGTGGCCTTCCTGATAGTTGGGGAACACAGGGAGAAGAATTAGAATAGTACAAGACAAAGAATTACCGTTGCAACAGATTTGATTTAAAGAGAAAGCGTGCTCATTCCAGGATATACACAGCCCCTATTACATGCTCCTTCTGTGATTCCTTGTACTTCCTGAATGCTTTCTTTTCCTCTTGAACCTTCACTGCCACTTCCTTTGAGAACCATAGTGGTTTCTTACATTGTTTCGTTTTGTTAATTTGCTTCACACAAAGGCTTGTTACCTCTGTGATGGCAGTTTTTTATTATTCCTTGTTCTTCCACCCCTCCTTCTTGCCCATTTGCTAGTGCAGTCCTTAGGCACTCACCCATTTTTAGCAAAGTCAGCCTCCTAAAGTCCAATACTTTTGCCTTTGTATGGCTTGACTCTATTGCTGTGTTTATGCGAACTATACTGTTCGATGGTACGCTAGTTCCCAGATGGCTACCCACTTACATCTGTGATCCTCTCTTCATCTCCATTTGGAGAACCAGGTCTAGATTGCTCCCTCTCAGTGGGCTCCAATGACTAGTTGTCTAAGGCTTGTGCCTTGTGGGGCATCTAGAAACCCCTCTTTGAAGTGGCTGCTGCAACTGCACTCCAGTTAACATCTGGCATATTCAGATCACCCATCAGCAATATCTCCCCTTTTTCTGCCATTCTAAGTATACTGTCTATCATTTCCTTGTCCATTTCCTTCCCCTGAGAAGGGGGTCTGTATACAACCCCTGTGCGGATTGTGGTGCCATTGCCAGTCTCCAAATTTACCCACAGTGCTTCTTCTCCTCCTCCCTGTTTTCCATTTTGTTCTGTTGCTTTGATTCCTTCCCTTATGTAAAGAGCTACTCCTCCTCCTCTTTTACCCTCCCTGTCCCTCCTGTAGATAGTGTATCCTTTTATGTTTATGTCCCAGTCATAGTTTTGTGTGTACCATGTTTCTGTGACTGCCACGATATCCAGATGTTCCTCCTCCATCAAGGCCACTAATTCAGGAAGCTTGTTACTCAGACTACGGGCATTGGTACTCATTGCTCTCCATTTTTGTTAGCTTTACCTTCTTTTGCAGCATCCCCACTGACCTGTCTACCTCGGTCTTTTCTCATTTAGTACCCTGTTTTGTAGGGAGGCTGGGATTTTCCTGCTGCTTATCAAGTGCCTCCCCCTTGACTAGTTTAAAAGCTTGCCAATGAAGCATTTAAACCGATTGCTCAAAAGACTTGTTCCTTCCTGGACAGATGCAGACCATTCTGCCAGTATAGGCTAGTGTCCCTCCAGGTGGAACCCCAGTCCCCAATGAAGCCAAACCCTGTGCTCCACACCATTTTCAACCATTCATTAAACTGCATGGTGCAAAGTACCCTCGCCTCACTCATGCCAATGACAGGCAGCACCTCAGAGAAGGATATTGTGTGTGCTGCTTGTCTTAGGCCCCTCCCCAGTTCTACAAAGTCCTTCTGCACTGCTCTAATCTCATGATTATCCAAGTCATTTGTCCCTAGGTGGGTAATGACGTCCAGCTCAGACTCCCATGTAGCTGTTCTTGTGATCCTGAGGATGCGCTTCCTGTCTCTCCAAGCCATGGCTCCAGGCAGGCACCTTACTTCAGTTTTCCCTGCTCCCCCCAGTTCTATCCCCCTAATAATTGAGTCCCCCAACAGGAGCTGCTTCCTTTCCTTGTGGTGTCCTCTGCCTCCTTCCTGTGGGCCTCCTGTGACAGTTGTCCTCAGCCTCCTTAGTCTCCTCTGTGGGTGCATCCATGGGGAGCTGTGCCCCCAGAATGGTGTATGGATTGTGGTGTGGAACAACTGACTGGGTGTGCCTCTGTTCCACCATCCTCACCTCCCTGAGCCCACTGTGGTCCAACTGCTGTGCTTTCTTGCAACCTCTGAGGTAGTGGTGGTGGCTCTGTTGCTCCTGGATGGGGAGATTCCTTCCTACTGTCCAGTGTGGCCTGGGGAAGGTCCCTTACTACTGTCCAGTGTGGCCTGAAGACGGGCAACTTCCTCCCTCAGGGCAGAGAGTTGTCTGCAAATAGGGCAGCATCTCAGCCTCCAGAAAGACTCCCGGAAGACTGCTGCCCCACAGCCATTACATTGCACTACTCCCCACTTTTTTTTTTTTTTTTGTGTGTGTGTGTGATTCGTTTGTATATATATTATACAATGTGTATGCTTATATTGTCAGTGCAGTGTGCTAGAGAGGATATGACAGTGATACGCACCTTGCACTCTTGGGGAAATGATGTCAGAACCCCAGGTATAAGGAACTATTTCCAGGTGGGTGGGAGGGTGGGAAGGGGTTGGGCCTAAACTGTGCCCTCACAAAACAATCAGCTAAAAGCTCTGACCCACTGCTGCGATGAGTGTCTTCCTGTCAGCAAGATGCCCTACACAACAATTTGACAGAGAAAATATCCTGCTAATCAAACAGAGAAAAATCCACACATCCAAGTCAGACACAGGCAAACCTCCCCAGCCCCAAAACAGGCCTGGTGGTTTGTGCTCTGAAAGCTGTCAGCCCCAAAATAAGTCAGCTGTGCTTTAAACTCTTCCTGCACTGAAAATGTTAAGAATTGTAACAAACAAACGTAAACCTAGATCCACCTCCCTCTGTTGCTTGAAAGACTGTCTTTTCCTGTTTCACACTGCAGGTTTTGCTATGACAACTCCTTAACCACAGTAACTCTTTTTAAAAATAGTTTAACTATCATAAACTCCTATGCACCAGTAAATTATTTAAAAGTAGTTTCTGTCCCAAAATCCTAGTAGTCAATCCAGCCTCCCCCAAGGGACAACCAAAATGCAGTATTCAAACACTTATGAAGTTACTTCCAAGATAAGCAGAGTTTGCAAGCTTCTTTTTCAACTCCTCAACCACCTGTAATTTATTTAAAAATAGTTTAACTGTCAGAAAATGCTAGTAGACAATTTAGCTACCTCCAAGGATCTACCCAAATGCAGTATTTAAATCCTTCTGAAGTTACTAACAAGATAAACAGAGTTTGCAAGCCCTTCTTGGTTAAACACTAAATAAATATGTGAATAAAAAGCAATTACCAAGGGTAGTTAGTTTCACCTCCCACAGAATTCAGCAAAAGTGCATGTTTGTTGCAGATATCAAGTGCAATATAGAATTTCTCACACAGTTCGCAGTTGAATAAAGAAGTGGTGTCCTTCCAGGTCCAGAAAATGTGCCTGAAAATCCTTCAACTAGCTAAAAAGCCAAGTACCAAAAAGATTTGTGTTTCCGAATGGAAGAGATTCTCTTTCTGGCATAAAGATAGACTAATTGATTCACTGCATGCTGACCTGTCTTCCATACTGGACTATTTGGTACACTTACAAGCATCAGGCCTTAGGGCATCATCCCTGAAAGTCCATCTGGCAACCATTTCTGCCTACATTTAAGCAGGAAAGAGGTCTATAATTTATCATTCCATTTTCAAGACATTCTTTAAAGTGCTTTTGCACCTCCAATCCCCACATAGGGAATCTGTCCCTCCCCTGGGATTTGAACAAAGTATAGCAAAGTTGATGGAGTTTCCATTTGAACACATGGCAACAGCAGATTTAAAGTATGTTACCTGGAAAATTGTATTCCTAATGTCAGTCACCTCAGCCAGAAGGATTTCAGAGATGTAAGCTCTTTGCACTGAACCAAACTACATTATTTCCCACAGGGATTAAGAAGATTTTCTTTGGGGGCTGTCTCGGTCATTAGATCACGCACTGTAGGAACTTTACCATCGGTGAAGCAGGATCCATATGGAAGATTTTCAGTAGTAAAACTAGCGCTGCCCACAGCGACGTAGTCTGCCAATGTCACCAACCCTATAAAAATGCGAGTGGCCCCATTCCCTTCACAGTTCTTTCCTGCCATTGACTTGTTTGCATGGATCTCTGCGGAAGCTCCAGCGCAGTTTCGCACTATTTTTACCTTCATCTTTTTCTTACTACATTACTTTTTGAATGTATTTTTTAAAGATTACTTTCTGTTGCTGCCACTGCAGAAGGAAGATTGCCTTCACAGACAAACACTCTGTCTGCTGTCTTGGGTCTAGCCATGAAGTCTCTAATTGTGAGCTCTGGCAGAAGTGTAATCAAATAACCCTCTGGAGACGTGAAAAGATACTTAAAAAATTCCTAATGGAACCACAGGTAGCTAGTTCCAGGCAGGGGTCCTCTGGGGTCCCAGCCTCTGTTGCCGGAAGGGTCGTTGAGCTCATAGGCCTCTTAAGGACCGAGACCAATCCGGGGGTGGTCACAAAAAAGACCAAGATCCGGACTGCTCTCCCTGGCGCGGTCTCATTACCTGACGACCTCTCCTCTGTCTGGGAATTCTTTGTCGTCTGCGTCTGCACTGACGCACAAAGTTGCTGTCCAGCTCTCTCTGCCATTCAGACTTATACTGACAGTGCACCTCCCCAATTCTCAGGGCAACCAGGCATCGACCTCTGGGTTGTCGGCCCCTTCTTCTCCCGTCTCGGTCTGACCCCTCTCTGCCTTCTCAGGCTATAGGCTCTTCAGGTTCTCAGTGGACATTGGGCAGGTCGTCGCTCCCTGCACAGTCAACACCCCCAACGCCGTTGATGCAGTCTTAAATGACCTTCGACCTGAACATAATGTTAACTAAGTTTACTTGCTTACTACTTGCCAGCAGAAACAGGCCACATGGTCTATCAAGTCTGCTCGAGTGTGCAGCTAGCACCCCACTTGCAGCTACCCCTCCCCCCTTTGACGCCCCCCACACACAGTTGAGTGCCAACTGACCTTGAACCAGAGTAAGCTGTTGGTGGCATTTCCAGTGAATGGGAGAAATTTGGCCAGGACACCGGGGAAATTCCCCTACTCTTTTTTTTTTTTTTGATCGGTGCCATGGGTCTTTAACATACACCTGAACTACCACCAAAACAGGCAAATGGGATGTTGGTTTAACATCCCATCTGAAAGACGGCACCTCAGAAGTGCAGCACCCCCTCTCATGCTGCACTACAGTGTCAGTATTGGGATATTAACCCTAGTGCCAGGTGTGAGAATTGAACCCACAGCCCTCTGACATCCCTCTGCCAGGTGTGGTAATTGAACCCATACCTCTCTGATCTCCCGGCCTCAGAGGCGAGTGTGCTACCTGCTGAGCCACTGACACTCACTGCAGTGATTGTTCACTGATTGGGCCCATGTAGGCCCACATCACCAGCGCCTACGGCAGCATCATTGCCGACTGCTCCTCGTCAGCCGCAGAAGCCTCCCTGCCATGTGTCATCGGCACCTCCGACATCAGACCTTGATTTAGAGGAGGTCAGTGTCGAGGGATATCACCCTGATCTTATTCTTCCTGATGAGGAAGAGGTCATCACCTCAGACAGGTCCACAGACATCTCTGTCAGTGAGGATTTTGTCAAGGGTATTCCTAGGTCTCCTCCTGAGGATCCCACAATTTTTCAGTGTGATGAAACAATTGTCCTCAACCATGAGGTTTCATACTGAAGAGGAGGATGTCACCAGAAGGGAACTGGTGGACTTCCGGGAGATCCCAGAGTCTCCTCCTAATATAATTTCTCCTATTTTGTCTGCCTTGAGGAATGCTGCTACTACAGCTCGGCACAGAGGGGTTTCCTTGCTATGCTGCTCAGCCTGAAATTGATTCAGTGGCCATTAAGGCTACTCATGACAGGTCTAAGGCACCTTAACTCACTCCACCTGGACAGAGAGTCCAGCGGAATTAACCTTTGGGGCAAGAGGGTTTATGCCTCCTCTACCCTTGGGCTAAGGATTGCCAACTGCCTGTCACGTATGATCCACTACCAGAACACCAGCTGGAAGAAAGGCAAGACTACCGCTCAAGCCCTCCCAGAAGGTACTCAGAAGCAGGAACTTCTTAAGTGTCTGCAGACTGCTGAGGAAGTTAGTAAACACCTCCTTAGGGCCCTCTATGATATTTCTGACACTATTACCAGGGCTGTTGCCACTGGGATTTGCATGTGAAGGCATTCCTGGCTGAGGGTCTCTGGCTTTGCTGCTGATGTTCAGCAGAAGGTACTTAGCACCCTTGTCAGTGGCACTAAGCTCTTAGGCCTTGATGTCCATGATATCATTAATGATTTTCAGATAGCCAGTAGGGCTATCAAGTGACAGTCTGACCACTTCCTTTACCACACTGCAAAGGTATTAAGCACCCTCCCTTTCACAAGGCATCCAACAGACCTGGTGCAGCCTCTCTGCCTCAAGGCAAATGCAGAACCTCCACTGCCTTGCCTGTCCTCACCAATATTGGAGTCGCGGCCAAGCATCCTTGAAGCGAGGGACCAGCTGCAGCGGCTGGATCTGCCTTCACTTGAGTCCTTGCCAGACCTTCCTCCCCTTCTGGTCCCCAGCCAAGAGATGGTGGTCTGAGGTTGGTTCTCCCTTCATCTCAGTCAGTGGAGAACCTTACTTTGGATGCCTGGATTTTGCAAATTGTAGAAAGGGATCACACACACACGAGCTCAAATAGGGACCACCATACACCTGCTCTGTCCTCCTGCTACCTTCGTGCTTACCTGGCCATTCTCAGGGAGGAGGTACAGTCCCTTCTACACAAACAAGCCATCTAACCAGTACCCAGGCATCAAAGAAACAAGGGGTTTTATTCCAGGTTTTTCTTGGTCCCCAAAAAGACATGAGATTTTACGCCCATTTTAGACCTAAAAGATCTCAATCTGTATTTACAGTACAAAAGTTCCAGACAGTAATTTTACCAGGTCTGTTGCCTTTACTAAAGATAGACAACTAGCTGTGTTCTCTGGACAAGCAGGATGCTTATCTACATGTGTCGGTCTTTCACCCCTCACAGGAGCTTTCTCCGCTTTCTGTTTCAGGGTGAATACTATCAATTCAAGGTGCTGCCCTCTGGCTTGTCCTCTGCGTTGCTGGTCTTTACCAAGTGCTTGGCCACGGTAGCTGCAGCTCTGAGAGGGGAGGGACTGTACGTTTTCCCTTACTAGATGATTAGCTCCTAAAGGCCCTGTCCAGGGAGCAGCAGCTGGGGACTCTGGAGAGAACCCTACAGCAGTTTCCTTCTCTGGACATCACTGTCAGTCTGCCCAAATCGGTTCTGGTACCATCCCAAGAACTGCAATACATTGGGGTGGTCCTAGACTCTGCACAGGGGAAGGCTTTCTTGCCTCAGAGTTGGGCAGAATGCCCTATAACCCAGGCTCAGGAGGGTAGCCCAGAGCTGCTGTATCCTGGCCAGGATATACATGAGACTATTGGGTCTTATGGTGGCTGCTATTCTCCCTTTTTAACTGGCCAGGCTTCACATGTGCATTCGCCAGTGGACTCTGCAGGTGCAGTGAGATCAGCACATAGACAAGTTAGACCAGTTGGTGCTGGTGTCCTCCCCAGTCTGCAAGGTCCTCCAGTGGTGGATGGACCCTTGAACCTGCTGCAAGAAGTCCTGTTTCAAATCTGTTCTTTGCAATAAGTCCTTCCCACTGATGCCTTGGTTTCGGTTTGGGGGGCTCATCTGGGTCCCTACCAGACCCAGGGCTCTTCTTCCCAGCTCAAGGCCTCCCTGCATATCAATTAATGTCCTGGAGATGCGTGGGGTCCTATGTGCCATGCAGGCTTTCCAGAATCACCTTCCTGGTCAGCTGCTTGTGCAGTCAGACAATCTTGGTGTAGTACACTACATTAACAAGCAAGGTGGTCTCACTCGTATCCCCCATGCGGGGAGGTCATGATAGTGTTGTATTGGGCATTGGATCACGGCCTGTACCTCTCAGCAGTTCACATCCCAGGAGTGCTAAATACTCTGGCGGACAGTCTTAGTTGGACTCAGTCCAGCATGTATGAGTGGGAGATCCTCTCCTTCGTTGCAGATGGGGTTGTCCAGAGTTGGACCTTTTTGCGTCCTCACTCAGTGCAAAACTGCCCAGTTTTTGCTTGCTCGATCTAGAGCCTGGAGTTCTCTGGCGAGACCCGTTGTCTCTGTCCTGGAGCAGGAGGTTCCTTTACGCATTTCCTCTGTTCTCTCTGATTCAGAGGGTGTTCATCAACTGCAGATGGAAGGGGACAGCATGATCCTCAGCTCCATTCTGACCTAGTCAGATATGGTTTCTCCTTCTAGAGCAACTGGTGGAAGAACCTCTGGTCCTCTCCCACTCTGCAGGAACCTGCTGACTTATGCTTAGGGGACCCTGGTACATCCCAGCCTCAGGTCTCTCCATCTGCATGCCTGGCTCCTAATGACATAGCCATCGCCAGATTTAGCATCTCCATTAAAGTAGTGGACATCCTTGTGGCCGCCTGAAAGCCTTCTACTTGAGCCACATATACCATGAAGTGGAAGCTGTTTGCAATGTGGGCTGCCAGACATAATGTGGACCCTGTCCAGTGGGTCAGATCCTGGACTACCTGATCTTGCTGTCTGACTCAGGTCTCCAGTATTCCTTCCTCAAGGTGCACCTTTCGGCTGGCACGGTGGCACTGAGGGTTGAGGCGCTGGATGCCACACCGGCAGCCCAAGTTTAGGAATGAGCTCGGGCACTGGGGGTCAGCAGGTGAGGGAGAGGATGGAGCGCCTGCTAGGCTGCTCTCTTCTCCTTGGGGAGGGCATGGGGTTGTGTGATGCTCCAGAGGCCCCCGGTGGAGATTGCGGGCGCTGCAGTGGCACCGGACTGCACGTACACTGCGTGGCTGATGCAGGCAGGGTTGCCCTGCGCCGCAGCGTCAGGAGTGCACCCCACTCTGGGGGGGTGGGATGGGGGGAGATCTTTCGGGGATTACACAAGAAAACCTTTCCCAGTCCGGATAGGTGATGGCCCTTCCAGTGCCTCCGCCACACGCCCAATGCCGGCTCTCTGCCACTGCCCCTTAGGTCTCCCTGAGTTGTAGCCGCTCAGGCCCTGGGAAAAATTGTAATGACTTTGAAGATGGCAGGGAACACGGCGGGCAGTACAGCGAGACGGTGAGTGTAGTGGCCTGAGAGTTTTGGTGCTTGGGAGTGATAAATAGAATGGTGGTTAAAAAAAAAAAAAAGGTGCAATTTTGGCCATTTCAAGTTCATGCGTGACTGTATCTAGCCAGGGCCCGGTTTTCCTGCGGCACATCGAACAAGTTCTCTGGCAGGGTTCTGCTTATGCCAGAACTTCTCTTAGACTCAACACTAATTTCTGCGGCAATTCTGCGGCACATTTTTACCCTTAATTTTTTTCCCTTTTTTGCCATATCTGACACAATGCACGCTCGTAACACAGTCATTTTATGGGTGTTTGTCACCAAATTTTCAACATAGCCAGTTTAAGACCTCTGCTCATGAACAGTATCACTGTGATTTTATTAATCTGTCCGGAACATTGATTTCACAGACCGACCGCACCATTGTGTGCTACATGTGCAAAAACACATTTCGGGTGAGATGTGAAAAATGACAGTTGTACTGTTCATAAGGAGGTGTGGTAAAATGGCAATACTGAAAATCTGGAGTGAAAATATTAAAAATGCTCGAAGTTACGAGCGTGCGTAGGAACTGCTCAACGCATGCTCGTAACACAGTCATTTTATGGGCGTTTGTCACCAAATTTTCAACATAGGCAGTTCAAGACCTCTGCTCATGAACAGTATCACTGTGATTTTATTAATCTGTCCGGAACATTGATTTCGCACACCGACCGTGCTATTGTGCGCTACATATGCGAAAACACATTTTGAGTGAGATGTGAAAAATGACAGCTGTACTGCTCATAAGAAGGTGTGGAAAAATGGCAATGTTGAAAATCTGGAGTGGAAATATTGAAAATTCGCAAACCTATGAGCGTGCGTAGGAACTGCGCAACTGCCGCTCGTAAAACAGTCATTTTTAGGAATTTTTCACCAAATTTTCAACATAGCCATTTCAAGACCTCTGCTCATGAACAGTGTCACTGTGATTTTCTTAATTTGTCCCATACATTGATTTCGCACACCGACTGTGCCATTCTGCGCTACAAGGGTGGAAACACATTTTGGGTGAGATGTGAAAAATGACAGCTGTACTACTCATAAGACAGTGTGGTGAAATGGCAATGTTGAAACTCTGGAGTGAAAATATTGAAATTTCGCGAACTTACGAGCCTGCGTAGGAACTGCGCAACGCACGCTCGTTAAACAGTCATTTTTTGGAATTTTGGCACCAAATTTTCAACATGGGGGTTTTGGGCCCCCTTCTCATGAATGATGTCACTGTCATGGCGGTATTCGGTCCCAAAGGGTGATTTCGCAGTCACTGCGCGAAATCACCCTTCGAGCCCGAATAACGCCATGACAGTGACATCATTCTGAAAGGTCCCAAAACCCATGTTGATAATTTAGTCAAAATCCCAAAATACCTGAGATATGCAATAAAGTTGAACCCCTCCTATCTAGCCATTATACAGCTTACCGGCATTTCCTCAGTTAGCGGTCGGCTTTGAAGAGTGCAGGCGTGTTGCGAGTCCACGAAGATCGTCGCGCGAGTCGGAGTAAGTATGGGGTGAGGGGTGTAGGAGGTGAGTACGCAGAGGGTGGAGTGCGGGTTGGTGGAGGGGCAAAAAGCAGCGATGGAAGTTTTTTTTTTCAGGTTTTTATTTTTTTTAATAACACACAAGGAGGGGACGGTGAACCGGCGAGAGGATTAGGCACCCCGTCGGCAAAGGATATTTTGCCACGCTGGGGTGGGCTCAAGCGTGGCATGCTCTTTAGAGAGGACAGTGAAGCCGGCGAGATTGGTCACCCTCATCGGCAAGAGCGTTTTGCCCACGCTGGAGGTAGGCTCCCAGCGTGGCATACTGCGCTGTTGGAGGGGACAGTGAAGCCGGCCGAAGTTGGGCACCCTGTCGGCAAATGAAGAGGGCAATTCCGCGGGAGATGGCAAATTCGCGGATATTTCCGCGGTTTGCTGCATCCGCGGAATCGCGGAAAACTCGGGGCCCTGATCTTAGCTCAGCTGGATGTTGCCCATACCTTTATGAGGGGCATCCTGCATCTGAAACCCCAATCTGTTCTCCTGTCCTGGGTTAGGATTTAAATTTTGTTTTGGAGAAGTTTACCCTGTTGCCTTTTGAGCCAGCCACAACTTGTGAGCTATGCTTTCTTTCTTGGAAAGCGTTATTTCTAGGGAAGTGGATATGATGTTCAATCCAGACTTTCTGGCAGTGCCTTTCCCTGTAAGACTTCACCAGAAATGTCTTCAAACTGAATTTTCCCACCCACCCTGGTGGTAACTCCCTCAGCTTCGCCCCATGATGCCAGATCTTCCTTTCAGCTGGAAGAAGCCGGTTCCCTCCCTACCGCTCCCACGTTGAGTTAGGCCCTAGTTCTTCAGTCTCCTGATTTACGTCCAAAACTTTAAAAACTGTTCAAGTTTGTCTTCAGCTCATTCTTCGTATGACTGTGATGGACGATAAGTCTGTTCCTGGGTTCTGCCGGTGCCCTTGCGGGCAGAAAATGCCTAGGACTAACCTGTACGCCTTGTGTGTTTATTGCCTGGGGAACGACCACAATCTGCAGGCTGCGACTTTTGTTACTCCTTTCACCTGAACGTTCTGGAGGATCGTCTTGCCCACTTGAAATTGGGCAACCTGGAGCAACAGAACCCACTGATCAAGTCCAAGGATGCCCATTGGAAGGTCCTCACAGCTGTGAGGTCTGCCGAGCAGCTCACGGTCTTCGAAGGGAGAAGCGGCCTGGGCTGCCTCCCTCTCCTCAGCTTCTACCTTTGTGGTGCACCAGCTGGGCTCGACGTTCATAGTCTCTTTCAAGGAGTTGTGCTGGTCCCTGCCTACCCTCGGTTAAGGACCCTCGGGGATCTAAAGAGTCCAGAAAAGAAAGGACTTGTCCTAGGTCATGGAATCAGGAGCGCTCTTGGTTGAGGGCATCTGATTCCTGCACCTCTTCAGATTTGACCACGGTTAGATCTTCAACCTTTGCAGCAGGCTCCTCGGTAACCCCATCGGCTAAGACTCTGTTTGAGGCTCCGGGTGAGTTTTTTCTTGAGCAGACCAACCCGTTCGCGAATGAAAAGGTTGACACTTCCTTATTGAGCACTCTGGCCCTCACAAACACCGTTGCAGTGATGGATCAGTCTGTTGACCTGCCACCTGTGGTCATTGACCCTGACCAGAAGGAACCACGGCATTCCTCCTGACTCTGTCCGAGCCCTGCCACGGGTTCCCCAGGCGGTCACGGTCAAGGTCTCTGTCCTCCCATGAATCGAGCTGGTCCTGCCATTGTCTGTGCTTCCGCTCTCGGCACCATGGGAAACGGCGTCGCCACTGTTCCTCATCCTCGTCCTCCTTGGGTGAGGAGAGGCTTCAGCGCAAGTTGTGCTGATGCCATGAGGACTTGATGTAGCAGCAGTTGGTGCTTACTGGCGCCAAATCGGCCCCAGTGTCAACACCAGCAATCACCTGGTTGTCGCCCAAAAGGCCACCGCCACCAAAACCAATCAAGACAGTTCATACTTGGCTGACTCTGACTTCTCTGCTGATCATGGTGGAACTGCCACCTAAACAGCCGATGGTTGGCACTCCGATTAAGAAGTTTCGGCCGGCCAAGGGGCTTCCCCATTTGCTGTCGGTCACCGTCATCCCTGACTGTCCGTGATGGGTCATCGGGGAGTCAGGCAGTCGACCGCTCTTTAATGACTCTACAGAGTCCGCGTGTTCCTCCTTGCACTCCCGTCCAGTCGACGTGGAGTCTGTGGGGGATGTCTGTATGAATGAATGTCCATCTTCCTTCATGGGCCTCCTCTGTCTGATCTCCGCGTCAACGTGTGTGAAGATGGAGCCCATCCAGAAATGGGCTCGTTACCTGTTGACTGAGATCCTCAACTGGGAAGATTCTCCGGAGGCCTTCCCGGTGGCAGAAGCAATTCTTGGTCCTGCTCTGGAGCTTAGGCAGCGCTTTGCTTCTTGCTCTGCGCCTTCTGCCCAGATGGCTCACAAGTATGCGGTGCCCACTGGATCCCTCTCAGGATTCACAGAGCACCCCTCAGACAAGGATTTGTGACCGACTCTGTGTTCCAGCAACACCGGGGATGTGGACAAGCCATCTGATAGGGAGTCCAAAAGGTTGAACCACATGGCTAAGAAGGTCTATGCTGCCTCCTCACTTGATCTCCGCCAGGCAAGCTCAGCCCTTCTTATCGCCCATTTCTCCCATGCCCTGCTGGGCACCTTGTATGAGATGCTTGCTCATTAGCCCGCGGACCTTCAGACCATTTTCAAACAGGTCCGGAACCAGGGCCATGCTGTGGCCAAACATCAGCTCCAGACTGCCATGGACATTGGGGATTCTGGTGCCCGCTTCGTGGCTGCCTCTTTGGACATATGCTGCAGTGCTTGGCTGAGGATCTCGACCTTCACAGCGGACACTCAGCGCAAGCTGGCAGATGTCCCTTTCCTGGGCACCGACCTCTTCGGGCCCGGGGTTGAGGGTCACCTCACGCGCATTGAGAAGTCCATTGTCACCTTGTACCCCATGACATCTGCCCAAAGGACCCCAGGGACTCCAAGCAGCATCAGAAACAGAAGCTGTTTTCGGTCTCCCTCCACTGCTGTGGTCAAACCAACCCAGCAACATACTGGCTAGTAGGCTCAGACCTGGCAACCATGGCCCAAGTCAGTGGCCTCGGCCATTCATAAGCCAGGAGGGAGAGGCTCTGGTGGCATCTCAGTCAGGCCCTCCTCCTCCAAGCCTGCTCAGTGACGGGTTGAGGGGTGCCTCCCTCATGCCTGTCACACCTCCTCTGGGTCCTCCTGTGGGGGGGGGGCTGGCTCTGCCACTTCCTTTCCTCCTGGTCCGCAGTTGCCACAGACAGGTGGGTTCTCAGAGTAGTGGGTCAGTGTCTGCCTCTAGAATTTGAGCTGTGCCCTCCTTGCTGAGCCCCCCCCATGGTAGGACTTGGTTTCCGCAGACATGATATCAGCTCTCAGAGTCGATATAGCCCTGCTCCTCCCCAAGGAGGTCGTGGTTCCTGCCGCGGATCCTCCAGAACACCTAGGGTTTGTCTCCAGCTACTTCCCGGTGCTGAAATGGATGGGGGGCTGGTGCCCCATTCTAGTTCTGCAAGACCTGAACAAGTTCCTCAGGTCACGCACTTTGAGGATGGTAACTCTGTCGTAGATCATTCCGTCTCTAGAGCGAAACATGCGGTTTTGCACCTTGGATCTTCAGGACACGTTCTTTCACATCCCAATCCATCTGTCCCACTGAAGTTTCTTCCACTTCCGAGCCGAGGCAACCCTCTGTGAGTTCCAGGCCATGCCATTCGGCCTCTCCTCGGTCCCCAGGGTCTTCACCAGGTGCATTACAGTGGTGGCAGCTTCCCTGATATGCCGGGGGTCCAGGTTTACCCCTACGTGGACAACTGGCTGCTTGCAGGTCGGTTCAGGCAGGACGTGGAGTGGTCCAGGGACCTGGCCCTCCAGATCTGCACCTCCTTTGGCCTCTTGGTCAGTGAGGCAAAGTTGGAACTCATGCCCTCACAGGTAATCAGCTTCATTGGGGGCAGAGCTCAACTGTTACCGAGCCAGAGCCCAGCTCCCAGTGGACAGGGCGGAGGGCTCTCTCCTCCTTTGCCTATAATTTCAGGTTGGGCAATTGCACCCTGCCCGGGACTTCCTGCGCCATCTGGATTACATGGCAGCCTGCACCAGTGTGGTCCGTTGGACCCATTGGAATATGTGCTCCCTGCAATGGAAGTTGGCCAGCCAGTGGTCTCAGTGCAAAGGTCACTTCGACCAGCTGGTCACTGTGACTGAGAAGATGTGGGATGCCCTCCAGTGATGGCTAGTCCCAGAGCATCTGCAGGAAGGGATCCCGTTTGTCTGCCTCGGTCCGATGGTCATCCTGATGACCGATGCGGTTCTCATGGGCTGGGGTGCCCATCTGGGGGAACACAGAGTCCACAGGCTCCGGACCCCCGAGGAGTTCTGATGGCAGATCAACCTGCTGGAGCTCCAAGCAGTTTGGCTGGCGCTGACTGCATTTGCTCCGTATGTTTGGGGTCAAGTGGTCCAAGTCCAGACAGACAACACTACGACCATCTACTGCCTCAACAAGCAGGGCAGGATGCACTCCCTGTCTTTGTTCAGGGAAGCTCTCTACATATGGAGCCTTGTGCATAGCCTGAAGGCGGATCTCCTAGCCATCCATGTGACAAGAGCCTCCAGTCAGGTGGTGGATGCCCTCAGCTGAGTAGACGAGGCGTCTCATGAGCGGTCTCTCCATCTGGAGATAGTTCACAGTCTGTTCCCCCAGGAGGCACCACTCAGGTGGACCTGCTCGCCTCCAGGGAGAACACAAAGCTTAGGCTGTTTTTTGGCCCGCCCTCCCCCAGCAAGGCTCGCTGCAGGGGGATGCCATCTCTAGGCCTTGGACGCCAGGCTTCTTCTATGTCTTCCCTCCACTTCCCTTGATCCACAAGGTGCTGCTCAATGTCAGTAGGAAAAAGGTGCAGATGATCCTGGTGGCTGTGGACTGGCCACACTGGTTTTGGTACCCCAATCTCCTCAGCCTCAGCAACAGGCTCCCGAGGCATTTTCCACTCCACCCGGACCTGCTCTCCAATCAGAGGAAGGTATTCCACCCAGACCTTCAATCCCTGCACCTGATAGCCATGTTCCCGAGCAGCTAGAGTTCCCGGCTTTGGGTCTCTACAGAGATATCCTCACTATGGTAGAGGCATCTAAAAAGGAATTGACCAGAAAATGCTATGCCTTCAAATGGAAGAGATTCTCCATTTGTTGTCAGGGTAAGTGGTTGAACCTTTTGTCCTGTCCGGTGTCAAGCATTTTAGACTACCTTTGGTCCCTCTCCAAAGGGGGACTTCAGTCAATGATGCTTATGGTGCACCTGGCAGTCATCTCTGCTTACCGAGCAGGGGCTGGTCAGTGCGCAGGGACTGCAATTGTCTCAGTGGACTTACCCAGTTACCAAAATTCAATAAATAAATAAGGTGGTCTGGCACTTTTTCAGAGTCTTAGATCACAGTGTGTGTGTGTGTGTGTGTGTGTGTGTGTGTGTGTGTGTGTGTGTGTGTATGTATGTGACACAGACAGCCAGCTCTGAGTGCTAGATCATTTTTTATTTCTTAAAAATAACAGAAATGTGGTATTGAATTTGTCTGCTGGAAATACCAGTGCACTTGGAGTGACCTCCCTCACTCACACATCTCCCATCCACCCCGATCTCAGTACGTGAGATGACCACACACACAGGAACTTAGAAAAAAAATGTAACACCTGCAAGGCCAAGATAATTGCAGGGCTAAAAGGTACCTAAAATCAGGGAAATCCTGTTTAGCTAGTTCTTTTATCAGTAGCCGAGTTGGCAGGAAAGAACATATCCATTTTACAACATTTACAGGAAAGGAAAGCAGAGCATGACACTTCTGTGTAAAATTAAAAAGGCTTTGATGTCTGTGAAGATCAGGAAGACCCTTTTTCATCAAAGAGGTATCATTTGAGAATTGATGCTATGCTGAGAAAAACAGGATCTTACTGCCTTATAAGGACCCTGTTTCCTGTAGAGAGAGATTTTTAGTAATAATGGTTTTGGTACCCCCAATCTCCTCAGCCTCAGCCACAGGCTCCCGAGGCATCTTCCACTCCACTCGGACCTGCTCTCCAATCAGAGGAAGGTACTCCACCCAGACCTTCAATCCCTGCACCTGATGCAGACTGGGGGTGGAGGTTTCAGGAGGAGCAGAGGGAGGATGGAAGTATAAGGAACCTGGGTGGGGTTCAGCAAAAGGGATCAGGGATAAGGGGTGGGGGGTGGTGTCAGTAAATGCCAGGAGCTTGGGAAACAAGTTATCAGAGTTCCAGGCCATGCTGTTCACGGGGGGTGGGGGGTGGGTGGATGTAGCGGCAGTCACGGAAACTTGGGCCAACAAAAACCATGACTGGGACCTAAACATGCGGGGGTACACTATGCTTTGGAAGGATAGAAAGGAGGGCAGAGGGGGTGGAGTGGCTGTGTTAATTAGAGATGACATAGAAATTGCTAGGGTAGAAGAGGCAAAGGGAAACGTGGAGGCCTTTTGGATCACCTTACGAACCCCAGCAGTAGGTAAGGTCAAGCTGGGTGTAGTATATAGGCCCCCCGGGATGGGTGATGTTCTGGAGGATGGTTTGCTGGACAACATCATTGCCCAGTGTGGACCAAAAGGGGGAAGGAGTGGTGTTGATGAGGGACCTTACTATGCCAAGTACAAACTGGGGAACCATGTCCTCTAAGGTGGCCAAGGAGCAGAGGCTGTTGGACGGCTTCCAGGATGTGTTCTTAACACAGCATGTGGTGGAGCCCACAAGGGAGGGGCATGTCCTGGACGTGGTTCTGGAAGATCGGTAACTAGTTGTAGAGGATCCCCTGACTGGGAGTGACCACAATACTGTCTGGTTTCAAATAAGCATGGGGGGAGGGGGGGAGATCTAGGACACTGGCAGTGGACTTCAGGGGGGCAGACTTTGCGGGCATGGGAAATATTCTCAAGGATCACTTGATGGGGATTACATTAATGACAAATGTGGAAAAGAGATGGGAGGTTATAAAGCGGGGACTTCATAAGGCAGTCAGGACCTGCGCTAAGGTGAAACGCAAGGGAGCAAGGTCACATAAACCATGCTGGTGGTCCAGTGAGGTTCAGGTAGCGGCTCAGAGAAAAGAAGGCGGCCTACAAAAAATATAAAACAACAAGAGGGGATAGGGATAAGGAAATGTACCATCTTGCATCTAGAAAAGTCACCCGGATGGTGAGGGGGGCAAAGTCCAGTAAAGAGCAGAGGCTGGCACAAAGGATACATGGAGGGAAAAGGGTTCTTCCGGTACTTTGGGGAGCGGAGAAAAACTAAGGCCATCTCAGCAGATTGAGGTCAGAAGGAGGGTGGGTGGAAGAGGAGAGGAGGCGAGGTATTAAATGAGTACTTCACCTCTGTGTTCACTAGAGACGAGGGATGGGATATCTACAAAGCAAAGGCACGATGGGGATAGAAGCGGCAGTGAGGTGGGATCAGAGCAACAGAAATGGAACAGAGGGAGGAGAGGTACCCCAGGGTGTCACATCAGGATAAGGATTAAAAGGCCAGTAAGGTGGAGGGATGGATGGCGCTGTCTCCACGAAAGGTGTGGATAGCCCTCAAGGCCCTAAAGAAAGACAAATCTCCTGGGCGGATGGCATTCATCCGAGAGTACTATGAATTGGTGGACGTACTGGCTGCACCCTGGTGGAGCTCTTCAACAGGTCACTTGAGGCGGGAGGATACTTAGGATTGGCGAGAGCACATGGGTGCCAATCCATAAAGGGGGTCGAGGAAGTAACACTAACTATAGACCCATCAGTTTGACCTCAGTGGTGGGAAAATTAATGGAGAGTATACTAAAGGAATGATTGGGGGTGTACTTGGAGGAGGTGGGAGGTCTGGATAGTCAGCAACATGGGTTTGTGTCAGACAGATCATGTCAAACCAATCTTGTGGAGTTCTACGAATGGGTAACATCAGAACTGGACTGGGGAAAGCCTGTGGATTTATTATTCTTGGACTTCAAGGTGTTTGACTCTGTCCCCCACAATGGTCTGGTGGAGAAACTGATGGGGTTGGGAGTAGGCCCTTTGATGGTCAGATTGAAAACTGGCTAGCTGGACACACCCAGAGAGTAGTAGTCGGTGGGGAGCTCTCAAACCCTAGAGAACTCGGTAGTGGGGTACCGCAGGGCTTGGTCCTGGGTCCGATCCTGTTTAATGCATACATATTGGACATCAGGGAGGGTATATGGTGTGAAATGAGTCTCTTCGCTAATGACTCCAAGATGGGAGCAGTAGTTGAGGGGAAGAGGAGGTTGGCCCTGCAAGAGGACCTGGATACCGGAAAGCTGGGTTCACACATGGAAATTAAATTTCAATATCACCAAGTGCAAGGTGTTACATCTTGGGTGGGAAACCCTAAACACAGGTATCCTGGGAGGAGGTGCTGGAGGCCTCAATAGGGAAAAAGACCTAGGGGTCATGGTGGATGCATGTATGAATAACTCTGAGCAGTGCAGGAGACGGCTAGCAAGGCAAACAGGATGTTGGGATGCATCATAGGGGATCACCTCTAGGAGCAGGGAAGTGATTCTGCCACTGTACAATGGACTGGTTAGACCACACCTTGAGTACTGTGTACAGTACTGGAGACCACACTGAAGAGGACATACAGCTCCCAGAGAGGTATAGAGGAGACACTAAGATGATACGAGGACTAGGGGTTTGGCGTGTGAGGACAGACTTGAGAAGCTCTGCCTCTTTTCATTGGAGGAGAGGAGAGACAGGGGGGACATGATTGAGGTCTTCAAGTACCTCAAGGGAATAAATAGGGTAAACATGGAGAGGATCTTTAGACTAAAGCAGGGAGGTGTCACCAGAGGGCATGGTTTGAAGGTGGAAGGTGAGGGGAAAAGAGGAGGAGGTTTTCACTGAGAAGGTGGTGGACCCTTGGAATGCACTGCCTGGCGAGCTGGTTCAGAGATCCACAGTGGAGGGCTTCAAGAGAGGGTGGGACAGACACGGAAAGTGGATGTATCAGATGATGGCCTGGTCTAGGGGGGTGGGGATGGATGAGAGGGGTTTCTGGAACACAGGGGGGGAGGGCCTCGGCACCCAACTAGGGGTTTGAGGTTCGAACAGACTCGATAGACCGTAAGGCCTAATCTGCTGGTAATTAGTATGTTAGTATAATATCCTGATAGGGAGGAAGTACAGTGACCTCATCCAGGGGGCTGGAGAAAGCAACTTTTAAAATCTAGGATTCTGTTTTCATAGAATGATTTCTTTACCTGACTTTGAAACAGCAGCATCAAGCCTTTAGAAGATAAGTGTTTTGTGGATAGGAAATATAGTTGCACTTTTACACCTTTTTGTTTAATGACCTGTATGTTTCTGTGACAAGAGTCCTGTATATTATTGTTTACTATTTTACCTTTTGCTTAGTAAAGATATATTTTGAAAACAGAAACTGCTTGGTGTGCCTTGAAACATTTCTTTGGTTTTAAGTGAAGTTAGATGGTTTTAAAGCTGACACGGTGCATGAGTTTATGGGTGTACCAAACTGGGAAACTGTTTGAGTTTCTCTGTGTCTTGTATAGATTTCAAAAAGGGTTCATTTTGTAATACCTGGTTAGGTGCCCGTAGGCAAAGATATCTGGCCCCCCCGAAGACAGAATTATCTGAGCCTGACAATTGGGTATGCTAACAAGAGGTTAACAAGTTTGAATCCATCCAGAACTTGGGACTAAGGTGACTTGAATCCACAAAACAGACAAGAGGGCTACCTTGTTCTCTTCACAAGACTACGCTCAGAGGTTGGCACTTTGGGAGTAGAGGGATGAACTGCTGAGTGGGTTTGTGACAGTGTGAACCGCCACCACTGTGGGACTTGTTGCTGGTTTTGACAATGCTCATCGGCAAGCCATTCGAACTGATGTAGAGGTGTGACATGTCTCACCTGTCATGAAAGACTGCCTTCCTGGTGGCTATCACGTCAGCCAGAAGGATCAAGTGAACTCCGGGCACTTTCAGTGGAGTCTTCTTACCTGGTCTTCCACAGGGACAACACTGTCCTGCGCCCCATCTTGAAGTTCCTCCTGATGGTTGTGTTGGAGTTTCACCTTAATCAGGTGATGACTCTTCTTTAGTTCTTCCCAAATCACACCTCAGAGGCCGAACATAGGCTTCATACTCTGGACCTGAGGTGAGTGCTCACGTATTATAAAGAGCACATGGCTGGAGTTCGGGGAGAGGTTCACCAGCTGTTTGCCACCTATGCTGAAGCTGCACCTGGCAGACCTGCAGCCAAGCGGATGATTAGCAGGTGGATCACTTCTTGCATTGATCTCATGCTACAGGTTGGTGGGTTGTGAGTTTCTCGGAGAGCTAAAGGCTCATTCCACCCGTCATACCACTGCATCGGTGACTGCTTCTAGGAATGTGCCCATCCAGGAAATCTGCAGGGCTGCTACCTGGAAGCCAGCACACAGCTTCATTTCTCATTACCACGTTGACCTCGAATCACGCTGGGATGCTGGTTTTGGGGCCTCAGTTCTCCAGTCTCTGTTCCCTAAGTAGGGGGTGTGCACCTTACCTCCCTCCTCCTGGAGAACTGCTAGGAGTCTGCCAGTAAGTGTAGATAGAACAGCATATCCACGTCCCTAGAAACACAGGTTACTCACCTGCAACAGTAGTTCTAGGAGTGATATATGTTATTCATCTACACGGACCCACCCAACCTCCCCTGGCTCAGGCGCACAACCTCTGCTTCCAGCGGGCAAGATTTGGCGTCATGGAGCGGAACCAAGGGATATACCACTCGGGTGGGTGGGAAGAGCCAGCTTGAAGACTTCTGGCACATCTTAAAGGAGAAAGGACACTGCCAGTAAGTGTGGATGAACAACATATATCACTCCTAGAACTACTGTTACAGGTGAGTAGCCTGGTTTTTCTCCCTAAGGTGGTGTTTAAGTTCAGTCTATCCACTTTCTTGTTTCTTTTCCCAAACATGCAAATCCAAGGGAAGCGCTGCTCCATACATTAGATGAGCACAGAACTTTGAAGTATTACTTGCTCCTAACCAAGGAATACAGGAAGTTGAAGCAGTTTGTTGCTTCTTTTGCCCCAAGAAGAGAGGATGATCAGGTTTCTAAACAGTGTTTATCTAAATGGTTGGCTAATTGCATTGTCTTCTGCTGCAACAAGTACGGCAAAACGTTACCTGCAGCTGTCATAACTCACTCCACAAGGGACATGGCTACCTCTGTGGCTCATTTCCGAAGGGTCTCAGTCACTGACATCTATGCGACTGCCACCTGGAGTACCATCCACACTTTTACCAGGCACTACAGTGTGGACATTGCCTTTAGAGCCTGCGCAGGATTTGGCAGGGTTGTACTGTAGGGCCTCCTATCTTAAGCTTAAGGTTGAGCTTCCTCCCAGACTATCTGTTTGCACCTGTAACTGCTTGGAACCCGTTTCCACGGTGTGACCTGATGACTGAGATACCCCCGAAGAAGTTAGAACAGTAAACACAAAAACTTACCGTAAAAGTAGATCTTTAAGGGGATCTTCGTCATCAAGCCTGTCTTCCCTCCCACCATTCCTCTCTTGGAGCTCTTTTCTGGACCTGGCTATCTGGTGTATTCAGACGTTTCTTACAGACCTGAGCACCTCTCTCCCTCCTTGGTACCCTATGGCTAGAGATGTGCTCTGTTGTCTCTGGGGGAAAGAACTGAGGAGGGAGCAGGGTCTGCTGAAAATCTTCGATGTGGATCCTGCTTCCATAGTGTGACGTGATCATTCAGATCCCCCTGAAGATCTACTGTTACAGTAAGTTCTTCGTAACTGTCCTTTCTTAGGACCAACGGGACATTTCTCCCCAAGGTAGTGTCTGAATTTCACCTTAATCAGTGTGCAACACTTCCTGTCTTTTTCACAGACAGATTCACTCCTGAGGAGCACAGGCTCCACCACAACCTGGATGTAAAGAGGGCACTGACCTACCACTTGGAGCACACCAAGTAGCTCAGATCCTATCACACTCAACTCTTCCTCACCTAAGGAGAGGTGGGCAAAGGTAGGCCAGCCTCTTCTGTTACAGTAAGGCTGGTAAACAGCCACCTCGAGGGCTCAGGGCCCACTCCACTAGGGGCACCGCAGCCTTCGTGGCTGCAGCAAGAAATATTCCCCTGCTCACCATCTTCAAAGCAGCTGCTTGGAATACTGTACACAGCTTCACAAAGTACTGCTGCTTGGAAGTAGTCTAGATCAGATGCAAAAGTTGGCACTGTGGTCCTGCAGATCCTTGTCCCAAAGTAGGTTCTTTTCCCTCCTCCAAACTACACTGCTTTATAATCTGCATTAGTCAAGCATACTGAGGTATTCCTGAAGTGAGAAGAAGAAATTACTTACCAGTTATATTGTTTCTTCCAGGGGATCACTCAGTATGCTTGATCTCCCACCTGTCCTCCCCTCACATAACCTTATTGTTCATACCACAGGCCAAATTTATTATTGAAAAACCTTAACAGGTGTAATGTTCCACTGTTTAGCATGGTGTAGATACAGTAGGTTGCTTATAGGTGATTTCCTTTTTTCCTTATTTGTCACATTTTTTTGTATAGTACTAGGGTAGATTTTACGATTTGAGGCCTTTTGCTCCTCAGGCTAAGAAATGAATCTGAGTGGCTTACAGCAGCACCTAGATGTAGCACTCTTACTACAGTGTGATTGGCTAATTATTTTTATCATTGGCATGAACTCCACCTCTGTGGCTGCTGAACCCAGCTGACACAGCTGCATTAGTTGAACATACTGATGGATCCCCTGGAAAATACAATATTACTATGGTAAGTAATTTTTTCTTTTCAGCTATTTTACTGTGTTTTACTTATGTAAGTAACAGGTAGAGATCTTCATCAAGGACCCTGGTCTTGGGTCCAGTTTCAAAGGGGGGGAGTGGAACAAGTTGAGAGTACAGAGACAAGCTATTAAAATGATACATAAACTAAAAAATGTAACATATGAGCAACAACTTGGCAGGTTACAACTCATGCCACTGGAGACTAGGAGAATAAGAGGTGACGTATTATTCTGCTGTGTCATAATGCAGGATGATTACATGCTAACTAAACTAAACCTACAATACAAAAATGCTAACATAAATGCCAGGGATCACCCTCTTCAGTTAAGACATTAAATTCAATACCAACAGAAGAAAGGCTTTTTTTTTTCTTTTACACAGAGAGTGATTTCCTCATAGAATAAACTACCCGAAGACATCATACAGTATGTTCAGAAAATAAAGCCCAGTTTAAAAGAAAACTAGACTCTTGCATTATCGAAGGTCATAAACTAGCCTTTTATGGGTAAAAGGATAGGATCAATTATGGGCTAGTACTAAGCCTTTTTTGCTCCTTAATCCTTAGTATGACATCTCCTCCATTTGGCCACCCTTTTGTAACTGTTAGCCTTCCGCATCAGGACCACTCAAACTTTTGTTAGCCAGGGGCTGCCCGCAGTGACATACGATGTTGCCACCTGTATTACATGGGTGAACCTTACTCCATATTTTTTTTTTCCATTGTCAACTGCTTGTCTGAATACACTGAGAAAAAACTGGGTCATTAACAGACTTAAGTCACATATTTTGTTTCATCAGTCTTACATGCAGCCATTAAAAAGAACCGTTATTTAAGTTTTGTGCCTACAGCCTGAAGATTTTTTTGTTTTCCAAATTTATTTTGTCACCCCCAAGATCTGAAACACTCTCTGGCACTCCACTTGCTTATGCCACTCTTAACACCCACTGTGATCCGTGCATCCTTCAAGGACATTACTTTCCCCTCAGACCCCAGAAGGAGGCAGAGATCCGGTGTTGGGCATGTGGCAGTTCGGCACTGGGAGGGCCGTCGCCATCCGGTCTGGAGGTTTTTTTTCATTTTTTCCGGGTGAGGATCCTCCCTCCACCCGAGTGTGTCCTGCAATGATGCCATTGCGCATGGCAACCCTGCCGTCGTCTGCCACGCTCACCCGTATGCTGGTCCACATCCTACAGCACCCCAGTCTCCACCAGGGGTCGCTGGGACGCTGGGTAACCCCAGTACCCTCCCCCAGGAGAGGAGAGCAGGCTGTCGGACGCTCAATCCTCTCCCTCCCCCTGCCGACCCCCGGCGCCCAAGCTTGCTCCCGAACCCGGGTCGCCGGTGTGGCATCCAGTGCCTCAACCCTTAGCGCCACTGGGCTGGCCTACAGCCTTAAGATTAACAAAGTTCATTCCATCTGTGTTTTGGTATCTGGGGCTTTCAAACAACACCGGGCTTGTGAGATCTGCCAGGGATTTAATCAGGCCATGAGGATGTGTTGTAAGATTTCAGAGAAGTTCTTACTGCTGTGTAGGCCGCTGAAGTCACCAAGAAAGCAGGAAGTGTCACGCCAGCATTTCTGTCCAGGTCATTGACTGCTGCGAGGAGCCTTCTCAGGGTTGGGCAGCAGTGTCTCTGCCGTGGTCAATGAAATCCATCAGGGATAAGGACAGATTGTTGAAGATTCATCTGGCCATTACCACTCTAAGCACAAGAAGGCACCAACATTGCCTGTGAAGTCCCAGTCTTTTCCATAGAGGAGGGGGTAACACAGAAACATAGACTTTGACGGCAGATAAGGACCGCTTGGCCCACCTAGTCTGCCCATTTCCCTACCTAGAGGATAAGCTGGAGATTCTGTTTAACCAATAGTCTATTTCTTCCTACCCCCCTGACAAAAATTGCCTTATGTCTGTACCATGCATTCTTGAATTCTCCCACAGTTTTAGACCCCACAACCTCCTCAGGAAGGCTGTTCCATGTGTCTACCACCCTCTCTGTGAAAAAATACTTCCACACATTGCCCCTGAGCTGTCTCCCCTTTATCTTCATATTGTGCCGCCTTGTTCTTGCATATCTCTTTTTCTGAAAGATTCTACCCTCTTGGACTTTGTTGATTCCACTGAGGTACTTAAACGTTTCTATCATGTCCCCCCCCTCCCTTCTTTCCTCAAGGGTAGTCATATTAAGCTCCTTTAGCCTCTCCTCGTATGGCTTCTCTTGCAGACCCTGCACCATTTTAGTTGCCCTCCTCTGAACTGCCTCCATCCTGTCTATGTCCTTGCGGAGATGGGGTCTCCAGATCTGGATGCACTACTCCAGATGGAGTCTCACCAACTGTCTGTACAGGGGGATAACAACTTCCTGTTTTCTGCTGGTGATGCCTCTCCCTATACATCCCAGTATCCCCCCAGCCCTCCCTACCGCCTTCTCACATTGCTTGCCAACCTTAAGGTCTTCTGATATGATTACCTCAGGTCCCTTTCCATTTTGTTGTTGTTACTACCTCCCTCCCATTTCCTGTGTAATCTTCCCTAGGTTTGGTTTCCCAGGTGCATTACTTTGCACTTCTTTGCATTGAATCCAAGCTGCCATACTTCTGACCATTCCTCCAATCTTGCCAAGTCCTTCTCATCCATTCCATGCCTCCTTGTGTATCAACCTGTTGCAGATCTTTGTGTCATCTGCAAAGAGGCATACTTTTCCTTCCAGTCCCTCTGCAATGTCACTTATAAAGACATTAAAAAAAGGACTGGACCCAGTACTGAACCCTGCGGTACCCCCTTAGTAACCCCTCTTTCTTCAGAGTGGACTCCATTTACAATTACCTTCTGTGTCCTGTTGTTCAGCCAATGTTTTACCCAGGCTACTACCCTGGGACCCACTCCAAGGCTGGTTAATTTGACTACTAATCTTTTGTGGGACTGTGTCAAATGCCTTGCTAAAGTCTAGGTAGGCCATGTCCACAGCCCCTCCCTGGTCTACTAATTTGGTCACCCAGTCAAAGAAATCAATTAGATTCGTCTGACATGACCTTCTCGCTGTGAACCCATGCTGCCTTGGGTCCTGTGCCCCACTGGCCTCGAGATACTCAACAATTCTTTCCTTCAGAAGTGATTCCATCACTTTCCCTACCACAGAGGTCAAACTGACAGGTCTGTAGTTTCCTGCCTCTGTCTTGCTCCCACTTTTGTGAAGGGGAATCACATCAGCCTTCTTCCAGTCCTCAGCTACCGCACCATCCTCCCATGATTTGTTATAAAGGGTAGTCAGTGGTGTCACTAGTTCTCTGCTTAATTCTTTTAGAATTCTGGGGTGAATTCCATCTGGCCCCATTGCTCTGTCCACCTTCAGTTTTTGGAGTTTTCAGAACCCTTTCTTCTGTGAAAGGACTGGGATCGACCCCCCTCTCCAGAGTGCTTCTGTTAATTGGATTATGCACCTCCCCCACTTCCTCTTTTGTGAATACTGAACAGAAGTGTTCATTTAGTATCCCTGCTTTTTCACTTTCACTCTCTGCACCAGCATTCTTGACTTCTGTAGCTTCCTCCTGGATCATTAGTCAGCCAGCAAGTTTAGGGCTTGGCTCATCTGCTGATAAAAATGGCAGTTTGTAGCCAGGGGTATCATGCAGTACACAGTTGATGCAAGTCACCCTGACCTTTTGCCTGGCGTTGTTGACTGCCAAGTGTTGTTGGCCACAGTGTCTGATTTATTTCCATGTCTACAGCACGGCTTGCTGCTATCACTGTTTTGTCATCGACTGATTGAAGCCCATTGATCCAGGGGATGCATAACTTGCAGAGCACACTTATTCCTTCATCTTAACTGCTGTCATCTACACGTGGTTCTGTGGATTCCTGTACCATGCTCCTATGATACCAGAAGATGGGGAGGAGTATAATCCTGACCTGAATTTGGAGGAGGATTCGGAGAAGGAGGAAGGGGGGTTACAGATCCCATTGAGGATGGACTATGCTCCAGCTCCATTCTTTCTTCCTGCAGCAATAACACTGTGGTATGCATTTCTAGATCCCCTATTGAGGATGCCTCCTTCCAGGCTTTGCTGAGGCAGATACAGAATATTATGAATTTTACTCTGGTTTAACTCCCTCAGTAATGATGTATCTGCAGTTGCTGCCTTTAGCCCATTTAAAAGGAAGTTGCGGCAACACCTAGCAGCAAACCCCAGCTGTGATTGTTTCCACTAACCTACCTAAACCCAATACCTAGCAACACATAATAGCACTTAACCTCCCTCCTCACCTGATCACTGACTTGTAGCACTTCATCCGACACTAGCCCCACTCCCTTCCCCCCTCACTCCCTCACACTCCCCTTCACCCTCTTACATTCTCCTTCTGTTTCTTTGCCTGCTCTCTATTCCGCCTCCATATACACTCCTACTCACTGCTCCCTCCCCCACCTCCTCCCCTTCCTCCATCTCTCTCTACCCCCAGTCCACCCCATACTGTCTTATCTAGACCCTCCCTCTACCTCGTCCTCCCTCTTTTTATCCCCCATGTCACCCCAGCTCCACACCTATCCCAACCACTCCCGTTCTTCTTCCCCTCTCCCCTGTTTACCCTGCTGACAAGGCCTCCTGGGATGATTCTCCCCTCCCCTTTCCCCTACCCTGTCTCACCTTGCCAACAAGGCCTCCTGGGCTGATTCTCCCTTCCCCTTTGGTACCCTCCACAGACTCCGTTCTCCTAGCTGAAGCCTATGCCTAACTCTTCTCTACTCATCAAGGCCCGTGGGCTTATCCTCCTCTCCTTATGTCATCTCTCCCTACTTGCTCTCTGCCCCCTCTCGTGTACCATGGATCTCTGTACATGGATGTTCTCTGTATTTTGCCATTCCCAGACGACATTGCTCAACTGTTCTGCCTTGTCACTTTAATTTCATTGTAAATGTTGCTAGCTGTCTGCTTGCAGCATAACCTCTACATTCTCTGTAACTTACATGACTTGGAACCTATTTAATGAGCTTCTAGCTCAGTAGTGTCTTCCAAGATTTCAATAAATAAATAAAATAATTAAATTGCTGCTGAGGAGGAGGACTCCAGTAAGTGCCACCATTTTTGAATGTTTGAGGTTCCTGGCTCCCCTTCTGTTGTAGTGCCTCCTGTCTTTCCTGCATCAGTGGATGCTACTGTTGCTGCATGGCATAAACCCAGTACCCTGCCTCCTGTCCTGAGGAAGGCGGACTTCAAATATCCTACTCTTTTCTCTAAGCCACATTACATGTTTCAGTGTGAAACGCACTTTGTAGTTGTCATGGTTGCTCATGATGGGGTCTGAAGCATCTAGACAGCGAGTTCAGTGCATCCTGTACTGCTGGGTCATCTGAGTGGTCCCATATCCACTTTTAACATTAATTTGATGCTCATGTTCATGGAGTTGATGTCTGTACTGGTCTCTGGCAATTTCCATTTTTTTCTATATGTACATATATATATATATGTATTTTATGCTAATTTTTTCCTGTTTATTGCCCGTCCCCCATACCTCTGTCACGCACACATGTGGAAACATGCGCATGCCTCGGTTTGAGGTGCCCTCCTGTGACTTGCCGCCCACGCTAGCCACAGGACCTCTGCCCAGTGGCAGTGGAACTACAGGGGGACAACAACCAGCCTGAGAGAGGAGAGGAGAGCAGCCTTTCGGCTGCTCAATCCTGCTTTCACTCCCCCCACGTGCTGGCTCCCCATCGACCTGAGTCCATTCCTGGACGTGGGTTGCCAGCATAACACAAGGTAAGGCGTCCAGTGCCTCAGCCCTCTGCACCACTGGGCCAGCTCAGCAGTTTCCACTTGATGGAATTTCTACTTGGTGGGTGTCCTGTGGTTCCCAAGACTAGTGCGGTCACGGCTGGTCTGAGCAGTTGCAGTTCTCCATTTTGCTGTATGACAGAGCCATTTTGACAATGTGCAGTGGTATGTACCAGTTCTAACAGGGTTGTGGCTGGGTCAGGCATTGGGAGGGTCACTGTGAGGACTGCTGTCTCATAGTATATCATACCTCGTGGGATCCATTAACCCAGTTGCAGCCGGCAAAGGGCAGACAGAGGCTGTGGTAAGTTTGGAGATCACTAAATCATACAGCAGTAGTGGCCAGCAGTATTGGTGTATATGGATACAGCAGATTACATTTTGCCCCTGGAAAATAAAAAGTTATCTAGTTACAGGTTTTGATGACTAATTGTGAGAAATAGCATTACCCTTAGTGGCCAGGCAGGGATGCTGCATTGTGATGCAGAGTTTGACTGTGGAGGCTGTTGCTTGACAGTGCACTGAGGGTAGGGCTGGGATGGCACTGAGCACCTGGTGCCGTGGTGACCCCTGCAGTGGCCATGGAAGCTTATTCCCTTCCAAAGAAGCAGTCCAGCGGTGTGTCCAGGCTAAGTGGTAGTGCAGGAATGGGTGGCAAACCACATCAGCAAAGTGCAGCAAGGGGGGGAGGATTAGAATCCAGATACAAGTTAAAATGAACAGTTGCAGAATTTGTTCAGAACTCAGCAACTCAGTGGATTACAATACTCCAGTGCTTTGACCACATGATGCCCCCTGATGAAGAGCAGCAGTAGTTGAAGCGCTGGGGTATTGTAGTTCTCTGAGCTGATGAGTTATAAATAAACATATTTATTTATTGAAATGTTTCACCAGGAAAGGCACACTGAGCAATGTTGCTTTTCTCACGATGCATCCTGAGGAAGACAGGAGAGCGGAAGAGTGCATACAACCAGACAAAAACAGTTTTGCAGAGATAACATGACATACTCCATATAGCTTATAAATATAGAAAACAATATATATATTAAGTGCCTATGCATAAACGCAGTGCACAGAATTATGTAGTTCATGGGGGACAGATATGAGCTAAGTGCTGAAGTACATACTAATCCGATGGATATCTTAAAACATTTAGGTGACTATCGATAGAGGAAGGAGGGGTGGAAGGGGAGGGTATGGAGGAGGCATTGTAGTTAGGAGAGGAGGGTAACAGTTGAGGAAGGGGGGGTTCAGAAGGGAATAGCTAGGGAGCTGTAACAAAGAGAGGAGGAAAGGGAGAAACGGATTAGTCACAGGTACAGTTTTCTCAGAGGAAGTTATGCAGTGCCAAAGAGATGGAGTAAGAAGGGGAGGATGAGTGACAGATCTGAGGAGAAAGAATTTAGGGAAGCGATGAGAGAAAGCCAGCTGACCAACCACAGCCGACGGGTGGGGGAGAACCATTAAACGGGAGTGAAAAGATCTGAGGGAGTGGGCAGACAGGGAGAGGAGGGAGAGTGAGGAAGTAAGATAGGGGGTAGCTAACCAAACCAGAGTGTAGACACAAATTTGGCGCGGTGGAGGTGCCGTCGATTTTCAAGTGAGGAGAATGCCAGAGAGTGGTAAAGATTGCAGTGATTGGTGAGATGGGGGGAGTCGAGAGTGAAATGGCAGAAGGAATTAAAAAGGGTGTCCAATCTGGATAAGGAAGACTTGAGAGCAGCACTGAAGACTACATCACAGTAGTTGAGGTAGGTAGTATCTTCTGGACAAGTTCATATCTGGCCTATAGCGAGAGGCAGCTACGGTTCCTCTCTGCAGTAGTTCATTTTAATTTGTATTCAGATTGTAATTATTTTTCCTGAGCCCTGGATTCTGTTGCAGGAACTTGTTCTCTCCGCATGACGTCACTGCGTGCATCTGAGGCCTGAAGGGGCTACACACAAGCAACGGGGAGGATGCAGAGTGGGGAGAAACTGTGGTGATTTGGCCACTGCAGTGTAATATTGCAGATATATTTTTGTAATATTTTTTCTGTGATTTTTGTTTTAGTCTTTACTGTCCCACCTACTCATTCCAATCCTCTGGCAAGGGATTGCTACAGATTCCCAGGGTATCCCTAAAAACATTAGGAGGAAGATCTTTTGCTTTTATGGCACCTACCCTGTGGAATTCTGTACCGCGCCAGGTACGAGAGAGCCTGACCATGGAAGGATTTAAAAAATCCTTGAAAACATATCTTTTTAACCAGGCATTTGCAGGGACTTATTGAGTGTTTGCTAAAATGTTTTATTTGTTTTTAATGTGTAATATTATGAAATTATTTGAATGTGTACTGTTAAGGCACTCTGAACTTTGGAAGGGCGCCTCATACAAATAAAATTTTACTTTACTTACTTTATGCTTTAAAAGCGTTACATGCAGAGGCACTTGGTTATGTTTCAGAGTTCTAAACAGCCCAGAACTAAGGGTTGTCAAGAGATACCCATGTTTTTTCAAGGGGTTGCATGCAGAGGAAATTGGTATTCTGTGATATGAGAAAGGCTTTCTTGCCAGGAAGCTGAAAATTATATTTCATAGGCAGGGGTATCGTAAAGTGACAGGAATGGAGAAGCCATCTTCCCCTATCATAAACTTACACTTCAAAGGAAAAGTGCTTTAGGTTCCAGGAACTGTCCTGGTATAATTTAATTTTATTAGGTGGCAGGAAGGAGAGGGATATCTTTATTGGAAGACTAGTGTGAATACACTTCAGGTGTTATAATTCATCTCCATTTAGAAGAAGTCAGGAAGGATGAGGGAAGATGAAAGGATATTAGAACTATAAGAGAATCTAATCAATAATATGGTTCACTGAAAAATCTTGGACAGAGCAAGAGAGATCCCTGATGGACTAAAACAATAAAGGCCACCAGCTAACCACAGACTGGAAGGACCCCGCCATGCCTATAAAAAGGCCCCCAGAACAGAGGCTCCAGGCATTTTGCACTGGACACTCTTTTAAGAGACCCTTGTTCCTGACACACAAGAGAAGCAAGACTGCCACAGAGAAAGACTAAGAACCAATGAATGCTACAGAAGGACTGAAACGTTTGCAAACTTCTTTGTTTTCTGGACTTGTGATTTCCCACAAACCAGGTAGAAACTAGATAGTTAAATTTTACAGTGCATTTTTTGTGTACAATTCCAACTTTTATTTTATCTTGTAACCACATTTCTGAATCTTTTGTATGATAATTATTTAAGTAATTTAGTAAAGCACTTCTCTTTTAAAGCTACCTGTGAGTGATTTTGTATGTGTAGAAGGTAAGAGGTTTATTCAGTTCTGAGACCAACCTGGTAAATGGTAAAAAGTACTACTTGGTTTACTGCCTCCAAGCATTGGTTGCCCGATAAATCCCCCAAGACCCAAGACACTTGCACCTCTGAAGTTGACTTCCTTCTTGTCCCTCACTGTCGGACTGCACAATACCAACGATCCTTTCGGTACAGAAGCCCCTCTGTGGTTTAATAATCTAAGCAACCAACTTACCATGTTACCTAGTCTTACCCTATTCAAACAAATGCTTTGGCAGCATCTCCTAATTGAAAGCGCCTGTGATTGTAACACCTAATTTCCCACCTTGCGTAACCCTCCCACTATTGTCACTCGCTGATGCACTTGCCAGGTTTTCTGGTCACCACCCTCTCTTGGGATAACTATCCCTTTTCCCCTCCTGTCATTTCCACCCTTACCCCACCCCCTCATTGCTCCTCTCCAGTGATCCCTCTTCTATGCACTTGTCAGGCCTCCTGGTCACCATCTCTCTTATCTTGCTATCCCCCCCCCCCGTTCGCCTCCTTCCTAACCTGCCTCTCCCACCCACCCCAATCTCTCAGTCTATGACAAGGCCCCTGGCTGCTATATTTTCCTATATTGTCTAAATACTACACTTCTCCTCTCTCTTTACCTCTCTGTTCTAATACTGCTTCCACCCTCTCTACCTCCTGCCCTTCTCACCTTTAATGAGCATTGTTTCCACCATTTGTAATATTGATTTGCTATGTTCTGATGTAACAGTTGTGTTTTAACCTCCCTTTATCTGACTGTAACCCCTTCCCCTGATGTGGAGCCTTTGTAAATGAGCTGCTTTGCGCTCAAAGGTATTTGTAATCTGAGATTGAATAAATAAAAATAAAAATGCAAGGTTTCACCATCACTATCAAAGGCTAGGGATCTTGAAAAAGGGTTCTGGGTGCCTAAAGTAGAGGAGAATATGGAGGTCTCAGGAGGAGTCTATTTCGTCCGGCATCTCCTTCTCTGAGATCCTGCCAGTCTGGGAGAAGGGAGCAGATGGACGGAAGGTCAGAGAAGGGGAGATAGGGGAGCTAAACACGTGGCTCAAGGACTGGTGCCAGGAAAAAGGACACAGATTTGTAGGGAACTGGCAACAGTTCTGGAAGCGAAAGTTCTTTAAATTTGATGGACTGCATCTGACTAAAGAGGAGTCAGTGCATTGGGGCAGAAGTTTGACATCTTTGCAGAATATTTAAACTAGCAAATGGGAGAGGGTGCAGCACCCCATCGTCGAATGGAAGAACACCCCTCCCCTCAGCTAGTGGTCAAACAGAATTCAGCGTGTTTGCCGTTCATTTGCATCACCAGGTAAGAAAAAGGTTTGTCTCCCCATACGATGCACAGGGTAATGCCAAACTTCACCCAACAACTAACACACCAAAATCTGGCCAATGGAAAATCATGTACACAAATGCTCACAGCCTGGAAATAAGATCCCAGACCTGCAGGCAATAATGTCAGAGGCTAAACTGGACATAGTAGCAATTAGTGAGGCGTGGTTTACCAGTAATCACACTTAGGAGACTTCAGTACCTGGCTATGTATTGTTCAGAAGAGACCGAGGTGCAAAAAGGGGGGGAGGAGTGGCCCTGTATGTTAATGAAAATATCAAAGCTACAGAAATTCAGAATACACATAAGGAGCCAGAAGAACTGTGGGTCACCCTGGAAACAGGAAATGGGACAGCCATAAGAACTGGGGTTGTCTACAGGCCCCCAGACCAGAGGGAGGACATAGACACATTACTGTTAGAAGATATACAAAACATGACAGCTAAAGGGGAGGTTCTGATAATGGGAGACTTCAACATGCCAGATAAAGATTGGTCAATACCAGCAGGAACATCTGCCAGAACTAGACTCATAGTGGATTCCCTGCAGGGGGAGGGCCTCAAACAACTGGTACAGCAACCCACAAGAGACAGGGCTATCCTAGATCTAGTACTGACTAACAAAGAAGGGATCACAGATCTCCAGGTAGAAGGTCACCTGGGGAGCCAATGACCATCACATGGTATGGTTCAATTTGGCTACTACATCTAAATCATCCCATTCCAAGGCAAAATATGGGACTTCAGAGGAGCTGACTTTGATAAGATGGCCAACAGAGTTAAGCTAACCCTGGCAAAAGAAACACAGGTGAGGAGGTACAGGCAAAGTGGGCAAGCATTAAGGATACAATACTTGAAGCAACATCGCATTGTGTTAGACAGAAAAGGAAGTGCAAAAGAAGAAGGAAACCACTTTGGTTCTCAAATACAGTAGCAGAAAAGGTCAGAGCCAAAAGGCTGGCCTTCAGAAAATATAAGGGAACACAGCGGGATGAAGATAGGGAGGCATACCAAACTGCCCTAAGGGAAGCAGGTAAGGCAGTAAGGCAGGCAAAGTCCCAAACTGAGGAAACACTAGCACGAACAGTAAAAGAAGATGACAAGACTTTCTATAGACACATTAGTGAAAGGAGAAAGTCCAGAGGGGATGCTAAGCTTAATGGAGAAAAGGGAGCATGTGAGGAGGAGGACCCTGTAAAGGCATCTATCCTAAATAGATACTTTGCTCAGTATTTACTGAAGAGAAGGTAGGGCAGGGCCACAGCTCAGCATCATGGACACAGGGGAGGGAGGTGAGCACTATTCCTTCACAAAGAAGGGTCCTACAAGAGCTTGCTAAGCTCAGGGTGGATAAGGCAATGGGACCTGATGGCATACATCCCAGGGTACCTAAGGAGCTAAAGGAGGAACTAGCAGAGCCATTAGCAGAATTGTTTAGTGAGTCTCTGAGCACAGGAGAGGTCCCAGAAGACTGGAGAAGGGCTCATGTGATCCCACTCCACAAGAGTGGTAGCAGGGGGAGGCGGGGAACTACAGACCGGTCAGTCTTACCTCAGTAGTGGGCAAGATGGGGGGAACTCCTAAGGAAAGGATAGTGCAACACCTGGAATCCATAGGGCACAGGATCCAAGACAGCATGGGTTTACAAAGGAAGGTCCTGTCAAACTAATCTCATAGATTTCTTTGACTGGGTAACCAGAGTGGTGGACCAAGGGGGTGCAGTTGATGTCGCCTACCTTGACTTCAGCAAAGCTTTTGACACTGTTCCACATAGAAGATTGATAAATAAGCTAGGTAGGCTCAGGGTGGGTCAGAAGTTGGTCAACTGGGTGGCAAACTGGTTGACAGGCAGAAAACAGAGAGTGGTGGTAAATGGTATACAGTCAGAAGAGATGCAAGTCACAAGTGGGGTACCTCAGGGATCAGTCCTGGGGCCAGTCCTATTCAACATCTTCATTAGTGACCTCGCAGATGGACTAGAGGGTAAGGCTTGTCTGTTTGCAGATGACACCAAGATCTGCAACAGAGTAGATGATCCAGATGGGGTGGGCAGAATGAGAAGAGATCTGGATAAACTAGCAGAATGGTCAGAAGAGTGGCAACTGGATTTAATGCAAAGAAGTGCAAAATCATGCACATAGGAAGAGAAACCCTGAAGCCACTTATAGGCTGGGAGGGTTGCTAGCAGTCACAAAGGAAGAAAGAGACTTGGGCATCATTATCACTGATGACCTAAAATCATCCAAGCAGACCTCTAAAGCAGTAGGTAAGGCTAGGGGGGTGTTAGGGTGTATTAGTAGGGGTATCACAAGTCGTAAGAGGGAGGTAATAATCCCTCTGTTCAAGACATTGGTTAGGCCCCATCTGGAGTACTGCGTGCAGTATTGGAGGCCACACCTTCACAAGGACATTAACCAAATTGAGGCAGTCCAGAGAAGGGCAACCAAAATGGTGCAGGGACTGCATCAGAAGACATATGAGGACAGATTAACGGAGCTCAATATGTATACCCTTGAGCAAAGGAGGGAGAGAGGTGATATGATCGAGACATTTAAACACCTTAAGGGCATAAACAAGGTGAAAGAGTCTAACATGTTTAAATATAAGAAGAATAGCAGGACAAGAGGACACAGCATGAGATTAGAGGAGGCCGATTAAGGGGAATGTGAGGAAATTCTTTTTCACAGAAAGGGTGGTGGATGCATGGAATGGCTTACCACAAGAAGTGGTGGCTATGAATACAGTGCAGGGCTTCAAACAGGCATGGGATAGGCATAAGGGAGCAATACAAATGACTATGAATAGATAGGTCACTGACAGAGCAAAGGCCGATGGCACATTTATCAGGTAGAAAAAGAAATGGGCAGACTGGATGGGCCTTGCGGTCCTTATCTGCCGTCAACTTCTATGTTTCTATGAGTCTGTAAGGGGGAACTAGTGCTGCACACCCTGTGGGAGAGGACACAATCAGGTTTACAAGTGCAAATCCTGAAGAGTTCTTAACACTTGGGTCCCCCAAGTATAACAACTGAGTAGAGTTCTCACCTGGCTAGAGTTTTGACTTGTATTTGGCCCTTACTGAGTAGAGAGGAAGCCCTGGGACTTTGTGGCGGGTGTTCAGCCATGAACTCTGCAAGCATTCTAGACGGACACTTGGAGGGTATTCCTGTCCCCGTCACGGATTGCACTTAGGGGTGGGTACCGTGAGCTCAGTAGACCTGGCCCCCAGGAGTGAGTTTGTGGCACCGACTACATATGACGGTCTGGGTACTAGTGCTTGTCAACTGTGCATCTTGACTCACATATTAAGAGAGGGTGAAGTTGTGGGGGATGTCTGGAGTGGTGTTGGACCCTGAACAGACAAATGTGGCCGGGGAGAAAAACCTATTTGCTGGTGGGGTAATCTTTTTAGTAATACTTGTTTAGTCATTGTATTTTGAATGTTAGTTTTACTGTTCAGTTTACTTTAAGTAGGATATTAATAATGAAAAATTACTATAAAAGTAAATTGTTTTGCATTTTTCTATAATATTTTTCGCATTTATTTACAGAAAAGATGTGGATGCAAAAGAAAAACAAAGTGCAGAAGCTAGGAGTGCCAGTCCCAGATGCAGGAGTGCCAGTCCCAGATGCAGGAGTGCCAGTCCCAGACACAGCAGCGCCAGTCCCAGACGCAGGAGTGCCAGTCCCGGACGCAGGAGTGCCAGTCCCGGACGCAGGAGTGCCAGTCCCAGATGTAGGAGTGCCAGTCCCAGACGTAGACTGTTACGATCAACCTCAGGAAGCCGTGCTAGTCGTACTCGGTCGAGGAGCCCTTATTGCTTGGAGAACAGAAGACAGAGTCGTTGGCAGGCCCGATTTAGATCTAGATCTAGGTCTAGGTCGAGATCTCCCAGGAGTGCAGGAGTTCAGCATTGGTTGAGATCTCCCAGGAGTGCGGGAGTTCGGCGTAGATCTAGATCTCCCAGGAGTGCGGGAGTTCAGCATAGATCTAGATCTCCCAGGAGTGTGGGAGTTCAGCGTAGATCTAGATCTCCCAGGAGTGTGGGAGTTCAGCATAGATCTAGATCTCCCAGAAGTGCGGGAGTTCAGCATAAGCCTAGCTCAAAGCATGATTTGCAGTCTCGAAGGTCTTCCAGTGCTGGAAAGTCCATATCATGTCAAGGTACTGAAGCCATTGTTTTTTTTTTTTTTTTTTTGGTTATTAAAGACTTCCTGTTGTGAGAGAGTAAGCTTTGGAAAAACACAATTTTATAAACATTTCACTTGTGGTTACCATTACCTTTCACTTTTTTATAATAAACAGTAACATGAAACTAGGACCACTCTCACTTAGACTAGGCTGTTTGTCTACACCTGACATCACAATGTATTGCTGTGGAAACAGTTGTAATGATAGTAGTATTATGCTAGATGTTGACAAGCAGCCTGAGCAAATGACATCTGGATGGCAGTAATCTCTTTTCATAGTTTCCTAAAGAAAAGGGGGAAGCTCAGTATGGTAATATTTTGAAATATAAACTGGAATAATTTGTCTACCCTCCCTCCTCCAACTGCATTGTAATTTACTATTCAGAACTGGAGCACTGTGTAAATCAACTAATGCTGTCTACTTTAGTGAGTTTAAGCTGTTGTTGAACTGGCAAGACAGCTGATTGGATATATAGAGACACATACCACACACAATATTCTGGTGTGATTTTTGCAGCTGTCGCTTTAAATATGTCTACTAAATAACAAACATTTCTCTGGTGGGGTTAGTCAGGTAGTAAGGAAAATTGGAATCTGTAGAAGTACATAAAAATAAAAATAAAAAATTAGCATAAAGTATATTGAAAGATTACAGATGCATTGAGGGCCATAAAAACGCCATATATGCCTACAAAATGCTTGGTATAGCCTATGGGTTAAGCTGTAAACATAGAGACCTAGCAGACCTCTTAACCTCCCTGCACTCCTGTGACACACCTGGAAATGAGATCCCACTCAGTGTGCCTTTCTCGATTAAAAATGCTAAAACAAAAAACAACCGTGAAAGACAAAGAACCAGTTTTATTTATAAATAGCAGCTTTATTGATAACATGTTGCTTGCAAGGACAAAATATAACGTATGGCATGAATAACATATGCACAGCCTGACTCAGAATTAAGCAATATACCACGAGAGGGTGTGGGTTATGCTGGGATTTACCCACCTCTGGTCTGTTTGATCACGAGGCTGCAGACTGAGTGGTGAAAACACATAAGGTGTGGGTAAATCCCAGTGTAACCCACACTCTGGAGTGGGATGTTTTGATTATACAATGCTTAGAAATGAAGTTGAGACACATTTTTTTGATTCCAAACTGTTTCATTCACTTATTTGGGACTGTCAAGTTCAGTATGCCCTGCAAGCTCATTGGTCCACACTGGGGACCAGTGGGCTTACAGTCCATACTGTACCTGTCATTCGGCGGGTGGCTGGGCGGGTTGCAGCCACCCGCCAATGATTGGGGGGGAGAGCGGGTGGGGGGGTACCACTGGATCACCAGGGATTTACTTTATGGTGATGCACTGTGATCACGGCAATGGGCTGGAGATGGGGTTTCCACTACACTAGCGAGGAGGGTCGTTAATGAAATTTCTCGGGAAATCGGGAAGGTGGACCCACTACACTACCAGGGAGGGTCGTTTATGGCATATATTGGGGACTTGGGAGTGAGGGGGATCCACTAGACTACCAGGGACTGTTTTGTTTGACATTTACCGTGATCGCTGCTACAGGGCGGGGGATGCCCCAGGATCCTCACTGCACACGTAGTGCTGTGCAGGATGCCAGGCGTAATTCGCCGGGCTGCCCTGCGCAAGGCATGCAAATGGCCCTGTTTGTGCCTTGCATATGTGTAGCCGCCTCATTTGCATGCCCTCTGCCAGAATATCGCTGGCAACTCATGCGCTTGCACTGGCTCATCCCTGTGCTCCCTATCTGTGCTTTGTGCTGCAAGAGTGCCAGTGCGCCATGCGCACTGAGTGCACTGGCTGTGCCATATTCAGCAGTTCTGCGCCATGTCGCATCACTGTTGAATATCACCTGGCCCTGGCGCATCCCAGTTGTGCTGTGCCCAGGCTTGCGACACTACTAGGCACAGTCTGAATATCCAGGCTACAGTGTATATTTATTCATGTTTTCCTGTTCTTTAGGCAACTGTCCATTTATAAAATATATGTCATACCCTTAAAACATTCCATTCCCCCCAAATTTGCCAGTGTCTCCCAAAATGGTCTTATAAAACTACAGTCAAAAAATAGATGTTTCATACTTTCTTCTTGGTTACCACAGTTTAGTTCTCCACATACTCTTTCCTCTATTTTTTATGCTTCTGATTTCCTTTCACATTTAGCTTTCTATAGCTACTCATCCAAACTGTTGTTTTTCATTTTTTTGGCATTCTTCTTTTTAAGGTCACTTCTAAAATCCTTTTAGTATTTATAGTTTGCTCAACCTTAAAAACTGGTGTTTCATAATAGTTTTTTTCCACAATGTCTTTATAAGCTAGTTTCCTGTTCTTTTTTACTAAAAATTCTACTGTTCTTTCCTGTTGTGTTAAGTATTTCCTACTAATTTCCATATATATAGGCAACACTTTTTTTTTCCTTTTATAGTCCCTTTTTTCATATATTACTTAAACAATGGGGCTTCATTTTTGCACTAAAGACATCCATATTTTCTTTTCTCCTTTCAGTATCGGTACTGTATTTAAATAAAAATACATTTTTAAAAAGAACACTATAAGTTGTACCATATTTCACCCCCTTCCCCTATAGGTCTATATGTGAATCCCCTCTTTACTGGGTCCAGTCTGCACCCCCAGAGTAACTGAAAGAACAATCCCTAAATTTTCATTTGCATTGGTTGTGGAATTGAAAACACATATGCCACATATAGAAATATTGACATGATAAATACCCTTAATAAATAAATTTGTTTTTCTCTTGTCATGCTCCAGTCTTTCCACCTGTTTACTTTACTTTGAGCTAGTTTGTATTTTTCCTCCCAATCCACCCATATTGCATCCTTTCCCTCAAACACTATTCCTAGAATCTTAATATTATCTTGTACTATCTCGAGCTCCCCCTCTTTTTTGCTATTTGCTTTCCCTAATGGGTATATTTAATTTTTTTTCTTTATCGCAATTCCTATGTATTTACTGTTATTTTTTACTACCTCCATCATCTTTTCCCCCGAAGCTTGATCTTTTACTAGTATGACACAGCCATCTGCATATGCACATTTTCTACAGATATTGGTTTTGCCATTCTATGCCTCCTATTTTACTATTATTCTCAATCCTCCATAGAAGAGTCTTACAAAAAACATACTGTAAAGGACTCATTGAACATCCTTGTTTAACTCCATTACTTATGTATGTAGGTGTTCCTAGGTGTCCATTCATCATTGGGCATACTTGTGCTTCTGTATATAAGGTTTTTATTAAATTAACCAACTTTTCTGGAAAGTTATGCTTTCTTAAGGTGTCCCAGATATAACTATGCTGTATTACATCAAAAAACGTCTCTTGATCTATAGCATATAGATAGCCTTCTAATCTATTTTGCTGACCTTCATTTATGATTTCCCTTATGTACAATAGGTTTTGTCTAATGTCCCTTCCAGGTACTGCACAGGTTTGCATCTGTGGTATTAGTTGGTCGGAAAAATACATCATTCTTATTTATTATTTTTTTAATACTTTATAGTCTGTTGTTAGACTTATTGGACTCCAATTTCTAATGTTTGTCTTCTCCCCTTTTTATGTAGGAATATGGTAACTCCTTTCTTCATACTTTCTGTTGACTTTCGATCATTAGATATTCCATTGTATAACAGTGTTAACATGCAAGTAATTTGTCCTTCAAATTTTTTGTAAAATACATTTGATATTCCATCTATACCTGGGGACGTGTTAGTAGTTAGATATTTTATTGATTCCTTTACTTCACTTTCCTTTATTGGCCCATTTATTGACAGTGCCTCACCTTCTAAAATAAGTCTTCTTTTGTTTCACCTTTCTGCCTTTGGTATTTCTGCTTTATTTTTTTTTTTTAATTTTTTGTTTATTGATTTTTCTGCTTTAGAAAATCCTGCACTATACATTTTATACCCCCATATCTGTATGTAAAATATCCTTACTGTCTCTTAACTCGTACATAACTTTTCCCTCAATTCTGTCTTTATTACTGTCAAAGGGGTTGGTTTGATGTTTTGTCCCGTGTGCCACTTTTTTGTTCCATAATCAAAGACTTAATCCTATTATATTAATAGTTTTTCATTTTTGTTTTATTTCCTCTATTTGTTCTGTGTCATCAACTTTGCTTCTTTTCTGAATGGAGATTAGTTTATATAATTTAGCCCTTAGACAGAAGTATTTTTTTTTTGCATACTCTGTTTATTAAAATAAATTTTAAGTTCACATCCACATAGAGTCACAAACAACATATAACAACAATGCATGACCATCCTAATTACATACAGTTCCAAATATTCCATCTCTAGGCACCCATGGTTTCACTCTGGTAGCACAATAATATTATTTAGGTTGCACATTCAGTTTAACAGTTGGTACAGAATTCTATATTTGGCCCCCTGTGCATCCCCTTCTTATATGTCACATACTCCTCGTGTCTCCTCCCAGTAGAGAAGAGACATAAGTGTACCAAGTGTCTCTCATGCACTTCACATCCCTACTTGGCCCAGGACTTCCTTTCACCCTTAGGTGTCCAGACCTTCCCATAATATCATAGTCTCGGCTAGACTCAGACCAGCCAGGAATGGTGCCCACTCCCTAGTAAACCCTTCCATCCTTCCCTTAACCATCAAGGTGAGCTTCTCGAGAGACAGTGTTTGCCACTACTGTATTGTGGGGGTTGCATTAGAGACCACTGTATTTTGAATACAGTGCCTAGCCAGAATGTGCAGGACTGTCGTCCACTTAGGAAGTAGACTGTACTCCGAACAGACACATGAGTGGGTCCATTGACAGCATTCTACCCAGCATTTTTTCTACTTCTGACACTATTAACTTCCAGAATTTTTGCAGGACAGGACATGTCCAAAAGCAGTGTTAATATGTTCCCTCCTTCCGTTCACATCTATTGCACTGAGCTGATGCTGCCGGGTAAAACCTATGGACCATCGCTGGTGGGCAGTATATTCTGTGCACAAACTTATAAAATGCTTCCTTGAACCTGTTATGCCCATATGCATGGATAGGAGCATTGTCCAGTTCTGCTCACTGATCAAAACCCCAAGGTCCCTCACCCATAGTCCTTTAGTTTTGTTAAATAAACTTGGGAGGCTTTGGTTTCCCTTCCTTCACAGCTTTCCTTATAAGGCCCTTAGGGTCTTGTTTAGCCTGGATAATTAGGGATTCTGTTCTCCTCATCTCTTGAATTCATGTCCCTCTTCTATCCAGCCCTGCGACATATGCCCGAACCTGGAAGTATCTGAACATATGCCCCATCTCAAGTCCAAGGCCCTGTTGCAAATCAGTAAAAGAGCATAGACTCCCTCTCATGTAGAGGTCCCCAGTACTCTTGATACCCTTCTCTTCCCATAATTTGAATCCAGGATCTTCCCAACCTGGCAAGAAGAAGGTGTTTCTGTTGACTGGCAACAGTATTGTATCCACCTCCTTTGTTTCTCTGTGCCTCCTAAGTGTTCCCCAGCCATCCAACACTGAGGATCAGTGGGTTTTTTCCTTCCTGCATACGATATGCCCTGCTTCCCCTCTTATCCAGGTATGCTGTAAGCCTGGCTTGACACACCCACTGCTCCAACTCCACCCAACTTGCCACTTTTGGCTTATGGACCCAGTCACTAATGTACCTCTGTTGGATCGACAGGTAATAATTTCCGAGATCAGGGAAATTCAACCCTCCCTTAACTGTTTCTGCCTTTAATTTCTGGAGACTCGCCCTCGGCTGCTTCCCTTGCCAAATGAAGGATGAGCACGCCGTTTCTAATTTTTTAATATTCCTTCTTGTCAACCCAGTGTGCACCATTTGCATAATATATACAATCCTGGGGAGGAAGTTCATTTTAATTAGATTTATTCTTCCCAGCCATGACACTGGAAGGGAGATCCACCTCCTAAGATCCACCTCAACAGATTTAATTAGAGGTGTGAAATTCAGCTCTTATAGGGACGCCAAAAATCTACCCACTTTAATTCCCAGATAAGTGAAGCTTTGTGCTTCTACCTTCAGCCTCCATGTCCTCTTTCTCCTTAACATCCTGGGCAATCCCATTAATTCAGATTTATCTAGATTTACCTTGTACCCCGAGAATTGTGCAAACCGCTCAATCAGGCTTAGTAACGCTGGTATGGAGTTCACTGAATCTGTGACAAACAGCAACATATTGTCGGCATACAGCGTAATCTTATGTTGCCTACTTGAGGTCGCAGTCCACCCGAGAGTGTACCATTCACCAACACCTGAGCCCTGAGGGATCTATACATCGCCTGCACCCAACCCACATATTTTTCTCCCAGACCAAACCATGTCAGGACCTCAAAAAGGTACTCTTATTCCACATGGTCAAACGCCTTCTCTGCATCCATGGAGATGACGTATGTATCCTTTCTCCCCTGTTCACTCTCCATACCACATTCAGCAATCTCCGAACATTATGATACGAAAGGCGACCTTTAATGAACCTTGTTTGGTCTGGATGAACAACCCCGGGCAACACCAACTCCAGTCTAGAGGCCAAGGTCTACACCAGTATTTTGAGATCACAATTTAACAACGAAATTGGTCTAAATGGGACACACTCTGTCGGGTCTTTCCCTGGTTTTAGAATCAGACATATCACTGCATCAAAAAATGTTCCTGGGAGTTCCAGTGTCTCCCCCTCTGGCTGCTAGAAGGTGTCACACGGGTCCAGCGAGCTGGGCCACCATGCTTTTATAGTATTCAGCTGGGTAGCTGTCTGGACTACTTGCCTCCTCCCCCCCAGGCCCTCGATTGCCTTCCTCACCTCGACCCTCGTAATTGGTTGGTTCAGTGCCTTCTGCTGTTCCCTCGTTAGCTTCGGGAGTGTGATATTGTCTAACAAGGTCCGTGCAAGATCTCCCTGACCCCCGCCTTATACAACTGCTCATAGTAGGCTCACAAACATTCTTTTATCTTCTGAGTATTTCTGTGTAGCGTACCTCCCTTATCTTTTATGCAGATAACGTGTGGGACTCTTGCCATCCTGCATCAGTCTAACCTGTAAGGGACCTGGTTTATTCCCCCACTCATATAGCTGTTTTTTGCAAAACATCCAGGCTTTCTTGGCTTCCCCTCTGAGCAGAACATTCAGAGCCTCTCTAGTGGCTTCCAATTATGCCCTCACTTCCCCCTCCCCCCCGCTACTCTTCTCTCCAAGTCCTTCAAGCGGGTTTCTAGCTTCATCCGTTTTTTCTGTTTCTTGATCATAGCCACATAGTTAATTATCATCTCTCTCATATTCGCTTTCCCTGTGCCCCATATCATGGTCTTGGTAGTAGGGGAGTCTATATTCATAGTAATACATGCCCTCCATTGCTCCTCCAGGAATTCTTTCAATTTTTTTATCCCCCAGCAAATACGTTGGGAACCTCCATGGTGGGGGCCCCTCCCTCTGCCCTCCTATTTTAACTGTTAGGATCACCATGGCATGATCCGAGATATGTATGGGACTATGTTTTATGTTTTGTACTTCCATATACCACTCCCTCAGTATGAATATATAGTCTGTGAGGGACCAGGTACCATGAGGGTTTGAATAAAAGCTGTATTTATTTGCCCCTGGGTTTGCAGCCCTCCACTCATCCACCAGGTCCAGATCCACCATTCCCATCCGCCATTATTGTATCGCCCTTCCATTTCCTACCCTGACCCACTGAGTGATCCAGGACGGGGTCCATAGTGCAGTTAATGTCTCCTCCCATTATGGGTCCCAGAAATTGTTCCTTGACCAGCAAGGAGAGGAGTGTGTTATAAAAAGTCAGTTCGAAAACTGCTGGTGCATAGATGCTCCCAAAGGTGAACTTTTCACCATAATGTTCCCCTGTGACAAATACATACCTGCCCACACCTGGATTCCTCGCTACCCTCTGCACCTGAAATGGGAGATTTTTGTGCAGAAGGACAGCAACTGTCCACACTTGTGAGAGAAGTAAGAGGCCTTGAAACGCTTCCCCACCTAGCCACGTGCATGTTTTAATGCTCCAGGTCCGTGAGATGGGTCTCCTGGAGCAGCGCCACCTGTGTTCCCTGCCTTCTCATTGCCGTTAGGAGACCCATAGGCTTTACTGGAGTCACTATCCCTCTGACATTCCATGTTATTACTGTCAATTCCTGTATTTTAGTCATTATACCATTGTGTGTCTTTCCCCCAGCCCCATCTCTCACTGCCAGGCAGAGACCCATGCCTATGTGCACATCCTCTGGCCAACCCATGTTCTCTCAACCTTTGTGGCTATCTGAACAGCATATGTCTTGTACCTAGAGTGGACGTATTCATGTAATAACAAACAACAACATGCAGCAACAATAGTAACAGTAACAATATAACTTGAGCCCCCCATACCCTGCAGTTTTTGTCTAAATAAGCCCCATTCCCTCCTCCCCCTCCCCCTTCCCCCTTGTTCTCAATCATTCTAGATTGTGACTCAAATAGCCATATGACTCCCCTCCCCATCTCCTTCTGCCAGGCTTTAATTCCCTTATACACCCATTCCCCTATGATGACTCCTCCCCAGATTCACTAATATCCTTCCTCAAACGAGTCCCTCCCGATTTCGCCCCCTCCATAGCCCCATGACAATAACGAACCACGACACTAACTGCTGTATAGGCATGAGTGTCTATTTTATCCCCCTAGAAGCCCATGTTCCCCGCACCCCCCATGCCGATTCACATTTATTTTGCAGTCGCCCCATTCATAAGTCTCCTAATATAGAGAGAGTCTCCTACTATGTCTTCACAGAGTAAGCATACTATTAACTATAGTGGTAGTAATTGTAACTGTGCCTGCGTCCCATGCTCCCCATTTCAGAGCCGTCCCCTCCCTTCCTATTCCAATTCCCTCCTTTCTTGCCACATTCCAGTTCATGTAAGCCCCAAAAAGGGATACAGTGTTCTTCCTTAAGGCATTTTCCTTCCGGATTGTCCGCTGCATTTGTCCAGAGAAAAAAATACTGCTCTGCTGCATGTAAGGACAGTTCGAGGAACAGGTTGGTACGCAGTTACTATGCTCCGCCTGCACAGCCCTTCCAAACCCTCCTCTTACTTACTGTTCTGACAGATGGCGCTACGGAGACTAAGGCCTCCCCCCCTGCAGCCCACATTCCAAAATGCGCACAGTCATTCTCCTGCTTAGTTCTCTTCATCTGTGCATCCAGCGCTAGGCACAGCACACTCATATTAGTCCTGGCAGTGGACCATTCAGGAGAGCAGGGGCACAGTCAGGCAACAAGAAAAAACTGTCTAATAAAGAAAACTCACAAGTTGTTCTCCTCTAACTGTCGGACACTTGTTCTAGGTAGTCTTCATCCAGCTTTCTTCTGTAGTTCTCTCACGAACTTGTCTGCTTTGCTCACCTTCCAGAAAGTGAACACAGCCCCTTCATGTCAGATCTAAAGCATTGCTAGACAAACCATGAAGTGTTCAACCTTCTTCTCCCCGAAGCCTAGCCATGGTTGCATTAAATATCTTCCTCCTTTTTAGCAGCCTGGCCAAATAATCTTATGAAATAAAGAGCCTGTGCCCTTGATAGATGATCAAGCCCTTTTCTCTGTACACCCATAGCACTGCTTCTCTATCCTGGAAATTATGTAACCTCATAATCACGTGCCAAGGGGGTTGATCTGCTGGTGGCTTGGGAAGCATGGCTCTGTGGGCCCTCTCCAGTTTATTCGGCCATTCTTTGGAGTTAATCCCAGTAAATTTGGTAGTGTTTCAGCACAGAATCCCAAGACAGTGGCCCCTTCCCTCCAGCAAACCCCTCAGGCGCAGGTTAAGTCGCCGGGTGGTAGTTCTCCTGATAGTCAAACGCCTCTTTCATCTCCTCCAACTCCTTTTGCAGTGCTACCACCTGCCCTGGGACTCCATTCAATTCATCCTCTAGTCGGGAGATTCGATCTTCTGCTTCGGTAATTCGAGATGCCTGTGCCATTTGCTAGGTAAGCACTTCTTGTAGTTTGTCATCTGTTTTTGTCCCTAGCTTGCATAGGCGTGGTTCCAGAGCAGCAAGGACCTGGCCTGTGAGCTCCTGGCCGATGGTACTGATTTCCACTGCCGACAGTGAGATCGAGCCCAGGCTTTCACTTTGTGGACTGGCCGCTAGCTTTTTGCTGGTTTTCCCTGCAGTTCTCTGGCTTTTGCTAGTACTTGAAGTTAGGTAGTCCTCTATTGCATGTTCACCACTCAGTTTGCTTATTTTTTGGACCGAAATTTGAGGCAAACTGCTATTTTTATTAACTTTATAAAACCGGCTATGAGGAGCGAGGTGGGAACACGTCCGTTCAGTTTAGCTGCTCATTAGCGCCCCAGACGTAAGTATTTGTGATAGTTTTTTGTCTCTTCTCTCCGGGATTCCTCTACCATTAATTGTTTCAGATCTCATTTTGTGTCCTCCCACCATTCTATTAGGGTGTACAGTTCCGTTTCTGTCATTCTGGCCTCTAATAAATGTCTTGTCCTCTCACTACATTTTTCTTCCTGTAATCTTTTGGTATTCGTTTTCCAATACCCCTTCCCAAACTTCATTATTTTTTGATAGATCTATCATTACTTTTACTGCCATATAATGTGATGTTTCTATTGGTACCACATGTATAGTTCTCTTTGGTACCATCCAAAAATCTATTCTTGTGGAAAGTTTACATTTGAAGAAGGTATGCTCCTTTTTTGTATTACTTTATAGGCATCCTACATCCCTGCATTCTCTAATATTTTTTTCCAATAATCTGAATCACAAAAAATCTTTCCTGTCTTCCTACCCCAATCGACCCTTGTTAACCCACAATTAAAGTCCCCCCCCCCATAAAGCTAATTTAGATGTATGTAAATATGGTTCCACTATCCCCATTAATTTATTTCTGCTTAAATTTGAAGATTGTACATTACTATAATTCTAACTGTTCTTTTAATAAGTACATCTATTATGAAAACTCTGCCTGGTACTGTGTCTTCAAAACTTGTATTTCATTTGACATAAAAGCCACCCCCACCCCTGAACATCTTTTCTCCCCAATTGTCCATAATGACAACCCCCATCTCCATTCCTTCTGTGCTTGATTTAATTCCTCCATTGTATGCAACCTTGTATCCTGAAAAACTGTCACTTTTTAGCTCACTTAGTATTTTAAAAGTCAACCTTTTTTCCTGCACTTAATGCTATTTACATTATTTGTAATGCAGTTCAGCTGGTCCATTAGTTTTTATTTTTGTTTATTATTTTCTTCATTCTGTATCCTTGGATTTTTTCCTTTTTTTTTTTTGATACTTGTGTGTCCATTGTGTCAGTCTTTGGATTCTTCTGACTCTGAAAAGTCAGTGTTTGATATATTAGATCCTTCGTCCATTGTGGCCCACTCCTTATTTTGCAGTGGAGTGTATCTGTCAGTTGTATTCCTTCCCTGTCTCTTTCCATTATCGTCCCATATTTTTTTCTTCTGACTTAGTCACCATTGTGAATTTTGCTCCTCTTTTCTTTCTTTCCTCTGACTTAGTGCTTGCAGTCTTTTGACCCCCCTCCCCAATTTTTCATTTTTAGAGCTTTGTTTTGCCCTTTGGCTCTCTCCTGCCTGGAAGGGGGGTGGGAAGAGAATATTTGCTCTGTAGAAGCAGATTTGTTTTTTTTTCTCTGTTCTCATTATTCTGTAATCTTCTTTCATCATTCCAAGCATCTGTGACAACTTTTCTAGGATCGTGGATATGTTATTCAGCCATACTATTTGGCATTGTCCCTTTCCCCTTTAAATGTTGCCGGAAGGTCTTCAAGCTGGCTCCTCCCACCCACCTGGGTGGTATAACCCTCGGCTCCGTCCCATGATGCCAGATCTTAGCCCACTGGAAGATTCATGTTGCCTACTTGGTGCTCTTGCATTTTGTAGGCCCTGGCTTCTAAACCTTCGATTATTCCAAAAATTCGTCTTGTTCACGTTTGCGATTGTGACAGCTGCATTTCGATTATGGAAGACAAGTCTTCCCCCGGATTTCGCCGGTGCCCGTGCGGCCAGAAGATGTCGCGTACTGACCTGCATACTGCGTGCATCTACTGTCTTGGTGTCGGCCATGACACCACGACTCGCAAGTTCTGTCTCGCGTTTCAACCAAACGTCCTCGACTACCGTGTCACATGCCTCAAATTGGGCATGCCCAAAAAAATGGAACCTGTTGGTGAAGTCCAAAGAGGCCCGGTGGGCGGTTTCCGCGGCCGCGGGATCTGCAGAGCAGTTGGAGCACATGCAAGCCTTCGAGGGGGAAGCCACTCGCTCCGTGTAATCTTTCTCTTAAGGTTTCTTCGTTCCACTTAACCTGGGCTCCACTTTCTCTGTTCCTTCTGAGAGTTGTATCACTCTCTCCTGACTAGAGGCGAGGGTCCTGCGGGCACTCACTCCTCTTAGTCCTGTAAAAGGGAAAGGAACCAGACCTTCTTAATCTCGATGGAGACGCTTTTGGGACCGTGAACGAACTTGGTCCTAGGAGCCGGCAGTTTCAACCTTGGTCGAGATTGCCTCTTCGGCCGCTGGCTTCTCGGCTCTGCTGTTGGGCCAGTCGACCGAAGTTTCGTTTGACAATGTTGAGATTATTCTCAACCCAAATGATCCGTTGTCGCTGACTCCGGTCAAAGACTCCCTCAGTTGGACTCTGGTCCTTTCCTTCCCCGATGAGGAGAGCCAGCCTGCTGGGAAACCCTTTGAGGAGTTGGTCCCTGATCTCGGGAAGTCCTCGGTGTTACCGGTGTCTCCCGGGTGACCGAGTCGGCCTGCCCGATGTCGATCGAGGTCTCAGACCCCCTCGACCGACAGGCCGAGGAAGGTGCAGAAGCACTCTAAAAAGATTCGATGCCATTGGTCATCCTCGTCCTCCTCGGATGAGGAGAGGCTTCCGCAGAAACTCCGGCGCTACAAGGACCTAATGTGGCAGCAGCTGATCTTGTCCAGGCATAAGCTGACCCTGGCTTCTAACCCGGCATTACTTGGCTTTCACCTCTCAGGCTGAAGCCGACTCCTCTGGAACCAGTAAAAACTGTTCCCCCGCCCGTGGAGCTGGCTAAACCCCTTTCGGTGTGGCCCAAACTTGTCTCTCCACTGATTGTGATGGAGCCATCACCTAAGCAGCCTGTGGGAGGGGCTTCTTCTAAGGAAGCTCGGCAGGAGACTGAGCTTCCTCAAAGACTCTCGGTCACTCTCACGCCTGATCACCCCAGGTGAGCTGTGGGCGGCCGACCACTATATCCAGACACTTTAGATTCGGGTGACACTGGCCTCCACTCTTACCCATGGGATAATAAGCTGGCTGGTGATCTATCGACAGAGGAAGGCCCTTTGTCTTTTCAGGGCATTCTCCACCTAATCTCTGAATCCACAGGGATGCCCCTGGAACCTATCCAGAAAAAGGCAGAGTACCTCTCACGGATATCCTCAAGAGAGGGGATACCCTGACGGAAGCCTTTCCTGTGGCTGAAGCCATTTTTGGCCCAGCCCTAGAAATTTGGCAGCTTCCTGCCTCCTGCCCAGCTCCGTCTGCCCTGATGGCCCACAAGTACATGGTGCCCTTGGGGTCCCTTTTGGGGTTCACAGAGCACCCTTCGGCCGAGAACCTTTTGACCGCCTCTGTGTTCAGACATATAAGGAGTTCTGCTGACACCGATAGACCACCAGACAAGGAGTCCAAAAAATTGTACCACTCTGCTTGGAAGGTCTGTGCGGCCTTTTCCTTAGGCCTCTGTCAGGCAAGCTTGGCCGTCTTCATGGCACACTTCTCCCATGCCCTTTTGGGGTCCTTGGATGAAGTCTTCCCACATCTCCCCACAGAACTACAGACCACAGTCAAGCAAGTCCAGGACCAAGGCCGTGCAGTTGCTAAGCAGCAGCTCCAGATGGCCCTGGACATTGGGGACTCATGCCAGTTTGTTGGCAGCCACAGTTGCCTCCCACTGCAGGGCTTGGCTGAGGCTCTCCTTCTTCCCCGGTGGATATCCAGCACAAATTAGCTGTTTTTCCATTCCTGGGCACCGATCTCTTCGGCCCAGGTGTGGTCAGTCACCTTCAGCGCATAGAGCAGTCCAGTGCCACCTTGGACGCTACTTCTGCTCAAAGTTCTTCTGGTCCCAAGAAGTAGCAGAAGAAGAAGAAACCTTTTCGACATTCTTCCCCTGCTGCCCAGCAGCCCTCCTTTTGTGAAGGTCAGCAGCAGCAGGCTCAGACTTGGCGCCCCCGCCCCAAGCCTGGACCTACCCAGGCCCGCAAAGGAGGCCGAGGTTCAGGCCCTGGACCTTCCTTCTCCAAGCCTGCCCAGTGATGGGATAGGGGCTGCCACCCTATCCCTGTCACGCCAGCTCTGGGTCCTCATGTGGGGGGTCGGCTCCGCCACTTCCATTCCGCCTGATCCGCTATTGCCACGGACAGGTGGATCTTAGAAGTGGTCGGTCAGATTCTGCCTCTGGAATTCGAGCAGTATCCTCCAAACCGAGCCTGCGCCCCACGGGAGGAGAGAGTCTCCCCCCACACTCAGTCGGCTGTCAGAGACATCATCACCTAGCTTCTACTCAAGGAGACAGTGGTTTGAGTGGCGGATCCTCCAGTAGACCCAGGGTTCGTTTCCAGGTACTTTTTGGTTCCGAAGCGGACAGGGCTGGCGCCCCATTCTAGATCTGCACGACCTGAATCAGTATCTCAGGCCATGCACCTTCCAGATGGTAACTCTGTCCCAGATCATACGATCCCTGGAGCAGAACATGTGGTTCTGCTCACTGGATTTTCAGGACGCGTTCTTTCATGTCCCAATCCGTCCATCTCACCAGCGGTTCCTCCACTTCAGGGCAGAAGGAATCCTTTACGAGTTCCGAGCCATGCCATTCAGCATGTCATTGGCCCCACAGGTCTTCACCAAATGCATTGCGATGGTGGCAGCCCACCTCGGGCATCGAGGGGTCAGAATATACCCCTACCTCAACGATTGGCTCTTAGCAGGTTCCACCCAGCAGGAGGTGGAGAGGTCCAGGGACCTGGCCCTTCAGACCTGCTCTCAACTCAGCCTCCTGATCAACGAGGCTAAGTTGGAGCTCGTGCCTTCTCAGGTGATATGGTTCATCGGGGCAGAGTTCGACTCTCACCAAGCCAGAGCTCGGCTCCTGGCGGACAGGGCAGAGGTTCTCTACTCCTTTGCCCAGTCATTTCTGGTTGGGCAGTCACACCCTGCCTGGGACTTTCTGCGCCTTCTGGGCTACATGACTGCCTACACCACCATGGTCTGTTGGGTCGGGTGGCATATGCGCCCCCTTCATTGGGAGCTAGCTGCCCAGTGGTCTTAGCACCATGGTCACTTAGACCAGCTGATCACTGTGACCCAGAAGATGTGGGACGCTCTCCAATGATGGACCATCCCAGACCAGTTGCAGGAAGGGATCCTGTTTGTACGCCCGAGCCACGGCCATCCTCACGACTGATGTCTCTCTCATGGGCTGGGGAACCCACATGGGGGACAACATGACCCATGGGTTCTGGACCCCTGAGGAGTCCTGTTACCACATCAACCTGTTGGAGCTCAGAGCAGTCAGACTGGCATTGTCAGTGTTTGCTCCTCAGCTTCGGGGTCAAGTAGTTCAAGTCCAGACGGACAACACCACAACTATGTACTACCTCAGCATGCAGGGTGGCACGCACTCACAGCTGTTGTGCGGGAAGCGCTCCGCATCTGGACACTCGTGACTTGACTGGAGGCAGATGATCTAGCCATGCACGTGGCAGGAGTCTTGAATCAACTGGCGGATGCTCTCCGCCGCATAGGCGAGACATCCCATGAATGGTCTCTCCATCCAGAGGTAGCTTACAGTCTATTCTTACACTGGGGCAAACTGCTGGTGGACCTGTTTGCCTCCAGGAAAAACACCAAGCTGAGACTGTTCCATGCCTACCCCCCCTCAGCAGGGCTCGCTGCAGGGTGATGCCTTCTCGAGGATGTGTACCTCAGGCCACTTCTGCGCCTTGCCTCCATTTCCCTTGATCCACAGGGTGCTTCTCAAGATGAGGAGGGACAAGGCACAGGTGATCCTGTTAGCCCCAGACTGGCCATGCCAGTTCTGGTATCCAGATCTCCTCAGCCTCAGCAACAGGCTCCCGAGGTGGCTTCTGGCACGCCCGGACCTGATCTCAGTCAATCAGGGGAAGGTTCTCCACCTGGCCTTCAATACCTGTACCTGACAGCCTGGTACCTGAGTGGCTAGAGTTCCAGGCTTTGAGTCTTTCTGAGTATGTACTCACAGTAGCGGAAGCATCCAGAAAGGAGTCAACCAGGAAGTGTTATGCCTTCAGATGGAAAAGGTTTTCCATTTGGTGTCAGGGCAAGGGCCTGGACCCTCTGTCCTGTCCAGTGGCTAACATTCTAGACTACCTCTGGTCTTTGCCCAAAAGAGGGTCTTCGGTCCTCGACCCTTAGGGTGCAACTGGCAGCCATCTCTGCTTAGCGGGTGCGAGCCAATCAGCAGACATTGGCATGGGAGACAGTGGTCTGGTGCTTTTTCAAAGGCCTGGATCACATATCCCCTCCAGTGCGTTAATCTCCACCTCCATGGGATCTACTGCTGCTCTTGGCAAAGCTCATGGGCAAGCCATAAGAACCAGTGCACAAGTGTGAGATGTCACATTTGTCAAGGAGGACTGCCTTCCTTATAGCTATCACATCTGCCAGAAGGACAGGGGAGCTCCAGGCGCTCTCGGTGGACTCCCCTTATCTGGTCTTCCACAGGGACAAGGTTGTCCTGCGCCTCCACCTCCGGAACTCTCTCAAGTCTCTCCACTCACCCGGATCCACTCTACCGCTCGTTGTGGACCCCACCTTCTTCAAAGACGTTACTATCTCCCTGAGCCCCGGGCGGGCAATGGGCCAGGGAGACTGAAGGGGCAGAGGCAGGGAACCAGCGTTGGGTGTATGGTGGTCTGGCACTGGGAGGACTGTCTTCTATCTGGGCTGGAGGTTTTTTTCGGTAATGGTCTCTGAAACCCCTCCTCCCTCCTGAGCATGACACCTCTCCCGGTGCATTGGTGCACAGTAACCTTGCCGGCATTGGCCACGCTCTCCCAACATGCAGTCTGCATCCTTCAGCGACCCCTGCTGTCCACCGGGGGTCGCTGAGATGCTGGACAACCCACCACCCTCCCCCGGGAGAGAAGAGCAGCCCTGCAGGCTCTCAATGCTCTCCCTCCCCTGCTTGACCCCTGGTGCCAGACCTTGCTCCTGAACTTGGGTCGCCAGTGAGGAGTGGTGTCCAGCGCCTCAACCCTCAGCACCACCGGGCCGGCTTAGAGTTTCACCTTAACCAGGTGTTGACACTGCCTGTGTTCTACCCGAACTACACCTCGGATGCCAAGTACAGGCTCCATACTTTGGACCTGAGATGAGTTCTCTCCTATTACAAGGAGAGGACGACGAGAATTCAGGGAGAGGTTCGCCAGCTATTTGTCACCTATGCTGAAGCTGCTTCTGGCAGACCTGCAGCAAAGTAGACAATCGCAAGATGGATCACATCTTTCATTGATCTCTGCTATAGGTTGGCAGGCAAGGAGCCTTCCAAAGGGATAAGAGCTCGTTCTACCCACCATACCACTATATCGGTGGCTGCTACCAGGGACATCCCCATACAGGAAATCTGTTGGGCTGCTACCTGGAAGACAACAAACACCTTCATCACCCACAACCACATCGACCTTGAGTCACGCCGGGATGCTGATTTTGGGGCCTCAGTTCTCCAGTCTCTGTTCCCGAAGTGGGGGGGGGGTGCGCCTTGCCTCCCTCCTCCTGGAGAACTGCTGGCAGTCTGCCAAATAGTGTAGATGAACAACATATCCACTATCCTAGAAAAACAGGTTACTCACCTGTAACAGTAGTTCTAGGAGTGGTATATGTTGTTCATCCACACAGACCCACCCGACCTCCCCGGCTGCAACACACACACACCTGACTTCCAGCGGGCTAAGATCTGGTGTCATGGGGCAGAGCCGAGAGTTATACCACCTGGGTGGGTGGGAGGAGCCAGCTTGAAGACCTTCCGGCAACATGTAAAGGGGTAAGGGACAATGCCAAATAGTGTGGATGAACAACATTTTTCCACTCCTAGAACTACTGTTACAGGTGAGTAACCTGTTTTTTTCCTGTTTGCCTTTTTCTTTCTGAGCTACTGCCAAATATACATCCTGTTTTGCCCTTTCTCCTGGGTCTGGGCTATTGTGAGAAACCCATGGACAATTCAAATAAATGTGCCCTTCCTCTTCACACAAACTGCATTTTACTTTATTTTTGCTCAATATTTCCACATAATCCACATTTTATTTTTTCATATGCATTGCTAAGGTGCTCCCTTTCCCCACACCTATAGCAAGCACGTGGTTGTTCTGCATAGAACACAACTCCATGGTCTCGACCTAAAAAGAATCAATTTGTTAAATGCTGCATTTCACCATTTAGTTACTTTAAAGTTATTTTGTACTTCCATCCCCCGGTACATAGACATTCCTCATCCAGTATAGGTTCTGGGGGCCCATGTTCCACACATCTTTGTTTTAACCAGAATGTGATGTCCAGCACATTTACCCCCTCATTTCTGAAAAGTACAGTAGCAATTTTAAAAGCTGGTTTTGTCAGAGGTATTGCCATAAAATCTCTCCATAAGGCAGTGTTCTTCATCTGGTGGTACAGTTTCCAAAACCTATCTAGGCATCCTGGGTGTTTAAAACTGACATCATATTCTGTGCATCCTAGCACATGAATTAACGCATATATTTCATAAGGATTGTACTTCATACTATTTTTTAATTATTGTCTCCCTACAAATAATCTGTCCCTCTAAATTTTAATCTAACGGCATTTCTTCTTTTGGCTTGCTAGGGTTTTGCTTCTTCAGAAAATAGTTTTTCTCTTGTATTTTCCCTCCACACATTTTTTTTTTTGCCTACTTTCTCCTTCACTTTCTGTTTGCACTGTTTTTTATTCTACCTCCATGGAGGTTTCCCCACTGTCTTCATCTGTTAAGCCATCAATTTCCTTTGTGTCATTCTGTTCTTCTAAGTCACCTGTTTGTACTTCAGTTTTATCAGAACTTTTTTTTTTTTTTTTTTTTCCAACCCTTCTTCATTTTGCTTATTTACTTCTTGTTTTGAGGTGTTCGGCTTGTTTGGGTCCTATCATCTGTTCTTTTTCAACCTGCTTTTATTAAAGCACCTGCTACCCAGTCTGGTGTATCTTTAAACTCAGTTGGTTTTTCTGCTTCTGAGAGTTCAGTTTCATTTTTTTGACATTCTGTTTGGAGGTCCCCTTGTTCAGTTTCCATGCCATCCTGTAATTCTGTTTTTTTCTTTCCCTGTTTTACTTTTGTCTTGTGTTTTTTCCCTCTATTCCCCTGCCCTTCTTTGGCCGAACTGTTTCCGACCCTTTCTGGCCATACCTTTCAGGGCTTTTGTTTCTACAACTTCACGGTCTCTCAGTATATTCATCTCTCCGGCAGTACAGGGTGTGGCTCTAGTTGTTCTGTTTCAGCTAACTCTGACAGGCCGCTCCCCTGTCATTACTGCATTCTCCTACTTCAGCTTTCTTTTTAAATAGCTCCGTTTTTTTCACTTTCAATCTTTTTTCTTTCATTTTATCTGCGAGCTTTACTTTGCTTGTACTTACTTGATCTCTCCCTGCCTTCCATCTCCATGGAAGGCGTCTCAGCTCTTTTTTCCCCCCTTATGTTCTTCCTGTCCAGCTGTATCCTCGTTCTCTCTTTTTCCACCTCAAAGTTTTTTTTTCCTTTTCCATCATCCTGCTTCTCCTCCATGGTCTCCAAAGGAATCGAGGCTGGGAGGAAACCTGCTCCCCAGCTTCCCACATGTTCTCACTCGCACAACACCTCAACGAAACTGACATTCCTTTGTCAGACCGTTATAGATCCCCCTACTAGAAGAGTAGGGGGATTTTATTGAGAAATGGACTTCATTACAATGAAATAACAATATTCTTTATACACAAGAACAAATCAGAAAAAGAACATATCAAAAAGAACAGTCGTTGAATAATGAAACACAATTACGCCACATTAATTTAACTTGATGCTTGGTATAAGTATGAAAGTCATGCTTTTTAACTAAACATAAAGCCTTATGTATGTTGCAGATAATATCTTGTTTATGTATAATTTTTTGATGTAGAACAAGCATACATCTTGCTTGCCATATGTAATATTTAATTAGAGCAAAGATCACATATAGAGTTTCCATGTGATATTTAGCATTTAAATAAACATTCTTGCAAAACATAATGTGTTCATAGGATAATTTAAGAAATGAAGGTTCAGACCATTTTGTGGCTAAACTAAACCAAATGTCAGAAGAGAATGGACAGTCGAGAAATAAATGTTGCTGAGTTTCAAGAACATCAAAACAATCATCTCTAGGACAATAACATAAATTCAATGCTTTATGCTTATGGTTATTTTTGACCCCTAGTCTGTCATAATTGCTTAACCATACCATATCCCATACGTATGGAGGTAAGCGGGGGTTACGAAGTTGTAAGAGAACCCAGGAGAGATGGTTAGAGGGGCAGAAGGGAAAGGTTACCTCTTCCTGGGCCTCTATTCTCCAAATTTTATCATATAAAGACCGTCTCGACAAAATACAGAAATCTTGAGGGAGGAGGTTCCAAGATAAGGCCATTTTAAAACTTTCTTTCCCATAGGAAGGTATTTCCAAAGGGCGAGAAATAATGTTTTTCCCACTTGAATCCCATTTATCAATACATAGAGAAAACCAGTCCATAAAATAGGGTTTCCAGATTGCGTTCCCAGGTTTAAGTACTTTACCAAAATTATAATGAAAAAATAAGCTATAAAAAAAAGCAACAGGATGTACCATATTAATACCACCTTTATTTATGGGTCTATATGTAATATTTCGTTTTATGGGGTTTAGTCTGGACCCCCAAAAACCTTTAAAAAAACCCCGAATAATTTAGTGAAAAGAGCTGCAGGGGGTGGAAATACATAACTAAGGTATAAAAAAATGGGAATGACTAAAGATTTTAGAAGAACCACTCTCTTTTTTTTCCCAATTAAGGTATGCTTCCAACCTGCGATTAATCCTTCAGCTTTGTTTAAGGCATTAATCCAGTTATAGGAAGCCATATTTGAATGACCAAAATGAATTCCTAAATATTTAAACATATCGAGTTTGACAGGAATTCCAGCATAAACACCATTTTCAGGGAGAGAGTCATGGCCAATAGGTACACCTGTGCTTTTACTAAAATTAATTTTGGAACCTGATACGGCTGAAAAGGAATGTAATATCTGAATTAGATCCTCCTGTTTAGTCCTCAGATCTATTACTAAAGCCAAGTCATCGGCATAGGCTAACAATTTAATTGGCGGGGAAACGGAAAACCAGCCAAGCCTATAATTTGAGGGCAAAGTAGTATAGCTCTTATTAAAGTATCAATGTAAAAATTATAAAGCAACGGGCTCAATGGGCATCCTTGCCTTACCCCACGGGTAAGGGGGATGGGGTTACCTAACCACCCATTAACATTTGGGATTATAATAGCATGTTTATATAAAGAATGAATCCAGGAAAGAAACGTTGTTGGAAAACCAAAGGCTTTTAGGACTTGGAACAAGAAATCATGGGAGACTTTATCGAATGCCTTCTCTTGATCTAGGCCTAATACCCATCCGAAATGTTTTCGTTCCCTAAAGAAAATAGCTCTCGTAATAAAATCAGGTTGTCCTGTTGGTGCCTTCCTGGGATTCCACAGGTTTGAGCAGAACTAATGTGGTTAGCAACTTTTAGAGTGCTAGATAATAGAATTTTTGCAAGAATTTTGTAGTCGACATTTAGTAAGCTAATAGGTCTCCAATTGGCAATGTCAGCGGTATCTCCTTTTTTTTTAAAAATAAAAATTAAGATGGCCTCATTCATGGATTTAGATAAAGTATCTAAAGATAACATTTCATTGAATATTAAGGTCAAAACGGGAACCAGATCCGAAGAAAATGTTTTGTAGAACTTAGCAGTGAGGCCATCAGATCCTGGAGCTGAACTTGAACACAAGGAGTCAATAGCTTGTTTCACTTCGTATTCCATAATATCTGTTGATAACATATCCTGTTCTAAACTAGAAAGCTTGGGCAAATGTAACGAGTTTAAAAAGGACTCTGCTTCCTGACAGACAGGTTTACGCCCAAACAGATTAAGTACATGCTGTTCGACTATAGAAACTAAGGCTTCAGGTGATGTCATAAGTTCACCAGTCGGTGATTTTAAGGATGGAATTAATTTAGAATCCATCCTACCTTTACAAGCTCTAAAGGGGTCAAGGCATCCTTTATTTGTCTGGTGCCAAACGAGCCTTTGGCCTAAGGAGCTAGCTTCGATCGTATTGAAATTGTCTCATTTGAGAACAAATTATGTCAATCTGTTTACTATAATCTACATTGTTGGAGTCAGCCAATGAAATCAAATGTTGTAACTGCTGTCGTAGAGATAAGTAATTCAAGTATTTGTTATTTTGTACAACTGCAGCTCTTTTTTGAAAGACATGCTTCCAACTTAATTTAGAATCTTCCCACCAATCAATAACAGTGTCATAAAAGTCAATAACTGATATTCGAGCTATAAATTCTTTATGCCAATCTTTCAAAAAGGAGGAGTTCTCCAATAAGGAACCGTTAATGCTCCAGCTATTTTTTTTACATCGAGGGGCAGAACCCCAAGTGAATGATGCTTGAAGGGCAACATGGTCAGAAAATTCAATCCCCACCGTCTGACACGAAAGGAGTAACAGCACCTTAGACAAAAAAATAAAATCAATCCTGGTTCATAAGTGTCCCTTAAAAAAGGTGAAGCCCCCCGTGTTATGACAGTGTCTATAGGCATCCACTAAAAGAGCCGTGGATGTAATTTATTTTAAGGCTACAGAATCGAAAAAAAGTTTAGGGGTTTTTAAACCTCTGTCTGATTGGTGCAGACCGCAATTAAAGTCTCCCACCCATAAAAGTAATCTGGAGGTGTGTAGAAAGGGTCTTACTGAATGAAAAAGAGAAACTCTTTGGGCTTTGGTTTGCGGAGCATAGATTCCTATTATACGAAACCTTTCTTGTTTGTAAGAAAAATCTAATAACAAAGCTCTACCAGGCGAAATGTCCACCAGTCTGGAAACATGAAATTCTGTGTTAGAAAACAGAATACCAATGCCATCACATGTATCCGGGCCAGTGGACCAAAAAGAAGGGCCACTGGACCATGCATGGGAGGCTTGACTAAGTTCCCCATGAGTTTTTAATCTTGTATCAACCAGACAATAGATGTCGTTTTTAAGGTCTTTAAGTGTCAGAAAAATACCCCCCAGCTTTTTCTTCCCTTTGATACTGTTTTAACATTTAATGAACAGATTGAAAGAGAAGCCATTTTAGGAGCTACTTGGAGATTTACCTCTCTGAGATTGCCGTGTACGTTTAGCAATAGGATCAGTGTCCGTACCTCCTTCTATATCTGGAAAGGAACGGACGGAAGAGGCGTCCGTATCATCTCCACCAGAATCCCTATCGGATAAATCAGTAGAGAGCACAGCAAATTTGTTATTAGTCTGCCAGTTACGAGCTATATTTTCTTTAGTTCGACTAACCACTGCAAGGCCTTTTCTGGTTCTTTTATGGGTTACGGTAACAAAATTGGAAGAATCAGTATCGAAACAGGGGGTGGGGTGGGGGAGGGGGCATTATAACTTCAGTTACTGTAATAGTACCTTCTTTAGGGGGGACATTAGACTCAGAAGGAAGAGCTGCTTCCATCGGAATATGAAGGTCTGAGTTAGTGGTTGAGGAAGGTTCTCTAGGAATGAGTGCTGACAGAGAAGGAGGGTCATTAACCAATTCACGGGTAGTGGCCTTTTGTGCATGTAACTGTTGGGCAATTGTGATTAGACCGTCATGAGAAGGGCAGTCTTCCCTATTATGGGATGCCCAAGGGCATCGACCATAAGCATGACCAACTTCTTCACACAAATTACATTTAAAAGAATTAGAGCAAGTCGAAGAATTATGACCATATTCAAAACAATGGCTACATCTTAGGACATCACAAGCCGAGCTAAGGTGAGTTCTAGAGCCACATTTGAAACAAGATTTGGGTTGGCCAGCATAAAAAATAAACCCTTTATCTTTGCCCAAAAAAAAAGAAATTAGGCAAGTGTTTAGGGCCGGAATTGGTGGAAAATAATTTAACACGAACCTTCCAACTCCCATCCCAAATTTGTTCACTATCCAGGGTGGGCGTGGGTCGATTTAATACCTCACATCTTTTGTTTAGCCAAAAAAGAATGTCTTCAATATTGACGCCTTCATTTTTGAAAACAATAGTGATGTTTCTAATTGCTGGTTTGGTCAGAGGAATGGCTTGAAAGGGAGACCAAATGGGAGAGGTCTGGAGCTTTTCATACTGGGCCCAGAATCTATCTAGCCCTGAAATTTGCTTGAAGCTGACATCGAAATTAGAGTTCCCCAGGTTAATTAAACCAAATATTTCGGAGGCTAAAAATTTCATGGACCCCTTCAGTAATGTTTTAGCAATGTGTATTCGCATCGGGTACTTCCAGTCCCCCTTTGTAAAGTAACCTTACAGCGTTTCTCCTAGGTGCAGGTTCACCTTTGGAGTGAAATAAGTCGGCCAGCTTAAAGCTTGCTGGTCGACCTGGATTCACATTTGTAGCAGTTTCAGAAAAGGGAGTGTGTACAGGATCCAACGAGGTATTAGGATGCTTGGAGGAAAGAAAAATATCAGTGGTATTCTTTTTAGAAGAATAAACATTGTCAACAATATTATTACCAGCATTAATATTAGAATTGCTAGAGTTAAGTCCAGGGAGAACTTTTAAGAGATCTTCATCCCGGGGTTCGTTGGAGCTCGTATTAACATTTTGTAGTATGTTAATATATGCGGGGTCCTGTGAGTCCAGGGGTCCAAATTCCTCCTTCCTTTTTCCCAGCCAGCATTTTAAGAGCCATATCGGTGACCACTTGTCTTGGGAGTCATTAAGTTTATGAGCAGGAGACTTTTTCGGAGTGTTAAATAAAGTGCCCCAACGTTTTGACCAGCCAGGAGTTTTAACGGCAGAAAAAAGAAAGACTTCTGATTCAGGAGTTTGCTGTGTACCAAACTGTGGAATGGTGGAAGAATATGCAGCACTTACTGAATCCTTGCGACGACCAAGCTCAGTTTTTTCAACATGCTCCAGATTTTGAAGATCCAATTCCGGCTCTCGGCACGACGAGGAGATCCTCGATAAGCTGCCAGCCGGCTTCCGCGAAGCCGCTAATGCGGAAGAAGCAGTAGGATCCGGCGCAGTGACGACGCTATCAGAGGGCTTTGCAGGCGTTACAACGCCTAATAGTCGTTCAGAAGGTGCCTGTTCAAACATCACAATTTCAGAATCAATTAATTGCAATTGTAGGGCTAAGGCAGAGCGTTTGTCAAGAAGCTCCGAACTGGCTGTGGTAAGGTTAGACTTATTCTTTGTGAAATCCGATTCAACAATAGTGTCAGCACATTCATTCGCGATGTGAGCGTTCCTCTGCTGGCCTCTGATGTAGATAGCACGCTGGGAGGGCCCTCCCCAGGGCTGCCGACGTCCATCTCCTCCGAGGGAAGTTGCAGACTGGCCATCACACAACCAGCAGCAAGGCTCCTCCTACACAGAGTAGGGGAATTTCCCCAGTGTCCAGCCCACATTTCCCCCATTCACTAAAAATACCACCAACAGCTTAATCTGGTTCAATTTCAGTTGGTTACCATCTGTATTCCCCCAGTCGCCCCTGAAAAAGGGACTTCTAGTGTCAGTGGGCTTACCGGGTCAACAAAATTCAGTAAAATAATTGCAGGCTTTAAGGAAGTAGCGGTTCAGAGTGTGTGCTTAATATTTCTGTGGATTCAGTCTTTAGGCTCCAAGTTAGTGTAGTTCTCTTGACTTTTGCTCTTTTCTTTGATGATGGCAGGGTACATGTCGGTGAGCTCACTTTTGGATTTTTGATTTGAGTTTGTGTATATTGTCTTCAGGTATAGTAAAGTACGCAGTGCTGGTGGTAGGTGTGTTGTAGTGATGTGGATAAAAGAATTATTTTTGAGGTACTTTGGTTGGTTTGTCGGTGGTTTGATTTTGCACAGCTACTTGGTTTTTGAGCCTGATATGATTGTGCCCCAAGTTTGGAAGTCAGATGCATTTGGGCACCAGTAACTCCTTAAGGAGGCTTCATTTTTATGGTCCGTTATGGCCATAATCTGACATGCCTCCGTACCGATTTCTGAGAGTAGGGTAACAGGAGTTGCTCTTAGCGAATTATTGTTGTAAGTGTTCTGAAACCTGGCCTCTTTGAAATACGAGGGAGCATTTTGCTAAGATAATTCACACCCCCATCAGTTCTCTGGTGTACCACACTGTTGACTAGTTCAGTCTGTGGTTGTTTCCTGGGGTGACAGAAAAGTGCTGGTGTACCTTGTAGTAACTTAGAAATGTATTTTATATTGGTTTTGAGTCTTTAAAAAATGAAGCCCCTGTGTGTGTTTGCTTTGTGGGGTCATTAAAGAGCTTGTTATTTTTTGTCTCTTCGTTGTATGTCTTCATATGGTGTCTTAAGCCATTTTCGTCTCTTTTGATTTCGAATGATTGTGTGGTAAAATGCCCAACTCTTTCGTTCCCTCTCCTGGCTAGGTGAAGCTGAATATCTAGCCAGACTCTGTTTATTAGTCCTTTGGCTGTATTTGTAGATAGAGCAGGGACGTTCCTTAAGAACAGCAGCATTTCTTGGCTTAATGGAGGATGGTTTGACTGATTATCTTTACCCTCTTTCCTATATGTTTTTACAGTACATTATTGGTTGCATTAAAGATGGTGTCTGTCATTAGATTCACTTCCCTGCTTATTGGGGGGGGGTCGTTTAAATGACTATTTAGTCCTGAACATAGCCCCACATAGCTGCTTAATATATATTCCTGCCCTGTTGAGTTGTGGACAGTACTGTAGAATTGTCTGAGTATGTTAAGTTGCTCAAAAGGGAGTGTTTTTAGGAGGCAGTATAGCACAGTGGGTTAAGGCTTTGAGCTGCAGATCTGGAGACCTCAGTTTGAATCCCACAGCCACCTAGGTGTGTACTGTGTGATCCTGAGCAAGTCACTTAACTTCCTTGTGCTCCCAGGTCACATCTGGAAACAAGGTTTGGCTTAGTATGCTACTCCTGGTAAAACAATGTTCCTTTTCCCATTCCCTAGGTCTACTGATATGTTTTTTCTTTTAGCCAGTCATAAAAAACATTTACCGCTGACCTTGTTTGCTTAACTGTACTTTCTTCGTTCCTGTCCATTTCCAGGTTTTGGAGGTGGTCTTCAGTGATTTCTGACATTTTACTTTTCTCTTTTCAGGATTGTCTGGCCCAGTTGTATTGTCAATGGCAGCAGACATCAACTGCCCTTCAAGCGATGAGGCGCCATTTGACTGTCGGGTACTTCCTGCGTCTATTTCGGTGGTGGACTGTGTTATGGAAGTTGGAGCGGCAACCAGAGAGACACTCGAGGATGCAGGTTGGCCGGCATTTAATTCAGGTACTGTTTGTCTTCCAGGACTTTCGTATACGGCAGAAAATATTTGTTCTAGTTCATCAGGGTCGATTAATTTGAACGAGGTGCCGGCCCAGTGGTGCTGAGGGTTGAGGTGCTGGACGCCACACCTCGCACCACGCTGGCGACCCGGGTTCGGCTGGGGGGAGAGTGGCTGAGCTTCTGACTGGCTCACCTTCTCTGGGGAGGGTGGGAATTGATCCAGGCGCGGTGACCTCTGGCGGAGGCTGGGGCATGACAGTGCATCTGCACCTCGGGGTTCTGATTGGTCGTAAGGAGGGCCTCGTAGACCAATCACCTTAGGCTGTGAAAATCATCAAGGGGAGGGAGGCTATGACGTCGGGGGCTGGCAACGTCCTTAAAGAACAGGGAGAGACACCCCTCAGAGCTGGGAAGACTGAACACTGAGTCGGGTCCTGATGTGCCAGTGCCTGCTTGCCACCCCAGGACCCTGACAAGACTTGAAGGATTCGGGGACTGCCCGACCCCACCTGGGGGGTTTGCCGAGGCTGGATGGAGGGACCGAAGGTTGCAAGGTAGGCACTGGTAGGGGCAGGCTTAATGGGAGACTCACGATGGTGCGGCTCTATGGGGCAGTAGGAAGGGAAAATAGAAATATCAAAAAAAAATTAAAATAAATAATAATTTGAACGAGGTGTCCATTTTTACTTTTTAAATTTAGTGCTGAAATGGCTGGTTTTGCGGCGACTGGTTAGCAGTAAGCAATATGGTGGCAAGTCACCTGGATGTTGGGGGTCGGAGGAATACAGTTTTGATGGGCTTCAGATGAGGCTGACTGGTGTGATGCTAGGATTTACGATGGCTAGAAGGTGCCAGCCAGCCAATCAGAATGCTTTATTTTTGTAGCCACTGTATAATGGATAATTTATCTTAAAGAGCACCTCTTCTGGTGATCATGCCAAAAACCTGGAAAGACCCTTATTTGCCCCCAGTTGCAGTGATGTCAAAAATCAGAATTTTCATATTTTTGTATGCCCCTAATCTGGAAGGGAAGGGATCGTATTTTGGCTCCATGGAGCTGAGCTGCTGATCCTTTCTACTTTCTGTTACTGACAGCTGCCCGTGTGCTAGCTGATGTTGTGATGTCATTATGTAGAAGGCATGGGGGCATGATCTGAAGACATTAATGGGGTGTTTCTCATATCTTAGATGGCCATTCAGAATAAATCAAGGCCACCGGCCAACTAAGAAGGACATTGTTAGCTGAACAGCGACTTTGTCCGTGCTGGCCATCTAAAATATGAAAAATGTTGTTTACAGAAGTCTGTGTTAATGTCTATTGCATGCACCCCCGTGTTCTCCACATGACATCATGAAACATGTTGGGGGAGGCTCTCAGTATGAGGAAGTGAAAGGGACTGGCGAAATACAGTCCCTTCCCTTCCAAATTAGGGGCATATTAAAATTCTGATTTTGGCATCATTGCAGTTGGGGGCAGGTAAGGGCCCTTCATGGTTAGAGCAGGAAGGGTGCTCCTTAAAGTGTGAGATATCCAAAGCCATAATTCGTAAGTAGCAGAACCACAACTGATTTATGAAAAGTCCTTCATCTTGCCTGCAATGGTAAATTGCATGTTTCAAGTTATACCACAGCATTTTGGATTCATACATCAGTTTACTAGTTTAGTTTTTAATCTGCTGTTTGTTTGAAATTGTAACTGGCTTCATTGCTGCAGTCGACAGCTGTAATGTCATCCAAATTTTGAAAGCTACTCTTCAATTGATTCATTATCCCATTGGGGTGTTGTGTCAAGGCAAGGAAAATTTTATTTTTCTTGGTGCCCAGTCCTGGAGGCTCTGGGCACTGTACACAACACACAACTATCCAATAAAACAATAACATTATCAGCGCTAAATAACAGACCATATAATTAAATGGATAAGGTCTAGGCTAAAAACAGTAGCTATAGTGTCAGCTCCTGTAGGCAGCCAGTTGGTAAAAGCTGTCCTAGCGTGCTAACTGGGACTAATTGAAAAGTCTGAGAGAAGTATCCATTTCTTCTTGCTTTCATCTCAACTCCTGTTGTATAGATTTATATTCACATCAGTGGGGGATTATCTAAATGGCAGTCCCTTGACAGTGGTTGTTTCAGAAATATAACCCTCTTTTAGTGTTCTCAAAGGCTTCTTGGGGTTTTAATGGCGAACCTCCTGCTGGTATTTTCTTGTCTGAAATATCTGACAGATTAAAGAGAAATAAAAGATTAAGTGTGTCTGCTCCTCTAAGTGTGCAGATTTGTTTGGGCTGTCCACCCCTATTAGCTGGGACACATTGACTTGCACAAGAGAATTCTTTACTCGTTATTAAAATGACCCAGAGCCATTTTTATTAAAGCTTTTTATAGCCGAGGAGATAGGAGGCAGGATAGTGTAGTTGTAAAGGGCACTGAGCAGCAAACCTGGAGACCTGGGTTTGAATCCCACAGCCCCCAAATGCATACTGTGTGACCCTGAGCTAGTCACTTAACTTCCTTGTGCTCCCAGGTCACACCGGGAAATGAGCTTTGGCTTAGTATGCCTTTCCTGGGTAAACAATTTCCCCTTTCCCTTGCTAGCTTTTATCAAAGCTACTGGGGCTTTGCTTTCTGACCTCGATATCAGAGATTGAAATTAGTAGCACTGGAATCTAGGGGATAGGGATCTAGTTGATCAATTTCATGAGGTGGCAACAAAGTATTACCCCAGGTATTGCTGCTGGGGAACTTCAGTACCCCAAACATTCGATTGGACCATCCCAGCAGCTACTTCATCCAGGAGTCGTGACATCCTGGATTCCCTCCAAGGAGCAGGCCTCAGACAGCTAGTGATTTATCCCGCCAGGGATAGGGTGATTCTGGACCTTGTATTGACCAATGGGGACAGTCATAGAAGTCCAGGTGGAAGGTCATCTGGGTTCCAGCGACCACCACATAGGGTGGTTTAGCATGGGGACAGAGACACAAGCTAGCCACACAAAGGCAATGGTTCAAGATTTTAGGAGGGTGGATTTTGCTAAAATAGGGAGGTGTATCAAAGAAACCCTGGCAAAGAGAGAAATGGGGAGTCGCGGAGCAGTGGTATCACCTGAAGAGAGCCATGGAGGAGGTTACAACCCAATGTGGCAAAATGGTAAACCAGGGCAAGGGAAAGAGGAAACCACTATGGTTCTCAAGAGAGGTGGCGGACAAGGTAAGGGCCAAATGGGTGAATTTCAGGAAATATAAGGAGATCCAAAGGGAGGAAGACATGGAGGTGTACCTAAAGAATCTTTTTTTTTTTTTTTTGTTTGGCGCTTGCCTTGCCGCTGGTACTTCAGCCCGGTCACAGACCCCCTCTCGCCTCCACTCCCAATTTCAGCATGACTCCCTGATGACCCCTGGCTTACCCCCCCAGGGCATGGTTGCGGCACCGGCCCGAAGTGCCACAATCACTGGAATAGGTCAGGGAGATGTCCCTGGGAGCTAATCTGGGCAGAGGGGCTGGCTTCATGGAGGTGGCAGGCAGTGGAGTTTTTCCCACTGTATGGGGACGGTGATGTGCAATGACGACCAGCATCCGCCTCGCCCCTTAACGTGTCCCGCGCATGCGCTCAAACGGCATGCTCCTGCACATGCACGGGATCTTTAATTATGCCTCTTGAGCGCATGCATGGGATCTTAGCTCTGTTCTAAAAGTTTAAATTGTATTCTTTGCAGTGCTCGTTTTCATGTATGAAATAGTAGCAGCTTTTCCTTATATTAGCCAGGACAAGAATAACTTGTTTTTGCAGCTACTTTGTGCAAAAGTCGTACTTCGGGACTGCGTTTCTGCCTGACCCGCATCTCTGATCTGGATGTGCTTCTGGGACGCGGCTGATTTCTGATCGTTCCAAATAAAAACAGTGTTTCAGTCAACATTACAGATTAAGGTAATAAAGCTTACGTTTTACATGCATGGGGCATTATTCAGTAGATTTGTGCTGGGTATGTGCCAGGAGGCACACTTTCACATTGTGCACACAACGAAGGGGCAAAGCTGACAGTGTCCCTTTAAAGCAGCAGTATTTGTTATTGGCAGAAATTGTCATCCTATAATTGTCAGCTTTGGGGGCAATTTTAAAGGACCTGCACCTAATACACATCTGGAACGCACTACCTTTATATATAGCATTGGTGGCAAGATGTTTTACAATAATATAAAGAATAGCTGTCAGTGTTAGTAAAAGTACATTAGCTGCGATCTGTTTAAAATCTGTACTGTGCGCGCCACGAGCATGAATGGCGCTGAGCCACGGGTACTCTCATTCATGAACGAGTTTGACTTTGGGGTCACATAGTGTTTAAACAGTGTGGCTGCTACCTTACATGCCACTTATCCCTATAAAGTACTTCCTTTCGAAAAATGAGCGATTTCAACAGATTTAATTTTGGTTACAAAAGTTGAGACCATGATTCCGGGAATGCACATTGGGGGTGAAGTCTAAAGCACATGCCTGGAATCACGGTCTCAACTTTTGTAACCAAAATAAAATGTGTTAAAGCACTCGTTTTTCGAAAGGAAGTACTTTACAGGAATAAGTGGTATGTTAGGTAGCAGCTGCACTGTTTAACTATTATGTGACCCCAAAAGACAAACTCATTCATGAGCGAGTGTACCCGCTGCTCAGCGCCATTCATGCTCGTGGGTGCGCAGGTTTTTAAACGGACCACAGCTAATGTACGTTTACTAACACTGACAGCTATTCTTTATATTATTGTAAAACATCTTGCCACCAATACTATATATAAAGGTAGTGGTTCCTAGATGTGTATTCGGTGCAGGCCCTTTAAAATTGTCCCCAAAGCTGACAGTGTCCCTTTAAGCTGCTGTTGTCATTTTCTACTTTGCAACCTCCTGGGTCGCTTCTGAAAATAGGCATGTACTTGTCTATTGTGCTTACCTGCTTGGTAAAAACTAAATAAATATGCATACCTTCCAAAAGTCAATCTTCTCCAAAGACCCACCCCCCCAAAAAAAACACACTGTTTGTCTTAGGCCGTATGCCATATATGATTGTGTTCTAAAACTGTCGCCTAGGTGCTGGCAGTAGTTGACAGGGCTGGAGGCACTCAGCCTGCAGTCTCGTGCCTCACTAAACACCTGCTCATGCGTCATACATGTCTAATGCACATCCCCGGAGCGTCTTATTGCACTTATAAAATGGTACTCTGTATTTTACATACATATAATCTAAATTTTTATGTTTATATAGAGAAGCATTCAAATCTTTAATGTACTTTGTGGTAAAATAGCCTCTCCACCTCCAGTAGATAAGTGACTTTTTTTTTCCCTTAGGACATTTGTCCTTGTGTGGCCACTGTAGCTGTAGCTCGCCAGCACACACCCCCCACACACACACACATACATAGTGTTCATTGATTTTGCTTGTTTGTTTATAAAGTATATCCATAGTTTTAATAAATTAGTAACATTTGCTTACCGAGTGGTGCAAGCGAGTGGGTGGCTCAGCTGCAAGTGAGCAGACCGAGCAAGTCTTGGCCAGGTGGGAGGAAAGGCACGACTGCGGTGTGAAGAGCTCTGGTAAGGTATTTTTTAAACCGACACAAAAATGGACACCAACCTGAAGTGTGTGCTTTTTAACCTGCATCCTGATTCCTGTTACTGTTGCCCAGTGTGTGTGCCATGGTCGGCAGTATCGGTCAGCAGTTTGAGTGATTTAAATGAACAAGCAATCACAGAGGGAGGTGGGGGGGGGGCGCTGCATGGATGTCAGTCTGGATCGGGATTGCTAACAGTGATCACATGCTAGCTGTTTAAGAAAAGAAAAAAGCTACCAGCAGGCACTTTTTTCCCCAAACACTTTGGGAGTTGAGGTGAGGCTGAGAAGAGTGACTGTCCAAGTACACTGTGACGACTTCAGTAAGGTCACTTAGCTTTAGGTGGTAGCAAGTGAATGGCTATGTCTGGAGTGAGTGTAGGGCTAGGTAATGCTGTGGACAACTTTAGCTTATTGAGTGGGGAAAATGGTTGCTTTGAACATACTGCAGTCCGTCTTCTAACTGTTTTACAATTCACACATTTTTCAACTCAGTGCAACTCATCATTGTGTATGAAGTGCAGGTGTGCCCGTGTGAACTCGGGCATATTTTGCAGTAGCGCTGTGAGATGAAACTTTCTTGGTTTGAAATTTAACTCATTCTCTCCCTGTGGCCATTTTGGGTTGGGTTCAGCAGTGGATGGCTCCGATGCCATATGGCGGCTACGGGACCGACTGTTTACATATCTGTATGGCTTCACTTGTGCTAAATTGATCAGACTTCTTAGGGGGGCTGATTATTTGTTGTGTGATAATTTCAGTGGAAGTCTGTGTCGCTAAGTGAAAGATAAAAATGGTGGCAGTTAAAAAATGAAAGTTCTATTGGCACCTTGATTTTTATTGTACTGCGTCCTGTCTCACATTACTTGTTTTTACCTGTGCTTTAGACAGATCTAATGCACAGGTAACAACTAATCAGGGTATGGGATTTTCCCTACCCATTTTATAAAATAACGTAGAGCAGTATGATTATGACAGTCAACATAAGCAACCTTAACGAAAATGAACTGAATGTAAACAGGACACCTCAGAGGCCACTGTGTAAGGAAGGAAAGTAGAAATAAATAAGCTGATGGGGCAAGAAAAAATCAAATGTTAAATGCACTGGTTTTGTCATGAAACAAAAGCCCACAGATGTTGTTCTCTGAATGAGTGGATTAAGTTTCTATAATTTTAAGAAGTATTTTGAATTATAGTATAGGTTTTCTCAGTAGTACAGTGCTTTTTACAATACTGAGGATGAGTGATCAAAAAAGTGTACCGGTTCAGGGAGGACAGCAGAACCAGCAAACAAATGATAAGACAAAAAATGCAATATAGGCCATCGAATCTTCTGGTGCTGCAGCACTCCTCTGATGTAAGTCGCAGAGGCATCTGGAATTTATAGAACTTCTTCAAGGATATAGGAAAGGGCAAATTGTGGAATTCTCTACCTCATCGGATAAGGGATTTCCGGTCTGTTGAGACATTTAAATCTGCCCTGAAAACTCCTTTCTAGGGACATGGATATGTTGTTCATCCACACTGTCTGGCAGGTTCCTTGCCGCTTTAAATCTTGCAGGAAGGTCTTCAAGCTGGCTCCTCCCACCCATCCGGGTGGTAAAACTATCTGCTCCGCCCCATGACGCCAGATCTTCCTTACCGCTTGGAAGCTCAGGTTCCCTCCTTAATGCTCTGCGTGATAGACTGGATCCTAATTCTTCGGTTCGTCCGAAACTCATTTTAAAATTCTCAAGACTTTGGTCATCCTTTTCCCTCGTGGCTGCGATGGACAAATCAACTCCCGGTTTTCGGCGGTGCCCTTGTGGGCAGAAGATGTCCAGGACGGACCCGCACTCCACGTGCGTCTACTGCCTCGGCCTAGAACACGACTCGCAGGACTGCGAGTCATGCTGTTCGTTCTCGGCCAACGTCCAGGAGGACCGCGCTGCCCGGTTAAAGCTAGGGTGCCCCGAGAAGCGCTACCCGCCGGTAAAGTCGAAGGAGGCCCGTTGGGCGGTTACTGCAGCGGCTGGCTCGGCTGAGCAGCTCGAGCAGATGATCGCCCTCGAGGAGGAGGCAGCCCAGGCCGCATCTTCCTCCTCCTCCTCGGTCGTGGCATTTATCCCACTCTCTCTTTGGGTACCTCGTATTCTGCTTCGTTCAAGGAGCTTTGCCAATCCCTTTCCACAAAGGGAGAGGGGCCATCGGGACATTCCTCTCGGTCCAAAAAGAAGGATTCTAAGGGTAAGTCCCATCGTCGGCGTTCGTGGGAGCGGGAGAGGTCCCTTTCCCCGGACAGCCGACTGCCGACTTCAGTTGAGGTTGCGGCTAAGGCCGCTGGCTTCACGGCGTCATCAGGCCAGCCGGCCGAGACTCCCGTCGATGCAGTCGACATTTTTCTCGACCCGTCGGATGGGCTGTCGACTGGTGAAGCCGACAGCCCTTCTTCGCCGGTTCCCCCGGTGGAGACCGAGGATCTGCCTGCGCCCCCGGTGCAGGAGTCCCCGGTTAAGGTGTCCGAGCCGAGGGAAGAGCGGATGTCCCCTGCTCCTTCCCAGGCCCCGTCCTCAGAAACACCAGGGATCTCGGTCTTGGTCTTGGACTTCTTCTCGGTCCAGCCGATCCCACCGACATCGGCGGTCTCGGTCTTGGCACCGAGGTAAGAGGCGCCGCCGCTCGTCCTCATCTTCCTCCTCAGAAGAGGAGAGGCTTCGGCGCAAATTGCGTCGACGCTACGAGGACCTGATGTGGCAGCAGTTACTTTTGTCTGGGAGCAAGTCGACGCCAACGCCCTCCCTAGCCATCAAGTGGCTGTCACCCGAGCGGCCGAAACAACCCCTCTCTGCAGTCGAGATGCCCAAGCCTGGGCCGGTTGTTCGGCCGAAACCTGCTGCTCCACCGATTGTGGTGGAACCTCTGCCTCCACAACCGAAATCGGGGGCACCGACCAAGGACTCTCGGTCGGGTCAAGGCCTGCCCCACAGGTTGTCGGTCACCCTTACTTCCGACCGTCCTCGGCAGGTGGAGGGTGGCTTAGGCCCTAGGCAGCTCTTCGCGGACTCCTCGGAGTCCGATGACAACTCATCCCTGTTCTCCAGGCCGGTTGATCTGGAGTCCTCCGGGGGTCAGTCACTGGACGAAAGCCCATCGTCCTTCATGGGTTTGCTTCAGCTCATCTTGGAGTCCACCGGGATGCAGCTCGAGGCCCGTATCCAAACTGGCCAGTATCCCTGATGGAGATACTGGACCGAGGATTCACCACGGAGGCCTTTCCAGTGGCTGAGGCCATCATAGGCCCAGCCTCGGAGCTTTGTGGCGGCCTGCTTCCTGTCCTGTGCCTCGGCCAGGATGGCCAAAATGTGGTCCTACCGGCTCTTCCCCGGGTTTTGGAACACCCTCTGCCGAGGGTTGGTCACCGGCAGTGTTTCGCGTTCTGGGAGCTAGGGACGTGGACAAGCCCCCCCGACAAGGAGTCCAAAAAGCTGGACTATGCCGGGCGTAAGGTGTACACTGCGTCCTCCCTTGGCCTCCGCCAGGCCAGCTCGGCCGTGCTGATGGCACACTTCTCCCATGCCCTCATGGACTCCCTGGATGAGGTGATCCCTCATCTCCCAGCCGACCTGCAGCCCACGGTCCGGCAGGTTCGGGACCAGGGTAGGGCGGTGGCGGAGCAGCAGCTCCAAACAGCTCTGGACATAGGAGACTCCTGTGCCAGATCGGTTGCGGCCGTGGTGGCCATGCGCCGCAGAGCATGGCTGAGGATATCCACCTTCACGGCGGATACCCAGCACAAATTGGCGGATGTCCCCTTCTTGGGGACCGATCTCTTCGGCCCTGGAGTGGAAGGTCACCTCCAGCGGATCGAGAAGTCCAGTGCCACTCTGGACTCGGTCACCTCCGCCCAGAAGGACAAAGGCCACTGACAGCAGCAGCACAAGTCCTTTCGCCCTTCTGCGTCTGCGACACGTCCGGCGCAACAGCACCAGGGCCAGCAGGCTCGCGCTTGGCATCCCAAACCCAAGCCCGCGGCTTCCTGTAGTAGGAATCAGGAAGGTAAAGGCCCAGGAGGTCCCTCGGCCGGTCCCTTCTCCAAGTCTGCCCAGTGATGGGTTGAAGGGTGTCGCCCCCAGCCTCGTCACTCCCCTGGGTTCCCCCTTGGGGGGACGGCTCCGCCTCTTCCTTTCCGCCTGGTCCGCTATCACCACAGACCGCTGAGTGTTGGAGGTGGTAGGAAAGGGCCTGCCTCTGGAGTTTGAGCAGGCTCCACCCTTTCGAGCCGTCGCCCCTCAGGGGGCCACGGGGTCCGCAGCCTCGCTTTCGGCCCGCTGAGCTGATATTGCCCTGCTCCTTGAAAAAAGAGGTGATCAGGAAGGTGGCGGATCCCCCTCCAGACCCGGGGTTTGTGTCCAGGTATTTCCTGGTCCCAAAACGGACGGGGGGCTGGCGCCCCATTCTTGACCTGCATGACCTGAACAGGTTCCTAAGGTCTCGGACCTTCAGGATGGTCACTCTGGCTCAGATTATCCCATCCTTGGAACGAGGCATGTGGTTCTGTTCCTTGGACCTTCAGGACGTGTTCTTTCACGTCCCAATCCGTCCGTCACATCAGAGATTCCTCCGCTTCAGAGCAGAGGGATCCCTCTACGAGTTCCAGGCCATGCCCTTCGGCCTCTCCCTAGCTCCCAGGGTCTTCCCCAAATGCATGGCAGTGGTGACAGCATTCCTGCGGTGCCGGAGGGTCCGGGTGTATCCCTACCTGGACGACTGGCTGATTGCAGCCCCCTCCAGAGCGGAGGTGGAGCAGTCCAGAGATCTGGCCCTCCAGGTTTGCTCTCAGGTTGGCCTCCTTATCAACGAGGCCAAGTTGGAACTCGTGCCGAAGCAGGTGATACATTTCATCGGGGCAGAGCTCGACTCTCTTCGAGCCAGAGCACGGCTCCCGGCGGACAGGGCTGAGGTTCTTTCCTCCTTTGCCCAATCATTTCACGTTGGGCAATCGTGCCCTGCTCGGGACTTCCTGGGCCTCATGGCGGCCTGCATCAGCGTGGTCTGTTGGGCCCGCTGGTACAACTGGCCAGCCAGTATTCACAGAACTTAGATCCGCTGGATCAGCTAGTGACAGTGACCCAGGGGATGGGGAACGCTCTCCAGTGGTGGACCGTTCCAGCACATCTGCAGGAGGGCATCCCGTTTGTCCGCCCTGAGCCGACGGTCTCTCTATTGACCGATGCCTCTCTGATGGGTTGGGGTGCCCATCTGGGAGAGCATAGAGCGCACGGCTTCTGGTCCCCTCAGGAGTCCCGATGCCACATCAGCCTGCTGGAGCTTCGAGCGGTTTGTCTAGCCCTCACTGCCTTCCCTCCATTTCTATGGGGTCAAGTGGTTCAGGTCCAGATGGACAGTACCACGACCATGTACTACCTAAACCGCCAGGGCGGGACACACTCCATGCCTTTGTGCAGGTAAGCTCTCCGCATTTGGTCTGTCGTGCGCAGCCTGGAGGCGGATCTCCTCGCCATTCACGTGGCAGGAGCCTCCAACACCCTGGCCGATGCCCTAAGCCGGATAGGGGCTGCGTCTCACGAGTGGTCTCTCCTGCCGGAGGTAGTACAAGATCTCTTCTCCCACTGGGGCACGCCTCAGGTGGACCTGTTTGCCTCCAGGGAGAATGCAAAGCTGAGACTGTTTCATGCCCGCCCCCCTCAGCAGGGCTCGCTGCAGGGGGATGCCTTCTCGAGGCCGTGGACCCCGGGCCTCTTCTACGCCTTCCCCTCATTTACCTTGATCCACAAGGTGCTTCTCAAGGCGAGGAGGGACAAGGTGCAGGTGATTCTGGTAGCCCCAGACTGGCCCTGCCAGTTCTGGTATCCAGATCTCCTCAGTCTCGGCTCCAGGCTCCCGAGGCAGCTTCCAGGCCGCCCGGACCTGATCTCAGTCAGTCAGGGGAAGGTATTCCATCCGGACCTTTAATCCCTGCACCTGACGGCCTGGTTCCTGAGCGGCTAGAGTTCCAGGCCTTGGGTCTTTCCGACAAGGTTCTCAGCGTCATTGAGGCATCCTGTAAGGAGTTGACCAGGAAATACTACGTCTTCAAATGGAAGAGATTCTCCATTTGGTGTCAGGGCAAGGGCCTGGACCCTTCCTCCAGTTCCTTGGCAAGCATTCTGGACTACCTGTGGTCCCTTTCTCAGCTAGGGCCATGGTCGACGACCCTTAAGGTGCACCTGGCAGCCATCTCTGCTTACCAGGTGCAGGCCGGGAAGCAGTTGGCGGGGCAGGAGAAGGTGGTCGGGCGCTTTTTCAAAGGCCTTGATCACATATCCCCTCCAGTGCAAGAACCTCTACCTCTGTGAGATCTACTGCTGGTATTGGCTAAGCTCATGGGCAAGCCATTCGAACTGATGCACAGGTGTGACATCTCTCACCTGTCGTGGAAGACTGCCTTCTTGGTGGCTATCACGTCAGCCAGAAGGATGGGAGAGCTCCAGGTGCTTTCCATCGAGTCTCCTTATCTGGTCTTCCACAGGGACAAGGTTGTCCTGCGCCCCCCACCTCAAATTCCTTCCGAAGGTGGTGTCGGAGTTTCTCCTTAACCAGGTGTTGACTCTGCCGGTGTTCTACCCCAATCACACCTTGGAGGCCGAATATAGGCTCCATACTTTGTACCTAGAAGAGCGTTCGCTTATTACAAGGAGCGGACGGCTGAAGTTCGAGGAGAGGTTTGCCAGCTGTTTGTCACCTACACTGAAGCTGCACCTGGCAGACCTGCAGCCAAGCGGACGATAAGCAGGTGGGTCACCTACTGCATATAGATCTTTGCTATAGGTTGGCAGGCATGGAGCCTCCCAGAGGGATAAGAGCTCATTCTACCCGCCATACCGCTGCATCAGTGGCTGCTTCCAGGGATGTCCCTATCCAGGAAATCTGCAGGGCTGCTACCTGGAAGTCAGCACACACCTTCATCACCCACTACCACATCGACCTTGAGTCACGCCGGGATGCTGGTTTTGGGGCCTCGGTTCTCCAGTCTCTATTTCCCAAGTAGGGGGTGTGCGCCTTGCCTCCCTCCTCCCGGAGAACTGCTAGGAGTCTGCCAGACAGTGTGGATGAACAACATATCCATGTCCCTAGAAATGGGAGTTCTAGGAATGGTATATGTTGTTCATCCCTACGACTCTCCCGACTTTGACGCACAACCTGGCTTCCAACGGGCTAGATCTGGTGTCATGGGGCGGAGCCGAGAGTTTTACCACCCGGGTGGGGGGGAGGAGCCAGCTTGAAGACCTTCCGGCAAGATTTAAAGCAGCAAGGACCCTACCAGACAGTGTGGATGAACAACATATACCATTCCTAGAACTCCTGTTACAGGTGAGTAACCTGTATTTATTTGAGTTAACATATGCTGAGGTTTAGACTCCTGCTTGGTTTTAAAAATTCTGCTGTATGTTTTAAAAATATTGATTATATTTTGTTTTAAACTTTTGTAAAACGCTATGATCTATGGTGGAATACCGTTGAAAAAATAAAGTTGGCTTGGTTGGTTGGAAAGGCACACTAAGCTGAAGCTTGTTTCCTGGTTCGACCTGGGAGCACAAGGAAGTTAAATGACTTGCTCATGGTCGCACAGTATGCAGGTGAGGGCTGTGGGATTCAAACCCAGGTCTCCAGGTTTGCAGCTCAGTGCCCTAAACCACAGTGCTATACTGCCTCCTGTATCTCTCTCATCAGGTTAAACCTATGGAACTATACCACATCAGCACTAAGACCCATGGAAACTTTTGCCTGCAGTCCAGCAGGGGCTGCCCACAACATAGAAAATGATGGCAAAGCCGACTCGTCCGCACAGTGGTTGGATTTTCGCTTGCGATGCCGGCGACCTGGGTTGAGAAGCGGACTGAATTCGTCAGAGAGCTGGCGGGGAGAAGGTTGGAGCGTCCATAGACAGCGCGCCTTCTCCAGGGAGGAGGGTGGGGATGCGAGCCGGGCACCTGCTGGCCCCTGGCGGAGGCTGGGAGCATGGCAGGGTGTCAGGGCTCTAATTTTCAGGGGAGTGACTGACATCGGCGTTCGCCTTAACGTCAGGTGCGTCACTCTCCAAGGGGAGAAAACCGAGAAAATGGCTCCCTGGCTAGCCAGATGACGGCTCTCCGGTCCCCTCACCGCCATCACGGCTCCATGATCTCCCACCTCAGCAACACCTGGAGCCGATGCCGCAGTGCGCTGGACGACATCTACCGGTGCCTTCCCTCTTGGAGGAGGGGGACCCACCCGGCGAAGGGTAACGCCGGACTACCTCCAGGAGGTTGCGATTTGAGGTAAGGGTAGGTGGTGGAGATGGCGGACAGACAAGATAGGACCTTGGGGGCCCGAAGGAGGTGCTGGCCAGGAGGAGCAGAGGAGTACAAAAATAAAAAAGAAAATGATGGCAGAAGTAGATTATAGGTCCATCGAGCAGTGGTCTAGATGATGTTTTGAAATGGGAAGGAATTACTTCTAACTTCTTCCACTTGGTAGCGTTTTCACCTAAATGATAGTAATACCATCCATTAACCTGTGTCTCCCCCACCTCCCTCTGAACCAAGTGTCAAACTCACTGGATGCCTGCAGTCAGTGACTCGCTCTGTCTGATACAGCTGTGAGTACTCAACATACTTCCCTACTTACTGCAATGTAGTGCTGTAATCCTATTTTAACATTTTTTCCATGTTACCACTGCCCTTGTGGCCAGCCACTGAGCCATTCCCTAAACAGTCTCCAGCACTATTCACAACTGATACACATAGAAGCATAGAAATTGATGTCAGAAATGGCAGTGGTGGATCTACTACGCGGCTATATTAGATCCAGAATTTGTACCATAGGGGAAAGCTGGGAGTCCCTTAATACACCATGGGGGATAGAGGGCACTGTTAATACACCATGGGGGATAGAGGGCACTGTTCTGCAAACTATAATCATTTCCCTTTAACCGTAAGCTCATGGGTCCTGAGATGAGTCAGCCCCTGAGAAGATTATGTACAGAGAACAGATACTGACCTGTGAAACCAGTTTTGTAACTGTCAAATCACAAGGATGACACGGATATTTATTACTCTGTGAAAGGATCACTGCCTCTGTTTGTTACCTCTTTATTTTTTCATCCCAAATTAATTTAAAGTATACATATATTATGCCATATTTATATTGGATGTAAAAAGATTATTGTGACATGAATGTATTATGCTTCTCAATAAAAATAAAAAAAAAAATATGAAGAAATTGATGGCTGATAAGGACCGCTAGGCCCATCGTGTCTGCCCATTTTCCCTATGTACTGAAAAAGCCACAGATCCTACTTGATCTCCTGCTTTACCATCTCGTTCTTATCACTGGCGTTCCCCTATGCTGTTATGCTGTCCCATGCATTTTTGAATTACTCCACTGTTTGCCCCCACCACCTCCACTGGGAGTCTATTCCATACACCCTTCACCCTTTCCGTTAAGAAATACTTTGTCACGTTACCCCTTGGTCTACCCCCTTCCAACCTCATGTCATGCCCCCTGGTTCCTGAACATCTCCTTTTCTGAAAGATGCTCCCCTCCGGTACCCTATTTATGCCCTTTAGATATTTGTAGGTTTCTATCATATCTTCCCTGTCTCTCCTCCAGGGTGTACATACTGAAGTCTCCTAGTCTCTCCTCCTATGACTTTTGGCACACTATTCCAGGTGTGGACAAACAAGTAGAAAAAAGTACCAGCTGGACAAAACAAATGCTGAGTAGCTCTACACTTACCCTGACCATGAGGGTGTGTGGTACAAGCTGCAGTCTGTGACAAGGCTAAAGTGCCTCTATCCTTCCAGCCTCCAGATAAGGAGTCTAGAAAACTAGACAGCACGGGCAAGAAGTGTTACACCACAGCCTCTCTGTTGTTATGCTTCTCTGCTTACATGTCATATACTGCACAGTACCAAAAGGCACTGTGGAACTCAGTTCTGGCCATTACCCAGAAAGTCCCAGATGACATAGCCCAAGACTAGGCAGAGATGGTTAGAACTGACTTAGATGGCAAAAAGTACCAGTTCCATATGGCTGTAGATGTCAGCGATACTGCCTTCAGATTCATGGCTCAGGCCATCTCACTTAGAAGGTTTACCTGGTTAAGAACAACCAACCTCCCTCAGGACACTCAAACAAAAGTTATGAACTTCCTCTGCTAGAACAGTTCTTTCTTTGGGGACAAGACAGAGGCATACATGAAAAAGGTGGAGGAATATAAAACTGCTTACGAGAGTAATGCCTCAAAAGAGAGAGCCTCTGCTTCCTACAAGTTCCAGGGTAGATGGGGCAGAGGTAGGGGCTACTATCCAAAGGCCTTCCATCCTGTACCAATGCCTGTGAACTAGTTCCAGATGAGAGGGTACTTCAGGAGGAGGGGGAGAAGAGCTCAGAAGCGCACTGATCCCACCCCCACACCCAAAGCTCAGTCCAAACAAACCTCCTGACGGGAATGCACAGTTCACCTCCCTACTGCCAGTAGGGGATGGTTGGCCCACTACCTCCATCAGTTGTAGAATATCCCCACAGACAAGTGGGTGCTGTAGGTAGAGTATCAAGGTCTTACCCTGCAATTAAAGAAATCTCCCTTCGTAGCAGGGCCACAGGAGTTTCAAACCTCTAACCCACACAGAGAAGATTCTGTTGGAGTTAGAGGTCAAGACTCTTCTGGTAAATGCGGTACAAAGGGTGCCATCCTTCCAGTGGGGAAGGGGCCTCTACTCAAGATACTTTCTCACCCAAATTAAAATCGAGGACTGGCGACCCATTCTAGACCTCAGGTGCCTGAACAAGCACCTGGTCAACCTTAAATTCAAGATGGTTGCCCTCCTCCTGGAGGAGCTCACAAAACAGAAGGTGGACAAGGCAATGGAACCAGATGGCATACACCCAAGGATATTGAGGGAACTGCGAGTTGAGCTAGCAGAGTCTCTGGCAGCTTTGTTCACAGAGTCACTCAGCACAAAGCTCAGAGAGTCTGTTCACCTCACACAGCTCACCTTGGAATCCCTGGGCTTCCTTTTCAACACAGAAAAGTCCACAGGACTGAAGGGAAGGCACATGTCCCTCAACGCAAGTCCGGCAGTAGGGAGGAGGTGAGGAACTATAGGACGGTCCACCTCACCTCAGTAGTGGGGAAGATCATGGAGGCACTACTTTAAAAAGAGAATAGTGGGAAATTTGGAATCCAGTGGTGTCCAGGATCTGAGGCAACATGGATTCACAGTGGGCAGGTCATGTCAGACAAATCTGATAGATTTCTTTGATTGAGTGACAAAGGAAATAAGTTGGGGGGGGGGTGCCTACCTGGATTTCAGCAACACCTTCGACACCGTCCCACATAAGAGGCTGGTCAACAAGATGGATAGTCTGGGCATGGGGCACAAGGTGGAAAACTGGGTTCGGAACATGCTAATGGACAGGAGTCGGAAGGTTGTTGTAAATAGGATGCAATCTGGGGAGAGGGGGTGACAAGCGGGGTACCCCAAGGATCAATCCTCAGGCCAGTCCTGTTCAATGTATTTATTAGTGACATTGTAGAAGGGCTAGAGGGTAATGTCTGCCTGTTTGCAGATGACACCAAGATGTGCAACAGGGTGGATACTCCAGACGGGGTAGAGACAGTGAGGAGGGATCTAGGGAAGCTTGAAAAATGGTATAAAGTGTGGCAACTGAGGTTTAATTCAAAGAAGTGTAAAATGATGCACCTGAGACAAAGGAACCCTGGGGAGAACTACATGATTTTTTTTGGGGGGGGGGGTCGGTGACAATCTCCAAAGAAGAAAGAGACCTAGGGATAATTATATCGGATGACTTGATGATGTCTACGCAGAGTACCAAGGCTGCAGGGAAGGCCAGGGACATGCTGGGGTGTATAGGCAGAGGTATCACTAGCAGAAGGCCTGAAGTAGTTATGCTTTTGTATAAAACACAAGTTAGGCCTCACGGAGAGTACTGTGTGCAGTTCTGGAGGCCACACCTTCGTAAGGACATTGACAGGGTGGATGTGGTCTAAAGAAGGGCGACTGAGCTGGTACGGGGCTTACACCATAAAACTTATGAGGAAAGATTAAAGGACCTCAATATGTACTCACTGGAGGATAGGAGGGAGATGGGGGACATGATAGAAACATTCAAGTACCTTAAGGGCAAGGTGGGGGGGGGGGATTTTCCAATACAGAAGGAATACAAGAATGAGGGGGCATGATATGAAATTGGAAGGTGGCAGACTAAGAGGGAATGTGAGAAAGTTTTTCTTCATGGAGAAGGTGGTGGACACATGGAATAGTCTGCCACAGGAGGTGGTGGGAGTGAGCACTGTGGATGGATTTAAGCATGCCCGGGACAGGCATAAGGGAACCTTTGAGGTAGGGCAAAGGGAGGGAGGGGAAGTCGCTGACCAGATAGGGTCAAAGGCCGTAATCAAGTATAGGGTTTACGGGCAGACTGGGTGGGCCTAGCGTTCCTTATCTGCTGACAGTTTCTATGTCTGTGGTGATCCCCTCCTTGTAACAGGGAGACTGGCTAGCCTCCCTAGATCTCAGAGATGCCTACTTCTAACTTCTACATTCCTATCAGGCCCTCTCACAGAAACCATCTCCATCTGGCCACTACCAGTTTGCAGTACTTCCATTCGGCCTTTCCTCATCCCCCAGGATTTTCACAGTGTCTGGTAGTAGTTGCAGCCCACCTTAGAAGACAGGACGTGTCCATCTTCCCTCATCTGGATGACTGGCTGGTAATAGACAAGTCTCCCCAAAAGCTCAGAGAGACTCTTCACCTCACACAGCTCACTCTGGAATCCCTGGGCTTCCTTTTCAACACAGAAAAGTCCCAGCTAGAGCCAGTTCAACTTCCAGACTTTATTGGGGTGGAGCTGGACACTCTGCTAGGGAAAGCCCTGCTTCTAGCAGACAGGGTGGAAAACCTACAGAGTCAAGCAGACTTGTTTGTCTAAGGCCAGCCAAGGCCACCCAGACACTTCCTCAGACTACAGAACTAGGGGGATGCCTCTGATTGTGTTTTTATTTTCTGGTGCCGTCTGTATTTTGGGAGAAAGACCCAAGGTAGCTTACAGCTACGTGTTTTAAATTGTCAATTTGCACTTTTGGGAGGCTAATTGTCCCGGGTTGTGTGCTCGCGATCCCGAGTTACTTCTGGGTCGCGGCATAAAAATTGCAGTGAGGGAGCTCCGAGTGTGTGTCGCCGCACACAGAGACTCGCAGATGTTAGGCGTCTTCGTGGGAGGCTGGAGTCGGATCCACAGAGATCTCCCATTAATGCTACTTCTGAAATTCAGCTCAGTTGATCCTAGAGCTTGGAACAGTAAATACATGTCTGTGTTAACTATCAATGGGATGTGGGTAGAAAGAAGTAGGCTGCTGGTTAACTAGGATCTGCAGCTTATCCATTAGGTAGGGAAATGGGCAGACTGGGTGGGCCAAGCGGTCCTTATCTGCCGTCAAATTCTATGTTTCTATATGCCCAAGCTGTTGCATGTATAAAATGGCGGATGAGGGCTCCAACTATGATAATTTTGAATGCGAAAAATGTATACACACTCGCAATTTACAACAAAACCTTGATGCAGTAATAGGACGGTTAGAGAGTCTAGAGCAAAGTCAGAAGGAAATGACTGAGAAATTAAAGGTGCTCGGTAGCTTGAATAAGGATGGCAGAGATGATGATAATCAGCAGGTGTTTGCAAAGGGTGGGGGTTGGGGGCTTAAGAGAAAACTAGTTCAGGATTGTAATAACAAGGAAAGTTTTGAGGACAATGAGTGGTGTGAAGTCACATCAGTAAAAAGAAAGAAAAGAGGTAGAAGCCCACTATTAGGTATCCCTTCCCAAACAAAACAGAGGTACACCAAGTGTAGTCCACAAACAAAGCAGTGGGTCATGGAATAACAGGGAGACTGGGAATATACCACTAACAAACAGTTTCCAGACCTTGGAAGAGCTAACAAGACAGCATGAAGATGGTGAAGGAGAGGATGAGACTAAGTTACTGCAGGTGCAAATACCTGTACAGGAAAAAGGCAGGTTGTGGTAATTGGGGAATCTATTATAAAATACACCGATCAATACATTTGTAGGGAGGATAAGGCAAATGTTATGGTTAGTAGCTTCTCAGGGGCTGGAACTGAGGATTTATATAACATGACAAACATTTTCAAGGGGGCAGGACTACAGCCAGTTGCAGTAGTACATAGGAATATTAACGATGTAGAAAAAAGTCATTACCAGCAATACAACAGGATTTTATAAAATTCTGTGACAAACTGAAGGAGAAAGGTTGAGAAATAATGATCTCTGAGATTTTACCAGAACCAAGGGCAACAACCTGTAAGCACAGGAGAATTGTACTAGCAAATGCATAATGCATGGTTAAGAAAATGGACACAGGAGAAAGGGTACTATTTCATTAACATAGATACATAGACAGTGTCGGCAGATAAGGGCCTATGGCCCACCCAGTCTGCCCATTTGAGCTTGTAAGTTCAGTTTGTTTTCCTAGAAGTCTGTTGCCCCTTACCCCTGACCTCCAGAATTCCTTTATGTCTATCCCATGCATTCTTAAATCCCGTGATTGTTTCAGCCCCCACCACTTCCTCTGGCAGGGTGTTCCACTTGTCCACCACCCGTTCTGTGAAGAAATTCTTTCTCATGTTTCCTCTGAATCGTCCTCCTCCAACTTCATCCCATGCCCTCTAGTCCTGGAACATCTTTTTCGCTAAAATAGTGTTTTCCTGCACCCTGTTCCTCCCTGTAAGATACTTGTATGTCTCTATCATGTCCCCTCTCCCTCCTCTCCTCCAGGAAGGCACATGTTCAGTTCCTTCAACCTGTCTTCATAGGACTTGTGATGCAATCCATGCACCATCTTTGTTGCCCTCCTCTGAACCTTCTCTACCCCTGTCTATGTCCTTACGAGGTATGGTCTCCAGAACTGTACACTGTACTCCAGGTGGGGCCTCACTAGTGTCTTGTATAGCGGAATTATGAGCTCCTTTTCCTGCTGGTGATGCCCTGCCTATACATCCCAGCATCCTATTTGCTTTACCTGCTGCCTTGTCACACTGTTTCCCTCCCTTGAGGTCATCAAAATGATAACCCCAAGATCCCTTTCCTGCTTGGTGCATGCTATATCCTCACCCCCAACTGATATATTGTGCCAGGGTTTTGTGCCCATATGCATTATCTTGCACTTCTCTGCATTGAATTTCAACTGCCAAACCCCTGACCATTCTTCAAGTTTCTGCAGGTCCCTTCTCATTCTGTCTACACCCTCTGGTGTGTCTACTCTGTTACAGAGCTTTGTGTCATCAGCGAACAGTGAAATTCTGCCTTCTAGGTCCTGTGCAATGTCACTGATGAAGATGTTGAATAGGACCGGTCCCAACACTGATCCCTGTGGTACCCCACTGGTCACTCTTCCCTCTGTGGAGTGACAGCCATTTACCACCACCCTCTGTGTCCTGCCACCCAGCCAGTTACCTACCCACCACACTACTGTCCTGCCCACACCCATATTCCCCAGTTTGTGTAATAGTCTTCTATGTGGCACAGTGTCAAAGGCCTTGCTGAAGTCCAGATAGGCCATGTCCACTGCCCTCCCCTGATCCACCTCCCTAGTCACCCAGTCAAAAAATTCAATGAGGTTGGTCTGACATGACCTCCCCCTGGTGAAACCATGCTGCCTTGGGTCCTGTAGTCCATTGACAACCAGATGTTCCACCAATCTCTCCTTCAGTAGTGCTTCCATGATCTTCCCCACTACCGAGGTGAGGCTGACTGGTCTGTAGTTTTCTGCTTCCTCTTTGTTCCCACTTTTGTATAAGGGGACTACATCTGCTGTCCTCCAGTCTTTGGGTACCTCCCCTGTTTCCAGTGATCGGCTAAACAGGATAGCCAGAGGTTCAGCCACCACCTCTCTTAGTTCTTTAAGGACCCTTGGGTGCACCCCATCTGGCCCCATTGCTTTATCAACTCTTATTACTTCCAGTTCCTTCAGGACCCTTTCTTGTGTAAAGGGACTTGTGTCCATTTCTGCACCATTCTCACCCCTTGTACTCCCTTCAGACCCATTACCCTCCTCTTCCTCAGTAAAGACTGAGCAGAAATACCTGTTCAATATGTCAGCTTTACTGTTGTCATCCTCCACGTGGCCCCCATCCTCCCCTTCAGTCTCACTATCCCTCCCTTTGTCTTTCTTTTTTCACTTATGTACCTATAAAGGTTTGTCCCTACCCACTGATTTTGCAATGTGTTCTGGTCTGAGCTTTGGCTTCCCTTACTGACCTCCCGCCTCCTTTGCTTCTCCTGGTACTTCTCCCTATCCCCCTTCTGTGTCTTTTTGTATTGCCTGAATGCAATCTTTTGGCTTTCACTTTCTTTGCTACCTCTTTGGAAAACCATAATGGTCTCCTCTTCCTTTTCCTCTTGCTAACCTGCTTAATGCATAATTATGTTGTTCTTGTAATCCCCATTTTAAATACTGCCCACTGTTCCTCAACCCCTGATTCATGTCCCATTCCCTTAATGCCTCTTTCAAGTATCTCCCCATTTTCCCAAAGTCTGCCCCTAAAATCCAGGATCGTGTTTTTGTGTGGTTTGGTTCTGCTCTTTCTGTGATTTCAAACCACAATGACTGGTAGTCACTGTTTCCCAGGTGCTCCCCACTGTTACCCCCATCACACTGTCCCTGTTTGTGAGCACAAGGTCCAGTATTGCCTTCTGCCGAGTTGGTTCCATGACCAGTTGCTTGAGGAAGGCACCCTGAAGGAAGTCAGGATAAATCTGCTCCTAGTTGATGCTGCTGCTGGGATGCTCCAGTCCACGTCTGGAATATTGAAGTCTCAACCAGTACTACCTCCCCTTGTCTGCCATCCTTTGGATGGCTAGCATCAACTCTATCTGTTTCTTCCTCCTGGGCTGGTGGTCTATAGACCACACCTGTCTGGGATGGCTGTCCCTATTTTCCTTTCCAGCTTAACCCACAGTATCTCTCCCCATTTTGTTCCTCTTGGATCTCTGTGGCCCTTATGTCATTTTTCACACAGTGCACTCCTCCTCCCTTCCTGCCTGCTCTGTCTCTTCTGAATATGTTGTAGCCAGGTATGGCCATCTCCTCAGTCGTGGTTATCATTACACCAGGTTTCAGTGATGGCCACAATGTCCAGGTCTGACTGTACCATGACAGCCTCCAGATCTTCCATCTTGTTGCTAAGGCCCTGGCATTTGCACACTGACTTCCATGATTTGACCTCCCTAGACTGTTTCACTGTTCTACTCCAGCCCCTTCCTTGGTTGTCATTTATCCCTGGTTCTCCTTGCTGTTTGCCGCTCTGCTGAATTTTGCCCTTTTCTGCTTATCCACCTCTTGGGCACTAATCTCCATCTTTGCACACTGCTTTGCAGAGATAGCCACTCCTCTGGTTCACTGGTTCCACTGCTAGCTGTGGGGGTGAGCAAGTAGGTACCCTCCTTGCTGGCCTGCCACCCCCTTTGCTAGTTTAAATGCTTGTCAATGTAGCTTTTAAACTTATCATTGAGTGCTTGGATTCCCTCCAGGATGGATGCAGGCCGTCAGGCTTGAACAAACCTCCATCCTCCAGGTGGGTCCCAGTCACCAATGAATCAAACCCTTCCTCACAGCACCAGTTCTTCAACCATGAGAAGTTCCTGGTGCATGCACTCCTGTGCTCTCCCTTGCTCTCTCACAGGTAGTACTCTGAGAAAGTGACAGAAGTAGCTACTTGCTTGAGACCCCTCCCCAGTTTCCTAAACTCTTCCTGAACTTCCTTTGGCTCCCCATTTGCCAGGTCATTAGTACCTAGGTGGATAATAACATCCAGCTCACCCTCCCGTCTTGCCTTCCCAGTGATCCCCAGGATCTTCCTTCCATCCCTCCATGCCGTGGCACCTGGTAGGCACCTCACCTCCCTGTCCTCCCCCTCCTGTGTTCCTAGCTGGATCCCTCTTATGATGGAGTCCCCCACCAGGATTCGCTTCCTCCTGCTCTGGGGTCCACTGCTTTCCCCGCTGAGGTCACCTCCTTGGCTAACCTCCACATCCTTTCCTTCCACTTCTCTGGGTACCTCTATTTGGTTGTCCTCATTTGCCAGTGTGGCATATGAGTTCTTGAGTGGAATAGGATCTGGGATGCGCCTCTGCCTGAATGCTCTAACCCTCCCTGAGCCCACTGTCATCCAAGTGCTCCTCGTTCTCGGCATTCTTTGAGGCAGTTGCATTGGACTGGGTGGTCCCTGGATAGGGGTGATGGTACTCTTGACCCAGTTTACTTCCGCTCTGAGTCTGGCTACCTCATCCCGCAGTCCAGAGAGATGCATGCAGATAGGGCAGCACCTCAGTGTCCAGAAGGTCTGCCTGAATATGGCTGCCCCACAGCCACTGAATTGCACCACTCCCCACATTATACTGCAATTCCACTACTTGTCTGCTACTGAAGCTCTCCTAGTTCCCTTTTTATTAATTTACTGTACTAAAAATCCTGCCACTGATCCTCAGATAATTTTTTTTTTTTAAAGAAAAGAAACCAATAAATAAATAAATGAGTCAAAACACTTGTCGTGTTGAGGGTGGGCTTTTCCCCTTATGCCCCTCCTACTTCACACCCTTACTATTCCTTGTGTTTAGCTCCTGTCAATCAGATTTAACAGGGCATATAATTAAGAGTTGGGGAAGGAGGTGAGGGCTAAAATTTGCAGCAGTTAAAGACAGCACAGAATTACACCACCACTATGTTTTAAATTTTCAACAGCCCAAAAACAATTATAAGTAAAGACAACAAAGTATAGTGTCACTAAAAGCCCACAATCTAAGTTTAAAAGAAAAATAGCAATTACCAGTTACTCTAAAGCACTGAATTGAATATGTTTCCTTCCTTACCCTTCTGGCTTCTTCTGAGAAAATAAAACTCTGCTTGCTACTTTAACTCTGACTAAGCCCCACCTCCAGTTATCACGTAGCTGAGGTCAGAGGCCAGACAATTAACACCCTTCACCCAACTACAGGGCAGTCAGACAAGCCAAGATAAAATTTGCAGCAATTAAAGACAGCACAGAATTACACCACCACTATGTTTTAAATTTTCAACAGCCCAAAAACAATTATAAGTAAAGACAACAAAGAAAGTATAGTGTCACTAAAAGCCCACGATCTATGTTTAAAAGAAAAATAGCAATTACCAGTTACTCTAAAGCACTGAATTGAATATGTTTCCTTCCTTACCCTTCTGGCTTCTTCTGAGGCACTGGGATACTTTTTATGATAAAAAGGGTTTCTATTGTAAAGATGGGCTCCACCTGAGCTTTAGGGGTAGAAGAATTTTGAGTACAAGAATAAAAATTGAGATTGATAAATGTTTAAACTGCTAGGTGGGGGGGTCGAAGGTTACTGGAACAAATACAGTTGAAATAATAGACAGTGATCTGCAATATAAGCCCCCTAAGGAACGTAAAAAGAAAATCAAAAGGGCAAATATGATGTTCTTTAATGCAAGAAGTCTAAACAAGGAATAAATGACATAGTTGGAATTGATATTACTTAAGAAAAGCTGTGACATCATAGGTGTAGTAGAGACATGGTGGAATGAAGACTCAAGTTGTAATAAAAACATAAAAGGATACCGCTTTATACATAGGGACAGAGGAGGAAGGAAAGGTGGGGGAGTAGCCCTATATATCAAGGAGGATATTGAATGTATTTCCCAAGATGTGGGAAGTAACCATGGTAACATCGAGTCCCTTGGGATGGATATTTTGGGATGAGCAAGAAAAAAAATTAAGTTGCTGACCTTTTGTAGACCACCTGATGCTAGTAGTTATGATAGTCAGTTTCTTCAAATATATAGTTAATATGGCCGAAGAAATGGACGTATTGTTTTTGGGGGACTTGAATATCCCAAATATAGACTGGGGAGCACCTGCTACTGAGGGTAATTCAATGGAAGTTAGAGTGTACAGCAAATTAATATCAGCTGGGGTACAGCAGTGCGTTCTAGAGGCCAATAGAGGTGACAATATATTAGATGTGGTGTTAACAGATATCCCTGAGGATATATCAAATGTCAAAATACATCAGCCACTAGGGTCTAGTGACCATGATAGGATTACCTTTCAGCTAGAGAGGGCGAATAAGAGCAGTAAAGGTGTTACAACCCAGTACCTATATAATAAGGTTAATTATGGAGCAATCAAAGAACTGGCAAAAGTAAACTGGACCAAGGCAATAATGGGTATGTCTACATAGAGAAGTTGGAAACTGTTTATACATATTATCCAGGATCTAATGATTAAACATGTGTCCACAAGAACTGTTTATAATAGAAGAGGTAAAGAACTAGTATGGTTGAGTAAGAAAATTATTATTTTAAGTAATAAGAAGAGAATACAATATAGAAAACTGAAAAAATCACAAACTGATGAAAATAGAAATAAATACAAAAAGACAGTGCACATTCTAAAATGTGAAATTAGGAAAGCAAAAAAGAGAATGGATATTCAATTAGCTACTTCCAAAAAGGATCCCAAGAGTTTTTCTGTTATGTTTATAACAAAAGAGGTAATAACAGAAGTGTTGGTCCACTCAACATAGGAGGGGTGGTTATTTCTAGTCCACAGGACATCGTTAAGGAATTTAATATCTTCTTTAGTAAAGTGTTCATTCCAGAGGACACTATTCCAGCAATAGATAGGCATGTGATGGGGAATTATGGACAAGAAGTTCTCATTACAAGTCAGCTGGGGCTGATGGATTGCACCAAAATTTATTAAGGAACTCTGGAAGGAACTGTTCCCCAATCATCGCTGACATCGGCCACAGATATATGCGTGAGGGTTATGTACCTAAGGATTGGGAATTAGCCATCATGGTGCCCGTTTATAAGAAGGGTTCTAGGGCCGAGGTGGCAAATTATAGACCGGTTAGTTTACTGTCTGTGGTCTGTAAAATAATTGAAGGTATTGTAGCAGACAATATTAGGGACCACTTAGAATTAAATAATCTACAGGATGACTAGCAGCATGGATTTGTAAAGAACAGGGCATGCGATACTAATTTGGTTCGTTTTTCTAACTATGTAGGGGGCAATTTGGATCGGGGAGGCCTGTGGATGTGGCTTTGTTGGACTTTAGTACTGCTTTTGATAAAGTATCTCATGGAATTTTGATGTCCAAATTGTTAAAGTTAGGAATTGATAAAACTGTAATTGGTTGGGTAGGACATTGGTTGATGGATAGGACGCAGATGGTAAGATTGAATGGGTATTTGTCGGATGAGGTGGGGGTCACTAGTGGTGTCCCACAGGGGTCCGTTCTGGGACCTTTGTTGTTTAACATTTTTATAAGTGACCTAAATATAACCAGCCAAAATAAAATAAGTAAATTTCCAGACAATGTTAAACTGGGAGGAGTGGTGGGTACATTTGAAGATAGAATATTATTCGGACAGGACATAATTGATATTGTTAATTTTGGGCAATTAGAAACAAAATGGAGTTTAGTATAAATAAGTGTACAGTGATGCACTTTGGAAGACATAATATTAAATTAGATTATTTCTTACAAGGCTGTAAATTGAGAAAGTCTTCAGAGGAAAAGGACCTAGGGATTTATATTACAGATGATTTAAAAAGTGGGGTTCATAGTAAAATGATTGCAAATAAAGCAATGAAACTTGTTCATTGCATTCGTAGGTTTTTTTTTTTCACATGACCAGGGAGTTTTAGTACCATTATACAAGACATATGTTAGGACACTTTTAGTCTATTGTTCCCTTAGTTGGAGCCCATTTAAAGAATGAGAGAGTTCTAGTTGAAAGACCATAGTGTGCACTTACAAAATTGGTATCAGGCCTCAAACAAGTACCTTGTGAATTAAAGTTGAAAAGGTTACACCTATGGCCATTGGAAGTCTGGCATATTAGGGGTGACTTACTATTTCTATAAAAGATCTTACAGCAGGAATTGTTAAGGGAGGACTTGATCAGATACAGAAATCAGGATTATAAGCTGAAAGGGCATAATTTGCAGTCAGTAGGGCACAAGTATAAGATGGATTTATGGAAAAATAGTTTCAAACAAAGAACAATCAGATATTGGAATAGGTTGCTGCAAGAAATAGTGGGGGCTCCAAGCTTTGCCAGTTTTAAAATAAATTGGATAAATACATTTCGGTTGATAACCTAGGTTACCTCCACTGAGTAGTGGGGACAACTTTAATGGGCCTGTGCCCTCTGTTTGTCCTAGTCCTCCTAGTATGACTCCTGGGCCACATGGCTTCTACTGCAGCAGTAGTTCCAGGTGCCAGGTTTCAGATGATGAACATTCAGTATCACTTGAGGACTCATTGATCCCAAAAAGGGACTCCCTATCAAAGCTGGACTATTCTACAAGCCCTGGACTGGTGGAAAGAGGGGCACAACTTCAGGAAGGAGAATCCCTTCAACAGAAGCAACCCTCCAGCGTGCTCATTACAGACTCCTCCCTGCTAGGGTGGGGGACACCTAGCAGGAAGTCCATAAGTGGGGTGTGGTCTCCCACAGAGTCCAAGTAGCACATAAACGTCCTCAACCTCAGAACTGTGTACCTGGCCTTGAAAACCTTTGCCCCTCAGCTCAAGGGTCAATCTGTCCAAATCAGGGGGGCGCTAGAGAGCCATGCTATAGAGAGGACGTGCTTCACTTCAGCTCTCAACACCTTACAACTTAAAACCCTAAAAACATAATCTTTTCTCAAAGATTTTCGATTTCTGACTATATTACTAGTTAGAGTCGCATTTTAGGACTCTCTTTGCAAAGAACCAACGATATGGGACGCAACAAAGGTACGGGAGGAGCAATCCAGAAATCTGGGACAGCCATGCAGCAGGCCCCGATCGAAACACCAGGCCCTTCACAATCTACTGGGCAAAAATCGTCAGATGAAGCTCACCCTTGGGACACTGTTTTAAAAGCAGTTCGGGACATGGATCGTAAGATTGAGTGTATCCTAGAAAGAATGGGTAACCAGGATGCTAAAATTGAAGTGGCTGCCTCCTCAGCCAAAGATGCAGACGATCGGTCAATTAAAACCTTATCCACAGTACATAAGCTAACTCTGGAGAATTCTCACCTCCGGGCTCGGTTAGAAACTTTGGAGAACTGAGCCCAGGCAATGAATGTGCATATTGTCTGATTTCAGGAAGGAATAGAGGGGGTCAACATTGTTCAGTTTCTACGTTCTTGGGTAAGAGAGTCGCTACACCTACCAGACAACTGGCAAGATTCTGACCTGCAGCAGGCTTATCGAATAAACCATCGTTCTCCCCACACAAATTCTTCCCAACCACGCACCATTATGTTGATCATATCAGGGCCGGAGGTAAGGGACAATCTTCCTGGACATAAGTCTCCACCACTCATTCACACTAGTGGGATCTGCGCCGGAGGCACTAGGACCCATCGGGAGCAAACTTTTTGCTGGAGGCTCGGCGCGAGAGATGGCGCCGCGAGCGGTGGCTCGCGTGGTAATGACTATCTCGGCGTGACCCTCCAACCGCGCCTCAGTCTTTTTTCCCGCTGCCGAGTGCGCTTCAGTGACAACGCCGCTTGTTGGGAGTCAAACTTCAAACTAGCGATAGTTTTCAGTTTATTTATTTATTTTTTTAAATTTTATCTCGATAGTAGTATCGCTTAATTTTATTCTGTTATATTTTAAATTTAACTTATAGTAAAAAGTCTTGGCCTACTGGGCGAGTCGACCATGAGCAGGTCAGGTGACGGTAGGGAGACTTATTATGAAGCTGTTCAGTCAGTCGAACAGGTCGATCGCCCCCTTCTCCTCAGCGGGGTTCCGACAACGGTCAGTCCGATGCCGGGGATGGCGGTCCCCGCCGGCATAAAATAAGCAGTTGCATTCTCGGCACGTTCGGCCTCGAGCTCTTCTTCGGCCCACAGGTCAAAAGAAGGCATCACTAAAGTGCGCCCTCACAATCGTCTGCTGGCGTCAGCGGTGGTTATCGTACCGTTGCGGTCTCCTCGCCAGGTCGCCAACTTCGGTTTCCGCCATCTTGACGCCGAGCCCCACCCACCTATAGGTAGGGCTCCAGATGAGCAGTTTCATCAGTGGGCCGCTCTTATGGAGCGATGGGCTCGGAGGTTGGTTCTTCTGCCTGGCTCGGTTGCCCTGGAGCCTTCGGGCTCATCGGGTGATCAGGCAGGGCGGTTGGACCTTCCTAGTCGCGCGGCGCCTCCTTCGGTGCCAGCAACTCCGTGCTTAGGTGTTCCCCCACATGGCTGCGGCGAGGGCCACACCGATGCCCCTTATCTCCTGGTTTTCCTTCTCTTGCTTTCCAGGTTCCAGGGTGTCCACCGGCACCTTCCCGCGGGAGTCGAATGCGCTTGTCGGCGCCCGTTTCGGCCATGAGGCCTTACTGGCACGTCATGGCGCGCTGGGTCTTGCACAGTGCCGGCGGGTCGCGGTGCTGTGTGTCTCGCAGCGCCACCGGCATCGCGCAGGTGCCGCTGCGGTGCTGCGTGCTTCTTCGGCGCCGTTTTCGACTCCTTTCGCCTCCTCGGCGCCGGGGGCCCTCGGGGACTCTCCCTTTCTATCTGCTCTTTCTTCTTCTCCTATTTTTCCCTCCTTTCCTGTCCAAGCAGTCCTTCCTGGACTATCAGGAGATGATGTTGAGCCTGACCCAGACCTTCGGTTGGGTGATGAAGTGGAGGAAACAGGATCCTTCACTGCTACAGAGCCTGTGGTCGAGGACCTATCCTTTAAGTCTCTGTTGAGGAACCTGAGATCCACTCTTCTCTCCAGACTACGGACATCGATCCTGGGAAAATATTAAGACTCCAGTATCTTCATGCCGGAGATCCTCTGGTTTGACTCCTCCGATTCAACCCTCCTTGAGGCGCTGTCTCAAATGGTATGGAATAATCCTGCTCTTATTCCTTCAGTGGCTAAATCCATTGATAAGAAATATTCAGCTCCCAAGGATCGTCCCATTTTGGCATCCCAAGCCTGCGGATCCTATTGTAGTCCTGGCAGAGAATGACAAAGTCGTTCTTCCTCAAGCTACTACAGCTCGACCTATTAACAAAGAGTCTCGTAAAATTGATACATTAGGTAAGAGAGTCTTTGCTGCCTCCACTTTAAGTATGCGTATTGCCAGCTATCAAGGCTATTTTTCTCAGTATGAGTATATCCTGTGGCACGCTATGAAACGAATGGTTGAAGCTCTTCCAGATTCCGACTCCAAGTCAGAGCTCCTTCTAACCGTTATCAGAGGTATTGAGTCCAATAACCAACAGGTCAAAGCCGACATGGACGCTTTCGACACTGCTTCTCGTTCAGCAGCCACAGGTATTTGTACTCTACGCCATTCCTGGCTGCGTACTTCTGGCTTTACGAATGATGCTCAGCAGCAGGTAATGGTGTTGCCCTTTGATGGCTCCTATCTTTTTGGGCCTCGGGTAGAGCAAGCCCTAGAGGCCACTCAGAAGACTAGGTCGGCCATTAAGTTGGCTAGACCCCCGCCTACCCCCTCTCGGGGGCATGTAGGTAAACGTCAGTTTCATAGTCGCCAGTCCTTTCGAGGCAGAGGAAGCTTCCATAAAAGCCAACCTGCCCAACTTCAAAAGAAGACGCAGCAGAAAGCGCAGGGGCCTAAAGCCCCCAGCGCTACCTTATGAATTGCCGGCCCCAGTTCCATCCACACTGCCCGAGATGGAACTTTCTCCTCCGGTGGGAGGTCGTCTGATGTACTTCTACAATCAGTGGAAGTCTATAACCTTGGACAAATGGGTCCTTCGGATAATTCGCAAGGGTTATTCTCTCAAGTCTGTTGGAAAACCCCCCGAATTGCCCTCCCAAGCGACAACCCAGGTTGTCGACCTCTCAGTCAGACCTCCTCACCGCCGAGATCCAGGGCCTTCTAAACAACAGGGCAATAGAACTGGTGCCCCCACATCAGCGAAACACAGGGTTCTACTCCCATTACTTTCTGGTTCCAGAGAAATCTGGGGGGATGTGCCCCATTCTAGACCTCAGAAAGTTAAACAAATTCCTCCCCAGGGAGAAATTCAAAATGATTTCCCTAGGTACCCTGTTACCTTTGCTGCATCAGCACGACTGGCTGGCCTCCCTGGATATGCAGGGCGCTTACCAGCATATCCCCATCCACCCGACCCATTGCAAATTCCTGAGGTTTGTAGCTCTGGGTCAGCATTATCAGTTCAGAGTCCTGCCTTTTGGGCTATCCTCAGCGCCCGCGAGTTTTACAAAGTGTTGTGCAGTTCTTAGCGCATCTCAGAAGCTCGGACTCGGTGTTTCCCTACCTAGGCGATTGGCTCCTAGCGAGTCCTTCCAGCCAAGGGACTCTGGAAGCTGTTCAAGCGACCTCTCGCCTTCTTACGTCCATGGGAGTTCTGCTAAATCTGAAGAAGTCACAACTGCAGCCCTCCCAGAGGCTCCTTTTCATAGGGACTCTTCTGGACACCTCTTCATGAGGCTTTCCTTCCAGAGGACAGAAGACTCGACATCCTTCAGATGGCCCGTTACATCGGGAGAACCCGATCGGTCACAGCTCTCTCGATGCAATGTATGTTGGGTCTCATGGCGTCCCTCAGTGTTCACTGTACCCCTAGCTCGGTTACACATGAGGACCACCCAATGGATGCTCTCCGCTCAGTGGTCACCGACCTCACCCCCAGTCTTATCCCATCAAGGTGCGGAGCCCCTCTGAGGTCTCTCACCTGGTGGTCTCAAGAAAGCAATCTCCTGGAAGGATTCCCTTTGCTCCTCTGGATCATCAGATCTCCATCACCACAGGCGCATCGCTAATGGGATGGGGAGCTCACTGTCTCTCTCTCCACACTCAAGGTGTATGGACTCAGCTGAAACTCAGCTCCACATAAATGTTCTGGAGATGAGGCGGTCCTCATGCGATCCGAGCGTTGAAGGATGTTCTTTATGCATGAAACATTCTCCTTCAAATGGACAACAAAAGCTGTGATGTATTACATCAACAAGCAGGCGGTGCTCACTCTTATCCCTTTGCAGGGAAGCAATGAGAGTGTGGGAGTGGTGCTTAGAGCACAAGTCTCTAATTCAAGCGGTATATCTGCGGGTGTACAAAGCGACTTAGCAGATCACCTCAGCAGGGCGGAGAGCAGACCCTCGAGTGGTCTCTCGGCCAAGCCGTAGCTCGGTCACTGTTCGAAGAGTGGGGGACTCCAGACCTGGACCTTTTTGCATCCCCACTCAATGCAAAACTGCCTCTCTTCTGCTCCAGAAATCCAGGGCCTGGCATTTTCTGTCAGGATGCGTTCAGGCTGCGGTGGACAAAACCCTTTCTTTACGCCTTTCCACCGCTTCCTTTAATTCGGAGAGTTCTCCTCAAGTTCGAGTCTCAGGGGACCAAGATGATTCTCATTGCTCCCTCCTGGCCTCGGCAACTATGGTTTCCTCTACTCAACAGTATGTCGGCAGCCTTTCCGAGACCACTTCCCTTGCAAATCAATCTTTTGACTCAGGGTTCGTTGGTCCATCCCAACCTGGGGTCATTTCACCTTCATGCTTGGCTCCTGAAGAGGTAGAAGTGAACCAGTTCAACGTCTCTCGCAGAGTCTCAGACATCCTTCTGGCTGCTCGGAAGCCAGCTACCCGAAAAACTTACGCTTCTAAGTGGAAACGCTTTTCTCTCTGGTGTGCAAAGTCCTCTGGAATCCCTTTCCTGTCCTCCAGACAGGGTTCTGGAGTACCTTTGGACCTATCAAACTCAGGTCTCCAGTACTCCACTGTTAAAGTTCACCTTAGTGCCATTTGATTCCATGAGCCAGTTTCTTCCTTGTCTCTGGCTCCAGTTACCTATGATGAAGAGATTTCTTAAGGAATTCTGCATACCAGACCCCTGTTGAGCGTCTGGTGCAGCCTGGGACATTAACCTTGTGCTAGACATGCTCACTCGGAAGCCTTTGAACCCTAGCTACCTGTGAGCTAAAATTTCTTACCTGGAAGACAGCCTTCCTAGTGGCCATTACCTCAGCCCTCAGGGTCTCTGAGATACATGCCCTGGTTACGGACCCTCCGTATACTGTGTCCATAAGGACAAAGTAGTTCTTGATACTCATCCTAAATTTCTTCCCAAGGTTGTGTCAGAATTCCATCTAAACCAACCTCTGGTGCTTCCCTCTTACTTAGTGAACTTCCAAAATGAAGGAGAGCGGTCTTCATTCCTTGGATGTTAAGAAAGCCTTCTTGGTTCTACTTAGATAAAACCAAGAATTTTAGCAAGACTCAGCAATTGTTTGTTTCCTTCAGCGAGACCGGCTGGGTCAGCCTGTCGCTATTAGATGCATCTCATCATGGTTAGTGGCATGTCTCGACATTGCTATTCCATGGCACAGGTTAAATGGAAGGTAGAGTGTACGCTCACTCTACTAGGGCGGTCGCGGTGACATCCCTAGCGAAGTCACAATGTTCCAATTGCAGATATCTGCAATGCCGCCACCTGGAGCTCAGTGCATACCTTGTTAAGCATTATGCACTGGATGTTCATGCTAGCGTCATTCCGCCGGCAGAACCATCATAATGGACTTCTGTCCTAGGCGTGTGAGCTCTAGCTCCCCTGCAGCCCTTTTGGGGGATTATCAACGAGGTACTCTCCCGCAGGTGTGAATGAGTGGTGGAGACTTATGTCCAGGAAGATATGAAAGTACGTACCTACCGTGAATTCTTGATCTTCTTGGACGATCTCCACCACTCATTCACAGCCCACCTCCATCCCTCGAGCTCACTGCTGTGTTGGTCTTCACTCCCTCAAATCTTTAGGCCGTGAAGACTTCTTTGCTGACCCTTCTTGCGGGTCGTCCGGACTATCTTAGGTCCGTTTTGTAAGATTAGGTTTACTCTTTCGTTGAGTTGGTGCATCTCCTTGGTAAAAGGTACTGAGGCGGTTGGAGGGTTGTCGCCGAGATAGTCATTACGAGCCACGCTTGCGGCGCCATACTGTGACACCATCTCTCATGCGACCCTCCAGCAAAAAGTTTGCTCCCGATGGGTCCTAGTGCCTCCGGCGCAGATCCCACTAGTGTGAATGAGTGGTGGAGACTCGTCCAAGAAGATCAAGAATTACGGTAGGTACGTAATTTTCATTTCTCCTTGCAGCAGTTCGTGCTGGTCATCCTTTGCAACATGAGGGTCAGGATGTGCGCCTGTTCCCGGACTGGGCCTGTGCAACCCGCAATAGAAGAAAACAGTTCGATGGCATCCGTCAACAGCTTCATGGTTTGGGGATCGCCCATTCACTGTTGGCTCCAGCGCGCCTTCGGATTCAATATGGAGGTAAAACCTTTCAGTTTAATGATCCAAAAGATGCAGAGAAATGGGTACAAAAGACAGCTGCTGAATTCCGGAGCGCCCCAGAAAATTGCAGCCAAGACGACTCCGACGATCAATCAGAGGGACCGTGAGTAAGCAAGAGATCTAAAATCAGAAGAACTGCGTTCTTTGGCCCTTCTTGGGTGGATCAGCTAAGAAGTCAATAACTTACCTGCACCATTGAGAACTTCTCTGACAGGGTGACAGAACATCGTTATCAGTGTTTAAAATATGTTGTCCTTATATTTTTTCTGTTTGGTATCAGTGCTGTAGTTTAAAATGGCGACTGATATAAGAGATAGAATTGCTTGAACATTCAGGTTTCAAAAGGGCATACATTTTCTGTCCGCCTGTCTGAGAGGATATAACTCTGGCAGGACTGTGGTTCTCTCTTATAAGATATGGGATTTTTTTGCAGTTATTTGAAGTAAGTTTTATCGGGGTTTTATACACGAGTTGTGGGGAGTGGGGAGTAATGTTGGTTGAAGCCAAACAGATTCCTAGAAAGTAACTTCATTAAGATTGTAGGCATAGTAACTGACTAGGTTACAGATACCAATATCCTTTTTTTGTTCACCTAATGTTGTAAATGCCACACACTTCTTGTAAGGCTCAGCATATGGGTACAATCCTTTGTTTATTACTAACCAGTGTGGGTATACCCCCAAATGTTGTATCAACCCTGTAAAAAAAAATAATCCTGAAACTAACATGATAGATGGAATGTATTGTAAAATCTGATATATTTACAGAAGGAATTAGCTGTATGTCTTGTATTATTGAAAACTCAAAGAAAGTTTAAAAAAAAAAATCTGTCCAAGTCAGGACAGACAACACTACCACCTTGTTCTACATCAGCAAGCAAGGGGGCACAATATTCTCATAGCCCTGCACAGAGGCTATGAAGATCTGGTCACTTGTTTACTCCCTGGACATGCAGCTAACTGCCATTCACCTGCCAGGCAAGGACCATGTGCTGGCAGACTCCCTAAGCCGCATCAGACAGGGCCACAAGTGGATCCTAAACAGGAAAGTACTTGCCACAGTCTTCAGGAGGTGGGGCATCCCAGAGATGAGGCCTCTTTACCTCCACAGAGAACCATTAGCTTCCCCTGTACTGTTGCAGGCCTCCAGCACTGGCTCGGTGCCAGTGGATGCTCTGACCCTGAACTTGACAGGAATATTCCTGTACGCCTTTCCTCCTGATCCTAAGAGTGCTACTCAAGCTCAGAAGGCAACCAGCAACAATGATCTTGGAGGCTTCGGACTGGGCAAGGCAGCCATGGCATTCCCTGCTCCTTGCCCTGTCAGCCAAATGGCTCATCCGTCTAGAAACGCAGAATTTGACGGCAGATAAGGGCTGCTTGGCCCACCTAGTCTGCCCATTTTCCCTGCCTGTTTCATATACCGCAGATCCTAAATGATCATCTTCGGGGGTATCTCAGTTATCAGGTAATACTGTAGGAACTTCACCACTGGTGAAGCAGGATCCACATGGAAGATTTACAGCAGTACAACTGGGGCCACCCATCCCGACGACACTCATCAATGGCACTAACCCCATATAGGCATGAGCAGCCCCGCTCCCTGCTTAGTTCTTTCCTGCCATTGACTCTGTCTGCATGGGTCCCTGCGGAAGCTTCAGTGCAGTTTTGTGCCTTTTTTCACCTTCGGCTTTGCTTTTTGTTTAGAATCTCTTTCCTTAGAGATTTCCCTTCACCAGAGTTTTTTTTTTTTTTTTCTTCCCTTGTTTGTTGCGGCCGTGGTGAATGGAGAATTACCTCTGCAATCAAATCCTTCTCTGTGTCTGCAGTTTTGGACAGAAGATTCTGCCTTTATGGGGCTTAGATCTTCTGGGTCAATCCCTCCCCATCACCGGCTGGTCCTTCGCTTCTGGACCCTTACCGGCAAAAGCTGGCTGCCTTTGTGAGCATTTGGTTTGAACCTCTTGGGATCCTCTCCCCTGGCGTTCCTGGTTCTGCTGACTCCTTCTTAAGCAGGGCTCCTCATTGGTCGCTCAGGCCTCTTTGAGGGTCACTGTCCAGGTCTTTGTCCTTCCAGTCCCATACCAACATTACTGGCACCTGCTTTGATGGGCGTCAAGTCTCAGCCTCCCAGGATCACTCCTCCTGGCATTCCTGGCCCTGATGGCTTTCTTCACCAGGGGGTTTTCCTTATCGATGGCTCAGGCCTTGATGAGGATTGCTGTCCATGTCTTTGCTCCTTTCAGACCCATACCAACAGCATGGTCGCGCTTCAATGACAGCTCCCCATTGCAGCCTTATGCTTCTCCAGGCCCCGGGTTTTGCACTCCTTAGGCTTCCAGACTGTCTAGTGGGTCGTTGCATCCTGCACCATCCATCCCTCAACCATGCCTTCTGCTGTCATCAACCTTAAATGTTTTTTTTTCTTTTAACTTTTTATTTATCGCTTTTATAATAATACAGTATACACTGTAACCTGTAAAATACAGTTTTAGGAGCATGGATATGTTGTTCATCCACACTGTCTGGCATTGTCCCTTTCCCCTTTAAATCTTGCCAGAAGTCTTCAAGCTGGCTCGTCCCTCCCACCCGGGTGGTAAATACCTCGGCTCCGCTTCATGACGCCAGATCTTCCTTTCCGCTGGAAGATATGGGTTCCCTCGTGCTACTTTGCAGTATCAGAGGCCCTGGAGTCAAATCGATGGTTTTTGGCGCACTTAGTCGCCTTAAAACTCATAAGAGTGTACGATTCGGATCTGAACTCTTCGGATATGGAGGACAAGTCGTCCCCCGGGTTTCGCCGGTGTCCCTGTGGACAAAAAATGTCGCGCACCAATCCCCACCTCTCGTGCGTATACTGCTTCAGCGCCGTGCATGATACCTCGGGGTGCACCATCTGTTCGGCCTTCCATCCCACTGTTCTGGAGGACCGTAAGGCGCGCCTTAAGCTGGGGAGACCGGAGTTTCACAATCCACCGGTGAAATCGAAGGAGGCCAGGTGGGCGGTTTCCGCGACTATGGGATCCGCTGAGCAGCTCGAGCAGATGGCGGCCTTCGAGGAAGAAGCTGCCCAAGCTTCGCCAACCGGCTTCTTCGTGCTGCCCCAACTTGGGCTTCCACCTTCACAGGATCCTTCCGGAGTTGTGCCAGTTTCTCCCTACTAAGGGTGAGGTGCCCTCGGGCTCGCACTCCTCCCTATCCAAAAAGAAGGATAAGGATCCTAAACCATCTTCTTCTACCCGAAGAAGACGCTCCTGGTACTGAGAGCGGTCCAACTCTTAGGAGCAAGGGGTCTCAACCACGGTCGAGATCGCCTCCTCGGCTGCCGGTTTCTTGAACCTTCCCTCAGGCCAGGGCACCGAACCTAGGATACGGTTGAACCGGCCGAGATTTCTCTCAACCCGATCGAGCCGTTGTCGCTGACGCCTGTCGACGACTCTCTGGAGAGGACTCCTATTCTCTCCTTCCCCTATGAGGAGACCCGTCCTCCGGGCATCGATCGAGGACAAGAGCCCGGAACCGGTTCTCCCGAACCAGCTTCTCCCAACCGACAGAGCCGATGCCGTCGGTCTCGCATGAGTAGGACCCGTCGGTCGGAAGACCGGAAAAGGGCCACAAACCCTCCCGGAAGAGGCGCCGCCACCGTTCGTCATCCTCCTCGGATGAGGAGAGACTTAGACAGAAGCTCCGTCGACGTTATGAGGACCTTATGTGGCAGCAACTTCTTTTAAGAGGTCAAAAGCCAGCTGCCCTGGCAGTACCAGCCATTAGCTGCTCAGCCTTTTCGGCCGACACCGACTTCCTCGGTGCCGAGGACTCCGGTTCTCCCTCCAGTGGGTCCGGTGCGCATTTTGGCTCGGCCTGTTACAGGCTCCCCACCAATTTTGGTGGAACCACCACCTAAACAGCCTCAGGGAGGGGTTCCCTCTAAGGAGGACTGACCGACTACGGGCCCGCCCCATAGGCTGTCCATCACGGTCACTCCTGATCACCCCAGGCACATCGAAGGGGATTTAGGGGGAGACCTTTGTATCTGGATTCCTCGAATTCGGATACTACCGGCCTTCACTCTCATGATGAGCTGTCGGTGTCAGGCATGGAGGAAGGGCCTTCTTCCTTCCAGGGCATCCTTCGACTTATTTCAGAGTCCACAGGTATGCCTCTGCAGCCCATTCAGAAGAAAGCAGAATATCCTTTCACGGATATTCTCAAGAGGGGGGATACCCCGATGGAGGCCTTCCCAGTGGCTGAAGCCATAGTTGGCCCGGCTCTGGAACTTTGGCAGCGTCCAGCCTCTTGCCGGCTCCCTCTGCCTGCGCGGCCTGCAGATGCAGCGGTGCCCATGGGGTCCTTGGCGGGATTCACTGAGCACCCCTCGGCGGAAAGCCTTGTGACTGCCTCAGTGTTTAGGTGAACGGGCAGCTGTATGGATACTGACCGCCCTCCGGACAAGGAGTCCAAACTTATGGACCACTCGGCCCGGAAGGTCTACGCGGCATCATCCTTAGGCCTTCATCAGGCTAGCTCAGCAGTGATCATGGCACACTTCTCTCACGCCCTTTTGGGGTCGCTTGATGAAGTTCTCCCTCATCTTCCAGCAGACATGCAGACCACGGTCAGGCAGGTCCGGGACCAGGGCCGGGCTGTTGCTAAACAGCAGCTCCAGACGGCTCTGGACATTGGTGATTCCTGTGCCCGGTCACTAGCTGCCGCTGTCACCTCTCGCTGCAGGGCTTGGCTGAGGTTATCCTCCTTTCCGGCGGATACTCAGCACAAGCTAGCTGACGTGCCCTTCCTTGGCACCGACCTCTTCGGTCCGGGAGTGGCAGGTCACCTACAGCGCATTGAGCAGTCTAATGTCACCTTAGATGCCACATCTGCTAAAGGTTCTTCGGGCAAGAACCAGCAGAAGCGCAAGATGAAGTCCTTTCGGCATTCTTCCCCTGCGGTCAGACAGCCCTCCTTCCAGGGAGGTCAGCAACAGCAGCAGGCTCAAGCTTGGCGCCCTAGGCCCAAGCAAGGTCCTCAATAGCCCCGCAAAGGAGGTCGAGGTGCTGGTCCAGGTGCCTCCTCCTCCTCCAAGCCTGCACAGTGACGGGTCAGGGTGGCCTCCCCTGCACCTGTCGTGCCAGTTCTGGGTCCTCCCATGGGGGCCGGCTCCGCCACTTTCTTTCCACCTGGTCCGGTATCACTTCAGACAAGTGGGTTCTGGAAGTGGTCAGGCAGGGTCTGCCTCTAGAGTTCGAGCAGTAGCTCCCCAGCCGAGCCCGTGCCCCACAGGAGGAAAGGATCTCAGCTGGCGCTCAGTCAGCCCTTCGGGACGACATCGCTCAGTTCCTTCTCAAGGAGGCGGTTGCTCCAGCGCTGGATCCTCCTTCAGACCCAGGCTTCGTCTCCAGGTATTTCCTGGTGTCCAAGCAGACAGGGGGTTGGCGTCCCATCCTAGATCTCCACGACCTGAATCGGTATCTCAGGTCTCGCACCTTCTGGATGGTAACTCTGAACCAGATCATACCATCTCTAGAGTGAAACATGAGGTTCTGTACACTGGATCTTCAGGACGCATTCTACCACGTCCCAATCCGTCCGTCCCATCAGCGGTTCCTCTGCTTCAGGGTCGCAGGGACCCTGTACAAGTTCAGAGCCATGCCGTTTGGCCTGTCATCGGCCCCAAGGGTCTTCACCAAATGCATCGCAGTGGTGGCAGCCCATCTACGGCATCAAGGGGTTCACATTTACCCCTATCTAGACTACTGGCTCCTGGCAGGTTCCTCCCTTCAGGAGGTGGAGAGGTCCAGGGACCTGACCCTCCGAACCTGCTCCCATCTGGGCCTTCTAATCAACGAGGCCAAGTCAGAACTCGTGCCTCCTCAGGTGATGGGCTTCATCGGGGCAGAGCTTGACTCTTGTCAAGCCAGAGCTCGGCTCCCGGCGGATAGGGCGGAGGTTCTTTCCTCCTTTGCCCAATCATTTCTGGTTGGGCACTTGCGCCCTGCCCGGGACTTCCTGTGCCTCCTGGGTTACATGGCGGCGTGCACCTCAGTGGTCTGCTGGGCCAGACTGCACATGTACCCCCTTCAATGGGAGCTGGCCGCCCAGTGGTCTCAGCGTCAGGGTCTCTTCGACCAGCTGGTCATGGTCACCCAGAGGATGTGGGACGCTCTCCAATGGTGGACCGTCCCGAGTCATTTGCAGGAAGGAGTCCCGTTTGTCCGCCCCGAGCCGATGGTCATCCTTACGACCGACACCTCTCTCATGGGCTGGGGAGCCCACATGGGGGAACACAGAGTTCACGGATTCTGGACCCCTGAGGAGTCCTGATGTCACATCAACCTGTTGGAGCTCAGAGCAGTCAGACTGGCCCTGTCAGCTTTCGCTCCTCAGCTCCGGGGTCAAGTGGTTCAAGTCCAGACGGACAATACCATGACCATGTACTACCTCAACAAACAGGGTGGCATGCACTCCCGTCTGCTGTGCAGGGAGGTGCTGTGGATCTGGACCCTTCGTCAGCCGGCTGGAGGCGAATCTCCTAGCCATCCATGTGGCAGGAGTCTTGAACCAACTGGCAGATGCTTTCAGCCGCATAGGCCAGACATCCTACGAGTGGTCTCTCCATCCAGAGGTAGCTTACGATCTGTTCTTGCATTGGGGCAAACCATTGGTGGACCTGTTTGCCTCCAGGGAAAACACCAAGCTGAGGCTGTACCATGCCACCCCCCTCAGCAGGGCTCGCTGCAGGGGGATGCCTTCTCGAGGCCGTGGACCCCAGGCCTCCTCTCCACCTTCCCTCCATTTCCCTTGATCCACAAGGTGTTACTCAAGGCGAGGAGAGACAAGGCGAAGGTGATCCTGGTAGCCCCAGATTGGCCACGCCAGTTCTGGTATCCAGATCTCCTCAGCCTCAGCTGCAAGGCCCCGGAGCGGCTTTGTACACGCCCGGGCCTGATATCGTTGAACCAGGGGAAGGTCTTCCACTCGGACCTTCAAGCCCTGCACCTCACAGCCTGGTTCCTGAGCGGCTAGAGTTCCAGATTTGGATCTTTCTGAGGATGTCTACACCGTGGTGGAAGCATCTCGAAAAGAATCGACCAGGAAATGTTATGCCTTCAAATGGAAAAGATTTTCCATTTGGTGTCAGGGAAAGACCCTGGACCCCTTATCCTGCTCTGTGGCTAACATTCTAGACTACATTTGGTCCCTCTTCAAAGGGGGTCTTCGGTCATCGACCCTTAGGGTGCACCTGGCAGCCATCTCTGCTTACCGGGCGCGGGCTGGTCAGCCGACGTTGGCACAGGAGACTGTGATCGGGTGCTTTTTCAAAGGCCTGGATCACAAATACCCTTCGGTGCGTGAACCTCCACCTCTGTGGGATCTCTTGCTGGTTTGGCAAGCTGGTGGGCAAGCCATTGAACCACGCACAAGTGTGAGCTCTCACATTTGTCGTGGAAGACTGCCTTCCTGGTGGCTATCACGTCAGCCAGAAGGACAGGGGAGCTCCAGGCACTTTTGATGGACTCCCCTTATCTGGTCTTTCACAGGGATAAAGTTGTCCTGCGCCCCACCGAAATTCCTTCCGAAGGTGGTGTCAGAGTTTCACCTCAACCAGGTGTTGACTCTGCCGGTATATTACCCTAACTACACCTTGGATGCCGAGTACAGGCTCCCTACTCTGGACCTCAGGCGTGCGCTCTCCTACTATAAGGAGAGGACGGTTGAAATTCGGGGAGAGGTTCGCCAGCTTTTTGTCACCTACGCTGAAGCCGCTTCTGGCAGACCTGCAGCCAAGCGGACTATTGCAAGATGGATTACATCATGCATAAGTCTGTGTTATGAATTGGCGGGCAAGGAGCCTCCCAAGTGGATAAGCACTCATTCTACCTGCCATACTGCTGCTTCGGTGGCTGCTTCCAGGGACATCCCTATCCAGGAATTCTGTCAGGCTGCTACCTGGAAGTCAGCGAACACCTTCATTACCCATTACCACATCGACCTTGTGTCACGAGATGATGTTGGTTTTGGGGCCTCGGTTCTCCAATCTCTGTTTCCTAAGTAGGGGGTGTGCGCCTTGCCTCCCTCCTCCCGGAGAACTGCTAGGAGTCTGCCAGACAGTGTGGATGAACAACATATCCACGCTCCTAGAAAAACAGGTTACTCACCTTTAACAGTAGTTCTAGGAGTGGTATATGTTGTTCATGCACCCACCAACCTCCCGGCTTACATGCATAACCTGGCCTCCAGCGGCTAGATCTAAGGCCATGGGGCGGAGCCGAGGTATTTACCACTCGGGTGGGTGGGAGGAGCCAGCTTGAAGACTTCCGGCAAGATTTAAAGGGGAAAGGGACAATGCGGATGAACAACATATACCACTCCTAGAACTACTGTTACAGGTGAGTAACCTGTTTTTACTGAGGTGCGTAGACCTCCACACTGGGTATACAGGAGCGTCAGTAGTTCAGTACATCTAACCATTTCTAAACAGTGTGCATCTATACCAGAGCAGTACTCTTCGGAGTTAAGTTTGACCATCTTATCCCGTAGGACATTACCACTCTCATCTCAGTAAAGAAAACAAATTCAGTAACACCAGGATATCAGGTCCCTTGCAGGACTGCTAAAGTGTTGGAGGGCTAGGTAGCTGAAACCCTGTAGTAAGGATTTAGACAGTCTGGTATCAGTTAAGTTATGTTCCTGTTCCATATTCTGCGGCTGAGCATGGCAACTAGCCATATGAGAACCTTCATGTAAAATAAGGATATCTTTGCTGTTCACAACTGAAGTAGTGGATAAAACAACTCTCTATCATTAGACTACTGAGCTCAATCTATAGAAGGTCGTTTGCTATTTAGCTCAGTTGTAATAAAACGGAGCAGCACATGTAAGGACTATAGCTGTATAACAAACTGGCAGTAAACTTTTAAGGTTTTAGAACATTCAGCAGAAATCATCTAAATAACACTGAGACCCCCTTGCTTAGCGTAACACTTTTTCTAGCTGGGAATAGTGTTCCCTATGTTCCCTTTTGCATTAGAGAAGTAAGTCTTGAGCAGGCAGGCATACTTTCACCCTTCTTCATCTGATTCAATGTCAGGAGGGTTTAATGAGGTGAGTAGCTTGTCTGCAAATTGTGCAGCAGAAGTAGGGTCAGTGAAAATATGGACTTTCGATCTGCAGTCTGGCCTCCACGACATACTGTAACAGTTCTTTCTTGATTTTTTGCAGTTCCTTTTTCTTTCTTTGGGTCTGGGACGCCAAGTCCGGAAAAATAGCTAGACAGCTGCCTTCCCAGATGATATCTCCTCTCGCTCTCGCCACCTGTAGTAAAGCAATGCGAGCGTCCACATTGGAAAGCGTGGCAGTTCCTGTCAAGGGCCTCAGCTTGGGGTCTCCACCCAGTCTTGGGCTCTGTGGGATTGTGAAAGACCTTTAGTACCGTGATGCCAGCCTCCGGACGCAATAGGGTGAGATCATGGAATAACATACGATTCACCGCCTGCAGAATGTCCGATGTGCCCGCATATCTAGGGGGAAGCCCACAGTTTGAATATTGGACTGCCTCTGGGAGTTCTCCAAACTCTCAATTTTTGCTTTCAAATAGGATATGTCCTGAACATATGCAGCATTGCAGTCTTCCTGTCGTGAATTGGCTGCCTTTAGTTCGTTTATAGCGACCGTGTTTTCTTTGATGGAGGATTCATTGGCCATCAGCTTGGCTTCCACTGCCGTAAGTCGCTTGTTCATTTCCTCCCCAGTTACTTGTATCTTGCCCAACATGGCATTTGGCAAGTATTTGTGTGGATGGGAATTAAGCCGCCATGTGAGTTCTGGTTGCTGTAGGCCCAGAGTTTTTCCTGCGCTTGGGGCAGAGAGAAAGCCATCCAGATTTTGGCTTTGCTGGACATGCCTGTGATCTTTCTTGGGTCCCATTTCAGTCCCGCTATGTTCCAGTACACCCCTGTACGATTAAGCAGTTGATCTTTGATGATTAAGCAGTGAAGGTCCGGAATTAGTATAATGGTGGTGGGGAACGGGGGAGATGTAAAGGGCAGACAAGATGGGCTTGTGTGGTCCTTTTCTGCTGTCAAATTTCTGTGTAATCTGTGTAATCTTTTTGTATTAGCTGGGTTTTCAGGTTTTTAATTGTGATGTGAGACGGAGCCATTTCAAAGTAATGCTGCCATTTTGCTGCTCTGCAGTGCCCCCAAGGGAACCTGTTTTGTTGATGATTGTTAATTGATTACAGCCCTCCCATCATGGCCAAATGCTTCCGCAGCCCCAGGATTTTGTGCTTTTTAGGCTTCTAGGCTGTCGACAGGGTCGTAGTGCCTTGTGCCATCGGCCCTTCTGCCACCACCGGTGCGGCGCTTTCTACCATTATATGCCTTTCCAGTACCTGGCCCATCATCGCCTGAGCCGTCGACAACCCTCCTGTTAAGGCTCAATATTTCTGCAGGGCCCTGGCTTTGGGCACTTTGGGTTCTCAAGACCCATCGACTGGGTCGCGATGTTCCATGCTGCCGACTCTTCTGCCGTTGACGATGCTTTCTGCTGTTGTACACCGTAACGGTATACCGGTCTCACATGGGAAAGTATCAGGATACCATTTGGAGAACAGGCAAGGCCATTGTCCAGTTTCCCCTGGGTGGCATGCAAAAGCAGCAGTAGCTACAGTGCCTTCAGGCAACTGAGGATATTCAGATACCTCTTCAGAACCCTCTACGACATAGATGACACAATTGCTAGGGAGGCAGCCACTGGCTTATGTTTACCTAGGCACTCCTGGCTCAGAGTATCCGCTTTTGCAATGTGCAGCAAAAAGTGCTTATTGGCCCCTTTAATAGCACCAAGCTGTTTGTCCCTGATGTCCAGGACATCATTAATGATCTACAAGCCTTGGGCAGAGCCCCCAGCTCTATCCACTCCCTCTACCACATCCAACTAAGGGGCAGAGAGCACTCTCCATTTCCTAAACCAAACAATAGGGCCAGTACAGCTCGACGGCCCCAAGGAAAACACAGAGCGCAGGCTGCTTTGCCTGCCCCCTTCAGTGCTGGAGCTGGAGCTGCTGCCAAGCACCCCAGAAGTGAGGGACCAGCCCCTGCGGTCGGCTCCACCTCGCTTGCCAGACCTCCTCTTCTGGTTTCGGGCAATGAGGTGGTGGTCGAAGGTTGGTTCTCCCTCCATCTGAATCAGTGGAGATCCATAACTTCGGATAAATGGATTCTGCAGATCATAGAGAGGGGACACACCTTGGAGCACATTGAGCAGCCTCCAGAAACCCCACCCCACCCTCCTGTTATCCCACGGCTTTCTGGGAGGAAGTATAGTCCCTACTGCATAAGTAGGTCATTGAACCAGTACCCAGGCACCAGCGAAACACGGGGTTCTAGGGACATGGATATGGTGTACTTATCCACACGTTCTGGCAGTGTCCTTTCCTCTTTAAATCCTGCCACAATAGTCTTCAAGCTGGCTTCTCCCTCCCACGCGGGTGGTAACTCCCCTAGCACTGCCCCTTGATGCTAGTTTTTCCTTTCTGCTGGAAGAAGGTCGTTCCCTCCTTATCACTCTCACTGATACAGAGTCCCTTTGCTAGTTTTTCCAAACACAGACTTTGTCTTCTTTGCTACAATTTCATAATGTTGCCATTATGGGCAACATGAAGTCCGCTTCCGGGTTCTGGAAATGCGGTTACGGGCAGCTTATGTCATGATCGGATCCGCACTCATCGTGCGTCTACTGCCTAGGCCACGAGCACGATGTTCAGGCCTGCATTCATTGGCATTCGTTTCACCCGCCAACTCTTGAAGATTGCCAAGCCTGCTTACTCCTTGGCCATCTAGATGACAGGGATCCACTTGTTCGTTCGAAGGACGGTCATTGGGTGGTCTCCTCGGCTACGGGGTTGCGCCAAGCAACTTCCTGCTTTTGAGAAGACTATGGCCCAGGCTGCAGTGCAGACCTCCTCGGTTTCTGCGTTTTTGCTGCTGTATTTGGGTGCTTCCTTTACAGGTGTATTCAAGGACTTGAGCCAGTACCTGCCCACTTTGGGGCAGGGTCCTAAGGTCGCTAAGTCCAAGAAAACAAAAAAGGACAAGGAGAAAGAGACCAAGAAGCGGCCTCGCCAACATCTGTGTGCTCGGGAGTGCTCTCGGGCCTCCGATTCCCATTCTTCACTATAACACTCGGATTCTGCCGATGTTTCACATTTGGCTGCTAGCTCCATGGTCTCCCCTTTTGGCCATTTGGCTGAGACTCAGGTTCATGTTCCACCAGCCAAGATTTTCTTGACCCGGTCGATATTTTGTATACTGAGGAGGTTGATGTCTCCTTGTCCAGGACTCTGGTCCTGACCTCGGGGTTAGCAGTCTGCTATCCTGCTGCTCCCGATTCCGGAGCTTCAAGGGCTGGAGAGGGCTCGGTCTTCACCAACCCCTTCTGAGAACTGCCACTGGTCCTCCCAGCGGTCCTGGTCTAGATCCTGCTCCAAAAGCCTGGACTCCGGCAGCCCTTGTCATTCGTGATGCTCACACTGCAGGTGCTTGGGCAAGCTGCACTGCTGCTATTCCTCATCCTCCTCGGGTGAGGAGTGGTACCAGCACAGGATGCGTCTGTGCTTTGATGGTCTTATGTGGCAGCTTTGACTGACCCGGATCATGCCAATTCCGGCTTCCCTGGCTTTCCCTTGGGTGCCAATACCAGAGCTGCAGCAGACCCCACCCTGGCAGGCACCAGTTCGTTCAGTCCCAGCTTGGCACACGCCGTCTTCTTCACTGATCCTGGAGGAGCCGTCGCTCAGACAGCCGACAACCAGTCCCACTACAAAAAATGCCCTTGCCCCATCAACTGTCAGTTCCAGCACCCCAGACCACCCTCGCCAGTTTAGTGGGGACTCGGGCAGGCAACCACTGTTTGATAGATCCCTCGGAATCTGAGGGGTCCTTTCTCTTTTCCCAGCTGCTAGACGTGGAGTCGGTGGGGAACTTATCTACAGACCAGGGCCTGGCTTCCTTTATGGGCCTGCTCCGTTTGATCTCTGAGTCGACAGGATTCAAACTAGAGCCCATCCAAAAGTGGGAATGGTACCTGCTTACCGAGATCCTTGACTGGGGAGATTCCCTCATGGAGGCCTTTCTGTTTCAGGATGCAATTCTCGGTTCTGCCTTGGAGCTGTGGCAGCATCTGGCGTCTTGTCCTGTGCAGTCGGCCTGGATAGCCCGCAGGTACATGGTCCCTACTGGATCCCTGTCTGGACTCACTGAGCATCTGTCTGCTGAGGGGATTGTTGCTGACTGTTTTTAGGTGCACTGGCAATGTCGGGGATTTGGACAAACCCCCCAACAAGGAGTCCAAGAAGTTGGACCGCATGGCCAAAAAAAAAAAGTGTATGCTGCCTGGTCGCTCAGCCTATGGCAGGTGAGCTCAGCCCTCCTGATGGCCCACTTCTTGCATGCCCTCTTGGAGTTCCTGGATGAGGTGCTCCCCCCTTTCTCCACTGACTTGCAGACCACCGTCAAGCAGGTGTGTGATCAGGGATGTGCTGTTGCAAAGCAACCGTTCCAGACTGCCATGGATATCGGAGAGTCTTGTGCCCAGTCCATGGCCGTGGCAGTTGCCATGGTTTGCTGTGCATCTCCGCCTTCATGACGGATACGCAGCACAAGATGGAAGATGTGCCTTTCTTGGGGACTGTGGCAGAATAGTGTCCCCCCATGAATCATGTGTGCACCCTGGGACATCCCCTCTTGACTACCCCATCTATCTGAAGCCTGCTGCAGCAGCAAACTCCCTATTCTAAGGCTACCATGATCATTTCTCTTTTCTACTATGGTGGGGTGGTCTCCCACTGTAGTTCCTCTTACTATTCTTCCCTGCTGTTTTTCTCTTCCGTCCCTGGTGGTGATTGTGTAGAGGTAGTGTTATGCCTCCTGTCTATAAATATGGCCCTAGGTTAGTGGGCGGTAAAGCTATATAAGCCCCGCTAAGTTGTTTATGAATAAGGTGCCAGAGTACATTCCAGTACAGGAGTTTTGTCCCCAGAAATAAAAAGAGGGGTAAAGTAAGCTCTACTTACAGCTATTTGAGGAGCCAGCCAGCTCCATTTGTATAAGACACCCTACCTTAGACCTACAGGATGCCTGTGGCATCTGGTCCGGTCTGAGTGCCCATAGAAATATTTGTGGCATTTTTGGAATATTTGTGTGCTACAAGGTGTGTAAAATTAGCAATTCATGTGTTCAAACACACCTGTAGCTAAGACAAATCCTGGTGCCCTGTGCACTCCAGTTGGAGCCAAGATTTAAAAGTGTTTGCCACTTTGTTCGGCTCTATTATATTGCCCCAGTAGCTCCTGAAAGGAGCATTTTAAAAAAAAATATATAGGTGCTGTTTCCTGCATCTGTGCATACAAAAGAGGAGCAGTTCTGTGTGCTACCGGGGAAGCTAGTGTATGACACCCCGTAGCCATCCTTCACCATGCTGTTGCCACTTGGCGGCAATTTTCCAGAGGCTGTTACGTTCGCCGGATTTGCAGCTTTTGGAGAATAACCCCCCCCCCAATCTTCTGGGGGGCCACATTGCCAAGAATGGTCCTGTCTACTCCTCACTTCTCTGCTTTGCTGCAGGTAGTGGCTCTGGTTCCCTTGGAGAGTGAGGAGAGCACCAAATCCCTGGTACAGAGCATGCAGTCTGGGCAGAGCAGCAGGGTACTCCAGTCAAGAAAGAGATGCACGCTACAACTCTCTAGTGTGCTGCAGAGCTGAAAGCAGCTCCGGAGGTGGCGCACTTACTTTAAGTGTGTGCTTGGCTCCTGAAAATGGACAGGGACTGGAGCCAAGTGCCAGAAGGGAACCCCCAGCAATAAATTAAATAACGAAGGGCTAAACATTAAGAAGAGCTCTAGAACAGGGGTTCAACAGAGAATAAAATTAAAAAAGGGCTAATAAGAGTCCCAGATTTAACAAATAAAAATAAAGGGTCCAATTGAAATTTCAACCCTTCGGCTGGTGATTTCAGCCGACGGAATAATTATTTCACACCAATGTCTGTGTCAAAAGTGTAACCCTTGCCAATAATATAGGGGTTGAATAAATAAAGAAGTATAGACACATGGATTAAAAAAGGAACAGGGTTAAGAAGGTATATAATGGGGAGGTTAACCCCATGTTCTTACCTGATCTCACTTTAAGGGGGAGCTTTTGTAGCAGGTATTACCAGTAGGACTAAGGCTGCCAGGCATTAGGACCCCATGGAAAAATCTTCTAGCTAGCAGTCTGTGGTGGGGTCTGCCCATGATGTCTGCTCTACCCGACGTCAGGCATGGTATAAAGGGGTCAGTCCGCTGGCACCATCTCAGTTCTTTTCCTGCTGCAGACCTGCTTAGTTCGGCTCCATGGAAGCCTCGTCCTCGCAGTTGACTGCGCGTTTGTCATTTTCGAGTAAAATACTTTTTCCCTCAACTTCCATCACAGTTTTTGCATGTCTTCGCCCTCTCCACCACGGCGCAAGTCAAAGTGTCAGTGCAGGAAGCAGATCTCTGCTAAAGACAGTCACGTGTCCTGCCTGATATACATAGGCCCAGACCACCGGCCAGACGATTGCCCGCACTGCCAGAAGTTCAACAACAAAACCAGGATCAGAAGAGCCAACACTTTGAAGGCCTATCTGCTGGAGAAAAAGGTGGCAGCTATACAGAAATCCCCACCAGGACTCAGCTTTTCATCTCCCGCAAAGGAGTCTCCCCCAAGAGAGAAGTCGTCGGGAAGGAAACACCTCCACCATTGGGATAAGGATCGGGCCAGGTCAGAATCCCGCCCAAAATCTTAAAAAGCTTCCTCTTACTCGGCCTCTGACGGGAGGTTGGGGTCGGTCCCTCCGACTCCTGCTTGGACCAGCGTGAAGAAGACACCCTCCTCTTCTCCCAAAAAACCCAGGGATCCGTCTTCTTCATCCGGGCACTCACCTACTCAGCTCCCCCTGGCCCACAGACCCCACAAGGCCTTGCGTGGGTCGACCCAGGAGGGACAGTTGCCTTCAGGCAGGCCTAAGGAAGCATGCCTTCAGACCAGTGACTCATCCGGCAAACTCAGACATTTGGATGACTCCACCAGGCGACAGGAGACCGTCCATCATCGGACACCTCCACCCCCAGCTAAGGGACAGTCACATGCCAGTGACAAACGCCCCGCAAGCCGGGCGGCTTCACCGAAACCTGGGTCCCAACGCCCGACAAGAGGTAGTCGCCAGTCGACGACCGGATGCCTGCTCCTCCTTCAAGAGATCAGTTGCCTGAGAGCAGTTAGCCTATGCCGGACGCTGGGTTGGACGACAGGTCTGCTTCGGATACTGAGTTTGACCCACAACCTGACACAGCGAAAGGGAATTCCCCTGATCGGATGCTGGCCACAGAGGGTCCGGAAGAGCCGGTGCCTGGTCCTTAGAACCCAACGCCCGCCCCAACCAGTCGTCCCTTTGACAGACGTCGAAGCCTTGTTTACCACATGGTGGAATACTGCCAAAGGCGATCTACTATATAGGCCCCCGGAGCCTCCCTTCAAGGAACCCCCGGTGGTGCCTCCTCCAGTTCCAGATGACAGGGCACCCAGCAGTGGTTCCCACCTTTTGCCCAGTCCAAAAGGTAAAAGGAAGTGATGTCCGTCTTCTGTTCCCTCCTCGAGTGGGCTCCCGCGTTCATCCTCAGAAGAGGATGCAGGGGATTCATCCTCAGAATCTACTTACGGTGACGACTTTCCCCCTCCGTCCTCCGGCCCGAGGGACTCGCCCAGGTCACCCCCCGGATGACCTCTCTTTTCTGGATATAATGCATCACATCCAGACAATTTACAAATGTGATACAGAGGAGTCAGACCCGGAAAGGAGACGTTTAGCCAAATGTCTGGGTTCAAAGGATCGTAAGCCACTGGTAATTCCTCCCCTGGTAGAGCCCTTCCAGGACGTTACCAGGCTCACATGGCAGAGACCATCATCCATGTCCACAGTGCCCAGAAAAGTGGACAGGTTGTACAGGTCCCCTAAAGAGGAGCCCTTTCTAGGGGAGAACCCCAAGGTGGACTCATTGGTGCTTGCTGCCATCCATGGTCGTGTTAGCCAGCCTAAACACTTAAGTGCCCAGCCCCTGGATCCGGAATCCAAGAAATTGGACCACTGAGGCAGGAAGGTTTACTTATCCGCCATGGGGACCATCCGTTACCTAAACTTTCTTGCCCACATGGTCACCTATCAAAAATCCTTGTGGGAGAAAACAGTAGAGCTCGTTAAGGCCCAGCCAGACTCAGATGACAAGGATGAGCTGTTGGCCTACATTCAGTCTGGTATGGACGTTGACAAGCATGTCCTCCAATGCCGCTATGATTCCGCCGACATGTCAGCCAGAGTGGCGGCCTCAGGCGTCTGCCTGAGAAGGCATGCCTGGCTACGGGTGTCTGGGTTCCACCAGAACCTCCAAGACACCATCTTGGACACCCCATTTCAGGGACCAGTTCTTTTCAGCCAAGACATAGAAAAAGTCATTAGGGGCCTCCAGGATTTGGGAAAAGCGGTAGCCGACGTTCATAAAATGTACAAATTGGAACCTCAGACTTCCCATCAACGCCCTTTTCACAGGAACCAAGGGCAACAAGGGAACCGTCAGCATCAAGGCAAAGGTTTCAAAAGGGGCAGCGACCCTGTCCCTTCAGGTGCCCAGGGCCCTAAGCACCACGAACTCCCGCACTCAATCCCTCAAACACAGCATGACTCCCAGCTGCCCCTCCTCAATCTTCAGTGTTTGCAGGGGGAGACTGTAGTAGGGAGATTCTCCCTCTACCTCTCAGAGTGGGGCAGTATTACATCAGACCAGTGGGTTCTGCAAACCTTCCAGAGGGGTTACTCCCTGGAATTTGAGTTCCCCTTCGGACAATCCACCCATTCCCTCCCACTGTTCACCAAGTCATGCCCTTCTTCTGAAAGAAGAGATTCAGACCCCCCTTCAGAAGAAGGCTGTTCAGTTAGTTCCACCTACCCAGTGGGGCAGAGACTTCTACTTCCATTTTTTCCTGGTCCCCAAGAAAACGGGAGACCTTCGTCCTATACTGGATCTCTCAGCTGAACCATTTCATCCAGTACAGGAAGTTCCGAATGGTGACCCTAGCAAACTTACTGCCCCTTATCCATCGAGGAGATTGGCTATGTTCCCTAGATATGCAGGATGCATACATGCACATAAGGTCCTGCTATCTCACAGGACGTTTCTGCACTTCCTCTTTCAGGGTCAGCACTGTCAATTCAGAATTCTGCTCTTTGGCCTCTCGTCGGCACCCAGGGTCTTCACCAAGTGTCTGGTGGTGGCAGCTGTGGCCTTGAGGAGAAAAGGCCACTTTGTCTACCTTTACCTGGACGACTGGCTCATTTCTGCCCAGTCAGAAGACCAGCTAACCGACGCCTTGAGAGAGACAATGGAGTTGTTCCATTCCCTGGGCATCACCTTAAATTGGCCGAAGTCACAACCCTGGTGCTCCCAAACAGCTTCAGTATAGTGGGGCAGTCCTAGACACCAGTCAGGGCAAAGCCTTTCTGCCGTCGGACAGAGCAGTTCGACTGATGGACCTGGCCCGCAGGGTCCAGACATCAGACCAGGTCTCAGCGAGGGTAGTCCTGCAGTTACTAGGGCATATGGTAGCCGCCATAGCCACAGTCCCCCTTCCAAGATTGAACATGAGGGCTCTCCAGTGGCACCTCAAAGTTCAATGAGACCAGGGCTCTGAAGATTTGGACCACCATGTTTGAATCTCAGAGGCAGTCTGTCGCTTTCTTCAGTGGTGGCTAAATCCAGTTCACCTCGAGCTGAGAGTTCCCTTCCAGAGGCAGAGCCCATCGCAAGTCCTCACAACAGATGCTTCATGTCTCGGCTGGGGCACCCATTTGGGTGGACACCAGACGAGAGGATCTTGGACTGTAAAACGGTCTCTACATATCAACGTGCTGGAGATGAGAGCTGTTCTATGTGCCCTTCAAGCCTTTCAGGATCAGCTCTCCAGGGTCCACTCCTGGTACAGTTGGATAATACCCTGGTAGTTTTTTACCTGATCAAGCAAGGGGGTACTCAGTCATACCCCCTCTGCAGAGAGGCCATGAAAGTTTGGGACTGGGCAGTTGAACATGATCTGGACCTCACGGCGGTTTATGTGCCAGGAAGCCCGAACGTTCTCACCAACAGTCTAAGTCGCTCTTGTTTTCTGAAACATGAGAGGGAATTGCTTCAGGAGGTGGCAGACGACCTCTTCGACAGATGGGGTCATCCAGAGTTGGACCTCTTTGCGTCCCCGTGCAACGCCAAACTGCCCAATTTTTGCTCGCTAGATCCAGGGCCTGGTGTTTTCTGATGAGATGCATTGTCTCTCTCCTGGATAGGGAGGTTTCTGTATGCCTTCTCTCTTTTCCCACTTTTTCAGAGTGTTCTGCTCAAGCTGCAGACAGTGGAGGCCAGAATGATTTGAGTAACTCCTCTTTGGGCTCGACAGATCTGGTACCCATTGCTGCAGCAGCTGGCCACGGAACCCCCCCCGTCCAGTTGCCCCTCTCCACTCACTTGCTTTCCCAGGAGCAGGGGACTCTTGTCCATCCTGCTCTATGGTCTCTTCATTTGCATGCCTGGCTCCTACAGTCTTACTAGAGGAGAGGCTGGAAGTGTCAGCAGAGTGGCAGAGATTTTAGTGGCAGCGAGGAAACCTTCCACCAGGGCAACCTACGCCATGAAGTGCCTTTGTCACAGTGCTGCAAGGGTAGGTGGTTCAGGTCAGTACAGACAACACCACCACTATGTAGTACATAAACAGGGAGGGACCCGATCCCCCGCTCTGTGCACAGAGGCCATGAAGAACTGGAGCCTGGCCTACTCCCTCAAGGTCTCTCTGACAGTAGTCCACCTGCCAGAGAAGGTCAGTGTCTTAGCAGATGCACGTAGCAGAATCAACCAGAGCCATCACGAATAGTCTCTGAACAGGCAAATCCTGTTAGCAGTATTCAGGAGATGGGGCACTCCAGAGATGCACCTATTTGCAGCCTCAGACAATCATCAGCTGCCCCAGTTTTGTTGCAGGCTACCAGCTCTGGGCTCAGTACCTCTGGATGCACTGCTTTTGGACTGGATAGGCAAGTTTCTATATGCCTTCCCTCCATTTCCCCTGATCTTCAGAGTTCTAGCCAACCTCAGGTGTCAGTCAGCTACAGTAATATTGATAGTGCCAGACTGGACTAAACAGCCATGCCACTCAATGTTGCTGACCCTGTTGACAACCAGCCCAATGTGCCTCCCCAGGAGGCACAACCTCCTGACCTCCTCCCGGGGGAGGATCATGTACCCCAGCCTCAGGTTCCTGAGCCTGTCTCTTGAGGACCTAGAATATGCAGGCTTTTATCTCTCTGAGGGGGTGATGGACGTCCTGAGGGTTTCCAGGAAGCCTTCCACCAGGAAGACTTGCACTTCAAAATGGAAAAGATTCTCTGTCTGGTGTTCCCAAAGGGATACAGACCCACAGGAAGCCAACTTGGCAGCCCTGTTGGACTACTTGGTTCACCTTCACTCTCTAGGCATACGGCCTTCTACTCTTAAGGTGCATTTGGCAGCAGTCTCTGCCTACCTCTCAGCAGGGAAAGGCCCTTCCTTAGCTTCTAACCCCATTTTCAAAAAATTCTTAAAGGGATTGCTTCACCTGCACCCCCTAATAGAGAACGTACTCCTTCTTGTGACCTGAACATCTGCATAGCACAGTTGATGCAGCTCCCTTTTGAACCCTTGTCCTCAGCAGAGCTTAAATATCTGACACGGAAGACTGTCTTTTTGGTAGATATCACTTCAGCAAGAAGGATCAGTGAGTTACAGGCCTTGTCTGTGGAGCCTAACTACATTGCGATCCACAGGGACAAAGCTGTTCTCAGGACAAATAGGAAATTCCTCCCCAAGGTAGTCTCGAACTTCCACCTGAACCAATCCAGTCCCTCACATTGCCTGTTTTCTTTACTGACCATTATAGCTCAAGAGAACGCAGGCTATGTAGCCTGGATGTCCAAAGGGCTATCAGCCACTATCTGGATCAGACTAAGGGCCATAGAAATGAATGTACTCAGCTCTTCCTCACCTATGGACAAGTGGGAAAGGGCAAGCCAGCCACAAAGAGGACCATTGCGAGATTGATTGTAGCCTGCATTCAGTTTTGCTATGGCAGACTTGGTAAGGAGCCGCCTGTGGGCTTGAGGACTCACTACCAGGTGGACGGCTGCTTCCATAGCAGCTGCTATAAATGTCCCTTTGTTTGAAATGTGTAAAGCAGCTACCTGGAAAACTGTTCATACATTCACCAAACACTACTGCCTGGATAGTCCGTCCAGAAGTGATGCCAGATTTGGCACTGCAGTATTGCAAAGCCTATTTCCCAAGTAGGTTCTGTGCTCACCACCAAGAGGCACTGCTTGGTAGTCTGCATAAGTAAGAATACAGTAAGATTTCCTGGGGTTTAAAGAAAAAATTACTTACCATGGTAATCTTGATCTTGCTTCAAGAGGGCTTTTGCAGTAGGTAATTATTTGTAGGACTGCACTCCCTGGCGCCAGGACCACATGGAAACTTTTGCTAGCAGTGTCTGGTGGGGGACTGCCCACTTGATGTCAAGTGACAGATGTCAGCGTGACACTATATAGTGGGCGGTCCCCTTGTCCGCCCTCCATTTTTTTCCCCAGTGTCGACCTGTGCACGTCGGACTGACTGATGCTTGTCGCAGCAGTTTGAACACCTATTCGGATGAGTATCCATTTTTTGTACTATTATATATTTCTTAACTATCATTTGTCATCCTCCTATTCCGCAGAATCGCATAAAAATAAGTGCAGTTCTTGCAGCGTCCAGCTACCGCATAAGGACCAGCATTCTCTCTGCCTCTTGTGCTTGGAACCGAATCACAACGTTGAGGATTGTGAGGCCTGCACTTAGTTCATCCAGGCCACATGGAAAAGGCACCAACAGTCTCTTGAAGCCCGTCTCCTGAAACTAAAAATGGCTTCAATGGAAAGAGAACTTAAGAAGCTTAAAAGCACCTTCTCCTCTCCAACTGACCCCCATAAGAAGAAAAAGAGGAACAAGGAAAAACATCAGGACCGGGAGCAGTCACCCCTCCCCCGGAGCTGCCTATGAGCTCTTCGGTGGAGGCTCGGCCTCCTTCCTCCGGGAAGGTGGGCACCGCAGCCACTGTTACGTTCGTGCCTACAGAGCAGGGATGGCCACCCCACCGCCACTGGTTACGGTGACAGCAGGTACCTTGGATTTGTTTGAGGCCACTGCCAAACTTAGGCCTATCTCTACCCCGGGCTCCAAGTTGGCAGGTGCAGCTGATAAGCTGCTCGGCGGACCTTCCAATGAGCGCCTGGCCGGGGTTGGTAAGTCATGGGTCGAGGTCTCTGACTTCTGCATGGCCCATGTCGACCAGCCGATTGTTGGACCCTCCAACAATTGCACAACCTTTTTGCATCCGTCAAGTTCTGACAATACACAGCAGGATGTCGGCTTCATCCCGGCTGGAGGGCAAGTGTCGCCCCAGGACTCCACCCATGGAGAGCCCTCATCTCCTCCACTGTTGCCGGACCCGCAGGTCCCAACGGAAGAAGACCTTTCGTCAGGTATACCGGACGGGGTTCCAAAAGGCCTTTGGGTGGCTCCGCCACCCCTGGTAGAAGTGCCAGACCCTATCCCTCCTCAGTGCCCACAGGGCCTCATACCTCCTCTGTCTGGGCCACCAGCAGATTTTCCCCTGCTGGGGCTTCCATCAGGTTTCCCACCTTTGGGCTCTTTGCCGGGGTTCCCCCCAGCCGGACCACCAGCAGATTTTCCTTCACACTATCTGCCTTCAGGACAGCTGTCAGGCTATCCTCCGTCAGGGCCGCCGTCGGGTTACCTTCCGTCAGGGCAGACATCTGGCTTTCCTCTGTTGGGGTCACCGTCGGGGTTTCCGCCATCAGGCTATCCTCAGTCAGCCCCAATGGTGGACCCCTTTTTGATGGGCTTTTATTACTCTGGTTACCCTGGTTATCATCCCTATCCAGGTTATCCTCACCACTATCCTTCTCCAAGTTTTTTGGGACATTGAACCGGGTCAGGGTTCCCTCACTATCACCCTCCACCTCCTCCTGCTCATCCACAGGTGGATTATAGGGAGATTTTGATATCTTGGTGGTCTGAGACAAAATCATAATTGGTCTCAGAGTTGGACAGCAGGCATCCGCAACCTCAGGACACAAGACGCCCAGATCCTACCCCTAGGGCTCCCTCTCCGGTCATCGCTCGAACCTCGACGTCAAGCCAGATGATAGCCCGAATGCAACCCTTGACATCAAAAGGGACCCCTAGAGAGATAGAACCCCTGATTCCTGAAGAAATTCCGGAACATTCCAATGATTCCGAAGCGGGTTCTGATTTCTCATCTGAGGGCTCAGGATTTGAGACATCTCCCTATGAGGAACGAGTCCCTAGGGAGTCTTCCAAGTCCCCCTCTTGAAGATCCCTCTTTTGTGGACTTCTTCAGACAAATGGCGGCGGCACAAGGATGGAAGTCAGATGCTCTGGACCCAAAACATCAAAGATTGGCAGAGCATCTGGATTTCCCAGAGACGAGTCCGGTGCTTACACCCCAACGGCTGGAACCTCATGAGGATTTATCCTCGACCATTTGGCAGAGACCTTCCTCTGTGTTGGTCATGGCCAAGAAGGTCAACCGGGTTTACAGGACCCCTGAAGACAAGGACCACCTCAGCGTGCATCCTAAGGCTGATTCGGTGGTCATCACTGCAGCCCATGATCGGTCTACGAAGCCAAAGCACCTTAGTACGTTTCTTCCCGACAAAGAATCCAGACAAATGGACCAGTTTGGGAGGAAGTTTTAGTCTTCTTCTTCTTCTTCTTCTTCTTCTACACTAGCCATTCGTGCTCTGAACTATGTCTCACACATGCTAGTGTACCAGAAGTCTTTGTTCCACCAGCTCGAGCCCGTTGTCAAGGCCCTTCCAGACTCTGAAGCAAAGACCACCATGGCGAACACTTTAAGATCGGCCTAGGTGGCGGGACGTCATTCTTTATGGGCCACCTACAACGCTGTGGATTCCTCTGCAAGAGGTACAGCCACAGCTGTGAGCCTTCACCAATACTCCTGGCTACGAGTATCAGGCCTAGCCCCTGATGTTCAGTCGGCTATCCAGAATGCCACTTTCAGAGGCTCTGTCCTGTTTGTCGGAGAAGCTCAGGGCATTATCACAAGCCTGCAAGATAAAGGCACAGCCCTTCGGTAGGTTCACACCATGTACTACCCGAAACAACAACAAAAGTGTCCTTTTCATCAGTGAAACAGACACCAGACAAAAAATCAACAGGTGCCCTAATGTCAGTTTAAATGTAGGGCTCCCAGTACGACCATCGCCCCTCCAGCCAAAATCCAGATGGCTTCAGGAGCGGTCCTCCCCAACCCCCCTCCCATTCCTGAGACTTACTGACCGCCCTCCCTCCTCCTTCTCTATCACAGGAACAGGTGGGTGGAAGGTTCACAAGGCATCTGGGAGTCCATCACAGCTGATGCTCGGGTGCTTCAGTTAATCAAGCTTGGTCATACTCTTGAATTTTGAGAGAACCCCTCAAACAAACCTCGGGGGTTTTCACACTACCCAAGGGCGCACATTCCCCATATAAGGGAGAAGATCATTTCTCTTCTTCAAAAAGAAACAATAGGCTGGCCCGGTGATGCTGAGGGTTGAGGCGCTGGACGCCATTAATTTGTACGCCAGCGAATTCGGTTTGGAAACTAACTCGGGTCGCTCGCGTTCAGCTGGAGGGAGGTATGATTGAGTGTCCCAATGGATGCTCTCCTGCTTCAAGGGGGGTGGGTTATAGGGCAGCAATGCCCACTTGTGTTGCCATCTGTGGAAGCACGGGCAGTGAGGCACAATGGCTCCTTACGAGGGAGTCGGGGTGAGCAGGGTGCTGTGGATGCTTGGTGGCATGCATAGGCACGCTGTCCGTCTGGATGAGTTAGTGCCCTCAGGGGGGCTAGGGTCCGGGAGAAAACCAAAGGCAAAAATTATCCTGGTCTCGTGTAGAATGACAACAGGTCCACGCTATGCCGGGGACCCAGCATAAAAGATGGGAGGAAAGGATTCCTCGTGGCAGACTCCAGGAGAAAGTAATAAAAAAAAAATTTGAGCCAGATCGGGAAGGGATTCTACTCCCACTTCTTTCTGGTACCCAAAAAGATGGGGGATGTAAACCCAGTTCTGGACCTCAGCACCCTCAATCTCTTCATAGAGTACAAGAGGTTTCCGATGCTGACACTACAAAGCCTGCTGCCTCTCCTTTTCAAAGGACAATGGCTTTGTGCCGTGGACATTCAGAATGTGTACCTTCACATTCCAGTATTCCGTGCACACCGCAGATTCTTCAGGTTTTCTTTCCAAGGGGTGCATTACCAGTTCAAAGTTCTCCCTTTCGGACTTTGCTCCGCACTGCAGATGTTTACCAAATGCCTAGCGGTAGTGGCAGGCGCCTTGAGGAGTAAGGGGTACTATGTCTTCCCTTACCACGACGATTGGCTTCTTTTTTTTTTTTTTTTTTACCCTTCTCCTGCTACCCCTGGTTGGCCACTCCTTCGGGTCCCCCAATGTCCTTCAGGCTGCACGCTCTCCCTCATCCCTGGCTACCACTCACCTCAAATCGTGACACCCCCCCCCCCAAGGTAACCCGGCATATCCCTTTGCTGGACGGGTCCTTCTCCTCCGAGGGGGGAAGGCACCGGTGGGGGTGGGCCAGTGCATCTGTATTGGCCCGGGGCTGTCACTGAGGCAGTAGTGTCAGTTGGGAGGCCTGGTGGCAGTCGGGAACTGGAGGGACCGTCATCCGGTCGACCAAGGTAGTTTCCTGGTTTACTCTCCGGGGAGTGGCATGCCACTGACATCAGGGCACGTGCTGTGCCTCCGCCAGAGACCAGCATGCGCCGAGGTGCATCCCCACCCTCCCAAGGAGAAGGCGAGCCGTCCTGGGAAGTTCCTCCAGTGACCTGAGTCCGTTCCTGAACCCAGGTCACCGGCATCGCAAGTGGAAATCCAGCCGCTGCGCCGATGGGCCAGCCACGACAATTGGCTTCTTAAGGCTCCGTTGAGGGAGGGATTGGAGGCTTCCATGTCAGCTGCCCTGTGCTTTTTCGAGTATCTGGGTATTACTGTCAGTTACCACAAATCCCAGCTTGCTCCTTCCCAGCGTCTGCAATTTTTGGGGGCAGTTCTGAACGTGGTACAGGGTATGGCCGTCCTCCCCCCTGGACAGGGTAGAGACCCTGGAGAGGTATGCCAAGCTGGTATCCTCGGATCGACACATTTCAGTCAGGGCGGTTCTCCGCCTCTTCGGCCTTATGGCAGCGGCTATCCCTACGATCCCAATGGCCAGACTCCACATGCGCATCTCGCAGTGGACTCTCAGGTCCCAATGGGATCAGAGGGCGGACGACTTGGACAGTCATGTCCTAATATCCAGTCTGATGCAGAAGGGTCTGCAATGGTGGCAGAACTCCAACAACCTGATTCGAGGAGTTCCTTTCCGGGTCCCTCCTTACTCCCAAATCCTGACCTCGAACACATCAGGAATGGGATGGGGTGCCCATCTGGGATGCCACAGGGCGTGTGGTCACCTGTTGAACTACACTTGTACATAAATATGCTAGAAATGAGAGCAGTGCTTTATGCTCTTCGGGCCTTTCAGCACATACTTCAGCAAGATACCCTGTTGATCCAATCTGACAACATGTGCGTAGTGTGGTACACTAATGAACGGGGGCACTCGCTCGTATTCTCTTTGCAGGGAAGTGATGCTGATCTGGAATCAGGCGGTTCTGCACAAGGTCCATCTTCTGGCAGTCCACATCCCAGGTGTGCAAAACGTTCTGGCAGACAGCCTCAGCCGCACCAAGGTAAGAGCCCACGGATGGGAGCTAAAACAAGAAGTGCTAGATCACATCTTCAACATTTGGGGTCATCTGGAGGTGGATCTATTCACAGCCAAACCAAGTTTTGCTTGCTTGATCCCCGGCATGGTGCTTTTTGGCAAGACGCGCTGTCGCTTTCTTGGTCAAGGAGATTTTGGTATGCATTCCCTTCCTTCCCAGTCTTACAGAGAGTGCTGATCAAGCTTAGGGCCCAAATTTTTCTGAGGCACATCGGAGCAAAGTTCTGCGGCAGGGTTCTCATTTGCCGCAGAACTTCTGCGGCACTCGACACCAATTTCTCTATGCATTCTATGGTACATTTTACCTTAATTTTTTTCTTTTTTTTTTGCCATATCTGACACAATGCATGCTTGTAACGCAGTCATTTTATGGGCATTTGTCACCAAATTTTCAACATAGCCAGTTTAAGACCTCTGCTCATGAACAGTATCACTATGATTTTCCTAATCTGGCCCGAACATTGATTTCGCAATCGACCACGCCATCGTGCGCTACATGTGCAAAAACACATTTCGGGTGAGATAAGAAAAAAGACAGCAGTACTGTTCATAAGGAGGTGTGGTAAAATGGCAATACTGAAAATCTGGAGTGAAAATATTAAAAATGCTCGAAGTTATGAGCGTACGTAGGAACTGAGCAACGCACGCTCGTAAAGTCATTTTGGGAATATTGTCACTAAATTTCAATATAGGGTTTTGGGAGTTTACTCATGAATCAGACACTGTCGTTTCAAATCATTCTGGAAAGGTGGTTCGCGCAGGATTGCAGAACCACCTTTCGGGACCGATTAACGAAATAACAGTGTCACAGTTCATGAGGTGGGGCCCCAAAAACCCCATGTTGAAAATTTGGTGAAACACTTCCCAGAAATGGCTGAGATATGCACTAAAGTTGAAAAAAATCCATTTATGCTATTATACAGCTTACCGTTATTTCTTCAGTTCATGGTCGGCTTTGAAGAGTGCAGATGTGTTCCTGGTCCACCGAAGATCATCGTACTGGGCTCCGGAGGTAAGTATAGGTGAGGTGGGGGGTGGGGAGTGTGTATGCAGAGGGTGGTGCGGGTTGGGGAGGGGGCAAAAGAATCAACGAGGGCAGGTTTTTTTGTTTTGTTTTAGACTCAATGAGGGACTTTTGCCACAGCGTGGCACCAGACAACTTGGTGGGGGCAGTGAAGTCGATAGAGATTGGGCACCCCGTCAGCAACGATTTTGCCACACTGGGGTGGGCCCCAGCATGGCACCAGGCAGCTTGAGGGGGGATAGTGAAGCTGACGGGGATTGGGCACCCCGTCAGCAGAGAAGCTTTGACACGCTGTGGTGAGCTCCAGCGAGTATACAGACATTTGGGGCAGTGAAGCTGACAGGGATTAGGCACCCCTGGCCGCAAAGGACATTGTTCCATGGGTGGCTGCAGGTGACAGCAATTCAGGATATTTCCGCGTTTGCCACACTCATGGAATCGCGGAAAACTCGGGGTCCTGATCAAGCTACAGACAGAAGGAGCATAAATGATATTGATAGTTCTGTTTTGGCCTCGACAAATTTGGTTCCTCTACCAATTTCCTACAATCTCCTGACCCAGGAGGGTGGCACGCTAGTACATCCGGGACTGAAATACCTTCATCTTCACGTGTGTCTCCTCAATACATAGTCGCTTCAAGGTATGGGGTTTCCCCTCAGGTAGCTCAGATTTTGGGAGAGGCAAGAAAGCCCTCCACCAGAACTGCCTATGCCATGAAGTGGGAACACTTCTCTGTCTGGGCCACCTCGAAGACTTTGGATCCTTTCTCGTGCCCCACTCTCCAGGTCATGGAGTATCTTCTCCATCTGTTGCACCTGGACTTGAGCTATTCATCACTGAAGGTGCATCTAGCGGCCATCTCTGCCTACCATGATTTAGTAGGGGGCAAGACTCTGGCACAGTTAGATGTCTCAAAAACCTTCTTAAAAGGTATTCTGCATCTGAAACCCCTGGTGTGTAACCCTGCTCCACCGTGGAACCTTAGTTTTCTTTTAGATAAATTGACCTTACCTCCTTTTGAACTGGCAAGGACATGTGACATGCGCTTTTTGTCCTGAGCAGTGTTCTTTTTAGTTGCAGTCACTTTTGCTAGAAGAATTTCCGAGCTTCAGGCCCTGATGTGTAAGGTGCCTTATTTGATTTTTCAGAGAGACCTGGTGGCTCTGCGTACAAATCCTAAGTTTCTTCCATAGGTTGTTTCAGAGACTACCCTGAATCAGTCTCTTCAATTGCCGGTGTGTTACCCCGAACATTCTAATCAGGGGGAGGCCATTCTGCATACGTTGGATGTTCTCAGAACTTTGTTATTATACAAACAGGACCAAAGCTGTCCGCAAAACGGATCAGATTTTTTGTTTCTTTTGCACTGAAGAGAGAAGGTGCAGCGGTTTCCAAACAGTGCCTTTCCAAATGGTTAGCAAACTGCATTACTTTTTGTTACCAGAAGTATGGTAAAGTCCTTCTGGGTCAGGTGAAAGGACATTGTACCCGTGGTATGGCTGCCTCTGTAGCCTGTTTCAGAAAAGTATCCGCTGCAGAAATCTGGGTGGCTGCTACTTGGAGTTCAGTCCACACTTTCATGAAACACTAGTTTGGACATTGCCTCTAGGCGCAGGGCTGGTTTTGGACTCTCAGTCCTCCAGGGACTCCTGTCCTAAGTATTCGGCTACCTACTAGCTTCCTATTCCAGCCACCCATGTTTTCCTGTCCCTTGGACTCTGATTGCTTGGGACTTAGTCCTACAAGTAATTGCCTACTGCAAGAGCCTTCTTGAATTAAGATAGTACAGTTACGTAAGAACTTACCATAACAGTAGATTTTCAAGAGAGGCTCTTGCAGTAGGTAACCTTTTTCCCCACCCACCTTCCCCCAATTTAGTTTGTAGCTCTCTTTCCAGGAGCCTTTTCTTGGGTTCAGGAGCCTCTTCCCATTCTCCTGTCATGACTCTTGGAGGTCTCTGGTGGGAGAACTGGAGGGTGGACGTGGGGACCGCCCACTGTATAGTGTCACGCGTACGTCCATCATTTGACGTTGGGTGGGCGGTCCCCGTCAGACACTGCTAGCAAAATTTTCCGTGTGGTCCTGATGCCAGGGGGCACAGTCCTACAAGTAATTACCTACTGCAAGAGCCTCTCTCGAAGATCTACGGTTACGGTAAGTTCTTATGTAACTATGCTTTTCTTCCAAGGGAGTCTTACTGTATTCTGACTTCCCATCCTGCCTCCCCTACCAGAACCTGAGGGGCACTGCACTCCAGCTGTTACTCTTATTAGATACTGGATCACTGGGGTGGTCATTCTTTGACATCTGTGACCTGAGTCTTATTATATGCCCCATTTTGGGTTCTGTAGTTATTGGACTGCATATATTAGTTTTCATATTGTTGATTAGTGTAGCTTAGTTACTACAGTTATTTTAGTTGCTTGTAAGAATCTGGTAGTTGCATGGAATGTACCAGGGACAGTGGTTTGAAAACCGAGCTCAAGTCTATTGAATGTTCCACTATTAGTATATAGGCTTTAACTAAAGCTCCCAGGTTGCCCCTGAAAAACAGGCAGTTGTGCCTAGTGAGCCATACCCGGTTAACAAAAGAACAAAAAAACAAACCTCTCTCTCTCTCTCTCCGGGGCAGTTCAACTGGAAGGGCTAACTGCATATGTCAGAATACAGTAAGACTCCCTTAGAAGAAACAAGATTACCATGGTAAATAACTTTTTCGTCTGTTTTGTGCCTGCCCCCTTCAGCAGGGAATGCTGCAGGAGGAGGCCTTCTCGAACCCCTGAACCCTGGGCCTCCTCTGTGCCTTCCCTCCTTTTCCCTTGATCCATAAGGTGCTGCTCAAGATGTGGAGGGACAAGGCACAGGTGATCCTGGTGGCTCCAGACTGGCTACGCCAGTTCTGGTATCCCAGTCTCTTCAGCCTCAGTAGCAGGACACCAAGGCGTCTTCCTCTACGCCCGGACCTGCTCTCCATCAATCAGGGAAGGTGCTCTACCCATACTTTCAATCCACACACCTGACAGCCTGGTTCCTGAGTGGCTAGAGTTCCATGCTTTGGATCTCTCCGAAGATATCCTCAGCGTTCTAGAGGCTTCTCAGAAGGAGTCGACCAGGAAGTGCTATGCCTTCAAATGGAAGAGGTTCTCCAGGTCGTGTCAGGACATGGGGCTGGGTCCTTTGTCCAGTGGCTAGCATTCTTGACTACCTCTGGTCCCTCTCCTAGTCGGGACTTAGGTCGATGACCCATAACGTGCATCTTCCAACCGTCACTGCTTACCAGGCATGGGCTGGTCAGCAGTTGGTGGTGCAGGAGAAAGTGGTCGGGCACTTTTTTCTTCCTCTGGTGTGTGAACTGCCACCACCTTGGGATCTGTTGCTGGTTTTGAAAAGCTCATGGTTAAAGCCAGGGTTTGCTTGAGAGCCGAACATGAACTATTCGATTTTCACCTAATCCGAACTGAACTTGAACTCTAAAAACAAACCGATGAACCCAAACTGAACCTGAACCTAGACCATGTGAGATGAGAACCCACATGGAGGCAGGGTGAATTCATTAGAACTCTAACTCCAACTGATACATTACACAAAAAAACCCTCAAACTGAACCTGAATCCAAATTTCTACTTATCAGATCAAACTGAACTGAACTTGAACTATACCCTGCTGAACCCGAACCCTTCTAGAACCCTAAAAACATGTCTAACCCTGGCTCTACTTATGGGTAAGCCATTTGAACCTATGCACAGGTGTGAGTTGTCACGCCTGTCGTGGAAGACTGCCTTCTTGGTTGCTATCGCATCAGCCAGAAGGATCAGTGAGCTCCAGGCGCTCTCGGTGGAGTCTCCATACCTGATCTTCCACCAGGACTAGATTGTCCTTCGCCCCATCTGAACTTCCTCCTGAAAGTTGTGCCAGATTTACACCTTAACCAGGTGATTAGTCTCTTGGTGTACTTCACCAACCACACTTCAGAGGCTGAGCTCAGGCTTCATACTTTGGGCCTGTGGTGAGCACTCGCTTGTTACAAGGAGTGTATGGCTGGAGTTCGGGGAGAGGTTTGCCAGCTGTTTGTCACCTACGCTGAAGCCGCACCTGACAGATCGACAGCTAAGCGAACGATTGGCAGGTGGATCATATCCTGCATCGACCTCTGCTATAGGTTGGCGGGTAGGGAGCCTCCAGCTTGGATTAGGGCTCATTCCACTCCTCATACCACTACCTCGGTGGCTGCCTCCAGGAAATCTGCAGGGCTGTTACCTGGAGGTCAGCACACACCTTCATTTCCATCACCACATCGACCATGAGGTACGCTAGGATGCTGGTTTTGGGGCCTCAGTTCTCCAGTCCTTATTTTCCAAGTAGGGGGTTTGCGAATTGCCTCAGTTCTCCTGGAGAACTGCTTGGAGTCTGCCAGAATGTGTGGATAAGTACTTCATATCCACATCCCTAGATAAAACAGTTACTCACCTGTAACAGTAGATCTTACTTCGAGAGGGCTCTTGCAGTAGGTAATTACATATAGGACTGACGTGGCGAGCGTCAGGACCCCACAGAAAAATTTCTAGCTAGCAGTCTCTGGCGTGGTACCGCCCCCATGTCAGGTGACCGATGTCAGTATAAAGGGGCGGACCCCCACGTCCACCTTCCAGTTCTTTCCCGCCGTTAGCTCGTGTCAGCGCCTCACGGTAAAGTTCAGTGCTCGTCAGCTCTGTCTGCTGTAGTTTTTACCGTAGTTTTTTCGGTTTATTCGAATTAAATTGTCAGTTTTTTTGGCGGTGTATGTCGTCCCCTACACCCTCCTAGCACAAGAATAAGTGTGACTCGTGTGGTGCCCAACTCCCGCACAAGGACGGCCATTCCCAGTGCCTCTTCTATCTGGGCCCGGACCATCAGGTGTAGAAGTGCCAGCACTGCCTTAAATTCAGCGCCGCCACCCGCAGACGGAGGCAGCAGTCCCTGGAGACCCACATCCTCAAGAAGAAAATGTCCTCCATGGAGAAGGAGTTGAAAAAGCTCCGGCAGGCGTCCACTTCCCCCGAAGGCCATCGTAAGAAGAAGGACAAGGAGAAGCACCGGGATCAGAGCTCCTCATCCAGCACGACTTCGGCTGGAGTCTCCGTGCTCCAGGTAACGTCCCCTCCGGGGGACCGCTCCACGACGGCCGTCTTGGAGGCTTCCAAGGCGGCATCAGCCCACCCGTCTGGCTCACGCTCAGGCCCCTCGGGCGCCTCTGGGCTATTGGAGGCCTCTGCTTCCAGTAAGGCTGCCACCATGCGGCCTACTGGTTCGAGCAGCTCCGGTAAGCTGGATGTCAGCCCCTCTGACTCCCGCACAGAGATGGTCGATAAGTCGCTCGCTCCTTTGGGGCGGTGCACGGCCCATCTCTCATCTGACCAGGCCGCTCTTTCTTTGCGACCTGCCTCGAGCGATGGGTCCACTAAGTTGGACGTTGGCTCCACAGACGCCCACCCGGACTCCACTGATAAGTTGGATGTCAGCTTGCAGACGCTCACGCGGCGGCTGAGCCGACGCCAGACCCTCTTACGTCCTCCATTCCTGGCTCCCTGCAGCCTTCGCTGCCCTTCGGGGACCCTGGGTCTCCTCAGTCTGACCCCAGGGATTTCTCCCCTCCATCCCCGGGCAGTGCTGAGGTTCCTGCTGCTCCCCCTGTCAGGCCTTCCTCCGCTTGGCTGGACGATCTGACGTCGATCCCCTGGATGCCAGGCGACATACCTCTCTGAGTTGCTGCTCCCACGCCGGGCCCTCTGCCCACTGGGGCTCCTGCTCCAGGCCCGTCTTTTGGGCCTCCTGCCGAGCCGTCTGCTCCGTCAGACCCCCCCGGTCACCGACCCCATCGTATCTGACGCTGTCCTACCCAGGTCCGCAGTATCTGGCGCCCCAGTACCCGGTGCCGTCCTATCCGACGCTGCAGTACATGGTGCCTCATTACCCGACGCCGGGTTACCCGCTGTCAGGTTTTGGATACTCGCCTTACGAGTACACTCACTATCCGTATCCCCCCCCCCCACCGCACCCTCAGCCTCCGGTGGATTCGAAGGAGACTGTAGCCTACTGGTGGGCTAAGGCCAAGGCCCAACTCACCAGAGAGGTGGAGAGTCATCTCCCGATGACAGTGCCGACCCCAGTTCCCATACAGCCGAGACGAGAGACCCTCTCCCGACCTCCGGACACCAGAGGCCAGTCCTCCGGTTCCAGGGCAGGACACGCTTCCCTGAGGGCTTCCCAAGGGGTCCGTTCCTTCCCTGCGCCGGGAGGGGGAGTCTCCCTCATCTTCTTCTTCCTCCTTGGACACCTCCGATGGTTGCTCCCACCTGGACGACGAGCCACGCTCTTTGGATAAACCCAGCCCAAGGACTCTTCCGAAGTCCCCTCAGGAGGATCCTTGCTTCATGGAGTTGCTGCGCAAAATCCAGGAGGTTCATCAGTGGCGCTCCTTGGAGCTGTATCCACAGTGTAAAATGCTCGCTGCGCACCTGGATCTGCCCGAGACTGCTCCAACCTTGGTGCCACCCTGGATTGAGCCTCATGCTGATCTTGTTTCCACTATTTGGAAGCAACCATCGGCAATAGCCCCTTTTCCCCAGAAATTGGACAGGCTATATCAGGCTCCAGAGGGTGTTGATTCCCTTAATTCCCACCCTCGCGCTGACTCGGTTGTGATTAGCGCCGCTCATGGTCAGTCAGCTAACCCGAAGTATCTGAACTCGTCTCCCTCTGATAAAGAATCTCATCTTCTGGACCAGTATGGCAAGAAGGTCTTTGTTTCTTCCACTCTGGGGATTCGGGCTCTGAATTATGTCGGCCATATGGGGGATTATCAGAAGACAATTTTGAGTGAGGTGGAATCAAAGTTGGACTCCCTTCCTGACTCGCAGGTGAAACAGGAAATGGCTGGTCTTGTCTGTTCTGCATGTTCGGCCCGTCGCCATATTCTTCAGGCAACGTACGATGCAGTGGACGCTGCTGGCAGGAGCTCGGCTTTCACCGTGGGTTTACGGCAGCATGCTTGGCTCCGTGTGTCAGGATTGGTCCTGGAAGTACAGTCTGCTGTTCAGGACATGCCTTTCCAGGGTTCAGTGCTGTTCGGGGTGATGTCAAGGACATCATCACCGATCTGCAGGAGAAGGGGACTGCACTGAAGTCTGTGGACTTCATGTACAAACCCCCTCAGCCGCAGCGCTGTCCCTTTCACAGTTGGAATCGGCAAAAAGCGAAGCCATAGGGAAAGTGGGCCAACAAACACCAAGCCCCCGCCAAAAAAGCTGCAGGAGCTTCAGCCGCGGCACTGCCTCACACCACCTGACTTCTTCCCTCTCCCACAGCCTCTGGGGCCTCCAGAGGAACTGGTAGGAGGGAGGTTCTCCCTCCATCTTCCGGGTTGGGAGAGGATAACTTCAGACGCTTGGGTGCTCCAGCTGATTGCAGAGGGACACTCGATAGAGTTTCTTCAGAACCCACTCCCCCAAGGTTGTTGTACTCCCAGGAACATCTTCTTCTTCTCGTTCGGGAAGAAATTTCCGCCCTTCTCGTGAAGGAGGCCATAGAACCCGTTCCCCCTCCTCTTCGGGGGGGTGGAGTACTGTTCACATTTCTTCCTGGTGCCGAAGAAGTCAGGGGACGTGAGGCTGATTCTAGACCTCAGCTCCCTGAACGTGTTCGTGGAGTACAAGAGGTTCAGGATGCTCTCTCTTCAGAACCTTTTGCCCCGTCTTCAGCCGGGATTGTGACTGTGCGCTCTGGATATGCAGGATGCCTACCTGCATATCCCTATCCGCCCTTCCCACCGCAAATACCTTCATTTTGCCTTTCAGGGGGACCACTACCAATTCAAGGCCCTCCCATTTGGTCTTTCCTCGGTGCCTCGAGTGTTCACCAAATGCCTTTCGGTGGTAGCGGCCTACCTGCGTACCCAGAGGGTGCAGGTTTTCCCGTACGTGGATGATTGGCTCCTGGCGTCCCTGTCCAGGGAGGAGCTCCTGCGCTTCCTTTCCCTTACCCAACAGGTTTTTACCTGCCTGGGTGTTACCATCAACCACTCCAAGTCCCACTTGGTCCCGTCCCAGAGACTTCAGTTCATTGGGGCGATCTTGGACACAACTTCTGGCATGGCTTTCCCACCGCTGGACAGGGCGGCCACACTCCAGGCTCAGGTCAGCCTGTTGTCCGGCCACAGGTGGGTCAGTGCAAGGTCGGTCCTTCACCTCCTCGGGTTCATGGCGGCTGCAATTCCAACAGTCCCTTGCGCTCAGCTCTACAAGAGAATTTCTCAGTGGACGCTTTGGTCTCAGTGGGACCAGCTGGTGGATGACTTAGATCAGCTTGTTCTGATATCCTCCCCTATGACCCGGGTCTTGCAATGGTGGTTGGTTCAGGAGAACCTTTGCCGGGGAGTTCCCTTCTGCCTTCCTCCCCCCTCTCAGACGTTGACCACAGATGCCTCGGGTGAGGGTTGGGGAGCGCATCTCGGGCCTCACAGGACCCAGGGCTCCTAATCCAAGCTCAAGAAATCCCTTCACATCAATGTGCTCGAGCTTTGGGCCGTGCTGTATGCTCTCCACGCTCTACATCTGCTTCCTGGACACTTGGTTGTACAGACGGACAATATCTGTGTGGTCTGGTACATTAACAAACAGGGAGGAACTCATTCCTACCCTCTTTGCAGGGAGGCAGTGCGCGTTTGGGAATGAATGGTGCAGCACAACCTTCACCTCATGGCCATTCACGTTCCGGGGGTCGAGAACACGTTAGCAGATGGTCTCAGTCGGTTGTCTCCTCACGCTTACGAGTGGGAACTAGATCAGGGGTTCGTAGATGACATCCTCCTACAGTGGGGAACACCATAGGTAGACCTGTTTGCATCCTCTCAAAACGCAAAACTTCCCGTCTTCTGCTCGCTCGCTCCAGGGCGCGGCATTTTATGGAGAGACGCTGTGTCTCTAGATTGGAAGGGTAGATTCGTCTATGCCTTCCCTCTGATCCCTTTGATTCCGAGGGTCTTACAGAAACTCACTTCAGAAAATCATCGAATGATTCTGATCGCTCCTTTGTGGCCCAGGTAAGTTTGGTTCTCTCTTCTGCAACAGTACTCAGAGGAACCTCCTCTTCCTCTTCCTCTGTCACAACTTTTACTGACCCAGGATCAGGGGACCCTGGTCCATCCAGGCCTCAAGTTCCTTCAGTTGAATGCATGGCTCCAGCAGACATAGCTCAAGCCCGATTCGGGCCCCCCCCCTCCCCGAGTAGCTGAGATTCTGGTGGAGGCCAGAAAGCCTTTCACTAGATCTACTTATGCCATGAAATGGAAACTGTTCACTATCTGGGCCACCTCTAAGGGTTTCAAGCCCTTCTCATGCTCTGTCGGGTGGCTGTTGGATTACTTGGGGCATCTCTTCGACCTGGGTCTCAGTCATTCATCCTTGAAGGTCCACAGGGCAGCCATTTCGGCTTACCATGTCCCCTTTGCTGACAGAACTTCTGCTCAGCTGGAGGTCTCTAAGACCTTTCTTAGAGGGGTCCTCCATTTGAGACCCCCTATCCAGGTTCCTGCCCCTCTTTGGGATCTGAATTTTATTCTTGAGAAGCTTACTCTGCCGCCTTTCGAGCTGGCAGCCTCAGTAGACCTGAAGTTCCTCTCGCGGAAGACTCCCATCCTCGTGACCATTACTTCTGCTCAAAGGATTTCCGAGCTCCAGGCACTTATGTGCAACATCCCATATCTGATTTTTCACAAGGAACGTGTGGCTCTGCTTGCCAAGGTGGTAGCGGAATCTACGTTGAATTAATCCTTGGAATTGCCTGCTTTCTTTACGCAGCACTCCAATCAGGGGGAGTACCTTCTGCATACTCTAGATGTTCACCTGATTCTGAGATACTACACCAGTCGGACAAAGGATCTCAGAAAGACTGACCAACTGTTCATCTCTTTTGCTCACAAAAGACAAGGCAGTGCTGTTTCCAAGCAATGCCTATCTAAATGGTTGGCTCACTGTATCACTTTCTGTTATGACAAGTACAACAAGACCCTGCTGGGTCAGGTCAGAAGTCACTCCACTAGAGGGGTCGCTGCCTCTGTGGCTTGTTTCAAGAATGTGTCTGCGGCTGATATCTGCGCAGCCACCACTTGGACTTCTGTCCATACCTTTACAAAGCATTACAGTTTGGACATTGCCTCTCGCTGCAGAGCAAGCTTCAGGTTGGCTGTTCTGCAAGGTCACCTTTACTAAGACCTTCACAGCCAAAGGGTCTACTCCTGAGTAGCTTTCCTCCTCCCATTTGCTTCTCTTTGTTCCAGACTGCTTGGGACTCAGTCCTATATGAAATTACCTACTGCAAGAGCCCTCTCGAAGTAAGATAGTACAGTTACGTAAGAACTTACCATAACAGTAGATCTTCGAGAGAGGCTCTTGCAGTAGGTAATACCTTCCCGCCCTCCAGCCCCCTAAGCTTTTTCAGCTCCTTTTCCAGGATAGAAATATCCACTTCTCTCTCGTCTCACCTTTTGACCTTTGGTGGGAAAGAACTGGAAGGTGGGAGTGGGGGACCACCCTTTTATACTGATGTTGCTTGACGTCGGTCACCTGACGTGCGGGCGGCCCCCTGCCAAAGACTGCTAGCTAGAAATTTTTCCGTGGGGTCCTGACACCCACCGGCATCAGTCCTATATGTAACTACCTACTGCAAGAGGCTTTCTTGAAGATCTACTGTTACGGTAAGTTCTTACGTAACTGTAGTTTCTAGGAGTGTTGTAAGGTGTACATCCACAAGGACCCACCTTACCTCCCCTAACAGTGGCATACTACTCTGCTTCCGGGTGGGCAAGAAGTGACATCACAGGGCGGTGCTAGGGGAGTTACCACCCGTGGGTGGGAGGAGCCAGCTTGAAGACTATTTGGGCAGGATTTAAAGGGGAACGGACCCTGCCAGAACGCGTGAATGTACACCATATACCACTCCTAGAACTATTTATCTTACTTCGAGAAACAGCTCTTGCAGCAGCTTACTCCATTAGGACTGAAGCTGGCAGGTGCCAGGACCCCATGGAAATTTTCTAGCTAGCAGTATACAGCGTGGACCGTCTCCGACGTCGGTCCCACCCTCGACATCAGGCGTAATACAAAAGGAGGCGGTCCCTCAGAATCCCCAGTTCTTTTCCCGCCGTTGACTCGCCAGCATCGGCCTCTCGGTCTCTACCTAGCGTACGACGACTACAGAACTTTATATGTGTTTTTTTCGCTAACTGATGTCCTCTCCAACTCCTTCACTTGAGGGTCACCTTTCTAAGTGTGCCTGCGGAAAACAGATCCCTTTCAAGGATCCTCAGTCTTCCTGCGTGCGTTGCCTAGGCCCGGACCACGATACCAAGGCCTGCACCTTTTGCCAAGGGTTCAGTAGCCACACCAGGATCCGCCGGCAGAAGGCACTACAGGTGTATCTTCTTGAAGAAAAGCTCAAAAGGAGGGACCAAGAACCTTCCTCCAGGGGAGAATCGTCCTCGAAGGCCCATAAGCACCGGGACAAGCACCGAGAGAAGGTTAGGTCTAGATCCCCCCAACCTGTGCCTCGGACACCTGTAGCTCAGGCTCCACCAGATCGGACTGCTCTCCCTCCAGGGCTCGGTCACACACCCCCCCTTCCCGGTTAAGGTCCAGGCTTCAGGTGGCTCTTCTTCGCACCAGCCGATCAAGACTTCGAGGCACTCGGCTTCCTCCACTCCATCCATGGCCTCTTCCAAGTGCCATAAATCTTCATCTGCCACCCGACGTTGGGACACCGACTCCAGGTTGGTATCCCGACCTCCCAGAGGTCCTGTTCCACCTCCGAGACTGACTAAGGACCTGACGTCCCTGAAGCAGGCGTCAGACCCGACGTCGGCCAAGCATCAGAAGTCGGCCAGGCGCTCGCAGGAACCGATGACACCGGCCAGACACCCGTCGCCTGCCGGGCGTTCATTGGATCTGAGGGCGTCGGCCAAGAGGCTGATGCCGGCATCGCATTCTCCGGAGCAGAAGACCGCCCCCATCGCCGGCGGACGCCGGTTACAGGGATTTGACTGAGGAGGATGCTACACTGCCCGAAGACCAGGTGGGCGACACTGAGGATGCCGGGCTCCCGCAGAACCTTCCCCGAACCCGGAGACACCCGTGGATCAGACGCCTGACCCCGGTGACAGACCACCGGCGCCAGGCCTGTCGGGTGTGAATATTGAAGAAGTAAAGGAGCTCTTTACTTTTTGGTGGGACACCATCCGAAAGGATGTGGTCCCTGTTAAACCTCCTCCTTCTCCTCCTACTCCTTCACCTCCTACGCCCCCTTCTCCACCAAAGGGGCCAGCAGGATGACCACCAACCCCCAAGGAACAGACTCCACCTCCTAGGGGCAGATCTAAAGACAGGAGAAGGCCTCCCTCCAGATCTCCATCAGGGTCTCCCAGCCCCAAGCGATCCAGATGGCGTCCGTATACTCAGTCGGGGGAGGACTCCAGATCGGACACCTCGGACTACTCCAGATCTCCTTTTCCGCTCAGCATCTCCTCTCCTGACCCACATGACCTCCCCAGGTCTCCTCCGGATGATCCCTCTTTCGCTGAGATCATGAGGCACATCCAGGACAACATGGGGTGGGATGCTGAAGACTTTGACCCCGAATGACAATGTCTTGCCCGCTGTCTTCGGCAGAAAGACCCGAAGCCTGTGGTAGTCCCACGCTCGGTGGACACTTATGCGGACGTCACCAAGGCTGCGTGGAGGCGTCCGCACTCCACTCCCGCAGTGCAGAAGGCTGACCGCCTGTACAGGGCTCCGAGAGACGACCAGTACTTGGCTAAACAACCTCTGGCAGACTCCCTGGTCATCACGGCCTCGCATGACCGGTCTCAAAGACCTCAACACATGAGCACACAGCCACCAGACCAGGAATCCATGTAATTGGATGCCCTGGGGAGGCGCACGTACGCAGCTGCTACATGCGCCATCAGGTCCCTGAACTATCTTACCCACATGGTACAGTTTCAGAACGCCCTGTGGGAACAGGGCCAGGACCTGGTAGATAAGCTTCCCGATGGCGATCAAAAGGCAGAGCTCCTCAGTCTTCTCTACTCAGGGTCAGATGTGGGTACCCAAGTGCTTAGAGCCGCATACGATTCTGCGGACTCATCTGCCAGAGCTGCATCTTCATGTGTTTGTCTCCGGCGACACTCTTGTCTCCGGCTTCACCCCGGACGTACAGAAGAACATTCTCGATGTCCCGTATAATGGTGAGGTACTCTTTGGTGAATCCTCAGAGAAAGTCATCACAAAACTCCAGGATGTAGGGAAGGCAGTCCGATCTGTACAGGCCATGTACAGATCCAAGCCTAGTTCCTTTCGTAGGAAACAGAGACGCTTTCGCAGCCGGCAACAAAGGCAGCAGCCACGTTCCGGCCAGCAGCAAAGGGGCACTTTTCAGTGTAAAGCCCAGGCCAAGTCATCCCCAGGCAGAGGCCAACGTTACACAAAACCGGCCCAGCCTGCAGGGACCAGTGCTGCCACAGCATGACTCCTTCTCGGCCCCTGCTTCTCTTCTGGATCAGTGGACACAGAAGGTCGGGGTCACATTGCTCGCCACTTTTTAGGTGGCAGTCACTCACCACTCACTGACAGGTGGGTTCTTCAATTGGTCAAGAAAGGTCATTTCATAGAATTTCTCGACCACCCACCGGCAAGACCTCCCCTGCTCTCCCGTTACTCGGGTCAGCATGCCCTGCTCATACAGCAGGAGGTGCTCGAGCTTCTGGAAAAAGAAGCCATAGAGCACGTACCATGGAACCAGAGGGGTCTAGGATACTGTTCTCACTTCTTTCTGGTTCCAGAGAAGACAGGGGACCTCCGTCCGATACTGGACCTCAACGACTTGGTCCTGTACAAATGCTTCTGCATGGTGACCCTCCCAGGTCTGATTCCCATGCTCAAGCAGGACGCCTTTCTAGCGTCCTTAGACATGCAGGATGCCTACCTGCATATACCTATTGCTCAGGTGCACAGGAAGTTTCTGCGCTTCAAGTTTCAGGGTTGCCACTATCAGTTCCGAGCCCTCCCCTTCGGGCTGTCTTTGGCGTCTTGGGTGTTTACGAAGTGCATGGCAGTTGTAGCCGCATCTCTGAGGAGGCAAAGCCACTGCGTGTTCCCCTACCTGGACGATTGGCTTCTCATGGCACCCTCCCGGGAGGCCCTGATGTCTGCTGTTCACTGCACTCGGTCTCTGTTCGAGACATTGGGCATCATTATTAATCACGAAAAGTCACGCCTGGTTCCGTCCCAGACTCTGCAATTCATAGGTGCAGTTCTGGACATCGTCCAAGGGAAAGCTTTCCTTCCCCCCAGACAGAGCAGAGCACATCAGATCCCTGATCAGGGATGTTTCGGCCAAGACTGTTCCTGCCAGACAGGTCCTTTGCCTGCTCAGACATATGGCTGCAGCCATTGCAACAGTCCCTCTAGCCGTCTCCACATGTGGGTAACCCAGTGGATGTTAAGGGTCCAGTGTGGCCAAAAGCAAGACCATCGGCAGCATTCAATCCGGATCACGAAGGCTGTAATCCGAGATTGGCAATGGTGGCTAGACTCAAGGAATCATTCGGAGGGAGTCCCCTTCATCACGCCATCCCCGACTGTGACACTCTCCATGGACGCCTCAGGGCTCGGCTGGGGAGCACACCTCGACGGTGTCTGGTCTCTGGGCCTGTGGACAGACCAAGAGACTCATCTCCACATAAATATCCTGGAAATGAGGGCAGTTCTTTACTCCCTGCATGCCTTCCAGTCGGAGATCCCACCAGGTACTCTTCTGTTACAGACAGACAATTCCACAATGATGTATTACCTCAACAAACAAGGAGGCACCCATTCCTACCCGCTTTGCAGGGAGGCCATGAGGGTGTGGGATTGGGTTTTGCAACACGGCGCAAACCTTATTGCTGTTCATGTCCCCGGAATGGACAGCGTCATTGCAGATGGCCTGAACCGCTCTCGGGCCAGAGTCCACGAGTGGGAACTACTCCAGGAGGTAGTAGAGGAACTGTTTCGTAGATGGGATACACCAGAATTGGACCTTTTCGCGTCCCCGTCCAATGCAAAATTGCCCAATTTTTGCTCGCTAGATCCAGGGCCTGGTGTTTTCTGGCGAGACACGTTGTCCCTCTCCTGGGCGGGCAGATTCCTCTGTGCCTTCCCCCCCTTTCTGTTGATCCAGAGGGTTCTTCTGAAACTTCGCAGAGAGCAAGCGACGCTGATACTTATCGCGCCGTTCTGGCCCAGACAGATTTGGTTCCCTCTGCTACATCAGCTGTCCCGGGAACCTCTGGTGCCTCTCCCAGTCAGCTCTCACTTGTTGTCTCAGGAGGAGGGCTCCTTGGTCCATCCGGACCTTCATTCGCTGAGCCTGCATGCTTGGCTCCTAGAGACATAGCCATTTTGCAACACGGGGTCTCACAAGAGGTAGCTGATGTTCTGGTGGCCACGAGAAAACCGGCCACTCATGCTACTTACACCATGAAATGGCACCGTTTTTGCCTATGGGCTCAAGCATGGGGGGTTTCACCTCTAGATTGTCCAGAAAAGTCGGTCTTAGACTACCTCCTGTCTCTTTGTCAGACAGGCTTGGCCTACTCCTTGATCAGAGTACACCTCTGTGCCACATCAGCCTATCGTTGTCTTATAGGCCAACGCACCATATCTCAGTTGGACATGGCACGAGACTTCCTGAGAGGTATTCTCCACCTTAGACCTCTGATTAAGTATCCAATTCTGCCATGGGATCTACCCTTTGTCCTGTAGCAGCTCACGCTGCCACCCTTTGAACCAGCCGCGGATTGAGAGCTACGTCTTCTCACTTGGAAGACGTTGTTTTTAGTTGCCGTTACCTCGGCCAGAAAAATTTCTGAACTCCATGCACTCATGTGCAAAGAGCCTTATTTGTTTTTTCACCAAGACAGGGTATCCCTATTGACTAATCCCAAATTTCTGCCTAAGGTGGTCTCAGCTCTCACCCTTAATCAGGACATTGATCTACCAGTGTATTTTCCAAACTGTTAGAATCGAGGAGAGGCCCTATTGCTCACCCTAGATGTGCATAGGTGTCTCCGATACTACCTGACCAGAACCAAACACCACTGAAAATTGGACCAGCGTTTTGTCTCCTTTGCCCACAGGATGATGGGAGCTCCTGTCTCCAAGTAGTCGCTATCCAGGTGGCTCATTCAATGCATTATGCTGTTTCCAGAAGCGCAACAAACCCTTACCGGGCGCGGTCAAGGGTCATTCCACAAGGGGGGGTGGCTACCTCCTTTGCGGCCCTAAAGAATGTGTCCACCTTGGCCATCTGTGCTGCAGCTACTTGGAGCTCCGTGCACACTTTCATCAGGCATTATAGCCTGGATATTGCATCGAGGCAAAGAGCAGGTTTTGGTCTAGCAATCCTTCAAGGACTTCTGTCCTTGACTTTGGTTACATTAAGGATTTCTACCTTCCCTCCTCCCAGTGGTGTGGGATTTCCATTATTACTTGGGAATCAGTTCTAATGTTGTAACCTGCTGCAAGAGCTGTTTCTTGAAGTAAGATAGTACAGTTACGTAAGAACTTACCGTAACAGTAGATCTTCGAGAACAGCTCTTGCAGCAGGTACTTCCTCTCCCACCATCCCTGCTGGAGGTAGATTCCAGTTCCAGTATTCTTCTCCTAGGATCAGGGATTTTCAGCATCACTCTGATTGCCATTTGATGGCGGATCCTCAGTCTCCTCTTCTGATGTCATCCAGCAGCCGGGAGTCTGCGGCAGGAGAACTGGGGATTCTGGGGGACCGCCTCCTTATGTACTGCGTCTGACGTCTGGGGCAGTCCCCGCTGGATACTGCTAGCTAGAAAATTTCCGTGGGGTCCTGGCGCCTGCCGGCTTCAGTCCTAATGGTGTAACCTGTTGCAAGAGCTGTTCTCGAAGATCTACTGTTACGGTAAATTCTTACGTAACTATACTTTCTCTGTTGTGGTCTCCAAGGCAGCTCAGTCCATTGCAAGCAGACCTGCCCACAGTCCTGGATTACCTTGTCCACCTTCAGTCCCTGCTTCTTAGACCTTCAACCCTAAAGGTGCATCTGGCAGCCTGTGTTTCAGCAGGTAAAAGGAAAACGGTGGCTTCACACCCCATTTTCAGAAATTCCTTAAAGGGCTTCTCCACTTGTATCCCCCCTGTCAGGGACCCATTCCCTCCATGGGATCTGAACCTGTGAATTGCCAGACTCAAAGAGCCTCCCTTTTCGAACCTATGGCTACTGCTGATTTTAAAATATGTCAGTTGGAAGACAGTTTTCCTAGTGACCATGACTTCTGCCAGACAGGTGTGCAAGCTGCAAGCCCTGTGCACAGGTCCAGATTACATCATTTTTCTACAAGGACAAGGTAGTCTAAGGACAGACAGAAAATTTCTCCCTAAAGTGGTGTCTGAATTTCACCTGAACCAATCTATTACCCTGCCAGTGTTCTTTACAGCAAAATCCATCTCTGGGGAGCAAAAGCTCCACAGTCTGGATGCTACCTGGACCACAGTTAAGGTCACCAAGTCTTCCAGTTCTCAGTTGTTTGTAACATGTTTTAATCTTTGTACGTTGTTATATCCGACGTTTGTATCAATTGTATTTTGTTGTATGTGTCCTCCGGATTGTCACTGAAAAAGGTACTGCATGGTCTCAGTGGGCCCATTCGGTTTCCAAAATTCAAATAAATAAAAGTTGGCAAAAGTAGGCCAGCAGTTCTGCTACAGTAGGGCTGGCAAGCTGCTACCTCAGGACCTCAATGCACACTCTACGCGAGGCCCTTCTGCCTCTATGGAAGCAGCAAGGGGCATCCCCTTGCAAGGAATTTGTAAAGCAGCTACATGGAAGACAGTACACACCTTCTCAAAGCACGGTTGTGTGAACGTATAGTCCAGAATGGATGCCAACTTTGGCACTGCTGTCTTGCAGAACCTTTTCCCAAACAGGTTCTTTACCCACCCTCCCAAGGTACTGCTTTTGTAGTCTGTAGTGGTTAACCACAGTGAGGGATTCCTGGGGTTTGAAGAAAAAATTACTCACTGTAATAATGTTGTGTCTTCCAAGGGATCCGTCAGTATGCTTAACAAACCCACCCTATCTCCCGTTCCAGAACCTAAAAAAGGTTTTCCAAGAATCAGTTTTTATTTTTGTCTGAGCATTACTTGTTGCATTGTCTTACACCTGATATTCAGTGATCTAGTTTGTAAAATTTGGTCTGCCACACTTAAAAGCGCACAGAGAATCAAAAATTTTATAGCACTTTTTTTTTTTTCTACAAGTTTAGCTAGTTTAGTGGTCACAGCTCCCCTAGCTAGAGGAATAAATCTGACGTTAGAGGGCAGAGTGGCGTGTGTCCACACAGCAGAGGTTTGAATGCTAAAATACCGTAATTAGCATAACATTCTACTCTCTGGGGCAGCTCAATCCAGTAGACTGATTTTAGTGGTTAAGCATAGTGAGGGATCCCTTGCAAGAAACATTACTACTGTGCAAAATGTTTTTCTTAGGGGTCCTCCGAGGTGCTGTCTGAAAGTTTGGCCTCATATTTTCCGACTGTCATAGGATGTACAGTAGAACACTTCTTGATTCTAGTGTGTCTCTCCTTTACAGGGTCGTTCACACTTCTAATGGGCTTACTAGTCAGTTTCATTGTTGCCACAGGTGCAGTCATCATATGCAGTCCTATCAGGCATGTCAGTTTGGTATTTTGCAGTGGGAGAGATTAAGTGCTAGCCTTTCAAGCACTGTGGCCTACCGTAGTGGATTTTGGTGCTCTCCTCCCAACCTGATGGGTTTTCTGCTTCTGCTAAGGACTCATTCCATAGATGTGACCTGATGAAAGTGATATCCTCGAAGAAGATAGAAGTTATCTACTTGTGGGCCTGGTGGCGCAGAGGGTTGAGGCACTGGACACCTTACCTCACACTATGCTGGTGAACTGGGTTCGGGAATGAACTCGGGTTGCCGGGGAGTCTGCATGGGGGAGGGGGAGAGTGGAATTGAGCAGCCTTAAGGCAGCTCCCCTCTCCCGGGTTGGTTGTCCGCCACGCACCCCACCCCGGTAGTTCCGCTCCCATTGGGTGGAGGTCCAATGAAAAGCGTAGGCAGGAGGAGGTGGTGGCGATTGCCAGGGGTGAGGCTGAAGGGGCTGAGTTGGTACCCGTTGTGTATGTGTATGCACCTCCACTTGCATGCACGTGTGTGTCTGCCGGGGTCCCGGGTCTGGGGAGAAAATGGGTAAAACCACAAAAACTGTAAATGGAAAAAAAAAAAAAAGTTATGTATTTAGCATACCAGTAGGTCTTCCAGAGAATCTCTCATCAGGTCATACCGATCTTCCCTCCCATCTCCCTAATGTTTTTTCTCTGTGCTGCTTTTTCCATATCTGTGTCTTCCGCTCCCTCTTTCGCTGGGTGTGGGTGTGTAGTGTTGGTGATGGGATGCTGTTTCACTCTCCCAGTTTCTAGTTCATAAGTCTTCTGAGAATAATATCTGGTGGGGAGCTGAGGAAAGGTGGCCGCCCGTATCTTATATAAACGCTTACATATGGTGTTGTGGGTTGCCCCCGGTGGACTCCTGGGGAAAGTTTATGTAGGGGTCCTAGCGCTGACACAGTATAGTTCGTGTTTGTGACCTGATGAGATTCTTTCTAAGATCTGCTGTTAAGCTTGGTATGTAACTGTTCTCTGCAGAAAATGTCAGCTTGTAAGTCAGCAGAATGTCATCTGCAATCCGTAATACTGTAGTAAACATTAAAAGTGATGTGCAAAGAAGCTCTGTAGCCTACTCCCATTCACACATACCTTCCAGTACTGCTGGGGGAGTCAGAGGCTGCAATGGTCATTATTGTTAATGCAAAGGTTATATGTGATTTTTTAACTTTCTTTATTTTATTGAAAAAGTTTAGCATTAACAATACAACCGTAAGAACATCAAAACAAAGATACAAACACAAACAGAATTACAAATCTCCAAATTATTATGTATATATACTCAAATGGCTCCATAAAATCCCCTCCCCTCCACTAATCTCCAATAAGTAACTGGATACTATTAATATGTGTACATATTAGAGGCCTATACAGAAATAAAGTAACTTAAGTAAGCAATATCCCACGACAGGGTGTGTGGTTGTTGGAGATTAAGCAACACCCTGGGTGTGTTATGAGGCACGAGGCAAAGCAGAGTGCTCTCACAGCACCCAGGGTGTTGATTAATCCCCAGTAACTACACACCCTGGAGTGGGTCATTGCGCTTATAACATTAGCTTAACCCTTATGCTGCCGGAAGATTTAGAACATATAGGTTTTTAGGACGTGAATGCACGCCGGTGGCACAGCAAGAGTTAATATGGGTTTTGTGAAATTACATGAAATATTAGAAAAATTAGGAAATCTATGTCTAACAGTGTTCTTCCCCATAATAAACTAGTTCCTTTCAATAGAAACTTCTCTCGCACTGTTTTTTTAATGCTGTTTTACATTAAATGTTGCTTCTGTGTCTGCGCTCTCAAGAGTACACGGAGTCATTTTGAACAAGACTGAAAACTTTTATATATCAACTTTATGAATGTTATCACAGAGTTCTGTTTAAAGTGCCACATACCTATGTTGTGTGCCGTTTCGTATCCTGTACACAGTTGCTGGATAATACAGAGACGTTAGCTTTGTATCTCAGTGGAGTCAACCATAAGCAGTTCTGAGAAAAAAAACACACACAAAAAAAAAACGGTGTTTTAACGCTAAAAAGATCTGCAAAGATATGCAAATTGTGGGAGATATGGTAATTCTAGGCAACTGCGATGGACACATTTTCGGTAGGAAGCAGGTGTCACAACACATTCTCTTCTCTGGAAATTTCATCTTACAGAACAGTTCCACTTTAACGTGAATACAACTGTACAGGAATTAAACAAAGGAACTTTTTCAACATACGAAGTAAATACTGCTGCACTACATGGAAATGGTACTTCCTAAATGTACGACTTTTTTTTTATTTTTTTTATTTTACCTCTTTATCCTGGCTGGACCACCGTCAACTTCCTCCGCCCTGGTCACGGCCCCCGGAGACCTCTACCGCCTATAGCTGCGGGGGACCCTCGGTCACCCCGGCTTACCCGAATGGGGCGCAGGCCACGCCGTGACCCGGAACTGTAACTGGTTGGGGTCCCGCGGCGGTGGCGTCCGAGGATCTCCAGGAGGGCTTCATCCAACGGTGGTCCCGCCCCCTTCTTTCCCGATTTTCTCCCCAGAGGAGGCGGGACGGTAATGACGCCAGCGCCCGCCCCGCCTCCCCTCGCCAGGCGCCGGCTGCGTGAGAACTCCCAGCCTCCGCCAGAGTCCCCAGCACTCCGAGCGCCACCCACACCTCCCTGAGAAGGAGAGCTGCCCAGTGGACGCCAATCCTACTCCCCCCCCCCGGCCGGCCCTCCGACGACCCGGATCCGTTCCCGAACCCGGGTTGCTGGCGTCGCAAGTGGAAATCCCACTGCTGTGCCGACGGGCCGGCATGTACGACTTTTACATTTTCTTATTTGTGCTGTAGTATGCGAAACCAGAAGTGCTGCTCAAGCACTCTGAAGAGAATTTCACTAATGACACACGGATCTCACAGCTCTCCGGTTTTGCTTTTATATGAATAAACTGCTACTTCTCTGAGTACTCACTGTGAATATTCGCTGAAATAGTGATTTGCGCTTGGAAAACAAACTTCCACTGGGTGGGTGGGGAAAAAAACAATTATGATTACAATGCCACTACACCTCAACAACACGTTAATCTGAAGTAGTGCCGACAGCCTGAAACGACTGAGTACTGATTCAAGACAAAACCTGGTAACCCTCAGCGTGCGGGTAAGCTGCATTAATGAATGATCACCTGACAGCTTTAAACCGATCACTTACTAACATATGAAAGCCCATGTTATAATCTTATTTAATCGCTTCCAGTAAGAAAATAAATGCCGTATAAGTCTGAGTCATCTATTTCTAAAATGAGATAGATATGGTTGTAAAATAAGTTATAATAAATTATAAATCCTTCCCCATCTATGGTAAAATGTATTAATGTTTTTGTGGAATAAATATACTAACCTGGTAATTTGGAACTTAAGCTTAATGTTTGTGGTCCATTCTTTGACAGTTAAATTATGTTGGTCAAGCCAATGTCTTACTATTAGCTGTTTTGTTGAAATGGCTGTCAAAGACAAAATTAATTTGTCTGATGAACCTTTTACCATGTTCAGATTTCCCAAGATACAGGTCTCAAAATTAAAGGCATTATGCAAAGATAATTTTTTTATCAATATCATTCTTTACTGTGTTTCAGATATACTGTGCTTTCGGACAAGCCCAAAGATATGGCTAATCGTGCCTTCTTCTGATTCATATTTAATGCACATATTGGATTCTGACAACCCAAATGTAAACAGTTTCTGTGGTGTCATATATGCAGTATGTAAAATCTTGAATTGGGTCAATCTTAAATTATCCAAAGGAATATATTGGAAAGAATTCTTCCATAATGTAGACCAGTTTTGTGGGTTTTCTGTGGTTTCTTTGCACCAATAAGAGGAAATTACAGGATCTAAAGTATATTTTGAAGTCAACAATAGACAGTATAAGTTGGCAATAGGATGAGGTTTTGAGCTGCATTGTTTCATATCCTTTAGTAAGTCCTGGGAATTATAAAGTCAAGGGTTGGTCCCAAAATGAGCTTTCAAAGCTAATTTAATTAACAAAATCTTGGGTAAATATTTTTTATTCAGCTGCACATTTTCTAAAACTCCTACACTACCAATGCCAATGCCAGCAAGCAAACATTCGGCCTTGACAAATGCTAGTTTAAGAATGAATTAACCATAACATTTATGGTTCAAACCCCAGGAAATCATATGCAGTATAGTCTCACCATAAGACTGCCCAGGATCCAAAATGGTTAATAGAACCTGTGCTAATGATGGAATGCTAGGCTCGAGCTCGGTTTTCAAACCACAGTCCCTGGAACACATCCTGCAGTGGTCAGATTCTTCACTCCACTTGCCTAGTATAGATACCTTGGAGAGCCCTCCTTCATCTTTCTTGAAGATTTTATTTTCTCTTTTTTTTTTTTTTGAAGTACTTTTTATTTCTCTTCATTTTTAAAGCACTGTCCTTGGTTTTACAAGTAGATTAGTCTAGATTTAGTGTTATTCCGGTAAGTTTTTGGGTTTCCTGTTGGTTTGTTCAACTGGGAGGAAACCAAACATTTATTTACATTTTTAAACGGTAAATTTCTATTTAAAACTTTTCCCTCGGTTGGTTGTTTGAAATTTTTGGATTTTAGAGAGAAACCGTCGTAACTTTCGGTTCTTTCATTGGTTGCTGAACCAACCATTAAAAAAAAAAAAAAAAAAAGCTTTGTTTATCGGTGTGGGTTTCTGACTCACAGAAAACCCGCTTCTTAGGGTTTTCTCTTGGTTATGTCACTACCCTAGAAAAGAACCGGCCTGACGGCATTTCAGCATTGTACAGAGTGTGGTGAATCATTTGCTAAAGCAGATCCTCACTTGATTTGTGTTTTGTGCCTAGGGTTTGACCACCTGAAGGCAGATTGTGAAATTTGTGAAACTTTTCCTCAGTCGACGCTTGATAAGCGTTTGAACCGACTTAGAGAAAAAATGTCCAAAGAAGCTGCTGACCCAGCATTGGATAAACCTTCCTTTTCTCAGAAAGAGAAACCCAAGGAACCGGTTGAACAGCCCGCTGACTAGGGTGGTGGTTCCTCGGGTAAAAAGAGAACTGCAGACATTGCCTCTTATCTGGCAAGTTATGCCAAGAAGAAAAGAAAGGGAAAACACTCGGTTAAGGAACCGCAACTAACATGTCCGTCAGTTCCAACTGCAGAAGAAATGGCTAAGGCTATTAGAATTATTCAGGTGCTGCAAACCGGTACTGCGGTTCCGGTTCAGTGGCCCTTGGTCCAGGATCTGGGTTCCTCTTCAGTTCCCGGTTCCTTTGAGCAGTTTGCTGAGGTTTATGCCAAGGGTGAAGAGGAGGATGATGAGGACTTTGGGGAGCCTCCTGAACCTGATGTATCCCCTGACCCCCAGCACACTGACTCCCCTGATAAGGAAGCTGAGGATTTTTCCATCCACTTTGCTTTTATGAAGCAAGTGGCACAGACTCTGGACCTCTCCACCCAGGAATCCACAGGGGAGGAAGAGGAGACCGACTACATGGAGATGATAGATGTGCCAGCAACAAAACAATTGTTGCCCATCCACAAATCCCTAAAGAGACAGGCCTCTAGAATCTTGCAGACCCCCACGTCCATTCCCCCAGTGGACAAGAGGATGAAGAGGAAGTACTGGGTGGTCAAGTCTGGAGCAGAGTTCCTCTTTGTCACCCCAGCCATGAAGGGGTGGTGCAGTCTGCTGCATGTGACAAAGCAGGTATTCCCCTGGCATCACATCCACCTGATAAGGATTCCAGAAAGATGGACTCTGTGGCCAGTAAATCCTATCTGGGTGCCTCTTTGGCCATTAGACAGGTATCTTCTATGGCTTATGTGTCCAGATATCAAAAGAGTCTCTGGAACACAGTTTTAGAAATTGCCAAGACGTGCCCTGGACCAACGGCTTCAGACCTGTGGAGGCAGTATAGCGCAGTGGTTTAAGGCTCTGAGCTGCAAATCTGGAGACCTGGGTTTGAATCCCTCAGCCCTCACTTGCATATTCTGTGTGATCCTGAGCAAGTCACTTAACTTCCCTGTGCTCCCAGGTTGCACCTGTAAAAAAGCTTTCAGCTTAGTGTGTCTCACCTGGTTAAACAATAAAAAAAAAAAAAAAAAGCTGCAAAAAGGGGCATAGAGGCTTCAAAATGCCAGTTTCAGATGGCAGTAGATGCCAGTGACTTTGCAGCCAGGCAAATGGCAGCTTCAGTGTCCCTGAGATTTGCCTGGCTTAGGGCCACTAATTTGTCCCAGAACACCCAGACAAAGGCATTGGATCTCTCTTTGGTGAGCAAACATAGGCTTACATGAAAAGGATGGGTGGGCACAAGGTGACCTATAAGAGTGCTGCTGCAAAGGAAAAAGCAGCAACACCTCAGAAGTACCTGAGCAAAGAGGATAGGGGCAGAACCCATTACAGACCTTTATTCCAGGCTCAGGCATTGCCAGCCTACCAATCTCCGAGAGGGTACTTCAGAGGCAAAAGGAGCAGCAGTCACTCTGGCTCCAGCACTCAGCCAAGTGCAAAAACGAAACGGACCCCCGAGGGATCTACCAGGGTCACCGCCCCACTTCTAGTAAGAGGCAGTCTGGCTCCCTATCTCCAGGCTTGGGAATCAATCACCACCACAGTCAAGTGAGTCCTGAAGTTAGTGAGCCAGGGGCTTGCCCTCAGTTTCAAGGTTCTACCCAAACTGAGAGCAAGAATTTTCAAACCTGCCACACTACCAGAAGCAGCTCTGTTGGAGGAGGAAGTAGCAAAACTCCTTCAGGACAAGGTAGTAGAGCCTGTTCCCTTGGCCCAAAGGGGAAAAGGTCTCTACTCAAGATACTTCCTTACCCTAAAGAAAACGGGAGTGGCGACCCATACGGGATTTCAGACATTTAAACAAGCATTTGACAAAGCCAAAGTTCAGAATGGTCACTCTGGCTACCAGTCTCCCCACACTGAGGAGGGGAGATTGGCTGGCATCTCTTGACTTAAAAGATGCCTACTTCCACATTCTCATCAGGCAGTCTCACAGAAAATACCTCAGGTTCAGATTGCCATCAGGCCATTACCAGTTCAGGGCCATGCCTTTCGGCCTGACTTCTGCTCCAAGGGAGTTTTCGAAGTGCTTAATACTAGTGATAGCACACCTAAGGAGGCTGGGGTGGCAGTCTTCCCATGTTTTGATAACTGGCTAGCGGTAGGCCAGTCCCCTCAGCAAGTCAGAGCAGCACTGACCATCACACAGGTAACACTGTACACTGGGCTTCCTGGTAAATCAGAAAAAGTCACTGCTAACACCATTTCAACTCCTGGAGTTCATAGAGGCTGAACTAAACACTCTGAGAGGAAGAGCCTACCTCCCAAAGGGAAGGGCGGACAACCTGGTGTAGCTGGCAAACTCTTTCCAACTGCATAGCCCCATACCAGCAAGGCACTTTGTTCAGCTGTTAGAACACATGGCTGCATCAACAGCTACAGTGTTGGGTTCAAGATTCCAGATGAGGGACATTCAGTTCCACCTCAGGTCATTCCCTGTCAAAAATGGTACAGTCATAGGAACCCTTTTTCAAGCACTACAGTGGTGGCAGGAAAAGGATAACCTCAGGGAAGGTGTGCCTTTCTTCCAGCTGCCACCATCATCAGTCATAACAACAGATGCCTCCCTCCTAGGATGGAGTGCCCACCTAGGGGAGAACACTGCACACGGTACCTGACTCCTGCAGGAGTCTCTGCCTCACATAAACTTTCTAAAACTCTGGGAATTTTATCTGGGCATTCAGTCATTTGCTTCGGTGCTGCAGGGCTAGGTGGTTCAGGTCAGAACAGACAATACAACCACAGTGTTCTACATAAACAAGCAAGGGGCTCAAGGTCTTCTCCCCCCTGTGCACAGAAGCTATGAAGGTGTAGAATCTGGCTTACTCCCTAGTGATCTCCCTCTCAGCAGTTCACCTCCCAGGGAGGAGAGCGTGCTCGTAGATGCCCACAGCAGGATCGGCTAGAACCACCACGACTGAACAGGCAGATTCTGCAAGTGGTGTTCAGAAGGTGGGACACCCCAGAGGTGGACCTCTTTGCAGCCCCAGACAATCACCAACTGCCACAATTCTGTTACAGGCCCCCTGCAGTGGGCACAGTCCATCTGAATGCACTGCTGTTGGATTGGACAGGGAGGTTCCTGTTCGCCTTTCCCCCAGTTCCCTTCTTGCTGAGAGTACTGAACAAGCTCAGGGCTCAGCCAGCGACAATGATTCTCATTGCTGTAGACTGGGCCAGGCAGCCCTGGTGTTTCCTGCTAGTGACCCCGTCAATATCCAAACCAATCTCCCTACTCAGGAGGCACAACCTATTGACTTCCTCTTACAGCAGGGTCCTCTACCCCAACTTCCAGTCCCTCAGACTCAGGGCTTGGCTCTTGAGGGCTTATAGCATGCTGACCTGCACCTCTCTGAGGGGGTACTAGAGGTCCTTAGGGTTTCTAGAAAACCCTCTTCCAGAAAGACTTGCACTTCTAAATGGAAGAGGTTTTCCATTTGGTGCCAACAGAAGCAGACTGTCGCCAGGCTGGTTTACCAGTCATTTTGGATTATCTGGCACATCTACATTCCCTTGGCCTTAGGCCTTCCACCCTTAAGGTACACCTAGCAGCTGTCTCTGCATACCTCTCGGCTGGAAAAGGAGCATCCCTGGCTGCTAACCAGGTATTCAGAAAGTTCTTCAAAGGCCTACTGTACTTGCATACCCCCTCACAGGAAACACACTCCTGCATGGGACCTTAGTATATGCATTGGCCAGCTAATGCAGCCACCATTTGAACCCATGTCCTCAGCATAGAAAAAGTATGTAACATGGAAAATAGTGTTCCTGGTAGCCTACACCTCAGCCAGGAGGATCAGTGAGCTCCAGGCCTTGTCCACAGAGTCAGATTACATGGGACAAGGTGGTCCTTAGGACTAACCTTAAGTTCCTCCCTAAGGGTGTCTCAGACTTTCACCTTAATCAGTCCATTACTTCTCCAGTCTTTTTCACTGACCACTCCAGTTCAGGAGAACGTAGACTGCATAGCCTTGATGTCAAGTGAGCTGTAAGCTACTACTTGGATCATACAAAGGGCCTCAGGCAGGATAGAACCCAGCTGTTCCTGGCCTGTGGGGAAGGGCAAACTTGCCTCAAAGAGGTCTATTGCCCGCTGGATTGTGGCCTGTATTCTATTCTGCTGCAGCAAAGTGGGTGAAGAGCCTCCTGTAGGCCTCAGGGCCCCACTCTACAACGGGTACAGATGCTTCAATAGTAGCTGTGAGAGAGATCCCTTTGTTGGAAATCTGCGAAGCAGCTACCTGGAAAACAGTTCACACCTTTACCAAACACTACAGCCTGAATACCCAGGCCAGGAGTGATGCCAGGTTTGGCACAGCAGTACTAGAGAGCCGGTTTCCTAAATAGGATCTCTGTCCTCCTCCAAAAGTACTGCTTGGGTAGTCTGTATATATCAGAATACAATATGATTTCCTGGGGTTTGAAGAAAAAAATGACCATAGTAATCTTGTTTCTTCTAAGGGAATCTTACTGTATTCTGAGCTCCCACCCTACCTCCCCTACTAGAACCTATGGGCACTGCAACACAGCTGCCAGTGTTGTTTGAAACCTATGAATGGTTCTTTTTTTGGGCTTAGAGACTTGAATCTTAGTGTTGCCCACATTTTCAAATAAAGAGGATTCTTTGCTGCTGGGTGATGTTAATTAATTGAGCAATAAGACACAACAGGGTGTGTGTTATTGTCTAATAACGTCACTCCTGGGGTTGGTTGAAGTATGAGGCATAGCCGAGTGCTCCCACCACTCCAAGAGTGACATTATTAAGCAATAACAGACACCCTGGAGTGCCTTAGTGCTATTATACAATGGCTGAATGTGTAGTTTGTTGTGGGATACTAGTGGAATTGGATAAAACACACAGATTGGTTTCTTTTTAATTATTTTTACTTGTAAAACTTATAGTTTGTAATTTAGACATAAAAGTCCCTTTAAAGTCAATGTGACTATTCATTGCTATCTTCTTTGTTCTGCAGCTTCCCTTCCTCAGTCAACTGTGTGCCACTTTTGTAATACTGCATGATGTGTTTTATTCATCCAGAATGCCTGCCCTGTGTCTTGCCATCTAGAAATTTTCTTCTTTTCTTTTTTGTTTCTGGCAGTTTTAACTTGCAGGGGGGCCACAGCCGGAGATCACTACTTCCAGTTTCTGAAGCGATCATAAGAATAGTTGACACAAATAGTGTTTCTGTGGTTTCGGTTTTGTTTCATACTCTGGCTTTGTACATTTACATTTTTATTTTTAATTAGTGACTGGCTGTACGCAGTGAGTGGTGAGTGCAGGGAGCATGGTAGTTCTGAAAGTGCTCTGTAGTACTGTGATCCTGATGAAAGGTTTTCATATTTTGGCTCACCCACGGTGTCACTAAAGCGTACAACCGGCAGTTGCAGACTGCTCAGTTCAGCGAAGTCACTTGGTTTGGGGGAAAACAGGATTAATATTTAAACTGAATTTGTTTCATCTGCAGCAGTATTGGATTTTATATGGATCACCAGCTATTGGTAGCATTTGCTGTTTCTGGGTTTGGTGAAGTCCTGTTGAGGGGGGAGGTTGCTGAAGCCGTTCGCAGCGCTGGCTTCTTATGAAGCCATGCCTTCATTTCATAGTGTGTCCTGTGGTCGTGTGTGTGCCTGGACTTCATACAATGATGCTATTGTTCAATAATGTTTCATACTCCCCCTGGGATACCCGTGGACCGGGACTGCCCGCCACACTCATGCCCGACAACAGAACCATGAGTCCGGCTGCTTGTCGCTACTTTCAGCCGCCAGTGCCGTTAATCTGCTGAAAATCCCTCAAAGCCCTGTCGGGACGTAGAGTGCTCCTCCCGGCACCCAGCCCCGATGTTGAACCACCTAGATAGTCTCAGGGGCCCGCCTCAAGCACCGCTTGCCAAGCAGTAACCAGAGTTGACTAGGGCTACCCCTCCTTTGCATCATGGCTGCAGGGGTCGCCCGCCGTGCACACGCCTGTAAACAGAACCAGGTGCCCGGTCACTCGAGGGTACCCTGCGCCGCCAAAGCCACAGTCACCGTAAAGTCCCTCTAGGCACATTTTTTGGGCTTCGGATCACTCCTCCTTTTACCTCAGTGCTGCCGGGGTACCACCTCAGTAGCCGAGGGACCCGCATTTGAATTGATTGCCTAACGACTAACAGTGTTGGACTTCGCCTCGCTCCCCCCGGGAAGTCTGTTATCAGGGGCCGCCCGCCGTGACCATGCTCAGGAAGCAGAACTATGAGCCCGGCTGCTTGCTAGTACCCTGAGCCGCTAAAGCTGTAATCACGGTGAGGTCCTTACAAGCTCATCATAACATCAGACCGCCCCACCACTCCTTCTACCCTCCCTCTCCTGCTTGTTTGCACTACGTCTGCCTGGGGAACTCCGAATAACTCTGTCTTTGTACCAGTACCCACTCTGCCTGTCATATTCTGTACAGAACAATGCTGTATTCGTTTTACTTAGACTAGTGTCCTCACTGTTATCTTAGCCTCATAGCTTCGGCTCCACTGTCTGTACATTGTACTGCCACACTAATTGTACTGTATATGTTTAACACCCTCGGTATGTACTGTCTTGTACTCTCCCGGGTCGTGCCTGAAAATAGTCAACTGCTGGCTAGTGCACTTACCCGGTTAACAAAAACGAAATAAATAAATAAATAACATCACTGTCCCAGGCACACACTAACCAATCAGGACACACAACATTTTTTTGCCATTGTATAATTATTAGTATAGTTTAGATAGCTTGTTATTATGTGTGCTCTGTAAGAATCCGACTGTTGCAGGATGTATTCCAGGGACAGTAGTTTGAAAACTGAGCTTGAGCCTAGCATTCCATTGTTAGCATAGGTTCTATTAACCATTTTGGCTCCGGGGCAGTCTTATGGTGAGACCATACTGCATATGTCAGAATACAGTAAGATTCCCTTGGAAGAAACAAGATTACTATGATAAGTAATTTTTTCTTCCTGGAAATGAATTAGAAAGAATGTGTTTTCCGTTAATCTTAAAGTTAGCATTACCAAAGATAGGTTGGTTAATATCTTGTTGGACACAAAAACCTATAAAAGATGAAATTGGTTAATGTTTTTTCAATGAGGTACCAATTACTGAATGCTTTAATTTAGAAGGTAAAAGGCTAGGTTTAAAGTATAAAATGGCCTCTAGGAGTATATTACATTTTTTCATTAGACTAATTTCCAAGTCCAGCCAGATAGGTGTATAACTCCCATGATCTTCTAGAAGTTGAAGCCATTTTATATAGTTATTTTTATGGGTAGCCATATAATACAAAATACAGTTCGGTAACTTAACTCCTTCTTGTGACTTGGGGAGAAACTGTTTTTCTATAGCTATTCTTGGAGTCTTCCTGCACCAAATAAATTTAGTAATCTCTAATTGAAGTTTTTAAAACCAATTTAGGGGCATGAAGATGTTCAGCATGTTCATAGGATGGAATAACCTGGGAAATTTTCATTTTAACCCCTTCACACCTATGCTCCACTCTTGTGGGCCACTTTGCATTGGTTTCTATTTAATTCAGGTGTGCTTACTCGTCCCCGAAAAGAAAGAGGGAGATTTGCCATATTTCCGTATCCTGTTTAATTGTTATGATTAAATCATCCAAATTCAGTTTGATAAATTGAGATTGATCTGATGTTAAATATATACCTAAATATTTTTACTTTTGGGGCGACCAAGAAAGACCTAACAGAGTAATTTCACTCTTTATAGAAAAGCTATTCAGTGGTAAAACCTCTGTTTCTAGGGACATGGATATGTTGTTCAATCCACACTTACTGGCAGGTTCCTTGCCGCTTTAAATCTTGCCGGAAGGTCTTCAAGCTGGCTCCTCCCACCCACCTGGGTGGTAAAACTCTCGGTTCTGCCTCATGACGCCAGATCTTCCTTACCGCTTGGAAGCTCAGGTTCCCTCCTTTGCGCTCTGTGTTTTAGGCCTGGATCTAAACTCTTCGGTTAACCCGAAACTAATTTTAAAATTTACGAGACTTCGGTCTTTATCTTCCCTCGTGGCTGCGATTACATATCGACTCCCGGATTTCTTCGGTGCCCCTGTGGGCAGAAGATGACCCAGACTGATCCGCACTCCATGTGCGTTTACTGCCTTGGGCTTGAGCACGATTCGCAGGCCTGCGACTTGTTGCAAGTCCTTCTCGGCCACGGTCTTAGAGGATCGCTCTGCCAGATTGCAACTCGGGTGCCCCGAGAAACGTTATCCTCCGGTCAAGTCGAAGGAGGCCTGTTGGGCAGTGTCTGTGGCTGCGGGCTCGTCTGAACAGCTCGAACAGATGATCACCCTCGAGGAGGAAGCGGCCCAGGCCGCATCATCATCTTCTCCGGTTGCGGCATTTATCCCGCTGTCTTTGGGCTCCTCCTACACGGCTTTGTTCAAGGAGCTTTGTCAGTCCCTCTCCACCAAGGGAGAGGGGCCTTCGGGACATTCCTCTTGGTCCAAAAAGAAGGTCTCCAAGGGTAAGTCCCACCGTCGACGTTCGTGGGAGCAGGAGAGGTCCCCTTCCCTGGATAGTCGACACTCGACTTTGGTCGAGGTTGCGGCTAAGGCAGCTGGCTTCACGGTGTCCCCGCCAGGTCAGCCGTCCGAGACACCCGTCGATGCAGTCGAGATTTTTCTTGACCTGTCGGACGGGCTGTCGACTGGAGAAGCCGATAACCCTTCTTCACCGGTTCCCCCAGTGGAAACTGAGGACCTGCCTGTGCCTCCTATGCCGGAGTCCCCGGTTAAGGTCCCTGAACCGAGGGAGGAGCAGGCTTCCCCTGCCCCCTCCCAGACCCACCCTCGGAAACACCAAAGGTCTCAGTCTTGGACCTCTTCCATGTCCAGCCGATCCTGCCGACATCGGCGGTCTCGGTCTCGGCACCGTTGAAAGTGGAGGCACAGCTCATCTTCATCATCGTCCTCTTCGGAGGATAGGCTTCAGTGCAAATTACGTCGGTGCTACGAGGATCTAATGTGGCAGGAGCTCCTTTTGACTGGGAATAAGCAGACTCCATCGCCTTCCCCGGCCATTAAGTGGCTGTCACTGGAGCAGCCGAAACAACCCCTTATTGTAGTCGAGGAGCCGAAACTGGCACCGGTTGTTCGGCCAAAACCAGCTGCACCACCCTGCCTCCACAACCTTAAACTGGGGCCCCGACCAAGGATTCTTGGTCGGGTCAGGGCGTGCCTCATCAGTTGTCGGTCACCCTCACTCCCGATCGACCTCGGCAGGTGGAGGGTGGCTCAGGCACTTGGCAGCTGTTCGTAGACTCCTCGGAGTCTGACGATGACTCCTTGTTCTCCAGGCCGCTTGACCAGGAGTCCACCGGGGGTCAGTTGGTGGACGAGAGCCCATCCTCGTTCCTTGGAATGTTTCGGCTCATCTCAAAGTCCACTGGGATGAAGCTTAAACCCATTTCAAAATGGGCCATGTATCCCCTCAAGGAGATAGTGGAATGAGGGGATTCCCCCACGGAGGCCTTCCCGGTGGCCGAAGCCATTTTTGTCTGGGCCCTGGAGCTATGGCAGCGGCCAGCCTCTTGTCCAGCACCTTCGTCCAGGATGGCTCGAAAGTATGCTGTTCTCACTGGTTCACTCTCTGGTTTCTTGGAGCACCCCTCCGTGGAGGGGCTAGTGACCGACAGCGTTTTCCGGCGTTCCGGGAATGCTCTGGATGTGGACAAGCCACCCGATAAGGAGTCCAAGAAACTGGACTACTCCGGGCGGAAAGTCTGTGCTGCTTCCTCCCTAGGTCTTCATCAGGCCAGCTCGGCCGTTCTGATGGCACACTTTTCACACGCCCTTTTGGGCTCCCTATATGAGGTGTTTCCTCATCTCCTGGCTGACCTTCAGACGACGGTCAAGCAGGTGCGGGATCAGGGAAGGGCGGTGGCCAAACAGCAGTTCCAAACGTCCTTGGACATCGCTGACTCGTGTGCCTGGTCAGTAGTGGCTACAGTGGCCATGCACTGCAGAGCTTGGCTGTGGATCTCCACTTTTACAGTTGATACCCAGCACAAGCTGGCAGACGTTCCCTTCTTGGGTACCAACTTGTTCGGTCCCGGGGTGGAGGGTCATCTGCAAAGGATCGAGAAGTCCAGTGCCACCTTGGACTCGGTCATGTCTGCCCAGAAGGACAAGGGCCGCCAGCAGTAGCGTAAGCCCTTTCGGCCTTCAGCCCCTGTGGCATGTCCGGCCCAGCAACACCAGCATCAGGGCCAGCAGGCTCGCATTTGACACCCCAAAGCCAAGCCTGCAGCTTCCTCCAGCAGGAAGCCAGGAGGGAAAGGTCCACGAGACTCCTCGGCTGGTCCTTCCTCCAAGCCTGCCCAATGACGGGTTGAGGGTTGTCTCCCCCAATCTCGTCATTTCTCCCTGGGTTCCCCCCGTGGGGGGATTGCTCCGCCACTTCCTTTCCACCTGGTCCGATATCACCACGGACCGCTGGGTGCTGGAAGTGGTAGGAAAGGGTCTGCCTCTGGAATTCGAGCAGTCCCCACCCTATCGAGCCGTCGCCCCACAGGGGGCTATGGGGTCCACAGTGCCTCTATCAGCTCGTCAAGCCGACATTGCCCTGCTCCTCCAGAAGGAGGTGATCAGGGAGGTGGCGGATCCTCCTTCAGATCCAGGGTTTGTGTCCAGGTACTTCCTGGTCCCAAAATGGACGGGGGGCTGGCGCCCCATTCTAGACCTTCATGACCTGAACAAGTTCCTAATGTCTCAAACTTTCAGGATGGCCACTCTGGCTCAGGTCATTCCATCCTTGGAATGAGGCATGTGGTTCTGTTTCTCCGGACCTCCAGGACGCATTCTTTCACGTCCCAATCCGTCCGTCCCACCAGCGATTCCTCCGCTTCAGAGCGGAGGGATCCCTTTATGAGTTCCGGGCCATGCCCTTCGGCCTCTCTCCAGCTCCCAGGGTCTTCACCAAATGCACGGCAGTGGTGGCAGCATTCCTGCGGCACCGAAGGGTCCGGGTGTACCCTTACCTGGACGACTGGCTGATTGCAGCCTCCTCCAGGCTGGAGGTGGAGCGGTCCAGGGATCTGGCCCTCCAGATCTGCTCTCAGATTGGCCTCCTCATCAACGAGGCCAAATCAGAACTTGTGCCAACGCAGGTGATTCAGTTCATCGGGGCAGAACTCGACTCTCTCTGAGCCAGAGCACGGCTCCCGGCGGACAGGGCCGAGGTTCTTTCCTCCTTTGCCCAATCATTTCTGGTTGGGCAATTTCGCCCTGCCTGGGCAATCCTGCACCAGCGTGGTCTGTTGGGCCCGCTGTCACATGCGTCCCCTGCAATGGGGGCTGGCCAGCCAATGGTCACAGCGCTCCTGTCCTCTGGACCAGCCAGTGATAGTGACCCAGGACTTGGGGAACGCTCTCCAGTGGTGGATCGTTCCAGCTCATCTGCAAGAGGGTATCCCGTTTGTCCGCCCAGAGCCGACGGTTACTCTAACGACCGACGTCCCTCTGATGGGTTGGGGTGCCCATCTGGGGGAGCTCAGAGCACACGGCCTCTGGTCCCCTCAGGAGTCTCGATGCCACATCAACCTGCTGGAGCTTCGAGCGGTCCGACTAGCCCTCACCGCCTTCGCTCCGTTTGTACGGGGTCAAGTGGTCCAGGTCTCGATTGACAACACCACGACCATGTACTACCTAAACCGCCAGGGTGGGATGCGCTCCTTGCCTCTGTGCAAGGAAGCTCTCTGCACTTGGTCTCTCGTGAGCAGACTGGAGGCAGAGCTCCTAGCCATCCATGTGGCAGGAGCCTCCAACACTCTGGCCGATGCTCTAAGCTGAATAGGTGCTGCATCTCACGAGTGGTCTCTCCTGCCGGAGGTAGTACAAGATCTGTTCTCCCACTGGGGCACACCTCAGGTGGACCTGTTTGCCTCCAGGAGAATACGAAGCTGAGACTGTTTCATGCTTGCCCTCCTCAGCAGGGCTCGCTGCAGGGAGGATGCCTTCTCGAGGCCGTGGACCCCGGGCCTCTTCTACGCCTTCCCCCATTTCCCTTGATCCACAAGGTGCTTCTCAAGGCGAGGAGGGACAAGGCGCAGGTGATTCTGGTAGCCCCAGACTGGCCTCGCCAGTTCTGGTATCCAGATCCCCTCAGCCTCAGCTCCAGGCTCCTGAGGCGGCTCCCAGCCTGCCCGGACCTGATCTCAGTCAACAAGGGGAAGGTACTCCACCCGGACCTTCAATCCCTGCACTTGACGGCCTGGTTCCTGAGTGGCTAGAGTTCCAGGCCTTGGGTCTTTCCGACGAGGTCCTCGATGCTGTTGAGGCATCCCATAAGGAGTTGACCAGGAAATGTTATGCCTTCAAATGGAAGAGATTTTCCATTTGGTGTCAGGATAAGTGGATGGACCCTTCCTCCTGTTCCTTGGCTAGCATTCTGGACTACCTGTGGTCCCTTTCTCAGCTAGGGCTTCGGTCAGTGACCCTTAAGGTGCACCTGGCAGCCATCTCTGCTTAACGGGCATCAGTCGGTGGCGCAGGAGAAGGTGGTTGGGTGCTTTTTCAAAGGCCTTGATCACATATCCTCTCCGGTGTGAGAACCTCCACCACCGTGGAATCTGCTGCTGGTACTGGCTAAGCTTATGGGCAAGCCATTCGAACCTATGCACAGGTGTGATATTTCTCACCTGTCATGGAAGACCGCCTTCTTGGTGGCTATCATGTCAGCCAGAAGGATGGGAGAGCTCCAGGCACTTTCTATCGAGTTTCCTTATCTGGTCTTCCACAGGGACAAGGTTGTCCTGCGCTCCCACCTGAAATTCCTTCCGAAGGTGGTGACTCTGCCGGTGTTCTACCCCAGTTACACCTCGGAGGCTGAAAATATAGGCTCCATACTTTGGACCCTAGAAGAGTGCTCGCTTATTATAAGGAGCGGACGGCTGAAGTTCGGGAGAGGTTCGCCAGCTGTTTGTCACCTACGCTGAAGCCGCACCTGGCAGACCTGCAGCCAAGCAGACGATAGGTAGGTGGGTCACCTCCTGCATAGATCTCTGCTACAGGTTGGCGGGCATGGTGCCTCCCAGAGGGATAAGAGCTCATTCTACCTGCCATACTGCTGCATCGGTGGCTGCTTTGAGGGACATCCCTATCCAGGAAATCTGCAGGGCTGCTACCTGGAAGTCAGCACAAACCTTCATTACCCCCTACCACATTGACCTTGAGTCGCGCTGGGATGCTGGTTTTGGGACCTCTGTTCTCCAGTCCTTATTTCCCAAGTAGGGGGTGCGCGCCTTGCCTCCCTCCTCCCGGAAAACTGCTAGGAGTCTGCCAGTAAGTGTGGATTGAACAACATATCCATGTCCCTAGAAATGCAGGTTACTCACCTCTAACAGGAGTTCTAGGAATGGTATATGTTGTTCATCCACATAACCCACCCGATCTCCCCAGCTTCAACGTGCAATCTGGCTTCCAGTGGGCTAGATCCGGTGTCATGGGGCGGAGCTGAGAGTTTTACCACCCAGGTGGGTGGGAGGAGCCAGCTTGAAGACCTTCCGGCAAGATTTAAAGCGGCAAGGAACCTGCCAGTAAGTGTGGATGAACAACATATACCATTCCTAGAACTTCTGTTACATGTGAGTAACCTGTATTTTTTCTATATTTAATTTGTAGTTAGAAAGAACACTGTATTCTTATATGGTTTTCAGAATGGCTTTTATAGAAGTACCTGGGTTAGAGATGTGTAACAAAATATTGTCTGCAAAAGCCGAGATCTTGAGTTGGGCTTTTCCACAATTTAATACCCGGTGTTAATGGATTTGCATTTAAGAAAAAGAGTAAAGGCTTTAAATATAAATTAAGTAGTATTGGGGATAACAGACATCCCTGTCAAGTTGCACAATGAAGTTTAAATGAATTAGAGAGTAAGCCGTTGCAATATAATCTAGCAGTGGGAGAAGAATAAAGAATTTTTAACCAATTAACACAAGTTTCTGGAAAGCCAAATTTAAGAAGAGTAAGAAAAAGGAAATTATGGTTCACCCTATCAAATGCCTTCTCCGTGCCCAGGGACACCAGCACCATTGGAGTGCTGGAGCTCCTGGACACAGAGAAAATATGAGCGAGCTTTCTAATGTGGTCCGAGGCTTGTCTGTGGGAAATAAAGCCCACCTGTTCTCTCTAGAGTAATGGATGCCAAACATTTTTTATTCTTTGTGCTAGAGCAGAAGTAATAATTTTAATATCATAGTTTATTAGAGAAATTGGTCTATAATTCTCAATCTTATTTTTTGGTTTATTGGGTTTAGGGATCAGAATTAAAAGTGTTTCCAAAACCAAGATTTCACCAATTCCGTTTTCCAAAATAAAGTTGTAAAACTCCTGCAGAAATGGGATAGACGACTGTTTAAAGGTTCTGTAAAAGTTGGCCATGAGCCCATCCGGTCCTGGTGATTTATTTATAGTTTTCTATTGCTTCCTCAATTTTGCTTTGTCTTATAGAAATAGATGTCATTAGCCTGATCCAGCATTAATTTTGGGCAGATAAATTTCTTCAGATATTCCTGTATCTCAGCAGATGAGGGAGGATTACTCATATGACCATATAATTGGAAATACTATTTGAAACAATTCTGACTCAATATCTCTTGGGTCTGTGTTAACTTCTTTAGAGTCCTCTATAAATATCGATTCTCTATATCTTGACGGTTCTTGGTGTTTAAGCTTGTTTACTAATAATTTACTGGATTTATCTCCCAGGTCTATGTACCTGGCCTTACTCTTCAAAATAGTAAACTCTGCCTTCTCTTTAGTGAGGGAAATTATTTGGTTTTGTACTTGCACAGCTCAGGCTTTTCTTGCTCAGATAAAGAATGGTGATCTTTGTTTTCTACAAATTCTGTTTTTGAAGAGAGCAGCTGTATTTTTTCAGAAGTTTGTTTCTTTTGCTTTTTTGCAAACCTAATGAAATCCCACCTAATATAACATTTAAAAGCTGCCTAAATAGTGTCTTTGAAAAAGTTATTAATTGAGAGGTTGATGAATTTAATAATATATTCTTACCTAAGAAGAGGATTGTTTAGTCTCCAGATAGATTATCTTGGGTAAAGCAGTGATATTGAAATTTGAAGGTCTATCAAGAAGTGATCAGAAAGGGATTTGCCTAGTATCTGAATTCTGACTTCACTAGTCCAAGACTTGGAAATAAAAAAAAGAAATCTACACACAAAAAGGAATTATAGCTGGCCCAGTGGTGCTGAGGGTTGAGGCGCTGGATGCTATTCCTCGCACCACGCCTGCGACCCGGGTTCGCTCACGGACTCTGGTCGTCGGTGGTTGGCAGGGGAAAGGAGGATTGAGCGTCCCAACGGATGCACTCCTCCTTTGGGATGGATTACCAGGGGTGCTGTACGCACCCGATGTCCCTGGGGGCCGGTGGGAGCACGGCTTTCATGGGGCATTGGCGGCTTCAGAGGGCTGGAGTCGGGGAGGGGAGGATGTTGTTGGGCACTTGGCAGGCATGCGTCAGCACGCACTTGCCTGAGCCAATGTCCTCAGGGGAGGGGGGGACGGGAAGGGAGAAAAGCAGAACTATCCTCAGCGGGCCTAGATGACGGCCATTCCACACCATCCAGTCCAGGAACCACGAGCAGACCCCTACTATGCAGGTGCTCCACAGAGGTAAGAGGGGAGAAAACGGAGTTACTGAGGCACTCTAGGGGGCAGACTCAAGGTCAAGGAGGCATGGATGGCATGAACAATGTCTGAAGGAGTGGAACGCTGAGGGTGAGAAGTAGGAATAAAAAGAAAGTATTAAAAAAAAAAAAGAATTATGAACCGGGGAATAAAACGAAAATGTTTTAATTTCTGGATTTAAAGATCTTCCCTTGTCAGTCTTCACCATTCATTACTGCTTGGGTGTAAGCCAGAGGCACACACCCACCTCGGGAGCCCCCCTCCCAGAGGAGTCGGGGCCACCCCAGTGACGCATCTGGTGATGCGTGAGTGGCGGCCGTTAGGTGCCGCAGACACCTCCTCCTCCATCCCAGTTCTGTTTCTCCTGTCATCGAGGTTGCACCAGCTGCGCATGTGAGAGTTTTTGGTACTGCGACATAGGCCTAGTTCGTCGTGCAAATTGACTCCTTAATCCCGGTTTGTTTTTTCCTCAACGCCGTTGACTCCGGTAAGTGCATTCCATTCTTTTTCGATGGTGCCGGGAGCTTTATTTTGTTTTAGGTTATTTTCACATCATGTCCGGTTTGGGAGCTAAGCGAAAGTCGAAAGCAGGCCATGCTCCTATGCGTCGGTGCTCCTGTGGCCGGCAGTTTTCCGTGACGGACCGGCATGATGTCTGCCTTCGGTGTCTGGGACCTAACTGTGACATGGACAGATGTGACTCCTGTTTCTCGATGGACTGCCATGTTCTCGAAGTCTGCATGTTCATAATCGCCAAGGCCCTGCCGACGTTTGGAGGATGGCGTCGCTCTCGGGTCTTCCAGGCCAGGTCTTTAGGCTCTTCCTCTGGGTCCCCTCCCAGGCCTATATGATCTGGAGAGGAGGAGGTCTCCTCGGCTTCTAGTCTTGCCAGGGAGGAGACCTCTTTTGTGGTGTTGGGGGAATGCCGTGGCCCCTTCCGGGGCTGCGGTGGGGACACTGCCTCGGCACTCACCTCTTCAGAGGTGCAGGCTCCCCGAGTGTCATTTCCCATGGCTGCCGGGCCCGGCATGGGTGGACCCTCAATGCCGCTTTCCGGCGCCATCTCGGATCCTGGTGCCACCTGCAGCGCTGGTGATCGCGGTGGTGCCGCTTGTGGCACCAGTTTGGCTCTCAGCGGCGCCATGGGCCCGGTCGACTCCGCTGGCAGCGCAGTGTCGGGTCCTGGCACCGAGGGCAGTGCCGGGGACTGTTCTGGAGCTGTGGGTGAGTCGTTCGCAGCGCTGTTTCTCAGGGGACTCATGGGGTGGCCAGTATTGAGGTCCTTCTAGTCGCCTCTTCCTCGGAAGCAGACGTCTCAGATGTGGACCCTTGCTGGCTCCCCGATTCCTCGGGATCAGAGTCCTCTGTGGGACAAGGTGTCAAGTGGCCCAGCGTTCCCATTCCTCAGTCTCCACAGCAGTCTTCTTCTGAGGACTCTCAGGCTGGGAGTGGCCTGGGGTCATTGGGAGGGGACGACGTGGGGGTTGAGGAGGGGTCTGTTCGCCCAGAAGGGGCTGTAGCAGCTGCCGTCTCTGGTGCTGCTGCGCCCTCTCAGGGTGAACTAGGGGCCTTGTCTTCTGGGGGCTCCCCTCAGAAATCCCAGGATCGATGGGCTCTGTTGCTGGCGTCGAGGAGGAGGGCCTCCTCTGATTTTGAGGGGCTGGGGTGAGGCACGTTGAGTTTCGCCTGCTGCTCCTCGGGGTGTGGGTATGTGCTGTAGTGCCAAGCCCCGCCTCTCCCTCTTAGGCTCGAGGGACCCCTCCGGTGGTGTTGCTTGCTGTGGGCTGCCCTTCTGGATCCTTGCAACCCTAAGTACGTCACAGGGGATGATACCCTTCCAGGCTCTTCCAAGATTTGCATCCCCAGGGTTTTGTTCTTTGACCTGGTTTGTTATCTGGGACCCTGCCAGCCCAGGCTCCGTTCCCCGAATTTCAGAGCCTGAGCAGAGGTCAGTTGCCTCTTCATAGATGCCCTACTCCCATTCCTCTGCAGCCACCACCCTATCTCCTGGGCCATGTCGGTCCTGCGGGTCCGTTATCCTGGGAGATGTTCAGAGGCACTGTGGCGGCCTTCCCCTCATATGTTAGATGTATGCATGAGTGGGTGTTTCGCCTGTCCCCACCACCGCAGGAGTCTTCTGGACATTCAAGCTCCCCATCCTCCTTGTCTCCCTCCTCGGAGGGAGAGGAACCCTCTGCTCACCTCTCTTCGGATGCTGATTTCACTGAATATCAGCGCTTCCTTTCGAGGATGGTTGTGGACCTCCATATCTCCTTTGTTAGGTGAGACAGTACTGAACAGGAGACGCATGAATTCCTTGGTGAATTGAGTGCCGAACATTTGGTGGTGCCATCCTGGTCTGTTCCTTTCCAGGAGGCGTCTACCCATTCCTGGCAGCCTCCAGGCTGACCCTACCCCAGCCCCGGCAGACTGCAGGAGGAGGTATTGTGCCCCATCTGAGTCCCTAGGTTCTCTTCCCAAACTGCCTTTGGGATTGGTCTCCCTAGAGATTCCTCCTGGGCGGTGTCGCCTGGCGCACGACTGACCACCGGACTTGGATTCTCTTCAGTTTGACCAGTTGGGGCGAAGAGTGTTTTCTTCCTCTCATGCGATACTGTCTATCGCATCACATCAGGCACACCATGATGCCTACAACAGGTATCTATGGTTGATGCTATCTCAGCTTCTAGCATCAGTGCCTGACACGGAGCAATCTAGACAGGCCATTGCCCTCTCTGCTATAGGCCTGGAGCTGGCAAGGCACCAGGCAAGGGCATCTTATGATGCCAATAAGGTGGCTGCCAGGCTTGCAGGGACAGTGATCTGCATTAGGCGGACAGCATGGCTTTGTCTATCAAGATTGTTTCCCCTGGCCTAGCGTAGGGTGATTCGCTCCGCCTTCCGGGGACCTGTCTTTTCTCCACCAGGGCTAGGAGGCTTCTGCAGGGGTCTCCTCGTTTCTGGGGGACACCTCCTAGTTGTCCTCAACCTTAGGCTTCTCGCCTGATTAGCCTAGGGTCTCTCCCCTCTGCTTTCCACCAGCATGAGGCTGAGGGTCTTGTTCCCTCAGGGTTTCTCTTGCCCCCCCACCCCCGCTTGGCACTCACCCAAGCAGTAATGAATGGTGAAGACTGACAAGGGAAGATAGGAAAATTACATACCTACCGTAATTCTTGATCTTCTCTTGTATCTTCACCATTCATTACTATCTCCTCCACCTTCCTTAAGGGCCTCCTACTTCGGAGTCTCCCTCTCCCTGCTCATTCTTTCTCTCTTCTTTGTTAGTCTTTAAGCCCCCCCCCCAAAAAAAAAGTACTATCTTGATTTTTCCATTCTTCTCTGGATGGATCCTATTTCCTGAAGGTAGGGGGGGACGAGTAGGATTTATTTCTGTCCTGAGGGAACTCTTTCTGATTGCCCCTAGGGGTGGCCTCTTGGCTCTTTCTTAGCCATGTTGTTCAACTCACAGTTAAAGAGACTGTCCCTCCAATGGCTCTGTCCCCTTTTTCCAGGTTCCCTCTGGCAGGTCTTAATCTTCTGTTGTCTCAGCTTCTGCTGGTTGGTGCTGTCCTGGCACTTCAGTTACCTAGAGCTGATGTTCTTGCCTTGCCTTCGGGGAGTCCGATTGAGTTCCCTCTCTATCCTTTACGTAAGGGGGTGCCCTCTGTAGAGCTCACCCCCTCCCTACACACATCTGTGTTAGCACTTAACAAGGTGCTAGGGGGCTTCTTTTCCCCTTCCTAGTTGGGCGCTCTCTTTCCAGAACAGAATTTCTGCCTTGGCAGTCTGTGAGCTGTCAGCTAGAGTTTTAGGGGTCGGGATCATGGGAGGCTAGAGAATCTGCCCTTTGTGTCCAATCTGTGCAAGTGGTTCGGTTGAGCCTTCTCTTCAGTCCTATTAAGTGGGATCCTTGCTCCCTTGTTTTTGGTTCCGAGCTTATAAGCCTTTAAATCAACATCTCAATGGACAGAGTTCTCCCCTCCCACATCCCTTATTCTCTTCCCTTTCTTCTTCTTCTTCCCTTTTCTCCTTTTCTTTATCTGTTCCTCACTTGGAGCCGCCCCAAAAGTGAGGCCCTGCGGTCCCTTAGGGTAGGCATTTCCTTCTTTTTTCTGTCCTCTAATGGCTTATTCATTTTTCAGTTTATATTCTTTCCTTTCTCTATCCCTCGGCCTCTTGCCTTGCTCGAACTGGGATGGAGGCGGAGTCTGTGGCCTAACAGCCGCCCAAGCATCACGTGATGCGCCACCTCGGGCGCGCTGACTCTCTGGGGAGGGGACCTCCACATGGGTGCGTGCCTCCGGCTTACACCCAGGCAGTAATGAATGGGGAAGATACAAGAGAAGATCAAGAATTACGGTAGGTACATCATTTTCATTTCTTCATGGATCCTCTAAAAGCACATATATTCAGTAAGTCTTTAAGTGCCAGAATATCTGGCTGAAGTGTTAAATTTGTGGGGTTAGATGTAATACAGGGTCTAAAGGGATATTCCAGTCCCCTCCGAGCAAGATCCTATATGTTAAGAAAGGGAATAAGACAGTGAGAAACCTCATTAAAAATAGAGGTTTTAACATTTGGTCCATATATGGAATCTATAACTATTTTTGTTTGATTAAATTTCCCTAAAATGATAATATAGTTACCTTCTGAATCTTGAACTGTCTGTATAGGGATAAAATTCAAAGATTTATTTACCAAAATAGCTACACCAGTCTTCGAGGTTTAATATCCTGCACCAAAAATCTGGGTATAACCAAAGTTTTTAAGAAGATCCAGTTCTGAGGGTAATAAATGTATCTTGTAGAAAGACCAGATTATATCTCAGTGAATGTATATAGTGAATAAGTTTCATTCTTTTAACTCTGAGACAAAGACCTTTAACATTCTAAAAAGCCACTTTGAATATAGTTGACATCAGAACCTTTCCTGTGGAGGTATTATTTTCGGGTTGAAAGAGTTGTCTCATTTACACAAAAAACCTGTTCCAGTTCCTTATAGGCCAAGTTCCCCCCTACCTCAAAGACCCCCTCCTCAACAATATAAAACCTATTAGAAACAGTGACCTACCAAAATGTAAAAGTAACTCCAACTAACTACACCTCCCCCAGTCCCAAAGACTGAACTCTTAAAATAATTTTAACAGTGATGAAGTCAGTCTGAACTCCCCTAAATCTCCAACCTTTTGAGGGATGGTATTATCTCACTGCTAAAACCAAAATAGCAATTACATTTTCTCTACATATTAAGGGGGAGGGGTAATAAAAAATAAATGTATGTGTAACCCCTAGATGGCGCTATCCCAGGGGCTACTACCCCTGCCTGATTTGCCACTAACAGGTTGAGGGGCCTGGATCCAATGGCGGGTGCCTCCACCCAGAGGTCAGGGTTTGCAATAGTTAAACTAACTTGGTCACAGCCCTCTGGGACACTGCAACCCCCTTCTTCCCACTAGTGGCCCACACAATATATCAGAATTACCTTCACAGTATACACTTACCCCCAGGTCTGGTTCCGCACTGGGACCTCCTGTGAAATGAGATACAGTGCAACAATCACAGTACAGTACTTTAACATAGACAAATACCTCAGGCAGTATAACTTTGCTGAAACAAGCAGCTCTGATTTATTTAGGGGATATAACAAGGACAGGGGAAATCAGGTTAATTAGCTTATCACTTTAATAATCCACCATGGCTCTGTGCACAGGCCTATCCCTATAATGTTACTGTCCCTGGGTACCCAAGCCCTAGTGGCTAGTCCAAACCGTGGCAGCTGGTAGGGGCCCTTCACACAGAGAAAGAGAATTAAACAGTCAGCAGTACAGTAATTCCATTTGGATTTAATGTGGCAATTCAACAGGGAGCGACCTGAATTAGTACTCACGACTTCCAAATAAGATAGGGTCCTTCAATGTCAGCAGGGCTCACTTGAGGTGCACAAACCTCTTCACACATCCATATAAAGAAAGCACTATACCAGGCAGGCTGCATCTGTATCCCGATCGCATTACTGCACAATACCCGGGAGAACACACAGCAGATTCAGTTCTGACAGACCGAGTGTAATTTTCAGCAATTCCTCCAGTCTTCTACAGGGTGAGCCTGGTTTCTACTCTTCAGAGATCCTTTGATTCTTTTCACAGGACGGATTCAGTCCCAACAAGCTGCAGACCGAATCCTGGGCCTTACACACGCTTTTTTGACTAAACTGCACACTGAAAAGCACAGGGCTCCTTCCTTCTTCACTGCCAAAGCTCAACTGAAACTCCAACCTGACTAAAAACGGCACCTCCTTTGAGTTCCTCCCAGTTCTTGACTGGATTGGCTGTCACTCACAATAGACTGCTGCTGTTGGTCCAAAAAAGGTGCTGAAGTCTAAACTACATCTCCCAGAGTCACTGCCCATACAATCCTCTTGTGGCTGGCTCAGATTATGAGTCCAAGTTCTGATCTATTCAAGGCACCATTTTAGAGCTAGCTTACCCCACACTGATTGGTCCAGTTCAGCAGTTCAAAACTAGAATGGGGAACTAGCAGACACAGTTCTGACTGCAAAGAAAGCAGGTTAGACAAACTGTAATTTCATTATTACTCTAAATAATTTCTGGCAAACAGTTACATCTGTCAGATAGGTTCCCTTTGCACTCCTAGTGACTGCAAAAATGAAGTGAATTGGCAGCAGCTTGAGTGGTACTCAATCAAAGAAACACACAGTCCCCCATACAAACTAATTATGTCTGCAAGCAGACAGCTCTTAAAGAGACAGTACCAGAGGTTCTAAAAAACACTCACTGATAAATGGCTTAAATGCCAAACACCATTCAGGCTTGGAGCATTCAAGCAAGCTCCTGGAAGTCTTTTGGGAACCCCCATTTGCAGGGGGGTTACATATGTAACTCTACCCAGTTCTATCTAGGAGATAACAGTATAATTTGAATTTGTAAAACTGATAAATTAATCCATTGTTTCCCGATTTATTTCACAACTGATGTGAGGATGTTTTGTAAAAAATAAAAACCTAAGGTTTTGTCATAATATTGTTAAAATATAACCCAGTGTCAAACCTTAATGACAAACCTCCCTACGCCAGAAAGTTGTTCAAAATACAGTATTTCTAATAATCGATTGGAAGGTAAATAACAGAATAACTCTTAATATCTTATTTCTAAGAATTTCCACACTACTTCCAAGGTTAATTAAATCTGTCAGTTCACATAAACGTATTTCTTACCCACGCAAGCAAGTCTTAATATAGATTTCAAAGGCAAATAATTTCTAACCGTAGGTGAAAATAAAGACATTACATTGAAAACAATCCTACAAATGCACTTTCAAAATTAGAATCCAGGTGAAGAAACCTGACCAAGTTTCCTTTGTACATTAAAAAGACTTATGAATGTCTTATAGCTACTATTATCAGTCAGTTATTAGCTACATTAAAAAAAAAACAAAATAAATATAAGTTCTAGGGACATGGATATGTTGTTCATCCACACTTATTGGCAGGTTCCTTGCCACTTTAAATCTTGCCGGAAGGTCTTCAAGCTGGCTCCTCCCACCCACCCGGGTGGTAAAACTCTCGGCTCCGCCCCATGACGCCAGATCTTCCTTACCTCTTGGAAGCTCAGGTTCCTTCCTTAGCGCTCTGCGTTCTAGACTGGATCCTAACTCTTCGGTTCATCCGAAACTAGTTTTGAAGTTTTCTAAACTTCGGTCTTCATTATCCCTCGCAGCTGCGATGGACAAATCGTTCCCTGGCTTTCAGAGGTGCCCTTGCGGGCAGAAAATGTCCAGGACGGATCCGCACTCCAAGTGCGTCTACTGCCTCGGCCTAGACCACGACCCGCAGGCCTCCGAGTTGTGTCGCCATTTTCGCCACCGTCCTGGAGGACCACGCTGCCCGACAGCTCGTGCCCCAAGAAGTGTTACCCTGTAAAATCCAAAGAGGCTCACATGGTGTCCATGGGGCGGCTGGCTTGGCTGAGCAGCTCGAGCATATGATCGCCCTTGAGGAGGAGGGGGCCCAGGCCGCATCCACCTGCTCGCCGCGTGCATTTATCCCGCCTCTCTGAGTTCCTTTCTCTGCTCGCTCAAGGAACTTTGCCAGTCCCTTTCCACGAGGGAGAGGCCATCGGACATTCCTCTCGCCCAAGAAGAGGGAGTCGAAGGGTAAGTCCCACCGTCGGCGTTTGTGGGAGCGGGAGAGGTCTCCTTCCCGGACAGCCGACCGTCGACTTCGGTCAAGGTTGCGGCTCAGGCCGCTGGCTTCACGGTGTCCCCATCAGGCCAGCCTGCCGATTCACCCATCGATGCAGTCGAGATATTCCTCGACCCGTTGGACGGGTTGTCGACTGGTGAAGCCGACAACTCCTCTTTGCCGGTTCCCCCAGTGGAGACCGAGGATCTGCCTGCGCCTTCGGGCGGCAGTCCCCGGTTAAAGTGTCCGAGCCAAGGGAATAGTGGGTGTCCCCTGCTTCTTCCCAGGGCCGGCCTCGGTTACACCGAGGGTCTCGGTCTCGGACTTCATCTCAGTCAAGCTGTTCCCGATGACATTGGCGGTCTTGGCACCGAAGTAAGCGGCGACACAGTTTCTCCTCATCCTCCTCCTCGGATGAGGAGAGGCTTCGATGCAGATTGCGTCGGCGTTACGAGGAGCTTATGTGGCAGCAGTTACTGTTGTCTGGGAGTAAATCAACCCCGATTCATCCCCCGGCCATCAAGTGGCTGTCACCCGAACGGCCGAAGCAACCACTCGCCGCAGTCAAGATGCCCATTTCCGGGCCAGTTGTTCGGCTGAAACTAGCTGCCCCACCGATTGTGGTGGAACCTCCACCTCCACAACCGAAGTCTGGGGCACCGACCAAGGATTCTCGGTGGGGTCATGGCCTGCCCCACAGGTTGTCGGTCACCCTCACTCCTGACCATCCCCGGCAGGTGGAGGGTGGCTCAGGCCCGAGGCAGCTCTTCGCAGACTCTTCGGAGTCCGATGACGACTCCTCCCTGTTCTCCAGGCAGGTCGACCTGGAGTCCTCCAGGGGCCGGTCATTGGACGATAGCCCATCGTCCTTCTTGGGTCTTCTTTGGCTCATCTCGGACTCTACCGGGATGCAGCTCAAGCCTGTGTCCAAACGGGCCATGTATCCCCTGACGGAGGTACTAGACCGAGGGGATTCATCTACAGAGGCCTTCCCTGTGGCCATTGTTGGCCCAGCCTTGGAGCTTTGGCAGCGGCCTGCTTCCTGTCCTGTGCCCTCAGCCAGGATGGCCAGGAAGTATGCGGTCCCTACTGACTCTTTGCCCGGTTTCTCGGAGCACCCCTCTGCCGAGGGGTTAGTCACCGACAGCGTCTTCCAGCGTTCCGGAAACACTTGGGACGTGGATAAGCCCCCCGACAGAGTCCAAAAAGCTGGACTATGCCAGGTACAAGGTGTACGCTGCGTCCTCCCTCGGCCTCCGACAGGCCAGCTCGGCTGTGTTGATGGCACACTTCTCCCACGCCCTCATGGGCTCCCTGGATGAGGTCATCCCTCATCTCCCAACCGACCTGCAGACCACGGTCCGTCAGGTGCAGGACCAGGGTAGGGCGGTGGCGAAGCAGCAGCTTCAGACTGCTCTGGACATTGGTGATTCCTGTGCCAGGTCAGTAGCGGCCGCGGTGGCCATGCGCCGCAGGGCATGGCTGAGGATATCCACCTTCACGGCAGATACCCAGCACAAGTTGGCGGATGTCCCCTTCTTGGGGTCTGACCTCTTTGGCCCTGGAGTGGAGGGGCACCTCCAGCGGATCGAAAAGTCCAATGCCACTCTGGACTCTGTCACCTCCGCCCAGAGGGACAAAGGCCGCCATCAGCAATAGCATAAGTCCTTTCGTCCTTCGGCCCCTGCGGCACAACCGGCCCAACAGCACCTGCAACAGGGCCAGCAGGCTCGCGCTTGGCATCCCAAACCCAAGCCAGCGGCTTCCTCCAACAGGAAGCAAGGAGGTAAAGGCCCAGGAGGTTCCTCAGCTGGTCCCTCCTCCAAGCCTGCCCAGTGACGGGTTGAGGGGTGTCGTCCCCAACCTCGTCACCCTTCCCTGGGTTCCCCCCGTGGTGGGGACGGCTCCACCACTTCCTTTCCGCCTGGTCCGCTATCACCATGGACTGCTGGCTGTTGGTAGGGAAGGGCCTGCCTCTGGAATTTGTGCAGACCCCTCCCTTTCAAGCTGTCGCCCCTCGGGGGGCCACGGGGTCCGAAGCCTCACTGTCGGCCCTCCAAGCCAATATTGCCCTGCTTCTCGAGAAAGAGGTGATCAGGAAGGTGGCGGATCCTCCTCCAGATGTGGGGTTTATGTCCAGGTATTTCCTGGTCCCAAAACGGACGGGGGACTGTCACCCCATTCTTGACCTGCACGACCTGAACAGGTTCCTAAGGTCTCGGAACTTCAGGATGGTCACTCTGGCTCAGATAATCCCATCCTTGGAACGAGGTGTGTGGTTCGGTTCCGTGGACCTCCAGGACGCGTTCTTTCACGTCCCGATCCGTCCGTCTCACCAGAGATTCCTCCGCTTCCGAGTGGAGGGATCCCTTTACGAGTTCCAGGCCATGCCCTTCGGCCTCTCCCTAGCTCCCAGGGTCTTCACCAAATGCATGGCAGTGGTGACAGCATTCCTGCGGCGCCAAAGGGTCCGGGTGTACTCCTACCTGGATGACTGGCTGATTGCAGCCCCCTCCAGAGCGGAGGTGGAGCAGTCCAGAGATCTAGCCCTTTAGGTTTGCTCTCAGATTGGCCTCCTCATCAACGAGGCCAAGTCGGAACTCATGCCGAAGCAGCTGATACTCTTCATTGGGGCAGAGCTCGACTCTCTTCAAGCCAGAGCTCGGCTCCCGGCGGACAGGGCCGAGGTTCTTTCCTCCTTTGCCCAATCATTTCTGGTTGGGCAATCGCGCCCTGCCCAGGACTTCCTGCGCCTCCTGGGCCTCATGGCAGCCTGCACCAGCGTGGTCCGTTGGGCCCGTTGGTACATGCGTCCCCTTCAGTGGGGACTGGCCAGCCAGTGGTCACAACGCTACGATCCATTGTATCAGTTGGTGACAGTGACGCAGGAAATGTGGAACGCTCTCCAGTGGTGGACCGTTCCAGCACATCTGCAGGAGGGCATCCCGTTCGTCCGCCCCGAGCCGATGGTCTCTCTCTATCGACTGACACATCTCTGATGGGTTGGGGTGCCCATCTGAGGGAGCACAGAGCGCACAGCCTTTGGTCCCCTCGGGAGTCCCAATGCCATATCAACCTGCTGGAGCTCCGAGCAGTCCGCCTAGCTCTCACCGCCTTCACTCCATTTCTACGGGGTCAAGTGGCTCAGGTCCAGACGGACAATACCATGACCATGTACTACCTAAACTGCCAGGGCGGGATGCGCTACTTGCTGTTATGCAAGGAAGCTCTCCGCATATGGTCTCTGGTGTGCAGCCTGGAGGCGGATCTCCTAGCCATTCACGTGGCAGGAGCCTCCAACACCCTGGCCGATGCCCTAAGCCTTATAGGGGCTGCGCTCACGAGTGGTCTCTCCTGCCGGAGGTAGTACAAGATCTCTTCTCCCATTGGGGCACTCCTCAGGTGGACCTGTCTGTCTCCAGGGAGAATGCGGCTGAGACTGTTCCATGCCCGCCCTCAGCAGGGCTCGCTGCAGGGGATGCCTTCTCGAGGCCAGGACCCCAGCCCTTTCACGCCTTTCCCCCCATTTGCCTTGATCCACAAGGTGCTTCTCAAGGCGAGGAGGGACAAGGCGAGGTGATTCTGGGCCCCAGACTGGCCCCGCCAGTTCTGGTATCCAGATCTCTTCAGTCTCAGCTCCAGGCTCCCAAGGCGGCTTCCAGCCCACCCGGACCTAATCTCAGTCAATCAGGGGAAGGTATTCCATCCGGACCTTCAATCTCTGCACCTGACGGCCTGGTTCCTGAGCGGCTAGAGTTCCAGGCCTTGGGTCTTTACGACGAGGTCCTCAACGTCGTTGAGGCGTCCCGTAAGGAGAAGACCAGAAAATGCTATGCCTTCAAATGGAAGAGATTCTCCATTTGGTGTCAGGTAAAGGGCCTGGACCCTTCCTCCTGTTCCTTGGCAAGCATTCTGGACTGCCTCTGGTCCCTTTCTCAGCAAGGGCTTCGGTCGACGACCCTTAAGGTGCACCTGGCAGCCATCTCTGCTTACTGGGCATGGGCCAGGAAGTGGTCGGTGGCGCAGGAGAAGGTGGCCTGGCGCCTTTTCAAAGGCCTTGATCACATTTCCCCTCCGGTGCGAGAACCTCCGCCTCCGTGGGATCTACTGCTGGTATTGGCGCCAAGCTCATGGGCAAGCCATTCGAACCAATGCACAGGTGCGATATCTCCCACCTGTCATGGAAGACTGCCTTCTTGGTGGCTATCACGTCAGCCAGAAGGATGGGAGAGCTCCAGGCGCTTTCCATCGAGTCTCCTTATCTGGTCTTCCACAGGGACAAGGTTGTCCTGTGCCCCCACCTGAAGTTCCTTCCGAAGGTGGTGTCGGAGTTTCACCTTAACCAGGTGTTGACTCTGCCGGTGTTCTACCCCAGTCACACCTCGGAGGCTGAATATAGGCTCCATACTTAGAAGAGCGCTCGCTCATTATAAGGAGTGGACGGCTGAAGTTCAGGGAGAGGTTTGCCAGCTGTTTGTCACCTACGCTGAAGCGCACCTGGCAGACCTGCATCCAAGTGGATGATAAGCAGGTGGGTCACCTCCTGCATAGATCTCTGCTATAGGCTGGCGGGCATGGAGCCTCCCAGAGGGATAAGAGCTCATTCTGCCCGCCATACTGCTGCACCGGTAGCTGCTTCCAGGGATGTCCCTATCCAGGATATCTGCAGGGCTGCTACCTGGAAGTCGGCACATACCTTCATTACCCACTACCACATCGACCTTGAGTCACGCCAGGATGCTGGTTTTGAGGCCTCGGTTCTCCAGTCTTTATTCCCTAAGTAGGGGGTGAGCGCCTTGCCTCCCTCCTCCCAGAGAACTGCTAGGAGTCTGCCAGTAGGTGTGGATGAACAACATATCCATGTCCCTAGAAATACAGGTACTCACCTGTAACAGGGGTTCTAGGAATGGTATATGTTGTTCATCCACAACTACTCGACCTCCCGGCTCGGCGCAAACCTGGTTCCAGCGGCTAGATCTAGGCCATGGGGCGAAGCCGAGAGTTTTACCACCCTAGTGGGTGGGAGCAGCCAGTTTGAAGACCCTTCGGCAAGATTTAAAGCGGCAAGGAACCTGCCAATAAGTGTGGATGAACAACATATACCATTCCTAGAACTTCTGTTACAGGTGAGTAACCTGTATTTACCCAGTAGGGTGAATCTCCATTTTAACCAAGATTCTATCTTATATTCGCTGAATAAGTAAAGCTAACTTATGTCTCCTTAAAGTAATTAAGGTATACTAATAACTCCTAGCTTCTATAACAAGCAACTGCATCCTAACAGGTTAATAAAAATGAAGTTCTATATGTAACTCGCAATCTGGGGATTTAAGGTTAAGTAAACATAAGTCCCTGAAAAAGAAAGTAGTAAAAAGAGCAGAAAATTCTGCCGATCAGCCCTTCAAGGAAGGAGAGGCGTATGCAGTCCAACCGCTTGCGTTGTCAGCAAATCTGCTTTTTTCTTAAACCGGAGAGCTCTATTTCAAGAACGTCTGACCTGGAGGGACCTGCGGGTCACTTATAATAATCATAATAATAAAACTTTGTTTATTAAGTACCTTTCAAGCACCAAGGCGTGTGCAGATGAATGATAAAATCAGGAAATACACACATAAAATCAAAGTAATCACAACAACCTCAAGCCATAAAAGCCTGGCTCCATAAATGGGTCTTGAGTTCCCACTTACAAGATTCCACAGTCGTGCATTCCCAAAGCCGGCGAGGCAGAGAATTCCACAGGGTTGGGGCTATAAACACAAAAGCCCGAGCCCCAGAAGATATTAAAATAACCCTCAGAACCTCCAGCAACCCCTCGTCAGCCGAATGGAGCTGTCGTACAGGGCTGCAAGGAATCAGAAGCTCTTTCAGGTAGTCGGGGTCAAGTCTGTGCAGGGCTTTGAAGGTCAAAAGACCTACTTTAAAGGTGATCCGCCACTGTATAGGCAGCCAGTGCAGTGCAGATCGTGCAGCACAGGGGTAATGTGTGACCTTCTGGATGCCCCTGTCAACAACCTCGCAGCAGCGTTCTGCACTAGCTGCAAGCGACGGATATCAACCCCAGGAAGCTCCACGTACAGGGAGTTGCAGTAGTCAAGGCGTGGACCAACACAGGTAAATCGCTGGACTGAACAAGGTGCTTCACCCTGGCAGTGTTCCTAAGATGGTAAAATGCAGACTTAATGACTGCTGACACCTGATGACGAAGGGTCAGCCCATTGTCAAGTACCACTCCCAGGTTATGCACCCGTTCAGAGGTAAAGATCTGATTCCCCCAAGAAATAAACCAGAGGGTTGATCAGACCCCAGCCCCTCTATCCCATGACCCGGGTCCACAACCATAACCTCGGTCTTTCTGGCGTTCAACTTTAACCAGCTCGAATTCATCCAGTCATGGATTTCAGCGAGGAAGCTATTAAATACCGAGAAAGCACTAACCTGGTCGGGGGCAGAAGACAGGTAGAGCTGGGTATCATCAGCATAACAGTGAAACCTCAGCCCATACTGTCTTACAGTGTCTCCGAGGGGCAGCATATACACTGCAAACAACATGGGGGAAAGCACCGAGCCCTGGGAAACACCACACTGCAACGAGAAAGGGTCGGAGGAATAAATCCCCAACACAACTCTCTGTGTTCTCCCCGATAGAAAAGATGAAAACCATTTGAGCACTGTACTAGACAGTCCACAGATGGACCTCAGGTGCTCAAGCAAAACCCCATGGTCTACAGTGTCAAAGGCTGAAGAGAGATCAAGGAGAACCAAGATAGAACTGTTTCTCCGATCTCTTGCCATCAAGAGATCATTGAGCACCCGGAGCAGAGCAGTCTCGCTACTATGCCTCTTGCGAAAACCAGATTGGAGAGGTTCGAAAATACTATGGTTGGTCAAATGGTCCTCCAGCTGGTTTGCCACTACCTTCTCAATAACCTTCCCAATAAAGGGAAGGTTAGAGATAGGTCTGTAGTTGGCAAAGATATCTGGGTCCAGAGAAGCCTTCTTCAAAAGGGGAGTCACCACAGCTTCCTTTAGGGTGCTAGGACACTCACCCAATTCCAAGGAGCACCAGATTATTTGAGCCTGAAATGGGCGCACAATCTCAACACAACCCAAAATCAGGGAGGTTGGACCCGGATCTAAACTACAGCACGTAGGGCGCATCCCCTGGATGATCTGCATAATATCCTCTAACATCAGCAGGTCAAAGGAACTCCAGGAGGCCGGGGGTACTATGACCAGACGCCGACCGACAGCTTCCCCCTTTGAGTGTGTCAGGTGGATCTCTGATCTGATGTCGGCAACCTTATTCGCAAAGAATTGAGTGATCTCATCACACTCCTTTTGTGAAAAAGCTCAATGGAGCTGGAGACAGGCTGGGTTGCACAGCCTGTCCTTGAACATTCTGGCTCAAGTGGTTCACCTCTGTTACCTCCCTGACCATCCATAATCTATCACACTGTTTGCAATGAACAACAGGTCTCATATTAAACCCCTATTTATTGGGGAAAACAAATAGGTGGGTCCCGGAACCATAGAACTGGACTCGTAGGTCCCAGGGTGCTTCCACTCTCCCAAACCTTGGCCTAGCCTGTGCTCATTCATTCTGTGAGGAATCTCAAAGCATGGGAGCTTACCCTATTTAACGGACCTGACCCCTCGGATTGTGGACTACAGTATAAGGAACCACACCCCGGCCATCTCATCGCCACTACTCCATTTTTATCAAACGGTCCTACTATATTCCCTTAAGATATGATCAAATGAAATTAAAATAAAGGGGGAGGGAAAGATCACCCTCTGATTAATAACTAAAACTCCCATAATTGTCAGCTCGTGTAAGTTTAACCTTTACGTCTTTGCAGTCACTTCAGCCTTGTTTCGCTTTTCAGAGCTTAATAGACCCCCCCAAAACATAACAGAGAAAGTCTTCATCTACAGAACTATATATCAGAGGTATTCCGAAAACCCTGCATCAAGACATAATCCTCTGTATATCCATCCAGACCAATAATAAAATGTCCAAAGAAAATTCAACCCCAGTTAGGCAACATATTTTAAAGGACGTCATATCCAGAATTCTGTAGACTATGGAATCTCTTCCGACACCGATTTTGGGGAGGAGATCCCCCAGAGGGAGCCCCTACTAGCATTTACCAAAGGAGAAAGAAAGCGAATTAACAGATTTGGTAAAATTAAATTTCCCCCATTGTCAGCCCTGAGGGTATGGAGAGCAGCTCCCTAGTGTTCAGACTATCCTATTCTTCATCATGAAGCTGCATTTTTTTAGATCGTTTAACTGAATCCTACTTATTTGTTGGCAATAACCAAATGAATACATAAAAGCAAAAGCTGAAACACAGTGAATTTAAACTCTTTTTAGAATATCTGAAATCAGTGTCAGCACTTGAGGTTCACTGTAGGGGTTCTTACATCGGATATGTGCCTAACCTTTTAGAAGATTCTAAAGGAAATTTAAAAGTCACCATCATGGAATATAAAACCATGTTGTCTCCCATACAAAAATAACATCATAGATCTCATAATTTAAATGAAATCGTTTAACACAGGGGCAAATGTCCATTGTAAGTCCGTTTCTAAATAAAAATTCACTCACAGCTCTTCAAAGTCCTTGTCACTGTTTCAAACTTAACCAGATCAGCATCTGTTTTCCACAGTGCTAAATATAAGAAAACAACTCGATTCCCTGATTTGTTCATTCTAAGTTTTGTTTAATATACCATCAAAATAGAAAGTCATTCACACCGACCACCCGGGTATAAACAAAGAGATCGGGGAACAGCCATGTGAGCTGTTGTGCTGCTTGTTCAGGAGAGTCGAAAGAGTAGGATTTGCCATCTTTTGAAATGGTAAGTCTGGCTGGGTATAACATCCTAAATTTAATCCGACTTGTATCAATTTGCTAACTATTGGAGAGAAGTTTCTCCTCCTTTGCCTTACCTCTTGGGGAAGATCTTGGGAGATACGAATCTTCTACCATCCCAAGATAGGTCTCGGACCTCTTTAGTCTTTTTTAAAACGTGTGATCTGTTCCAGTAGTTCAAAAACCTTATAATGAAAGGACGAGGTGGGTCTCCTTTAGCAGGTGGAGGTCGTAATGCTCTATGAGCTCTTTCAGTGATGTAGGAGACTCCATTAGGTGATTTCCCCGCAAGATTTTTACAAGTTACTTGCGCAAAGTGGAATGGATCCGACCCTTCGGAAGCTCCAGGGGAGCCCATAGGTCACCAAATTGTTTCTATGTGATCTTCCTTTCAGATCCTCTAATTTTGACTCCAGTTTAGACGATTTGTGTCGGATTGCTGGAAATTCCGGTTCTACTCTGTACCTCCAGTCTTCAACAGATGAGATCCTGGTTTCCGTGTCGGTAAGCCTTATGTTGATTTTATCTATGGCTCCCCTAGTGGATTCTGATTCTTCTACCAGCATGGAGATAGCCTCCTTTTTTTTTTTTTTTTACTTTCTGTTTATTAATATTTCAACTAAACATACAGATCCATATATCAGACTTCACATCAATGTCTAATACAGAGACCATCAAATAGTATAGGGAGTTACAGCCTAGACATTATAGTAACAAATGAGGGGGTGTTCCACATTAATAACATGTCCCAGTATAAGTCCTGCAGGAAAGCTGCACTCCACAAGAGCATGTGGTCAGTCCAAAGCAGAGAGTTATTCCAACCATTTTAAACTCAACATTCAGCATTGATTAGACCTTATCTCCAAACATTGTGAAATCTAAAATTGTAGCATCCCCCCAAACTCTCTTAACTATGTATTTATAATAGACTTAAACTTTATTTATAATAGAGTTAAACTTTGTTCAATCAATTTATCCGCCAACCTCCTACAGCAGAGAAATCAGACAGTCACCATGTTTATTTACCCCAAATTATAGCAAACCATGGGGATAACAAACCAGGGCTAAAATCCTTGCAAAGAACAGCAGTAGTAACTTTAATCAGTTCATCCCTCAGATTATTAGAAAGTCTTCCATTTCAGTTTAATTGAAAAAGAAACCTCTAGGCGCAAAAGTCCCCTTCAGCTGTCCCTCTCCTCCTGCTCCTCTGAATCTGTCTCACCCCATACCCTGACCCGAGAGGCCTTAAACGCTGCTTGAATCTTCTCCACTCTTTTGCTGGCCTCCATCGGGCCAGTGAATTGGAATGTATGCCCCTCCTTAATGGATTCTAAGATGAGCAGGCATTATTAATGGAGAGTACCCCACACCTAGTGACCTTAGCCTGGCTCTAACGCTGTCAAATTTTTTATGGTGAGCCCATGTAGCGTAGCTAGATCTGGAAAGATGTGCAGTGTTTGTCCCTCAAAATGCAAATGATCTGTAGATCGTGCAGCTCTCATAATCACTTCTTTGGTGACCGTGCTATCTGTGAAGAGCAGCACCATGCGAGGTAAGTCCCGCTGCGCATCTATTTATCTCGGGGAAATTCTGTAGGCCCTTACAAACCATTCTCTCAGCTCCGGATCCAGTTGTAGTGCCGCCGGTAACCACTTCTTTAGGAAAGAAATTAAATCAGGTACCTCAGCTTCTTTGGGGAGACCAACTAACCGAACATTTGGGGCTTGATTAGCATTTTCATGCGCCTCAAGTCGATAGCTAAGCTGGCTGTTCTCTTGGACGAGCTTCGCAGAGATATTCATTGCCTGTGTTGCGCTGCTTTCTGCCGACGAAGCTGTCTTTTTTTTTTTTTTTTTTAACTTCCTTCATGTTCAAGCTTTTCCAACATATTTGATGCAGTGTACAACAACACACGCAAGGCAAAAGTGTACAACAGAATATACATAGACAAACATAGGGCATTTGCTTAGTTAATTCACTTCAGTAATTACTCATGGACCAAGGGTGCAGAGGAAAAGGGGGAGGGAACAAGAGGTAGGCAGAACAGGAGAGAGAGACTAGTACAGGGAACACAGAAGACATCACTGATGATAACATCTTTTAAGTTAACCATATTAAATTTCCTGTAAGGGGTCTGTTTCCCAACCCCGGTCCTAAGGCACAAAGTCTGGTTTTATCGAGGGCAGATAAATCACCCACCTCCTCCATAATAATTTGAATTGTGATTGCCTTTTATTAATTATTGCCGTGAGGGCTTCCATCCTATATACTGAGATCATAATCTCGTGCCACTGAGAGAGGTCTGGGCTTTGTCCAGAAGGCCATTTTTTATTGATCGTCTTCTGGGCCGCCAAAAGGGCAATCTTTAGGAGTTTCACTGTATAGGAGTCCCTGTATCCTTTTGGAACATCAAAAGTAAAATATAAAGCAGGGCTCAATACCAGGTCAGGGCCAATAATAGCACATAAAGCCTGTTGTAGTTCCCCACATAACCTGGTCAGAACTGGACAATCCCACATTATGTGATTCGGTGCTACTGGGGAGTATCCACATCCCCTCCAGCATGCTAGTTCCTGATGTTCCTGGAACTTTGCTTGAATCGCTGGGTTCTGAAAAAATAGATCAACATTTTCCATGAGAAAACTCTCCAGCCTATTAAAGACAGACCTTTATATAACTTCATTTGAGCCCCTTGCCAGGTTACGTCTTCTATTGGAAACCCCATATCTTTGGCCCAGGTTATTTTAACCGATTTGAGGTGGAGTCCCCTTTCCAGTTTAACAGGGTTTTTAATATATGATATAATGTAGTTCAAGGGAGCCCTACCCTCCACCACGGCTCTTCACATGTCCAATATTGGCGGAGGGAAGCCCACTCCTCCCACCTGGGTTTGAAGAGTTTTGATGTAATCCCTAATCTGGAAATAGCAAAATCTGTCTTTCCAGGTAAGCCCAAATTTACTTAAGTCCTGAAATGTCAGGACCTCCCACCCTACAAATTGCTAGATCATATGTAAAACAATGTTTTCCCATATTTTTAATCCCACATCCCACCGTGCAGGGCTAAACCCTTGCAGGTATGGGACCGAGAACAGGAGATGTCTCCATCCTCTCAGGCTCCTATCTCCCAGGACTCCATTCCAAACATCCAGGGTAAGGTCAGTGTATGTAACAAATTCACCAGTGGGTGCCAGACTTCTTCATCTCAGCTAGTAAAGCCTGGTGCAGATTAGTGAGGTTCCCCTCCTCTAAGTCAAGGGACTTCCATTTGGCAATATAGTTCTTATTGGACTAGTACAAAACTGTCATAAGTTGTGCTGCCTTATGATATAATTTAAAATTAGGAAGAGAGTCTCTCACCCCTCCCCCCGCTTGGTATCTGAAGGGTTGACAGGCAGACCCTTGGTTTTTGGGAGCCCCAGATGAAATGAGAAATCTTTCTATTTAAGGTACTATAAAAGCAGTTTGGCACCTGTACAGGCAAGGTCTGGGCTAAATACAGGAATCTGGGTAACACCATCATCTTCACTGCATGCACCCTTTGCATCAAAGAAATAGGGATAACCGGCCACTTTTCCAGTTCCACACCAATGGATTCTAGGATTGGGGTATAATTGAGGGTGAACATATATCAGGCCCAATTTGTACCCCAAGATATTTTAAATGCCCTAGATTCCATTTAAAGGGGAATAATTGTTATGCTTGTACTGAAGGGTCAAAATGTATCTGCAGGACTTCAGTTTTTGTCGTATTTATTTTATATCCTGCCACTTGACTGAAAGCCTCCAGGCAACTCCACAGCTGAGGAAGAGCACGCTCTAGGTCACCCAAAAATATTAGCAGGTCGTCTGCGTACTGAGCCAATTTCTGTGTTTCTCCCCAAGCTCCACCCCCTGCACCCCTCTCTCCTCCCCTCCAGTGCCCAGGCCAGAGGTTCTAAATACAAGGCAAAAAGGAGAGGGCATCCCTGCCTCATGCCCCTGTTCAGAGGGACTGACTCAGACACTCTACCATTAGTCTTAATAAAGGCCTTGTGCCTGGAATAAATATTATTAATAATTTTAATGTATGGTTCCGTAAAACCAAAATGTGTTAAGGTTAAGCTCAAGAAATTCCATGCTACTCAGTCGAAGGCCTTCTCAGCGTCCAGACTCGGAAGCAGGAAGGGAGACCTCGACCGGGCAACATGGTGCAATATATGCAGGGTCCGCTTGATATAACCCTGGGTCTGTCTACCAGGGACAAACCCTGTCTGGTCGAAATCAATTAAAGTAGGCAAGATGAATTCCAGTCTGCTTGCTATAATACTAGCATACAGTTTGTAATCGATGTTCGGGACCGAGATTGGTCGGTGTGATTTACATTGGATGGTATCTTTGTCCGGTTTTGGGATGCTTGATATCACCGCGTAGTTCCAGGTGTCTGGAATCTCCACTTCGACTGTACCTCTACACAGGCTTCGAGGAGGGTGCCTCCACTTCGTTTCTAAAGAATTTAAAAAACTCAGGGGTATAACCATCAAGCCCTGGGGATTTATATAGTTTTACTTTTTTAATCGCCTGAGCCAGTTCTGCTTGGGTGATAAGGATGTCCAACCAGAGTTTAGCCTCCAGGCTGATTTTTGGCAGTGTTAACTTGGACAAATAGGCTTCTGTTTGTGAGTCCTCAGATTTCTGCTTGGTGGTATAAAGATCTTGATAAAATTCCCTGAAACCTGCCAATATTTGTTTATGAGAGCTCAACATTTTACCCGATTTAGGGTCCCTGATCTGAGTTATCACTGACTGAGCTGTCTGCTGTCTCAAGTGATGGGCAAATAGCCTGGTAGATCTAGGACCCGTCTCGCTATACCTCTGGCGTAACTACTGCAGAGCTTGTTCAGTCTTGATGTCTATCTGTTTTTGAATAAGCTGTTTTAAGGTCTGAATTCTCATAGAAACTGGTCCATCCCCCGCTGCATGCTGGGCCTGTGCTTCCCTCAGCTGTACCTGCAGGTTTCCCATCTGTACAGTCTGCTGCTTCTTAAAGTGAGCAACAAATTTAATTACATCCCCTCTTAAAACTGTTTTCATGTGTCCCATAGAGTGGCCCTTGAAATCTCCTGAGAATCATTTTCCTTTATAATTTGGGCTATTCTCATTTTAGCTAGGTCTGTGAATTCTTTCAGATTTAGCAAATAATTATTGAATTTCCACAGTGTTTGCCCTCTCTCCACCTTCCAGTTCAGACTGAGTGTGACATGCGAGTGGTCTGACAAAACTGAAGGAATGTGTTCACATTCTGCAATTTGGTGCTGATGCTCGCCAGGTATCAGGGAAATAGTCAATGTGGGCATAAGACCCATGCGGCGGGGAAAAATATACTCCTTTCTCCTATGATGTAATAGTCTCCATGCATCTACCCAGGAGGCCCCTTTCATATGCGTTTTGATCGCCTTGTTAACAGCGTTTGATTGCGGTCTCCCACCACCACCACCAAGGTCCCCCTATGGAATTCTGTGATTTTAAGGAGTTAATCACCTGATTGCTGCGACAGGGGAGCCTGGGGGAGTATAGAGTGACACCAGAGTGATAGGAGATCCCTCCAGGTTGCCGGGTACTATGGCCAATCTGCCCTCTAGGTCAGTATAACTGGACACCATGTTAAAAGAGATCCCATGGGAATCATTATGGCTGTCCCCTTCTCCCCCAAATATGAAGACACAATCACCTGGGCAAAGCCAAACTTTTCCAGCTTCTTTTGTTCGGCCCTGCCAAGATGATTCTCCGGGAGGAGCACAAAGGATGGGACCTGCTTTTTCAATACAGTGAGGACCTTGTATCTTCTGACCACGTTATTTAACTCCTTCACATTGTGTGATACGATTTTGATGCTATTCTTGTCAGCCATTTGGGAGATGGGATATTAACCCAGTTGCATAATCTTGTACCTTTCTCTGAGTTGAATATTTTGCCTCCCCCGCTCTCCATCCACATGTTCTTCCCCCGTACAATAGAATGTTTTTATCCCTTTTCCCCCAGCACCACTCCCACCCCTCCACCAGTCCAGAGATACATAGGAAATACATTGCCCTTACAAAAAACTACATTCTTACAATATTGCATACCAACTGTGAACAATAACAAGAACTCCAACCCCTCCCCAAAGAGGAGGCACCAAGCAAGCTGGTCCCCCCCCGCCCAGGTTTAAACTATGTACATTTTGACCCCCAAGGTAAGGGAACTGAATATCTCGTTCCCTGACTCACCAAGACAGCAAGTCTGGGGGTAGAGGATATGGATCCCTTCTCCTATGATGCAGTAGTCTTCATGCATCTACCCAGGAGGCCCCTTTCATATGCATTTTGATCGCCTTGTTAACAGTGTTTGATTGAGGTCTCCCACCACCACCAAGGTCCCCATATGGAATTCTGTGATTTTAAGGAGTTAATCCCCTGATTGCTGCGACAGGGGAGCCTGAGGGAATATAGAGTGACACCAGAGTGATAGGAGATCCCTCCAGATTGCCGGGTACTATGGCCAATCTGCCCTCTAGGTCAGTATAACTGGACACCATGTTAAAAAGAGATCCCATGGGAATCAATATGGCTGTCCCCCTTCTCCCCAAATATGAAGACACAATCACCTGGGCAAAGCCAAACTTTTCCAGCTTCTTTTGTTCAGCCCTGCTAAGATGAGTCTCCTGGAGGAGCACAAAGGATGGGACCTGCTTTTTCAATACAGTGAGGACCTTGTATCTTTTGACTGGGTTATTTAACTCCTTCACATTGTGTGATACGATTTTGATGCTATTCTTGTCAGCCATTTGGGAGATGGGATATTAACCCAGTTACATAATCTTGTACCTTTCTCTGAATTGAATATTTTGCCTCCCCTCTCTCCATCCACATGTTCTTCCCCCGTACAACAGAATGTGTTTATCCCTTTTCCCCCAGCACCACTTCCACCCCCCCCACCAGTCCAGAGATGCATAGGAAATACATTGCCTTTACAAAAACTACATTCTTACAATATTGCATACTATCTGTGAACAGTAACAAGAACTCTAACCCCCCAAAGAGGAGGCACCAAGCAAGCTGGTCCAGCCCCAGGTTTGAACTGTGTACATTTTGACCCCAAGGTAGGGAACTGAATATCTTGTTCTCTGACTCCCAAGACAGCAAGTCCTGGGGTAGAGGATATGGAGCTCCAATCGGGGTTCGTTCCTCTAAGACCTTGACAAAGGTGGGCCTAGGCCTGGTGTTATGGCCTAAAAACATCACCGGGTCCCAGCTGGGCAAGCTGGGGTGAAGTGGTGGCCCCCCATAGGTGACATAAGGAAGTTCACCAGTCCCCTCGACTCCTGCCAAAATTAGGACAAGTATAACCCAGCAATTCAGCTCGTGTAGAATCTGAACCCCCCCCCCCCGGCATTGATGATAATACAAACTTAGATTTGTCCCCTCAGGATCTCTCCATCTCACTGCGCTGTTAACCAGCGTAGGCCTTACTCGTATTCGGTTTCTATTAGGTCTGATTACATGTATCCCTTAGAAGCCGAGTATTCCAACAATCGACTGGGTCGAATAAAGAGATCAGGGTTGTACAGCGAGTCATCATTGTGATTCCCAGTCAATTCTTCCACCCAAATGTCCCCCCCCTTTTCCACATTAGCATATTTTTAGCTGGGTTTCAATGTTAACATCCATGTGTGGCCTAACTGCCCCCGAGCAACCTAATGTTCCAGACTCGCTATAAATGAAAATATTAAAAAATTTGTCCCGTGTTGGATAGAAGTTCGAAGTAAAGTTGAATCTGAGTTTATACTCCAGAGAGGAGGACACCCCCCAGCTGCAGGCCACCCTCGGTTTCGCCTGGAAACAAGTGAATGCACGGCCCCGCCAGATAGGAAAGAGAGAAACTGGGATAAAGACAAACAAGGCACTCACATTTAAATAAAGCCTCTTTTCAGGTGTTTTCGTCCTCTAAGTTCAGTTGTTCTATCTGATGTGTTTGGGTAAGCTGCTGCAGAATTCCTTTGATGTCATGCATTGTGCTGGGAGCAGATCCCGTCCCGTACCTCTCGGCGTTATGTTGTGAAGAATCTTGCCACCTCGGGAGACGATTTGAGGGCTGAGTCGACTGGGAAGCAGCAGTAGTAATCTTGTGTCCCTTTTTCTTCAGTTCCTGCAAGGCCTAATTCACAGTGTAGTAGAGCTCTGTTCCTGATTCCTAATGGACTCGTAGGCGAGCAGGGTATGATGTCTGAAATTTTACCCCTAGCGATTTCAGCTTGCATAAGACAGGGGCATAAACCATGCAATGTTGCTGGATTTGGGGAGGATAGTCCTGATCAAAAAAGAGTCATGAGCCATTGTACTCAACTTTTTGTTGTCTCCAGGCCACCCAAAGGATGGTTTCTTTATCTCGATAGCTCGAGAATTTAACAATTATTGATCTGGGGCATGCATTTACTGATGTCTGCTTAGAGGTCAGGTCCCTATGTGCCTGTTAGATTCTGAAGTTGAATGACTATGGAAGATCCAGCACATGTTTCAGGATGTCTGTTAGAAAGTCAGCCATCTCCCCAGCTTCAGCCTCCTCTGGAAGGCCATCAATTTTTAATTTCTCTCTTCTAGCTCTGGCTTCCAGATCTAAGCATTTTGCTCCTGTTGCCGTGTGAGCACTTCCACCGCCTGAGAGAGGTGCATGATGTCTTCAGCTGTAGAGATTCTTTCTTCAGTTCCCTTTACCCTTGTCTCCAACTTCGTTAGATCAGAGTGTAATTTTTCAAACTCTAGCTTATTTTCGGATCTGAATTGTTTAATCTCTGAAAGTAGGATCTCGAACCGCGAACGTGATAGGGTCTCGAGCTCTGACTCCGTATTGCCGCTCACCATGCTCGACGGAGATTCCCCACCACAAGGCCTTGGATTCATCTGAGCTATTCCGTTCTTTTTCTGCATCTGTTTCAGGTTCTTTAAGCGGAATCTCTTTCCTGCTAGATTCCCACTATTACGTCTGCTCATATTTCAGTGAAATAAGTAGTTTTCTGTTGTAGTGGGAGCAATTTTTTGCCTGACAGTCTAGGAGCTCTGTGACAAGGCTGCCGTTGCACCGGCGATGTCACTGTAAGTCCCGACGAAGCTTTCTTGGCGTCTTCAGTTTTGGCATCCTGCTCACCAAATCGCTGAAGCAGGTCCTCCACTTTCAAATCGATGGCCATCATTGATGTTTGTAATGCCTTCCATGGTAGTTCCATGCTTGTTTCAGAAGGCGCGGAGACTGAGGCCTGGTGAGCAACCGACGGCTGCGATTTAGAGCCACCAGGTGCACTTCGCTGTGTCTTCCCCATACCAGTGTTCGGTATAAATCAAATCAGAATAAGGTTACAAATTCACTGCTGCTATAGTTCAAGGTCCAAAGCGCCCCAAAACTGCCAAAAAACTAGCACATTTATTTTTCCTTTACAGAGCTTTAGAGGAATGCGTCTTCTCAGCAGAGTGCTCGGCAGCGCCTCGATAGCCTCTTTTAAATATTTAATTTCTTCCATTAATTTCTCTTCTGTCAATAAATTGTGAAGCAATGGTACTGATGGATTTTTACCCAAGGTCTGTTTTGGACGTTTTGAGCTCCCTGCTTGATCCGGGGTTGGCAGTGGCGTATGCTTGATATGATTTTCATATCGTAATCCACATTTCTGCCAGACTTAAATAATGATATCGTTTAGTAAAGTTTCTATTGTCAATAAAAAGTATAAACTTGCACTGAGAGTTTGTTTTAGCTAGGTAAATAATGCAAAATATCAGGTTGAAGATCGGAGCTCTGTGAAAACCCACTCAACTCAGCTGGCTTATCACTGGAAGTTTCGCAATGGTTATATTTTAATAAACTGCCGAATCTTACGGCCAAACATGAACGGGTGAATCCCCGTTTAAGTGGATGCAAGTGCTCATGGTTATTCCACCCATTTACTGATGTCGATACCACCACTGTTCTTATTGTTGCAGCAGTGGTTGTAGTTTAATATACTTATTTTATTGCTTTCAAGGGAGTCTTGATACCTGAAATATTACTTACAGCAACACCTGGACAGACTGTTGCTGTAAGTAATATTTCAGTTATCAAGACTCCCATGGAAGCAATAAATAAGTATATTAAACTATCACTATTGGGTGGCTCACCGGTGCAGCAGTAGCAGTACTGCTTGTGACGCCAGTGACACGGGGTCTGGAGCGATCTCAGGTTACTGGAAGGCTGACGGGGGATTAAGTCCCAGTGAGCTGCTGTCCTCCTCTAGGGAGGGTGGGTAGCACTTGCTGCAGTACCAGTGGAGACTGGAAGCAAGCACAGCTAGCTGAGTGCTGTGGCAGGGGTTGGGGGTATCGGCAGATGCCTTACGCCTAGGTGCAGGAGCGAGCCAGTCGCATGCTGGGCAGCTTTGCATGTCTGCACCCCTGGAGCAACTGAAAAACAAAGAAAATCCCTGGCACCTGGACAGGTGAAAATGGGTCCAGTGGCTGACCCCCATGCCCTCTGCCGGATATGTCCTGGTTGGTCTCCCTATCTCCTTCAGTCCCCGGCTGCCCTTCTATATTATAGATAGTGCACCGGAGGAGTTAAGGCAGTCCCACCTCTGGGGACTCGGGGCAGGATGGTCGGTGAGTTTGAGCAGAGTTCCCGGAGCGGAGACCAGATCAGATCAACAGGACCTCAAGCTGGGTGAGATACAGCTGCTCTGTGTGACCTCACTGGAGAGAGGTCTAAGGGGCCAGTGTCATGAGGAAGGATAAAGAGAGTTAAAAAAAAAATTAAAAATACCACCACCACTGCTGCTGCTACAATAGAAGCAGTGGTGGTATCGACGTCACTAAATGGGTGGAATACCCATGAGCACTTGCGTCCGCTCAATCCGGGCCCGCGCGGTGCTTCTGTGGTCGGCTGTAAGTTTCGCCAGTTTTTTAAAATATAACCTTTGCATTAAAAATAATGATTATAAAACCAGGCAGCAAACAAGTAAGAATTAAACCTATAAGAATAAAGAGAAATGAAGAGACCATGCAGGGAAGCAGAAAGGGTACACAATCAAAGGTAATGTCTCTGTCTTAAAACTTAAGGTTATTTGATTTATGAAATTGACATGCCATATCTGACATGCTGTAACCCTTAGAAAGACAAGTACCTGTGAATTCATTATTAAGAGGATACGTGATATGTAGTCATGCGATAATGGATATATCAGGACGCGTGGCAAAGTGAGCTCGAGGTTATCACGAGTGATTAAACCCCCAAGCTCACTTGCCATGAGTTTTGATGTTATCCACTATCGGTTGCCTACACATCACGTTCCCGTTTTATACAGTAGGGGTGAACCCTGTGGGGTTTGTTATATAAAGATATACTTGTTCTGCTATATTTACCTCTTGTCTGTAGTGCTCATTTGTGTTCGGGTGTTGTTCCACAGTCCTTAGCGATTGGTCTTATTTTGTTATGTAGTGATTAGTCGTATCTGTGGGTGTCTGCTTTGTGGTTGGTTGGCTTTCATGAGATTGTTTGTAGTTGGTTGCTTTGGGATGTAGGCAGGGTTTGGTTCTTCTGGGTTTGTCACTGTGCCCCGTACGGTGTTGGAAGTCTTCGTGTGTCTTTTATTTTGTTAATTGCTGTCAGGTGTGGTTCATTTGTGTAAAAAAAAAAAAAGTAAAATGAAGTGGAGCGGGGGTTTGAAATGTAGTTCGGCAGTGTTGTGAAGCTGACGTGCACAGTGGTGATAACAGCACAGACATAATGAGGGTTGTACATGTCACGAGTGTTTGGTTTAAGTGGTAATCTGTGTTTTTATCGAATATGTTATCAGTTCACCCCTATTGTATAATAATGGATACTTGTAATGTTTGGTCACTCAATAAAATCTGAGTTTAAAATAATGATCACTGCAGCACCTGACTCCTGCAGCAGCATTGGAAGGTATGTACAGTGGATATGAGTGGGCTGCAGAGCTTCTTTGTACGTTACCTTTAAGTTAAGAAAAAAAAAAGTTTTTGCAGCACTTGGGTGTGGGACTGTTAGTGCAGGCTGTTCTCTTTAAATCTTTGATAAAGGACTTACAACCTGTTGTGTGTGTTGCAGAATACGCCTCCAATTATCTAAACGTTTGCATGTGTATACACGTGTGAGCACAGGTACATATATTGTTGATTTACTTAGTATCATTTTTGTCTTCATTATTGCAATAACACTTAATGGATGTCAGATGTTTGTATGGAAATACTGTAGTTTATTCTGTTGTTGCTCTGCTTCCCACAGAACAAAGTAAGAAAACTACAGAGCAAAGTAAGAAAACTACAAAGCAGAGTGAGAAAACAATGGAAAAAGCAGTAGTTTTTTATAAATCTGTTCTACCTGCTAAAGTCCAGCCATTCTTTATTGAAAAAATTCCAATGGCCAGTTCAAAAGGAAAACATACACCTACGTAAAAGCCAAAACTGGAATCGGAGGGAACAAAGAAGTTGAATTCTGACAAGTTGAAAAAGCTGGAACCAGACAAGTGTAAGAAGCCAGAAGCAGATAAGGCAAAGAAGCCAGAAACAGACATGTCGAAGAAACCAAATGCAGACAAGATGAAGACGGACTCTGACAAGGTGAAAAAAACAGACTCTGACAAGGCAAAGAAGCCAGAGCCAGTAGGTGCAAAGAAGCCAAAACCCATCGGGGCCAAGAAGCCAGAGCCAGTAGGTGCAAAGAAGCCAGAGCCAGTAGGTGCAAAGAAGCCAGAGCCAGTAGGTGCAAAGAAGCTAAACCCATGGAATAGCTGAGCCAGTAGGTGCAAATAAGCCAGAGCCAGTGGGGGGCCAAGGGAGCAAGAGCCTGTGGGGACAGAGGAGGTAGAACCTGTATCAAGACCGACATCAGCATCAAAGGTGCGTGCACAAACAGTCGTACCCAAACCTGTAATTTCTGCTCCGCCTAGCAGCTGGAAAGTCCTCAAACCTGCAGAACAGGTTAGCCACTGATTTGGTCTTCTGTTGATTTTTCTCTTTGTACACCTGCTTATAACTTACATGCAGTGTGTTTTAGATTCTGTTTTTAATATAGTGCTCTTGTGGAACTCGTGCGTTGCATAAATAAAATAATTATGCACCAAGATAGAATACGATGGGTGTGTGTGCTCATTGAGAAGGCTCATGGCGTCTGGTGTAGCCATGCAACAGCTTGTAGACATCTCACCCACACTGGTTGTTGACTAGACGGAGGAAGATTGTTCTGCTAAAACTTGGTCTGGGACTAGTTTCTCCTTTTACCAGCAGAAGTGATTTCATTGTGATTCTGGAGGTCTGGGTTGCAATTCTGATTCCACTGATATTCTTTTACCTCAAATTTCACCAGAGTAGTGATCCTTGGAGGCGCAGTGTTGTAATAATAAATCTACACTTTAAGGGTAAAGTGAAATGCAAAAACTAAGTGCATTAAACAAATTGGTCCCAGACCAGGTCTTAGGGGAAAAATATACCTAGAGCAATTGACTACCCAGTGAATATAAAACTCGGTCCCAAGGAACCAATGGGATATGCCCCAGGATCATAGTGGAACTAAGAATAATTGATGAGGCCACTTGTTAGCAGTCTTTCATGAGTCTGTCTGGGCAGCTGGGGACATGCAAGTGGTCGATGTATTCTCATTTTAAAGAAGGGGAAAGGTTGGACTTGGGAAATTACTGGGCATTCTGTGTTACGTAAGTGCTAAGTGAGGTCACGGAAACCATTCCCAAAGTCAGAATAAGAAAGCAGTTGAGACTGAGGTATTTGTCCCCTCTTGGTGTAACATTATGAAGGGCTGGTGGTGCCAAACCAACCTGAACACCTTTTGGCGGTTGACTGTGGAAGTGGACAGTGGTAGAGCCGTGAGATGGAGTTAATCTGGGCTTTTCTAAAGTCTCAGACATTGCTGCACATGACTAGCCTCTGGGCAAAGTAAGCCATTGTGGTATAGACAAGGCATGCACAGGATGGATTACGAACTGTCTTGGGCAGGCAGCAGATGGTTGTAGCAGTCCAGTACTTCCTGAGCTGTGAGAGGTACCCAGCAGCACCCCTCGAGGATTTGCACTGAGGCAACTACTGTTCATCCTTTTCATTAGTGATCTAGAGGCAAGGTCTCCAGCAGACTTGAGTTTACTGATGACACTAATGTGGCTAGGATGGTGGGCTCTTTGAGTTTTGGGACACACTTTAGGAGGACTTGAATCAGCTGAGTGATTTATCGCACTCCTAGAGTCTAATTCGTTGTAGCCAAATGCAAAGTGCTGCATGTTTGGAGGACAAACAGGATACTGAGGCAGCTGAGAGGGTGTAAAATAGCCCATCAAAAGGATTTGAGGGTATAGAAGACAAGAGCCTATTAGGAGATGCCCTTAACATGTTCATTTTGGAAAAGATGCGTCTGAGAGGGGCTATGATTTCAGTCTTCCACATGAATGCTCAGGGGTATCAAGAAGATTGAACAGAGCTGTTTAATCTGGTGCCCTCCTTCAGGATATAATATGCCCTGAAGCACATGTGTGGCTGTTTCAGGTGAAACATTGGGAACAACTTTTCCTAGAGTGCAGTGAACTCATGGAGCAGCCTATCTGGGGAGACCGTGGACATAGACAGTAGAGGTCTTCAGGGAAGCTTGGACAGATTTCTGCTTTATCACAAGATACCCTGGATAGTAGAGTGGGTATGGTCGGAACCATGTTAAACTAGTACATTTGCACAGCATACTTATTTGTGCTTTCTTACAAAGCAGGGGGAAGACATGACGGATCCTACAGTCCTTTCTGACCGAAAATTACCAAAACATTATACTATAGATTGAGTCAGAAAGAAAGCACAGGTAATGGGTGATGTGCTGTAAATCTTTTGCAGCTCTTGCAGTGTGATTCAGTGAAAATTGTACCTATGTCCTTCCATCCAAAAAGCTGTGAGAACTGAGTTTTCAAACAACATGAAGTCTTGCTGTATTCTGACTATTGCAGTTATCCCCAGCCTTTAAACTGCCCCGGAGAACAAAGGGTTAACTTTCTATGCAGAGCATAGAATACTGAGCTCGAGCTCGGTTGAGGTCTCTGTCTGGAGCCCTTTGAAATCCAACTGTCAGATTCTTTACTCCGCCTCACTGAACAGTCACTCCGGAGATTTTCTCCTTCAGCTCGGTTTGAAAGTCTGTTAAAGTCTAGGTTAAATTGTCAGTTTAAACTGAATTTATTTCCGCACAGTCGGTTCCGTCTCTGTCTGTGGTACTGTGAGTAATAGATAGGTTTTGTTCTGATTTTCTGTGTGGAAATTGTAAAGTGTTAGATCGGTTCAGCTGAACCGATCACTTGTAGTGAATGCTTGTGTTTTACTTCAGAGTGTGGTTACCGGTCCTTATTGGTTCTAAAAAAAACGTGTTTTGAACATTTTTTTTTTTTTTATAATTCCCGTGACACAGTTAGGAACCGATAAGGGAGTCTTGCCTAGCGGTTGCCATAAAAAGGGTAAGTTTGGTTAGGTTGACCATGTCTGAGAAACCCAAGAAAAAAAACGGGCCCACTGGGTTTCAACACTGCAGTGAGTGTGGGGAGGTCTTTGCTAAGGCCAATCCCCACACCACCTGAGTTTATTGTCTCGGGTTTGAACACCTTGATACAGACTGCCAAATTTGTAAACATTTTCCTAAATCTACCCTTGAAAAGAGATTAGGCAGACTGAAGGAAAAGGAGGCCGAGAAGTCCGCTGACCCGGATGGCCAGCCCGGTTCGGTTCTGACCGAACCAGAAGGAGTGCCCTCTGACCAGGGCGATACTTCTTCGGGCAAGAGGAGAGCTGATCCTGAGGGGTCGGTTCCTACAAAAAGGAAACGCAAAGAAAAATCGACCAGTTTGGATCCAAAGGTTCATGTTCTGACCACCGAGGAGCTAGCCAGAAGGATTCGGATTGTGGAATCGCTTCGCCCGGTTCTGACTGATCTGGCACCTTTTGGCAGGGGTTTGGTTTGGTCGGTTCCCCCAGTTCAAGATTATACCCCTGAAGATTTTTATGAACCGGAGTCTGGATGTGCCTGTGGAACCGGACATCTCCCCAGACAGACCTTCTGGTGTTTCCCCTCCTAGGCTTTCTGAGTCCCCTTCCCATTTTCTGTTTTACAGAAAAGTGGCTGAAACCCTCCAGCTCCCTATGGAGGAGGCAATGGAGGATCAAGAGGAGCCTGATTATGTGGAGATGATGGCCATCCCAGAGTCCTGGAGACTGTCTATTCCCCTTCACAAATCCTTTGGGAAGCAGACACAAAAAATCCTGAAGTCTCCCAATTCTGTACTTCCTGTTTGACAGAAGGATGGACAAGAGGTGCACGCTATCAGGCTCAGATACATAGTTTTTATACCAGCAATGCAGCCATGTTGGGGTAGTGCAGGCTGCTGCCTGTGACAAGGCAAACATTCCCTTGGCTTCACACCCCCAGACAAAGACTCCAGGAAGATTGATGCCATGGCAAAAAAACAGTACATGGCATCTTCCTTGGGACTCAGGCAGGCGAATTATATGGCCTATACAACCAGGTACCAGAAGTCCAGGTGGGACACTGTACTGGCACTGGCTAAACAGGCCTCCCCCCAGCTAGCCAAGGAGTTGGAGGTGGTGGCTACAGATGGGATTGAGGCATCAAAAGTACAGTTTCATGCTGCTGTGGACTCCAGTGATGTGTCATCAAGAGTCATGGCTACATCTGTGGCTCTTCGGAGAATGGCTTGGCTCGGATGTACTAGCCTCTCACAGGACACCCAGGCTAAGGCCATGGATTTTCCTGTAGTGGGTAATTCTCTGTTTGGGGAGCAGACAGAGAATTACATGAAGAAAATGGAAGAGTACAGGACCACTTATAGGAGTGCTCAGGCCAAGAAGAGGCAGGCAACTCCTCAAAGGCAGCAGTCTAGGGGCAGGGGCAGGCCTTTTTACCAAGCACAGGCCTCTTATCCCTTTTCACAGAGGGGGTTCTTCAGAGGGAGAGGCAGAAGGGGATGAGCAGGGTTGTATCCACTCCTCAGCCTAAGGCCCCTGCCAAGAAGACACCCTGATGGGTCTGCACGGGTCGACTCTCCTATTCCAGTAGGGGGCCGGCTGGCTTACTTCGTCCAGGACTGGATGTCTGTTACCTCAGACAAGTGGGTCCTGGAAGTAGTAAGCCAGGGACTGGTTCTCAGCTTCAAAAAATTTCCGAAGATGAGAGCCAGGTCTTTTCCACTTGCAGGTCTCTCAGAAACCCTTGCCCTAGAGGCAGAGGTTTCATCTCTTCTGGCCTTAAGAGCCATAGAGGGAGTTTCTACCCTACACAGGGGCCAAGGTCTGTACTCCAGGTACTTCATTACCCCAAAAAAGACAGGGGAGTGACGACCCATCCTAGACCTCAGATACCTGAACAAACATCTTTTAAAACCAAAGTTCAAGATGGTAACTCTGGGAATAATTCTTCCCTCTCTAAGGCCAGGGGACTGGCTAGCCTCCCTGGACCTCAAAGATGCCTATTTTCACATTCTCATCAGGTGCTCCCACAGAAAGTACCTCAGGTTCGAGTTGCCCTCAGGCCACTATCAGTTCAAAGCAATGCCCTTTGGTCTAACATCAGCCCCATGGGTTTTCACAGAGTGCCTGGCAGTAGTCGTAGCCTTTCTAAGAAGGCAAAAGATCTCCATTTTTCCATATCTGGACGACTGGCTCATAGTGGGCCAGTCTCCAGACCAAGTCAAGTCAGACCTGCAAGTGACCCAGCAAGTGCTCACTTCTCTAGGATTTCTTCTCAACCTTCCCAAGTCAGTTCTCGAGCCAGTCTAGCTCCTTACCTTTATAGGGGCAGAGCTGGATACTGTCAAAGCAAGAGCCTTTCTTCCTCTGGAAAGGGCAAGAGTTCTTATAGAACTGGCTTCTTCCTTCAGCCTTCAGGTGTCTCGACCAGCAAGGCATTTCCTCCAGCTCTTGGGCCACATGGCAGCTTCAACAGCAGTGGTCCAAGGGGCAAGATTCCAGATGAGGGACATTCAGTTCCATCTGAGGGCCTTTTGGTCCCAAAGGAGGGATTCCCTTACCAAACTGATTCCAGTGACTCGGACCTTGATCCAAACCCATCAATGGTGGCAGGATCAGGACAATTTAAGGCAAGGGGTCCCATTTGCCACTCAGTCTCATTCAGTGGTCCTTACCACGGATGCTTCCCTGCTGGGCTGGGGAGCCCATCTGGGGGCCCTCACTGCCCAGGGACTGTGGTCCCCTCAGGAATCCCTTCTCCATATCAGTCTTCTAGAACTCAGGGCAGTTTTTCTGGCCCTGCAAGCTTTCTCTTAGACAGTGCAGAACAAGGTGGTTTAAGTCAGAACAGACACCACCACGGTACATCAACAAGCAGGGAGGCACTCGGTCTACGGCCTTGTGCACCGAAGCCATGAAGTTGTGGTCCCTGGCTTATTCCCTGCAAACCCATCTGATAGCAGTCCACCTTCCAGGGAATTCAATTCAATTCAATTCAGTTTTATTTTATTTATATAGCCCCTTTCAAAACCAAGGCACTGTACAAACATTAAAATTAATAAAATCCAAACAATTAAAAGTCAGCCACAACTAACACAAATATGCTAAATCAAAAAGATATGTTTTTAAAGCAACTTTAAAGTTTGCAACGGTTGGACATTCTCTCAACCAACGAGGCAGAGAATTCCACAGGGTTGGTGCTGAAAAAGCAAAGGCACGGGATCCTGATGACTTTAATCGAACCCTGGGAATCTCCAGCAATCCCTTGTTGGCGGAACAGAGAGGACGGAGGGGGGCAGTAGGGAATCAGGAGATCTTTCAGGTAATCGGGTCCCTGATCATGTAGAGCTTTAAAGGTTAGTAAACCAACCTTAAAGGTGATCCGCCACCAAACAGGCAGCCAGTGCAGTTCGCGGAGCACAGGCATAATATGACTGGTTCTAGAAGTCCCAGTCAGAAGCCTGGCTGCCGTGTTCTGCACCAGCTGGAGGCGGCGGATATCAACCCCTGGTAGCCCTAGGTAGAGGGAGTTGCGGTGATCCAAACGAGTAGTGACAAAGGCGTGGACCAATGTTGGAAGGTCCTCCGGGGGAATCAGATGTTTCACCTTGGCGATATTTCTCAGATGGTAAAAAGAGGAATTTGACAACAGCTGACACCTGAGATTTCAGGGTCAGACCGTCATCAAAAATAACACCCAGATTACGCACCTGTCCAGAGGTAGAGAGCGGTACACCACCAAGTAATAAACCTGATGGTTGTCCAGCTCCCACACCCGCCCCTGGACGACGTGGATCCACAACCAATACCTCAGTCTTATCCGGATTGAGTCTCAACCAGCTCGAACTCATCCAAAGTCTGATCTCATCAAGGCAATTATTAAGTACAGAGAGTGCATCACCCTGACCGGGGAGAAAGGACAAATACAGCCGAGTATCATCTGCATAGCAGTGAAAACCCAGACTGTGTCGCCTGATGATTTCTTCCAATGATAGCATATACACTGCAAACAACATGGGAGCTAAAATGGAGCCCTGTGGTACCCCACAAGGCAGGGAGTGAGCGCCAGAGGAATAAATTCCGGTGACAACTCTCTGAAACCTGTCCGTGAGGTAAGAACGAAACCATTTGAGGACTGTACCAGACAGCTCGCAAAAGACCCGCAGGCGCTTCAGTAGCACTCCATGGTCTACAGTGTCAAACGCAGCAGATAGATCAAGAAGGACCAGAATGGTACGCACCTTTCGATCTCAGGCCATAAGGAGGTCGCTCAATACCCGGACAAGGGCAGTCTCTGTACTATGTCTTTTCCTGAAACCAGACTGGAGAGTATCATAGACATTGTGAGATGTAAGGTGATCATCCAATTGCAGCGCAACTGCCTTTTCAATAACCTTACCAACAAATGGCAGGTTAGAGATAGGCCGTAGTTAGCTAGACAGACTGGGTCCAAGGAGGATTTTTAAGGAGTGGTCGAACTATCATTCTCCTTAAGGTCAGAAAACCCCTCTCCAAAGACTTCAGACAATGTCTGCAAGGATTTGGTGGATAACTTCTACACAACCTACTAAAAGCGGTGTAGGACCTGGATCCAAACTACAACTAGTTGGTCGCATTGTTTGGATGATCTTCACAATGTCCCCAAATTCCGGCCGGTGAAAATCTAACCAGACAGACCGAGGACAGGCCACCACTAGTCGACCACCGCAGTCCCCCATAAGAGAGGTTGAACCGATGCCGTCAACCTTATCCGCAAAAAAACGAGCTAACTCCTCGCTTCTTAGCTGAGAAAAAACTTCTCTAGGTTGAAGACAGACTGGATTGCACAGTCTGTCCACAGTCCGGAAAAGCTGAGCCGGTCGATTTTGTGCAGCAGAAATCTCTCTGGACAGGAATTCTGCCTTCTTATGAGTGATTTCTGATTGATAGCTATCACAATGTGCCATCAATCAAAGCCTGTCGGCATCAAGGCCCGACTTCCGCCAGGCTCTCTCCAGCCTTCGGCCTATTCGCCTTAACTCCTTCAAGGAGCCATCATACCATGGGCTCCTTGGAGGGTGGGTGAGAGGCCAAACACGAACAGGAGCAATTTTGTCTAGAGCATCTCCCACAGCCTTATTATAGGCTAATACAAGATCATCTGGACTCATGCATTCACCCGACAAGCTCGATAGATCCAGCACCGCCACTAGGTCATTGGGGTTAACACCCCTTAAAGGGCGGTTCTGAACCATCTCCGTAGGGGCAGACCTATTAAAGGGGGCCCTGAAACTGAACCTTATGGTATAATGGTCAGACCAACTGTGATCTCCATACCTAAGAGAAAGACCAGATCCAATGAATTACCCCCTATATGGGTAGAGGAGGTAACAACCTGTGTCAGGCCCAGCATATTCATCAGCTGGAGGAGATTGTGCTAGCTAGATTGTGGAAAGGACAATGTGCTAGCAGATGCACTGAGCAGGATCTCCAAGGGCCATCACGAATGGTCCCTGGACCCTCTGGTCTTGAAGGTGATTTTTTCAAGGTGGGGCACTCCAAAGATAGATCTCTTTGCAGCCCCAGACAATCCCCAACTTCCTCTCTTTTGTTGCAAACCCCCAGTCTTGGGCTCAGTCCCTCTGGATGCTCTGATTTTGAACTGGGAAGGGACATTTCTGTATGCCTTCCCTCCCTTTCCTCTACTGTTCAAAGTTTTAGTCAAGATAAGGTCACAACCTTGCAAAGTGATTCTGATTGCTCCAGACTGGGCCAGACAGCCTTGGTACCCCCTGTTGCTGTTCCTAGCAGTACATCTTCCCCTGTCTCTTCCCAGGAATTACAACCTGTTAACCTCCTCTCAGGGGAGGATTTGGTACCCCAATCTTCAGTCTCTCAATCTCAAGGCATGGCTGTTGAAGAGTTAGAGTATGTAGATTTGCATCCGTCTCAGGGAGTTCTGGATATTTTCAAAGCCTCTCGAAAGCCCGCCACTACAAAAAAAACCTATAACTCCAAATGGAAGAGATTGAGCATTTGGTGTTCCAAGAAACATGTTTCCCCAGACACTGCTGAATTTCTTACAGTTCTGGATTGTATGGTCCATCTGAATGGCTTAGGCCTCAGACCAGCTACTCTCGAGGTGCACTTGTCAGCTGTTTCTGCTTTTCTGTCAGTGGGGAAGTCTTCCTCACTATCATCTCATCCTGTGTTCTGTAAATTTTTTAAAGGATTACTTCATACCAATCCTCCCTTTAGAGACCCTGCCCCTGCCTGGGATTTAAATGTTTGCTTTGCTCAACTTATGTAACCTCCCTTTGAACCTATGTCCTCAGCAGAGCTTAAGTACTTGACTTGGAAAACTGTGTTTTTAGTAGCCATTACCTCTGCCAGATGCATCAGTGAATTGCAAGCCCTGTCAGTGGAACCTGATTTCATCTCCTTTCATAGGGTTAAAGTGGTCTTTAGAACAAATAGAAGGTTCTTGCCCAAAGTAGTTTCAGATTTCCACTTGAATCAGTCTGTATCTCCCTGTTTTCTTCACTGATCATTCTTCTTCAGGAGAGAGGAGGCTACACAGTTTAGATGTTAAAAGGGCCCTTAGCTACTATATAGAGCATACCAAGGGTCACAGGTTTGATTCCCTTCAGTCGTTCCTCACATATGGAGAAGTGGGAAAGGGCAAACCTGCCACCAAGAGAACTATTGCCAGGGGATTGTGTCTTGTTTGCAGTTCTGCTATGAGAAACTAGGAAAAATTCCACCCTCAGGCCTGAGGGCTCCCTCCACTAGAGGTACATCTGCTTCCCTGGCTGCTGCCAGGGATATTCCCTCTCTTAGAAATTTGTCAAGCAGCCACCTGGAAAACAGTCCATACCTTTACCAAGCATTACTCTCTGGATATCCAGGCAAGGAGTGATGCTCGGTTTCGTACAGCAGTACTTCAGAGCCTATTCCCAAAGTAGGGTCTGTCCTCCTCCATGGAGGTACTGCTTGGTAGTCTGCAATAGTCAGAATGCAGCAAGACTTCATGTTGTTTGAAGAAAAAATTACTCACCTTAGTAATTATGTTTCTTCTAATGGATTCTTGCTGTATTCTGACCTCCCTCCATGCCTCCCCTCTCAGAACCTGTTTTTGGGAAGTGGGTGGGCAGGTGCAGTGTTGCACCTCAGGGGTGCTCCTTTTATACCCTCTTCTTTTTGTTTTGGTGTACGTTTTATTGTTATTATTATTTGGATTGGCTTTTGGTTTTGGGTTTCCTGACTTGAGTCTTCCTTTGGGAATCCAAAACTTTTTGTTGCCAGTTGGCTAGTAAAAATTTTACAATTTCCACATAGGATAGTTAGTGAGTTTTTGCTCATAAGAATTTGACGGTTGGATTTCAAAGGGCTCCAGACAGAGACCTCAACCGAGCTTGAGCTCAGCATTCAATGCTCTGCATAGAAAGTTAACCCCTTGTTCTCCGGGGCAGTTTAAAGGCTGGGGCTAAATGCAATAGTCAGAATACAGCAAGACTCCATTAGAAGAAACATAATTACTAAGGTGAGTAATTTTTTCATGTTTGTGTTGCATTAATTTGAATGACAGCCTGTCTAATATGTTTTTTTCTTTTCAGTTTTTGAAAGCTAGATGGATGGATGGGACAGTAATTCATATAACCGAATTGCCAGACAGTGGCTATACAGACAAGGATATACTAAAAGTAGTTCTGCCATTTGGGAAAGTGAATGATATACTAATAGTGCGTTCCAAAAATGAGGTAAGGAGACATCTTGCTTTGTTGTTAAGGAGCAACTCTTTTATTATAATAAAAAGCGTAAAAACACTAGCTTTACACCAAGTATGTTTTAACGCTACTGTTTTCTAGTTATTTTTTGGTTTTACTTTCCACTGCTGTTGGTCTACTAAATACTGTAGATAATGCAGTAGAAATTTGAGTCTTTCAAAAAATGTATCTGACTCTCCCCTACTAACCACACAATTGATATTGTAACGGTGCTGTAAAGCTGGCTTGGGTTCTTAATATATTTTTTCATAACAAATTCCACATAGAAAATTGTTGAAAGGTGGTGGTTGTGGGATGGAGGATGAATAACATAAGATAGTGTATGGCCTCTGATACACAAGGCAGTTCTTCACCCGAGTGTTTTCTATGAAGGCTGATGACCTTGAGAGCAAAGCTCAAGAGGTCCCTCTGCTATCATAAAAAACATGAGGGGGGAAGAGTTGCTTAGTTGTTTGGGAGGACATAAACTGTTCTGTATAGTGTATGGTGCCTCAAAACAGGATTATTTACATTTTTCTAGCCAGTGTCTACTGCTGGAGACCCACATTCTTGGTCTCTTAAGCCTGCCGGCCAGCTAGCACACACGAGTCACCAACCGCCCCCTGTCCTATGAACGACGCTGGTGGGGTGGTTGCATTTTGATATCCTCACAAACAAAGAACGAAAAGTCGTTCTGCGTCTGTGAGGACGTCACTACTGAAGCAGAATGACTTTTTGCGGTGTATGGATTTCCATACACAACTGCATTCCACCATACACTATAAAACCAGTTGTATTTTCTTCTTGACTATCAATGTCCAGCTCTCTCTAGAAAATACAGCCTCTCCACCATTGCAGAAAAAAACGCATTCATTACAGCTAAAGTTCTATGAAACTTTGTTTAAAGAAAACATTATGCCATTGACATGGCTGATAATGGAACCAATATTTCCACTGTTCAAATAATAGCCCTTAAAACCACAGAATAAACTTACTTGTTTTATGTAGGTAGTAAGTGTAATGACTGAAATATATTTTGATACAGTGCAGGTGGTAGTCTAATCTTAGAGATAAATTGTTTATTGTAGCCATGGAAGCATTGTGAATGAAAACAGTTTATTTCAGTGTTAGGTAGTTCATCATTAGCCAGTTGGCGCAGCAGTAGGAATACCGCTTGCAATATCGGCAACCCGAGTTTTGTAGTGATCTCTGAGCATCGGAGGGCCAACCATGGGGAGGAGGATCAAGCAATCAGAAGATCACTCTCCTTCAGGTGTGTGTGTGTGTGTGTGTGTGTGTGTGTGTGTGTGTGTGTGTGTAGAGCCCACTGTTCACCTTGCCCGTGGTGGTTGGCTTGTGGGGAACAGGCTTTTGGGACTGCCTGGATTGGGGGGTGGGGGCAGACACTGACATGCGGGTTGTGGGAGTGCACACCGCACGTCCTGGCATCTTTGCACGCTGCTCCTTCTCTGGGGGAGAAAATGCAGAAATCAAGATCTTGTTTTGAGAGGGCTCTTGCAGTAGGAAATTACAGATAGGATTGAAGCCGGCAGGCATCAGGACGCCATGGAAAAATTTCTAGCTAGCAGTCTCTGGCTGGGGATCGCCCCCACATCAGGTGACCGACGTCAGAATAAAGAGGCTGTCCCCCATGCCCGCCTTCCAGTTCTTTCCCGCCATTAGCTTGTGCAGCACCTCACGGTCGAGTTCTCTGCTTTGCAATCAATCGTCAGTAGTTTTACTGTCTATTTTTCATCTTTTCTTCAGCTTTTCGTCAGCCTTTACCTCAGCTGCCATGTATGTCATCCCCAACTCCCTCTGAGCACAAAAATAAGTGTGATTCTTGCGTCGCCCAGCTCCCGCATAAGGACGGACATTCCCAGTGCCTCTTTTGTCTAGGCCCTAATCATCCCATCGAGAAGTGCCAACTTTGCCAGCGGTTTAATGCGGCCACCCGTAAGCAGAGGCAGCAGTCCCTGGAGGCCCACATTCTTAAACAAAAAATGACCTCCATGGAAAAGGAACTGAAAAAACTTTGTTGGGCTTTGACTTCTCTGAGGCACCACAAGAAGAAGCACGGGACGGGACTCCTCACGCCGGTTACGCGACCTGCGGCTGAGGAGTCGGCGGTGCTGCAATGCGCCTTCCCTGGGAGGCAGCTCACGTGCTGGCTATCTAGGAGGCTTCCAAGACAGCGTCAACCCTCCCTTTGGGCTCGTGCTCGGGCCCCTCGGTAGCCTCCGGGTCTAAGGAGGCAGCTGGTCCTGGTAAGGCCGCCACCGTGCGGCCTTCTGGTACAAGTGGTTCTGATAAGTCGGACATTGGCTCCTCCGTCGTCCCCCCGGATAAGGCCGCTAAGACACTCAACCCTTTGGGGCAGCGCACAGCCTCCAAAGTGCCCGCCAAGGCTACCCCTCCTTCACGGCCTTTGTCGGGCGCTGGGTCTGAAAAGTCGGATGCCGGCTCCTCCGACATCCACCTGGATCCCGTCGATAAGACTGACGTTGGCTCCTCCGACGTCCGCTGGGTGCTAGAGCTGAAGCCGGACCCTTCGGGCCTATCCATCGTCCCGAGCTCGCCGCAACAATTGTTGCATTCCGAGGCGCCAGTGTCTCCTCTGCTGAATCCCAGGGATGGTAACCCTTCTTGCCCGGGCAACACGGAGGACATGGGTATGCGGCTGTCGGGTCCCCCTCCTGCTGGGCTGGATGACCTGACATCAGATCCTCAGACGCTGGCGCTGGCTTACCCGACAATATCCCATTGCTGGATGCTGCCCCTACGCCGGGCCTCCCATTCCGGGCCCATCCGCTGGGCCATTTCCGGGGCCTTCTGCTCCTGCAGACCCACCGGTACCTGGGTATCCGACCCCATCCTGTCCGAGGCCGTCATACCTAGGCCTGCATTATCTGGCACCTCAGTACCTGACGCGCGGTCTGGCGGTGCCCAGTACCCGATGCAGAGCTTTCGCCATCGGGGTGGATATGCGCCTTATGGATACCCTCAGTATCCGTATCCCCCTCCTCCTCCTCTTCCTCCAACGTCCCTCTCAGCCTCCGGTGGACCTGAAGGAGACTCTGGCTTCCTGGTGAGCTGAGGTCAAGGCTCAGCTCACCACGGAGGTAGAGAGCCGTCTTCTGACACTGATCCTGGTTCTGGACCCCCTACGTCGGAGACAAGAGACCCCCCTTTCCACCCCCAGATACCAGAAGCGAGCCCTCCAGTTCCAGGACGGGGCAGGACACGCTTCCCCGAGGGCTTCCCAAGGGGTCCGTTTCTCCCTCGCATCGGGAGGAGGAGTCTTCTTCCTCTTCATCATCCTCAGAGATATCGGATGTCTCCGATGGTCGTTCCGACCCAGACGATGAGCCCCGCACTCCGGACAAGCCCAGACCAAGGACTCCTCCGGAGGATCCTTCCTTTACTGAGTTGCTGTGCAAAATCCAGGCAGTTCAGTCTGGTCTGCACATTCGGCCAGTCGACACATGCTTCGTGCCATGTACAACGCAGTGGACGCTGCTGGCCGGAGCTCGGCTTTCGCCATGTGTTTGCGGCGTCATGCCTGGCTCCGGGTGTCAGGTTTGGTACCAGAGATGCAGTCTGCTATCCAGGACGTGCCCTTCAGGGGTTCAATGCTGTTCGGTGGCGATGTCAAGGACATCATCACCAATCTGCAGGAGAAGGGTACTGCACTTCAGTCTGTTGACTCCTTGTACAGACCCCCTCAGGCTCAGCGACGTCCCTTTTGCAGACGTCCTCGGCAAAAGGTGAAACCGCAGGGAAAATGGGCCAACAAATGTCTGGCCCCTCCGGCTGCCAAGCCCCCCATGCCCAAAAAAGCAGCTGGCGCTTCAGCCGCAACGCTGCCCCACACCTCCTGACTCCTTTCCTCTCCCACAGCCTCAGGGCCTTCCAGAGGAACCAGTAGGAGGGAAGTTCTCCTTCCATCTACTGAGTTGGGATAGGATTACTACCGACACTTGGGTGCTCCAGCTGATCGCAGAAGGACACTCAATAGAGTTTCTTCGGAAACCTCCTCGAACATCCCCCCCCCCAGGTAGTCTTACTCCCCAGAACATCATCTTCTGGTCCAGGGGGAAATATCCTCTCTTCTTCTGAAGGAGAAGATAGAACCCATTCCTCCCCATCTTCAGAGAACGGGTTACTACTCCCATTTCTTCCTGGTCTCGAAAAAGTCAGGAGAGGTGAGGCCGATTCTTGACCTCAGCTCCCTGAATGTGTTCATGGAGCACAAAAGGTTCAGGATGCTCTCCCTGCAGAGTCTCCTGCCCCTTCTTCAGCCGGGACAGTGGCTGTGCGCTCTGGACATGCAGGATGCTTACCTGCTTATCCCTTTTCGACCTTCCCACCGCAAATACCTGCGTTTTGCGTTCCATGGGGACCACTACCAGTTCAAGGCCCTCCCATTTGGTCTTTCCTCGGCGCCCTGAGTATTCAACAAATGCCTTTTGGTGGTAGCGGCCTACCTGCGTACCCAGGGGGTGCAGGTTTTCCCATACCTGGACGATTGGCTCCTGGCGGCCTCGTCCAGGGAGGAACTCCTGTGCTTCCTTTCCCTTACCCTGCAGGTTTTGCCTGCCTGGGTGTTACCGTCAACTAGACCAAGTTCCACCTGATCCTGTCCCAGAGGCTCCAGTTTATTGGGGCGATCCTGGACATGGCCTCCAGCATGGCATTCCTGCCACTGGACAGGGCGGCCTCACTCCAGGCTCAGGTCAGCCTGTTGTCCAGTCGCAGGTGGGTCAGCGCCAGGTTGGTTCTTCGACTTCTCGGCCTCATGGCGGCTGCTATTCCAACAGTCCCTCACGCTCGGCTCCACATCAGAATCTCTCAGTGGACGCTTCGGTCTCAGTGGGATCAGATAGCAGACAACCTAGATCATCTAGTTCTGGTCTCCAGTCCCATGATTCAGGACTTGCAATGGTGGAGAACCTTTGCCGAGGAGTTCCTGTCTGCCTTGCTCCCCCTTCGCAGACGCTGACTACGGATGCCTCCGGTAAGGGTTAGGGAGCCCATTTGGGGTCTCACAGGACCCAGGGCTCCTGGTCCAGGCTCGAGAAAACACTCCACATCAGTGTGCTCGAGCTTCGGGCAGTGCTGTATGCTCTTCAGGCTCTGCATCTGTATCTTCCCCCTGGGCATCTGGCTGTCCAGATGGACAACATGTGTGTGGTCTGGTACATCAACAAACAGGGTGGAACTCTTTCCTACCCTTGCTGCAGGGAGGTGATTCGAGTTTGGGATTGGGCAGTGCAGCACAACCTTCACCTCACGGCAGTTCACGTCCCGGGGGTTGAGAAAACATTGGCAGACCACCTCAGTCGGTCGTCTGCTCATGCTCACGAGTGGGAACTGGATCGGTGGTAGCAGACGATATCGTCTTACGTTTGGGAACACCATAGGTAGACCTGTTCGCATCTCCTCACAGCACAAAACTTCCTGACTTCTGCTCGCTTGCTTCAGGGCGTGGCATTTTTGGGAGAGATGCTCTGTCTCTAGACTGGAAGGGTGGATTCGTCTATGCCTTCCCCCCCGATCCCCTTGATTCCGAGGCTCTTACAGAAACTCAGCTCAGAAGGAGCTCACATGATCCTAATCGCTCTTTTCTGGCTCAGGCAAGTTTAGTTCTCTCTTCTGCAACAGTATTCAGAGGAACCTCTGCTTCCTCTTCCTCTGTCGCATCTTTTGCTGACCCAGGATCAGGGGACCCTGGTCCATCCAGGCCTCAAGTCCCTTCAGTTGCATGCGTGGCTCTTGCAGACTTAGCTCAATCCCAGTTTGGGGTTTCCCTGCTGGTGGCTGAGATTCTGATGGAGGCCAGAAAGCCCTCCACTAGATCTACCTATGCAATGAAATGGAAACGGTTCTCTATTTGGGCCGCTTCCAAAGATTTCGAGCCATTCTCTTGCTCTGTTGGGCGACTTTTGGATTACTTGCGACTCCTCTTAGATCTGGGTCTCAGTTATTCCTCTCTGAAGGTTCACATGGCGGCCATCTTGGCTTACCATATTCCTTTCGGGGACAGGATTTTTGCACAGCTGGAAGTCTCCAAGACTTTTCTTAGAGGGGTCTTCCACTTGAGACCCCCAGTTCGGGTTCCTGCCCCTCCTTGGGATTTGAATTTTATCCTTGAGAAGCTTACTCTGCCTCCTTTCGAGCCGGCAGCCTCAGCAGACCTAAAGTTCTTTTCTTGGAAGACTCTCTTCCTTGTAGCCATTACTTCTGCTTGAAGGATTTCCGAACTCCAGGCCCTCCTGTGCAAAGTCCCGTATTTGATTTTTCACAAGGAACATGTGGCTCTGCATACCAACCCTAAGTTTCTTCCCAAGGTGGTAGCAGAGTCTACACTGAATCAATCCATGGAGCTGCCTGCTTTCTTTATGCAGCACGCCAATCAAGGGGAGTACCTCTTGCATACTTTGGACATTCACCGAATTCTGAGATACTACACCACCAGGACGAAGGATCTCAGAAAGACTGATCAACTGTTTCTCTTCCTCGTAAAGAGAAGGCAGTGCTGTTTCTGAGCAGTGCCTATCTAAATGGTTGGCTCATTGTATCACTTTCTGTTAAAAGTACAACAAGCCCTGCCGGGTCAAGTCAGAGGCCACTCTACCAGAGGGGTCGCTGGCTCTGTGGCTTGTTTCAAGAATGTGTCAGTGGTGGACATCTGTGCAGCTGCAACTTGGACTTCTGTCCATACCTTTATAAAACATTGCAGTTTGGACATTGCCTCTCGCCGTAGAGCTGGCTTCGGGTTGGCTGTTTTGCAAGGTCTCCTTTCCTAAGACCTTCACAACCAGAGGGTCTAGATTTGGGTAGTTTCCTCCCCCGTTTGCTGCTTCTTGTTCCAGACTGCTTGGGACTCAGTCCTATCTGTAGTTACCTACTGCAAGAGCCCTCTCGAAGTAAGATAGTACAGTTACGTAAGAACTTACCGTAACAGTAGATATTTGAGAGAGGCTCTTGCAGTAGGTAATACCTTCCTGCCCTCCATCCCCCTAAGCTTTTTCAGCTCCTTTTCCAGGGACGGAAACATCTGCTTCTCTCTCATCTTGCCTTTTTGGCCTTTGGCGGGAAAGAACTGGTAGTGGGCATGGGGGCCGCCTTTATACTGACGTCCAATCACCTGATGTGGGGAGGCGCTGCCAGGGCCGCTAGCTAGAAATTTTTCCATGGGGTCCTGATGCCTGCTGGCTTCAGTCCTAGCTGTAATTACCTACTGCAAGAGCCTCTCTCGAAGATCTACTGTTACGGTAAGTTTGTACGTAACTGTACTTCTAGGGACGTGGATATGTTGTTCAATCCACACTTATTGGCAGGTTCCTTGCCGCTTTAAATGTTGCTGGAAGGTCTTCACGCTGGCTCCTCCCACCCACCTGGGTGGTAAAGCCCTCGGCTCCGCCCCATGACTCCAGATCTTCCTTACCGCTTGGAAGCTCAGGTTCCCTCCTTGGCGCTCTGCGTTTTAGGCCTGGATCCACACTCTTCAGTTAACCCGAAACTAATTCTAAAATTTACAAGACTCTGGTCTTTGTCTTCCCTCGTGGCTGTGATGGACAAATCGACTCCCGGCTTTCGTCGGTGCCCCTGTGGGCAGAAGATGTCCCGGACCAATCCCACACTCACGTCGTCTACTGCCTGGGGCTTGGCCACAATTCGTAGTCTTGCGAATTGTGCAGCTCCTTCTCAGCTTCGGTCTTGGAGGACCATGCTGCTCGATTACTTCTTGGGCGCCCTGAGAAATGGTACCCACTGGTAAGGTTGAAGGAGGCCCGCTGGGCGGTGTCTGCAGCGGCGGGCTCCGCCGAACAGTTGGAGGAGATGATCACCCTCAAGGAAGAGGCGGCCCAGGCCGCTTCTTCTTCCTCCTCAGACATGGCATTTATCCTGCTCTCCTTGGGCTCTTCCTGTACAGCTTCTCTTAAGGAGCTTTGTCATTCCCTCTCCACCAAGGGAGAAGGACCATCGGGACATTCCAGTCTGTCCAAGAAGAAGGACTCAAAAGGTAAGTCCCACTGTCGACGTTCGTGGGAGCGGGAGAGATCCCCTTCACCGGACCATCGACTTTCGACTTCAGTTGAGGTTGCGGCTAAGGCCGCTGGCTTCACAGTGTCCCCATCAGGTCTGCCGGCCGCGACACCCATCAAAGCGGTCGAGATTTTTCTCGACCCGTCGGTTGGTTTGTCGACTGGAGATGCCGACAACCCCCTACTTCACTGGTTCCCCCAGTGGAAACCGAGGACTTGCATGTGCCTCTTGTGCCGGAGTCCCCAGTTAAGGTCCCTGTACCGAGGGAGGAGCGGGTTTCCCCCATCCCCTCTCAGACCCACCCTCGGAATCCCTGAAGGTCTTGTTCAAACAACATGAAGTCTTGCTGTATTCTGACTATTGCAGTGATATCCAACCTTTGAACTGCCCCAGAGAGGAAAGAGTTAATCGGTTGAGACTCTGTCTGTTGTTGTTTGAACCCAAACCGTCAGATTCTTTACTCCGCCTCACTGAACAGTCGCTCCGGAGATTTCTCCTTTGCTCGGTTCAATTTAGTCGCTTAAAGTGTCGTTTTTTTCTTGGTTTCAACCAAATTTATTCCATCTAACCTGTCGGTTCAGTCTCTGTCTGTGGTACCGTGAGTACTAGGTAGGTTTATTATTGTTTGCTTCTGTGTGGAACTTGTAAACGTTGAACTGATCAGGTTTGTTTAAAAAAAGTGTTTTTCTACTTTTAGAGTGTGGTAACCGGTCCTTATCGGTTCTAAAAAAACGGATTTCTTTACATTTTTTTTCCACGACCCGTAACACGGTCAGAAACCGATAAGGGTGTCTTGCCTGGTGGATTGCCGAAAAAAGGGTAAGTTTGGTTAGGACTGGCCATGTCTGAGAAACCCAAGAAAAACGGCCCACTGGGTTTCAACACTGTAGTGTGTGTGGGGAAGCCTTTGCTAAGGCTGACCCCCACACCACCTGTGTTTATTGTCTGGGGTTTGACCACCTCGATTCAGACTGCAAGATTTGCAAAAATTTTCCCTCAGCTACCCTGGAAAAGAGAGTAGATAGGCTGAGGGAAAGGGAGGCTAAAAAGTCCGCTGACCCGGATGGCCAGCCCGGTTCGGTTCCAACCGAACCAGAAGGAGTGCCCTCTGACCAGGGCAAAACTCCTTCGGGCAAAAGGAGAACCAACTCTGAGGGGTCAGTTCCGCTTAAAAGAAAAAGAAGGGATGTCAGTCTGTTCAGATCCACAAGTTCTTTCTCCGACCACTGATGAAATAGCCAAAGCGATAAGGATTGTTCAGTCGCTAACCCTGGTTCCGACCGAACCGGCACCATCGGTTAGGGGCTCGGTTCGGTCGGTTCCCCCGGTTCTGGATTATAATTTAGAGGATTTTTATGAACCGGAGGAGGAGGAAGGAGAGTATGAGGATAGTGATGGTGATTATGAAAGTCTGGATGTGCCCATTGACCCGGACATCTCCCCAGACAGACCTTCAGGGGTTTCTCCTCCTAGGCTTTCTGAGTCCCCTTCCCATTTTATGTTTTACAAAAAAGTGGCTGAAACACTTCAGCTTCCTATGGAAGAAGCAGTAGAGGATCAGGAGGAGCCTGATTATGTTGAGATGATGGATATCCCAGAGTCCAGGAGGCTGTCTATTCCCCTTCATAAGTCTTTTGGGAAACAGACAACAAAAATTTTACAGACTCCTAATTCTATACCTCCTGTGGACAAGAGAATGGCCAAGAGGTATACTCTTTCAGGCTCAGATACGGAGTTCCTTTCCCAGCAATGCAGCCATGTTGGGGTAGTGCAGGCTGCTGCCTGTGATAAGGCAAATATACCCTTGGCTTCACACCCCCCAGATAAGGACTCCAGGAGGATTGATGCCATGGCAGAGAAACAGTACATGGCAGCATCTTTGGGACTCAGGCAGGCTAATTATATGGCCTACACAGCTAGATACCAGAAGTCTAGATGGGACACTGTAATGGGTCTAGCTAAACAGGTCCCTGGCCAGCTTGCCAAGGAGCTGGAGCGGGTGGCTGCAGATGGTATTGAGTCATCCAAGGTGCAATTTCATGCTGCAGTGGACTCCAGTGGTGTTTCGTCTAGAGTCATGGCTACATCTGTGGCCCTTCGTAGGATGGCTTGGCTCGGCTCAGATGTACTAGCTTGTTTCAGGATACCCAGACTAAGGCCATGGATTTTCCTGTTGTGGGTAATTCTCTGTTTGGGGAGCAAACAGAGAACTACATGAAGAAAATGGATGAATACAGGACCACCTATAGGAGTGCTCGGGCCAAGGAAAGCCAAGCCACTCCCCGGAAGACGCATTCAGGGGCAGGGCAGGCCTTTCATAGGCCTTTCTACCAGGCCCAGGCCTCCTCTTCTGCCTTTGCCCAGAGGGGGTTCTTCAGAGGGAGAGGCAGATGGGGTACAAGCAGGCCTGCTACCACCCCTCAGCTTAAAGCCCCTGCCAAACAGGCACCCTGATGGGTTTGCCCGGGCCGATTCTCCACCACCAGCAGGGGGGCAGGCTGGCTTACTTTGTCCAGGACTGGATGTCTTTAACATCAGACAAATGGGTCCTGGAAGTAGTAAGCCAGGGACTGGTTCTCAGCTTCAAAAAATTTCCCAAGATGAGAACCAGATCCTTTCCACCTGCAAATCCTTCAGAGGCCCTTGCCCTAGAGGCAGAGGTCTCTTCCCTCTTGGCTCTCAGAACCATAGAAAGGGTTCCACCCCTACACAAGGGAAAAGGATTGTACTCCAGGTACTTCCTAACTCCCAAAAAGACAGGAGAATGGCAGCCCATCCTGGATCTCAGATATTTAAACAAGTACCTTTTAAAGCCAAAGTTCAAAATGGTGACTCTGGGAATAATTCTACCCTCTCTAAGGCCAGGAGACTGGCTAGTTTCCCTGGACCTCAAGGATGCCTATTTCCACATTCTCATCAGAAGCTCCCACAGAAAGTACCTCAGGTTCGAGCTGCCCTCAGGCCACTATCAATTCAGAGCAATGCCCTTTGGCCTAACTTCAGCTCCAAGGGTGTTCACAAAGTGCCTGGCAGTAGTGGTTGCTTTCCTAAGGAGAAAAAAGATCTCCATCTTTCCATACCTGGACGACTGGCTCATAGTAGGTCAGTCTCCAGACCAAGTCAAGTCACACCTTCAGATAACTCAGCAGCTGCTCACTTCTCTAGGATTCCTTCTGAATCTTCCAAAGTCAGTTTTGCAGCCAGTGCAGCTCCTCACCTTCATAGGGGCAGAGCTGGATACAATAAAGGCAAGAGCCTTCCTTCCCCTGGACAGGGCAAGGACCCTTGTTACACTGGCCTGTTCATTCACCCTCCAGGTGTCTCGACCAGCAAGGCATTTTCTGCAGTTCCTGGGCCATATGGCTGCCTCTACAGCAGTGGTCCAGGGAGCAAGATTTCAAATGAGGGACATTCAGTTCCACTTAAGAGCCTTCTGGTCCCAGAGAAAGGATTCTTTGACCAAGCTAATCCCAGTGACTCGAACCCTGATCCAGGCCTTGCAGTGGTGGCAGGATCAGGACAACCTAAAACAAGGAGTTCCTTTGTCACACAGATGCTTCCTCTTGGGCTGGGGAGCCCACTTGGGGATCTAACCACCCAAGGGTTGTGGTCACCTCAAGAATCTCTGCTTCATATCAATCTCTGGAACTCAGAGCAGTGTTTCTAGCACTTCAATTTTTTTCCAAGTCTGTTCAGAAAAAGGTAGTTCAGATCAGGACAGACAATACCACCACAATGTGGTACATCAACAAGCAGGGGCACTGGTTTACGGCCTTGTGCACAGAGGCAATGAAGTTGTGGTCTCTGGCCTATTCCTGAATACCTCTGATAGCAGTGCACCTCCCAGGAAGGACAATGTCCTGGCAGATGCTCTCAGCAGGATTTCCCAGGGCCATCACAAATGGTCCCTAGATCCCCTGATTTTGAAAGTGATCTTCTCCACGTGGGGCACCCCACAGATAGTTCTTTTTGCAGCCCCAGACAATCACCAACTTCCTCTTTTTTGCTGCAGGCCCCCAGTGTTGGGCTCAGTCCCTCTCGATGCCCTAGTTCTCAATTGGGAAGGGAGGTTCCTGTATGCTTTCCCGGCCTTCCCTCTCCTGTTCAAGGTGCTAGTCAAAATCAGGTCTCAACCCTGCAAAGTGATTCTGATTGCTCCAGACCGGGCCAGACAGCCCTGGTACCCTCTCTTGTTGTCCTTAGCAGTCCACCTTCCCCTGTCTCTTCCCAGGAATTACAACCTGTTAACATGTTCTCAGGGGAGGGTTTGGTATCCGAATCTCAAATCTCTCAATCTCAAGGCCTGGCTCTTGAAGAGTTAGAGTTTGCTGATTTACATCTCTCTCAAGGTGTTCTGGATATTTTAAAGGCTTCTTGAAAGCCTTTCACCAGAAAGACATACAACTCCAAGTGGAAAAGATTTACTATATGGTGCTCTAGGAAGCATATTTCTCCAGAGTCTGCTGGCTTGTCCACAGTCCTTGACTATATGGTTCATCTCAATAGCTTGGGACTCAGACCACCTACACTAAGAGTGCATCTGGCAGCTGTCTCTGCCTTCCTGTCAGCAGGCAAACACTCTTCCCTTTCAGCTCATCCTGTATTCTGTAAATTTTTCAAGGGATTGCTGCATACCAATCCTCGCTTCAGGGACCCTGCCCCTGCTTGGGACCTTAATGTTTGCATTGCTCAGCTTATGCAACCCCCTTTTGAGCCTTTGTCCTCAGCAGAACTTAAGTACTTGACTTGGAAAACTGTGTTCTTGGTAGCCATCACTTCTGCCAGATGCATAAGTGAGTTACAGGCCCTGTCAGTGGAGCCTGGTTTTATCTCTTTCCACAGAGATAAGGTGGTCCTCAGGACTAATAGGTAGTTTTGCCCAAGGTGGTTTCAGATTTCCACCTTAACCAGTCTGTCTCTTCCTGTTTTCTTCACTGACCATTCCTCCTCTGGGGAGAGGAGGTTGCACGCTGGATGTGAAAAGGGCCTCATTGGCTACTGTGAGAACCCAATCGATGGTCACAGGTTTGACTTCCCCAACTGTTTCTCACTTATGGTGAGGTTGGTAAGGAAAACCTGCCACTAAGAGATCTATTGCCAGGTGGATTGTCTCTTGTATACAATTCTGCTATGAAAATTAGGTAGGATCCCACCCTCAGGCCTGAGGGCTCACTCTACCAGAGGTACAGCTGCTTCTCTGGCTGCTGCCAGGATATTCCTATCTTAGAGATTTGTCAAGCAGCCACCTGGAAACAGTAATACTTTCACCAAGCATTACCTCTGGATATCCAGGCTAGGAGTGATGCTCGGTTCGCACAGCTGTGCTCCAGAGCCTATTCCCAAAGTAGGTTATGTCCCTCCTCCATGGAGGTACTGCTTGGTAGTCTGCAGTAGTCAGAATACATCAAGACTTCATGTTGTTTGAAGAAAAAATTACTCACCCTTAGTAATGTTGTTTCTTCTAATGGAGTCTTGCTGTATTCTGACCTCCCCCCCCCCGCCTCCCCTCTCAGAACCTGAGTTTTGGGATGTGGGTGGGCAGGAACAGTGTTGGCACCCTAGAGGTGCCCTCCATCCTTTTAATTTTGGGTATGTGTTGTGTTTTGTTTTTTGGGTTTCCTGACTTGAGTCTTTGCCTTGGAACCAAAAAACCTTTTTATTAGATTTAGTTGCCAGTTGGCTAGTGTAAGTTTACAGTTTCCACACAGGATGCCCAGTGAGTTTAGCTCGTAAAGATCTGACGGTTTGGGTTCAAACAACAGACAGAGTCTCAACCGAGCTCGATCTCAGCGTTCCATGCCTTGCATGGAAAGTTAACTCTTTCCTCTCTGGGGCAGTTAAAAGGTTGGATATCACTGCAATAGTCAGAATACAGCAAGACTCCATTAGAAGAAACAACATTACTAAGGTGAGTAATTTTTTCTTCTCGGTCCTCTTCCAGGTCCAGCCGATCCCACCGACGTCTGAGGTCTCGGTCTTGGCACCATGGAAAGTGGCGTTGCCGCTCATCCTCTTCATCCTCTTCGGAGGATAGGCTCCGGCGCAAGTTGCATCGGCACTACAAGGACTTGATGTGGCAGCAGCTGTTACTGTCTGGTAACAAGCTGAGTCGCCTTCTCCGGCCATTAAGTGTCTGTCACCAGAGTGGCCGAAACAAGCCCTCGTAGTAGTCGAGGAACCGCCACCGGCTGCTCCACCCATTGTGGTGGAACGTCCGCCTCCATAACCAAAGACTAGGGCCCCGACCAAGGATTCTCGGTTGGATCAGGGCTTGCCCCATAGGTTGTCGGTCACCCTTACTCCCGATTGACCTCTGCACGTGGAGGGTGGCTCAGGCACTCAGCAGCTGTTCGCAGACTCCTTGGAGTCTGTCGATGACTACTCCTTGTTCTCCAGGCCGCTCGACCTGGAGTCTGCAGGGGTCATTGGTGGACGAGAGCCATCCTCGTTTTTGGGAATGCTTCGACTCATCTCAGAGTCTACTGGGATGAAGCTCGAACCCATTTCAAAACGGGCCAGGTATCCCCTCACGAAGCTCCTGGACTGAGGGGATTCCCCTACGGAGGCCTTTCCTGTGGCTGAAGCCATTGTTGGCCCGGCCCTGGAGTTGTGGCAGCGGCCAGCATCTTGTCCCGTACCTTTGGCCAGGATAGCTCGAAAGTATGCGGTCCCTACCGGTTCACTCTCCGGTTTCTCTGAGCACCCCTCTGCGGAGGGGTAAGTGACCGATAGTGTTTTCCGGCGTTCCAGGAACGCTCAGGATGTGGACAAACCACCCGATAAGGAATCCAAAAAGTTGGACTACTCAGGGTGGAAGGTATACGCTGCTTCCTCCCTAGGCCTTCGTCAGGCTAGCTCAGCCGTTCTGATGGCACACTTTTCACATGCCCTTTTGGGCTCCCTGGATGAGGTGATTCCTCATCTCCCGGCTGACCTTCAGACGACGGTCAAGCAGATGCGGGATCAGGGAAGGGCAGTAGCTAAACAGCAGCTCCAAACTTCGTTGGATATTGCTGATTCGTGTGCCTGGTCAGTAGCGGCCGCAGTGGCCATGCCCCGCAGAGCTTGGCTGCGGATCTCCACCTTCATGGCAGATACCCAACACAAGCTGACAGACGTTCCCTTCCTGGGTACCGACTTATTCAGGCCCGGGGTGGAGGGTGATTTCCAATGGATCGAAAAGTCCAATGCCACCTTGTACTCGATGACGTCTGCCCAGAAGGACAAAGGCCGCCAGCAGCAGCGTAAGCCCTTTTGTCCTTCAGCCCCTGCTGCACGACCGGCCCAGGAACACCAGCATCAGGGCCAGCAGGCTTATGCTTGGCGCCCCAAAGCCAAGCCTGCTGCTTCCTCCAGCAGGAAGCCTGGAGGAAAAGGCCCAGGAGGTTCCTTGGCCGGCCCTTCCTCAAAGCCTGCCCAGTGGCGGGTTGAGGGTGTCGCCCCCCAACCTCGTCACTCCTCCCTGGGTTCCCCGTGTGCGGGGCGGCTCCGCCACTTGCTTTCTGCCTGGTCCGCTATCACAACGGACCACTGGGTGTTGGAAGTGGTAGGCAGGGGTCTGCCTCTGGAATTTGAGCATTTCCCCCCCCATCGAGCCGTTGCCCCATGGGGGGGCTATGGGTTTCGCAGCCTCTCTGTCGGCTCATCGAGCCAACATTGCCTTGTTCCTCCAGAAGCAGGTGATCAGCAAGGTGGCAGACCCCCCCCCCCAGACCCAGGGTTTGTGTCCAGGTACTTCCTGGTCCCAAAACAGACGGGGGGCTGGCGCCCCATTCTCAACCTACATGACCTGAACAAATTCCTAAGGTCTCACACCTTCAGGATGGTTACTCTGGCTCAGATCATTCCATCCTTGGAGCTAGGCGTGTGGTTCTGTTCTCTGGACGGACCTTCAGGACGTGTTTTTTCACGTCCTAATCCGTCCATCTCATCAGCGGTTCCTCCACTTCAGAGCAGAGGGATCCCTTTATGAGTTCCGGGCCATGCCCTTCAGCCTTTCTCTCCAGCTCCCAAGGTCTTCACCAAATGCATGGTAGTGGTGACAGCATTCCTGTGGCGCCGGGGTGTCTGGGTGTACCCTTACCTGGACGACTGGCTGATTGCAGCCCCTCCAGGTTGGAGGTGGAGCAGTCCAGGATCTGGCCCTTCAGGTCTGCTCTCAGATTGGCCTCCTCATCAATGAGGCCAAGTCAGAACTCGTGCCATCGCAGGTGATTCAGTTCATCGGGGCAGAGCTCGACTCTCTTTGAGGCAGAGCCCAGCTCCCGGCGGACAGGGCCGAGGTCCTTTCCTACTTTTCCCAGTCATTTCTGCGCCCCCGGGACTTCCTGCGCCTCTGGGCCTCATGGCAGCCTGCGCCAGCGTGGTCCATTGGACCCGCTGGCATATGCGTCCCCTGCAGTGGGGGCTGGCCCACCAGTGGTGACTGCGCTCCTGTCCTCTGGACCAGCCAGTGACCCAGGAGATGTGGAACGGCCTACAGTGGTGGCTCGTTCCAGCTCATCTGCAGGAGGGTATCCCGTTTGTCCGCCCCAAGCCGACGGTCACTCTGACGACAACTGACTCCTGTCTGATGGGTTGAGGTGCCCATCTGGGGGAGCTCAGAGCCCACGGTCTCTAGTCCCTCTGGAGTCTCGATGCCACATCAACCTGCTGGAGCATCGAGCAGTCCGACTAGCCCTCACCACCTTCGCTCCGTTTGTATGGGGTCAAGTGGTCCAGGTCCAGACGGACAACACCATGACCAGGTACTACCTGAACCGACATGGCGGGACGCACTCCTTGCCGCTGTGCAAGGAAGCTCTCCGAACGTGGTCTCTCGTGATCAGCCTGGAGGCGGATCTCCTAGCCATCCATGTGGCAGGAGCCTCCAACAGTCTGGCTGATGCCTCAGCCGGATAGGTGCTGTATCTCACCAGTGGTCTCTCCTGACGGAGGTAGTACTAGATCTGTTCTCCCATTGGGGCACCCCTCAGGTGGACCTGTTCGCCTCCAGGGAGAATGCGAAGCTGAGGCTGTTTCATGCCCACCCCCCTCAGCAGGTCCCGCTGTAGGGGGATGCCTTCTCGAGGCCATGGACCCCAGGCCTCTTCTACGCCTTCCCTCCATTTCCCTTGATCCACAAGGTGCTTCTCAAGGTGAAAAGGGACAAGGCGCGGGTGATTCTAGAAGCCTCAGACTGGCCCCGCCAGTACTGGTACCCAGATCTCCTCAGCCTCAGCTCCAGGCTCCTGAGGCAGCTTCCAGCCACAAGGACCTGCTCTCAGTCGACAAGGGAAGGTTCTCCACTTGGACCTTCAATCCCTGCTCCTGACGGCCTGGTTCCTGAGTAGCTAGAGTTCCAGGCTTTGCGTCTTTCAGATGAGGTCCTCAACGTAGTTGAGGCGTCCCGTAAGGAGTCGACCAGAAAATGCTATGCCTTCAAATGGAAGAGATTCTCCATTTGGTGTCAGGACAAAGGGTTGGACCCTTCTTCCTGTTCCTTGGCTAGCATTCTGGACTACCTGTGGTCCCTTTCTCAGCTAGAGCTTCGGTTGACAACCCTTAAGGTGCACCTGGCAGCCATGTCTGCTTACTGGGCGCGGGCCAGCAAGCAGTCAGTGGCACAGGAGAAGGTGGTCAGGTGCTTTGTCAAAGGCCTTGATCACATATCCCCTCCAGTGTGAGAACCTCCACCTCCGTGGGATCTACTTCTGGTATTGGCTAAGCTCATGGGCAAGCCATTCGAACCGATGCACAGGTGTGACATCTCTCACCTGCTGTGGAAAACTGCCTTCTTGGTGGCTATTAAGTCAACCAGAAGGATGGGAGAGCTCCAGGCACTTTCCATCAACTCTCCTTATCTGGTCTTCCATAGAGACAAGGTCGTCCTGTGCCCCCACCCGAATTCCTTCCGAAGGTGGTGGTGGAGTTTCACCTTAACCAGGTGTTGGCTCTGCCGGTGTTCTACCCCAGTCACGCCTCAGAGGCCGACTATAGTCTCCATATTTTGGACCATAGAAGAGCACTCTCTTATTATAAGGAGTGAACGGCGAAAGTCCGGGGAGAGGTTTGCCAGCTGTTTGTCACCTACGCTGAAGCCGCATCTGGCAGACCTGCAGCCAAGCAGACGATAGGTAGGTGAGTCACCTCCTGCATAGATCTGTGCTATAGGTTGGCGGGCATGGAGCCTCCCAAAGGGATAAGAGCTCATTCTACCCGCCATACCACTGCTTTGGTGGCTGCTTCTAGGGATGTCCCTATCCAGGAAATCTGCAGGGCTGCTACCTGGAAGTCAGCACACACCTTCATTTCCCATTACCACATTGACCTAGAGTCACGCCGGGATGCTGGTTTTGGGACCTCGGTTCTCCATTCCTTATTCCCTAAGTAGGGGGTGCGCGCCTTGCCTCCCTCCTCCTGGAGAACTGCTAGGAATCTGCCAGTAAGTGTGGATTGAACAACATATCCACGTCCCTAGAAATACAGGTTACTCACCTGTAACAGGAGTTCTAGGAGTGGTATATGTTGTTCATCCACACAACCCACTCGACCTCCCCGGCTTCGACGCGCAACCTGGCTTTCAGCGGGTTAGATCTGGCGTCATGGGGCTGAGCCGAGGGTTTTACCACCCGGGTGGGTGGGAGGTGCCAGCTTGAAGACCTTCCGGCAACATTTAAAGCGGCAAGAAACCTGCCAATAAGTGTGGATGAACAACATATACCACTCCTAGAACTCCTGTTACAGGTGAGTAACCTGTATTTTCTGGTGGTAGAATGGCACTTGGACCCTCTCAGGATCCACACCTGACTTGCTGGACTCGCCAGCTTAGTTACTGGATCAACCTCTAGGCGGCAGGGATTGGGAGGACCCTTCTGACCCCATCATCTGGGAGTAAGCACTAGGGACCCTGCTGACCCCACCAGCTGGGGGTAAGCACTAGGGGTATTGGCTGGCAGGTAAGCCCTGGTGGATGTCGGGGGTCGGGGGGAGACGGAGCTTGGGGGTCCAAGCAGAAGGGTGGCTTACCGAAGGAGTAGGGATAATTATAGAAACATAAAAAGGTTGGTAATTCATCAGCATTTGTTTTCATTTTAGGTTGGTTACAAAGGAGCTCTTAACCAGTGGGTGAGCAACTAACACAGTTCCTGATGACAGCACAGTAGCCTCTGCTGCACTAAAAGCAGAGCAGTGAAATCAGACTGAAACAGTTGCACATTTATAAAAAGAACTACTATGAAAGCTGTACAGTTTCAAATACGTTGTATAAATTGGGCACCTTTCATAATCCACTCGTGTCTCTGCCACTTCGGTGTGAATAATCCTGCCCTCACACTCGTGGAGATAAATGGCATATTCTGAATCTGGCCATTATGTATCCTGTGTGTATTTGTGTTATAGTGTTATATTTAAAAACTTAGTAGGATCTTTGGTTAATTACCAGTATTTTTTCTTAGGCTTTCCTGAAAATGTCTTACAAAGAGGCAGCAGAAGCTGTTGTTGACTTCAGCAAAACAGCACCATTGCTAATATGGGGGAAGAAAGTGTCACTGTGTATAGCAGGACGTGACAGATACCTGGAGAAGGTAAGAAAACTGCCACTAACCTCTTGATCCTGCAATTCCTCTTGTCTTTTAAGTCGTGACATACAGCCATTCGGCCTCAGTTGGGCCATTGGCTTCCACACGTAGACACCAGTGTCAGAACACCCCCCCCAAATGTAAAACCCTATCCCTGGGGTGAGCCCCAGGGCTTGGGAAGAAGACCTGGGCATTCTCATGTTTGTGACTTGTTGGCAGGAGCAGTGCTATTCCCGGAACTATTGGCATGGAGACTTTCAGTCAGTGTCATGCGCTCAGCTGATCTATTTTTTGGCTGTTAGTAAGCCTTTCCACCACCCCTCACACTGTAACTGATTCATTTTACTAAGTAGTTCAGTACATTATTTAAGGTGTGACCTGGTGACTTTTGGAAATGCATTCAGGTAACAATATTCATTCTAGGTATTATATTCGGTTGGTCATTTGGTTCACCAGGCTGTGAAAAAGGTGGGTCATTTTAAGAAAAGTTCGGACAACCCAGGGAATTTATAGATGTTTTGAAGCAGCATTGCACCTGATGGTGAACATTTTGACCTATACTGTTCTGTTCTCTTTTAAGTGGTCCTTTTTCCTTTCTTATATGATGCCCACTGCCATTTTGCAGCTGCTTAAACACTTTCACTTTTACATGAGAAATAATTGAGGTGCTCTTTTAAATCTGCTTTTCATTATTATTCTCAGCTGTTATTGAACACTCGTTGCACCATACGTACCATAAAGTAAGAGAGAACTATACAGCATTGTTTTCACATTTAAATCCCTCAGAAAGAGACTGCCCTAAATGATAAATTATTACAAGATCAGGCAAGGCCTGAGATAGACTTCAGCCTGGAACATGAGGTCCCTAGACCGCTTATGTAGGAAGGCTTACCAGGTACTTGGAAGACTGGCTGCAATGTCAGCCAAATTTTCTTTGTTCATTACAGTTGGAAAACAAATCCTTAATGGACTTAAATCCTGATACTTCTAGAATCCTGTTACACACAGTGGGACTGGCAGACATCTTATCTGAGCGTATAAAATCCATAACATGTACAGCAGGCTATTGAATATCACTGCTGCAGCCTTTTTGTGATGTCAGCTGCTGGGGATTCTTGGATTTGTAGATCTTACTTCGAGATTCAGCTCTTGCAGTGGTAACACTGGTAGGACTGAAGCTGGCAGGCGGCAGGACCCCACGGGAAACTTCTAGCTAGCAGTCCATAGCAGGCACCGCCCCTGACGTCATGCATGATATAAATGGAGGTCGGTCCCTGGCGTCCCTCAGTTCTTTCCCTCTGTCGACTTCAGTTCATCAGCTCCACAGACGCCTCTTGCTAGTTTGATCGCCATTTTGCTAAGTTCTTGGCTTGAATTTTCTTGTTTTAGCAATGCAAAAGTTCACTTTTTCCGGACTTCATAGTTCTGCATGTCATCTTCTCCAACATCCTCTATCTAATGGCACCCTTCCAGGTGTGCCTGCGGCAAACATATCCCATCCATGGACGGGCACTTGGCTTGCCTGCTGTGCCTAGACCCTGTCCATGATATCCAGGCCTGTCCACACCGCAAAGTTTAACAGCAGGACGAGAATCCGCCACCAAAAGGCTCTTCAGACTTTCCTCACAGAGCAACGTTTAGCCACAATGCAGAAAGATTCCTGTTTGCGGGAGGGGGGGCTGTCTTCCCATCAGAAATCTTCAGGAAAGCACCATGAGGAAGGAGAGGGAAAGGGAGAGCTCTCTCTCCAAATCTAGATCTTCAGGCTCCCACTCTACCTCCCCAGGTAATCCGATCTCCTTCCCGGCTAACGCTTGTCAAACCTCCTGCCCTGGTTCAGGCTTCAGGGGGTAAAGACCACGGCTCAGAGTCTTCGGGCCCCACCCTACAGCCGCTTAAAGTCTGGCTGCCTGATCAGGCCTCGGGCCGGCACTCTGACCTCAGCAGGCACGCCTCAGGACCGATGTCCATTGTCTCCTGGTGGGACCCTGTCTCTGGCACCAACTCCTGGGACAAACACAGGGCCTCAGGGCTCTCCTCCAGGAGATCTGCCTCACTGCCTCCCAGGCCACCGTCAGACAAACGTCCGGCGCCACATCAGTCATTGGGGGCAGATGCCCACCGACGACACTTGACCAATGTCGCTGCTTCGGCGGTCCACCGCCGGTAAAGTCCCCAACGTCACCGGTTCCCCCCCCTCCAGCAGACTAATGCTCAGGACACAGTCCTCCGAAGGACTATCGAATGAGGGCCTCAGACCAGGCGTCTACTACCGATGTCGTACCTGCTGCTATGTCCCTGACGTTGCCTTCAGGTTGCCCGCTGTCACCAGACCACGGCACTAGACCGGCGTCAGGCCCGATGACCGATAAGGGGCCTAAGCTCCACTTATCCCAATTCAGAGACCTGTTTGAATATTGGTGGGAAACCATCAGGATGGACCTCCTGCCACCAAAACGTCCTTGGACTGAGGCACACCCCCCCCTCGAGGGAACCTGCTTCCGCCGTCTCAGGCATGGGCAGGACTGGCCACAGACGTCACTCCAGGTCCAGGAGCCAAAGTTCCTCCAGGTCCTCCGAGTGCCACAAAAGCAAACGTCGGCGCATGAGGTCTCGGTCCTCCTTCTCCATGGTCTTGATCGTTCCTCAGACTCATCCTCCTTGGTACCCTCATCTGCTGGAGGCCTTTTCCCCCATACACTCAAGGGATACTCCCAAGTCACTACTGGATGATCCCATCTTTATGGCGATCATGTGCCACATTCAGGCGAACATGGGCTGGGAGACGGAGGACCTTGACCCAGAGAGACTCCACTTGGCCAGGTACGTGCACCAAAAAGACCCGGAGCCGGTGGTCATCCCGCCCTTGGTGGGCACATTCGCAGATGTTACTAAGGTAGTGGAAACACCCACATTTCTTTCGCAGTACCCAAAAAAGCAGACCTCCTTTACAGGGCCCCAAAGGAGGAACTCTTTCTGGGCAAACAGCCTCTGGCAGATCTGTCCTTCAGTCGGCTTATGACTTGGCAGACACGGCTGCATGGGCCGCAGCCACAGGAGTGTGTGTCCCAATGCCATTCGTGGCTCCAGGTCTCAGGCTTTGCCCAAGATGTCCAGACTACATCCTGGATGCACCATTTAATGGCCTCGTTTTCTTCGGTGAGGATTCCAACAGGATCATCACTGAGCTGCAGGATTCAGTCAAAGCCATTCGGTCCATACATTCTATGTACAATCCGAAGCAAAGGCTCTTTGAGAAGCCTTGTTATCGTGGCAAAGGGGAACAACAATCTCGATTTCAGCCATAGCAACAGGAGCGAGGTGGCTATGGTGGCAAAGGCCCCTCACGAGGCTCTACTGGATCGGGGTCTCATGCTGCCAAACCAGCCTAGGCCAGTCTTCCACCTCCTGCCACAGCCTGACTCCTTGCTGGATTTGCCTTCTCCTGTAACCCTGATGGGGGAGGCGGTAGGAGGTTGCTTTTCTCTTTATGCTACGTGTTGGCGAAAGGTCACCTCTGACCAATGGGTCCTGCAGGTGATCGACAAAAGGCACTTGATTGAATTCTTCCAGATGCCACTGGACAGGCCACCACCACCCGCCTGCTATTCCTGGGCTCACGCAGAACTCATCCGGAGTGAAATTCAGGTTCTCCTACTCAAGAGGGCTATAGAGCTTGTCCCACCCTCTCAGAGGAGAACAGGATTCTAGTCACACTTCTTTCTGATGCCCGAAAAGATGGGGGACCTACGCCCCATCTTGGACCTCAGCGACCTCAATCAGTTTGTCGAGTACAAATGATTCTGGATGGTCACCCTGCAAGACTTTACTGCTCATGATACATCAGGGGGATTGGCTAGCGTCACTGGATATGCAGGATGCCTGCCTTCATATTCTGATTGCCAAACCTCACAGGAGGTTCCTCGGATTCGAGTTTTAAGGATGGTACTACCAGTTCAGAGCCTTGCCCTTCGGTCTGTCATTAGCCCCAAGGGTTTTCACCAAATGCCTGGCAGTGGTCGCAGCAGCCCTCTGGAGGAAAGGGCACCACGTTTTCCCTTAGCTGGACAACTGGCTATTGACAGCCCCATCCAGTGAGCAGCTGCAGCGCACAATCCAGGACACCTGTTCTCTCTTCAGTGAACTGGGTATATCCATCAACGCAGTGACGTCCTCCTTGCTTCCGACCTAATCCCTCCAGTTCATCAGGGCGTTGCTCGATGCTACTCTGAGAAAGGCTTTTCTCCCAGAGGACAGGGCACTTTGACTCTGTGGGCTAGCCCATCACATCTCATCCCTTCCAAAGTTATCAGCCAGGACATTCTTCAAGCTCTTGAGCCACATGGCTGCCTTTATCACTATGGTGCCCTTAGCCAGACTGCATATGAGGACGATTCAGTGGACTCTTGAGAGTCCAGTGGAACCAACGTTGGGACGATCTCAACCATCCGGTCTCTGTACCAGAACTGGTTCGTCGGAAGCTCCAGTGGTGGTCAACATCCCCCTTCTCTTGCAGAAGGGCTGCCTTTCCAGAGAACGCTGCCGGCTCAAATCCTGACATTGGATGCATCCAGCACAGGTTGGGGCACACATCTGGGCATCCACAGGTCACTTAGTCCACGGCCAAGGAGCTCCTACACATCAGTGTCCTGGAAATGAGAGCCGTTCTCTCCGCCTTGCAGGCATTGAGTACCGCACTACTCCCAGGACACCTTTTGGCACAGACGGACATAACAGAGGTGTTTCACCTCAACAGGGTGGCACCCACTTGTTCCCCCTTTGTCAAGAAGCAAAGCAGGTGTGGAACTGGGCCATAGTTCACTGCCTGGATAGCCCAACGGTTCACGTCCCAGGGGTTCAAAATACCCTGGCCAATGCACTCAGTAGAACAAGGTCTAGACCGCACGAGTGGGCCCCTTCTACAGTCTGTCACAGAAAATCTCTTTGACAGATGGGGCACACTGGATCTGGACCTCTTTGCATTCCCTGTCAACGCAAAGTTGCCCAATTTTTGCTCGACAGATCCTGGGCCTGGAGTTTTCTGGTGAGATGCGTTGTCCTTCTTCTGGAGGGGGAGGTTCCTCTATGCGTTCCCTTCTTCCCGGTTCTGCAGAAGGTTTTCCTTAAGCTACAAGTGGAAGGGGCAGTTATGATCTTAGTGGCCCCATTGTGGCCACGGCAGATTTGGTTTTCCCTGCTCTAGCAGCTGTCCGATGAGCCACCACTGCCTCTGCCACAGAGCTCTCCCTTGCTCTCCCAGGACAATGGGACCTTGGTTTACCCAGACCTACAGTCATTGCATTTCCATGCATGGCTACTGAGGACCTATCCATGTCATGCCTTGGGGTTTCGGACAGGGTTGCTAACGTGCTGGTGGCTGCCCGAAAACCTTCCACCAGAGCTGCTTACGCCATGAAATGGAAATGTTTCTGCCTCTGGGCTACTGTCCGCCGTCTAGACCCTTTAACCTGTCCAGTGAGCTCGATCCTTGCATAGCTGTTGTCACTCTTAGATTTGGGGTTGAGCTACTCGTCAATCAAAGTCCATTTGTCTAAAGTTTCTACCTACCATGCCGCCGTTCAAGGCAGAACTGTGGCACAGTTGGACGTGGCCCTTACCTTTCTGAGGTCTATTCTCCACATGAAGCCCCAATCAGAGACCCTGTCCCCCTTGGGACCTTCTGGAAGAGCTCACCTTACCCCATTTGACCCAGCCACGGAATTCGAGTTTTGCTTCCTTCCCTGGAAAGCATTATTTTTGCTTGCTGTTAGTTCGGCTCGGAGGATTCCGAGCTACTGCCTTTGATGTGTAAAGAGCCTTATTTGGTGTTCCACAAGGAGCGGTTGGCCTTGAGGACCAATCCTAAGTTCTTACCAAAGGTGGTGTTCAATTTGACCCTTAATCAGGACTTACACCTTCCGGTGTATTATCTGGAACACTCAAACTGGGGTGAGGCTATTCTGCACACACTGGATGCCCACCGTATTTTGTTACTCTCTCTCCCGAACACAGGAGTTTAGACGCTCTGATCAGTTTTTTGTGTCCTTTGCCCCCAGTATCCAGGAGGCTTCTGTAGCCAAACAGACCCTCTCCAAATGGCTGGTAAACTGTATTTCTTTTTGTTACCAGAAATATGACAAAACCTTACCGGACTCGGTGAAGGGTCACTCATCGAGGGGAGTAGTGGCATCTTTTGGCGCTTTAAGGAATGTGTCTGTGGCTGATATATGCAGCTGCCACATGGAATTCGGTTCATACTTTCATCAGGCATTACAGTCTTGACATTGCCTCCAGACGGAGAGTGGGTTTCGGCCTTGCAATTCTGCAGGGACTCCTCTCTTGAGGGCATTAATCTCTTGTTTTTTTCCTCTGCTTCCTCCACCTGGGATTAGTCTGGGTCTAGTCTACTGCTTGGGACTCAGTCCTACTGGTGTTACCTGCTGCAAGAGCTGACTCTCGAAGTAAGATAGTACAGTTACGTAAGAACTTACCGTAACAGTAGATCTTTGAGAGAAGCTCTTGCAGCAGGTATTCTCCACCCCACCTTCCCCATGAGACTCTTTCAGCATTAGGCTTTCATTAGCAACACTGCTGTTGCTCTCTGTGGAATTCACCGTTCTCTGTTCCTGATCACCTTCCATCCTCGTGCGAGAGAGTCTCCAGTGGGAGAACTGAGGGACACCGGGGACTGCCCTCCCTTTATACCATGCATGACATCTGGGCGGGCTAACGTCAGGGTGCAGTCCCCACTATGGACTGCTAGTTAGAAGTTTTCCTTGGGGTCCTGCTGCCTGTCTGCTTCTGTCCTACCGGTGTTACCTGCTGGAAGAGCTTCTCTCGAAGATCTACTGTTACGGTAAGTTCTTATATAATTGTACTTTGTAGAAATTGTCAGCTTGGAGGTCAGCAGAATTGGTCTGATACAGTCTTTCACACAAAGTGCAAATATCTTTCACACAAGGGGGAAATTGGGACAGGCACTTGGGTGCGAAACTCTTAATGCTGATCGTTCCCTTTTAAACATTTTGCTAGAGTCCCTCACTGAAGCACCCTCCAAGCACTTTTCTTTCTGTGACCTGAAATATTGGTATTGGAAGACTATTCCTGTAGCTGACTTAGTCCAGACAGGTGTCCGAACTTAAGCCATAGGGTGCGGCCCACCTTTTCAGGTGTTTCATGAAAGGGTGGCAATGCATACTAATCCCATTACTGTCTAAAATGGTATCTTGTTTTCACACTGAATCAATCCATTCATTTGCCTGTATTCTTCCTTCCCCATAGTACCAAGTTGAGGTGCCATTGGGCAGTCCTTGGACTTTCATGGGGCCCTTTAGTACAGACTGGACTATGCCCAGTCCTCTCAACAGTTTCAGTCCTGGCACCACGGTGAAACCAGTCTCCAGGCAGTTTCTATCCAAAAGCATATTCTGTGTCATGTTCTGCTACAGGCAAGTAGGTCAGTATTTGCCGGATATCGTCACTGAACACACTCTGGCCACTGTGGCCTGTTTCTGTTCGGTTTCAGCCACAAACATTTGATGTGGCTACCTGGCATACTACCAGCTCTTTCATTGAGCATTACTGTTTTACCTAATGCTCTGTGGAGATACCTTGAGGAAGCTAGGTTAGCTATTTGCAAGTAAAAGTAGATCTTGGAGACTCTTTCCATAGTCACAGTAGCTCTTCGAGTCTAGTCACAGTGATTTTACCTGTTGTCTCCCTGATATGGTTGACCATTGCTTTTCAGCACTTGGAACAGTACTGTATGGTGAACCTATCTTTTTTCTCTGTCTCTGTATGTGCTATATATTGGATGGTACCTGCTTTGCTCCTCCTACCTCTATCTGCAAGATTGGTGGAGGTTTCCCCAGTCCTGCTGTCGATGGGCGTTTTGAACTCCATTTACAGGTGGCTGGAACTGAAGTAGTTGGGGAACATCCTTGTTATATAGGCGATACCATGAGCCATCAGTGTATGCACCCCATCTTGCAGAAGCTTTCTGTGAGGTCCTTATGCAGGTGCTGTCAGTCCAATATGTTATGGCTCTATGGAAATGATCTTGAGAATCTACTAGTATGGCTAAGTGACCATCTTACTTCAAGAAGCAGCTCTTGCAGCAGGTTACACCATTAGGACTGAAGCCGGCAGGCACCAGGACCCCACGGAAATTTTCTAGCTAGCAGTATTCAGCGGGGACCACCCCCGACGTCGGTCCAACCCCCATCAGGCATAGTACATAAAGGGTCAGTCCCCCAGAATCCACAGTTCTTTTCCCTCCATCGACTCGCCAGCATCGGCCTCACGGTCTCACTATAGTGCATGATGACTAAGAACTTCTCACAACAGTTTTACCAAACTAATGTCGGCATCTCCAGCTCCTTCTTCATAAATGCTTCGGTCCTCTACAAACGCTTCTGCATGGTGACACTTCCAGGTCTGATACCCATGCACAAGCAGGGCACCTTCCTAGTGTCCTTGGACATGCAGGATGCTTACCTGCACATACCCATTGCTCAAGCGCACCTTAAGTTCTTGTGCTTTGAATTTCAAGGTCACCATTATCAGTTCCAAGCCCTCCCTTTCTGACTGTCATCAGCACCTTGATTGTTCACGAAGTGCATGGCAGTCATAGTGGCAACTCTGAGGAGACAAGGCCACTACGTGTTCCCCTACCTGGATGACTGGCTTCTCATGACGCCCTCTCGGGAGGTCCAGATGTCCGCCATTCATTGTGCTCAGTCTCTGTTCGAGACGTTGGGCATCATTACCAATTGTGAGAAGTCACGCCTGGTTCCGTCACAGATTCTGTGGTTTATAGGTGCAGTTCTGGACACCGTCCAGGGGAACGCTTTTCTACCCCGGGACCGAGCGGAACCCATCAGATCCCTCATCAGGGAGTTTTTGGCAGAGAGGACCATCCCAGCCAGACTGGTCCTTTACCTGCTCGGACATATGGCTACGGCCATTGCAACAGTCCCACTAGCCCGTCTCCACATGCAGGTGACCCAGTGGATGTTACAGGTCCAGTGGGATCAGAAGCAAGACCATCTGCAGCTTCCAATTCGGATCACGAATGCTGTAATCTGGAATTGGCAATGGTGGCTAGATTCAAAGAACCTATTAGTGGGGGTCCCCTTCATCGCGCTGTCTCCGATTGTGACGCTCTCCACAGATGCATCATGGCTCGGGTGGGGAGCACTCCTCGACGGTGTCAGGTCTCAGGGCCTATGGACAGCCCAAGAAGCTCATCTCCACATAAATGTCCTGGAAATGAGAGCAGTTCTTTACGCCCTGCAGGCTTTCCAGTCGGAGATCCCACCAGGTACTCTTCTGTTACAAACAGACAATACTGCGGTGATGTATTACCTCAACAAACAAGGAGCACCCATTCCTACCCGCTTTGCAGGGAGGCCATGAGGGTGTGGGATTGAGTTCTATAACACGGTGCAAACCTCATTGCTGTTCATATCCCAGGAGTGGACAACGTCATCGCAGACAGCCTGAGCCGCTCACAGGCCAGAGTCCACGAGTAGGAACTACTCCAGGAGGTAGTAGAGGATCTGTTTCACAGATGGGGTTCACCAGAGTTAGACTTCTTTGCGTCCCCATACAACGCAAAACTGCCCAATTTTTTTTCGCTAGATCTAGGGCCTGGTGTTTTCTGGCGAGATGCGTTGTCCCTCTCCTGGGCGGGCAGACTACTCTATGCCTTTCCTCCCTTCCCGTTGATCCAGAGGGTCCTCTTGAAACTTCGTAGAGAGCAAGCGACGCTAATACTTATCGCGCCATTTTGGCCCAGACAGATCTGGTTCCCTTTGCTACATCAGCTGTCCCGGGAACCTTCAGTGCCTCTGCCAATCAGCTCTCACTTACTGTCTCAGGAGGCAGTCTCCTTGGTCCATCCGGACCTTCGTTCGCTGAACCTGCACACCTGGCTCCTAGAGACATAGCCATTATGTGATACAGGGTCTCGCAAGAGGTAACAGATGTTCTAGCAGTTGCTAGAAAACCGGCCACTCACACTGCTTACGCCATGAAATGGTGCAGGTTTTGCCTATGGGCTCAGGCGTGGGGGCATTCGCCAATGGATTTTCCAGAAAGGTTGGTCCTGGACTACCTCCTGTCTCTTTTTCAGACAGGCTTGGCCTACTCCTCAATAAAAGTACACCTTTGTGCCATCTCAGCTTATCACACTCCTATAGGCCAACATCCCATATCTCAGTTGGACACGGCAAGAGTCTTCCTGAGAGGTGTTCTCCACCTTAGACCTCCGATTAAGGATCCTATTCCATCATGGGATTTACCCTTTGTCCTGGAATAGCTTACGCTGCCACCTTTTGAACCAGCCGCGGATTGCGAGCTACATCTCCTTTCATGGAAGACAATGTTTTTATTTGCCATTACTTCGGCCAGAAGAATTTCTGAACTTCACGCACTGATGTGCAAAGAACCTTATTCGGTTTTTCACCAGGACAGGGTATCCCTATGGACTAATCCGAAGTTTCTACCTAAGGTGGTCTCAGCTCTCGCTCTATCAGGACATCGATCTCCCAGTGTACTTTTCTAAGTATTCTAATAGAGGAGAGGCCCTGTTGCACACTTTAGACGTGCATAGGTGTCTTCGATACTACTTGACCAGAACCAAACACCACCGAAAATCTGACCAGCTTTTTGTCTCCTTCGCCCACAGGATGATGGGAGCTCCAGTTTCCAAACAATCGCTATCCAGGTGGCTCATACACTGTATCACGTTCTGTTACCAGAAACGTAACAAACCCTTACCGGGCTCGGTTAAGGGTCATTCCACAAGGGGGGTGGCTACCTCCTTTGCGGCCTTAAAGAATGTGTCCACCTCAGCCATCTGTGCAGCAGTTAGTTGGAGCACTGTGCACACCTTCATCAGGCATTATAGCCTGGATGTCGCATTGAGGCGAAGAGCAGGTTTTGGTCTAGCAGTCCTTCAGGGACTCCTGTCCTAGGCTTCAGTTCTACTAGTGATTTCTACCTTCCCTCCTCCCAATGGTGAGGGATTTCCAGTACTGCTTGGGAATCGGTCCTAATGGTGTAACCTGCTGCAAGAGCTGTTTCTCGGAGTAAGATAGTACAGTTACGTAAGAGCTTACCGTAACAGTAGATCTTCGAGAACAGCTCTTGCAGCAGGTACCCCCCCCACAACCATCCCCGCTGGAGGTAGACTTATTCTGATATCCTTCTCCTAGGATCAGGTGTTCTCAAAACCACTCTGATTGTCATTTGATGGCGGATCCTCAGTCTCCTTTTCTGATGTCATCCAGCAGCCGGGAGTCTCCGACAGGAGAACTGGGGATTCTGGGGGTTCGACCCCTTATGTACTATGCCTGACGTCGGGGGCGGGACCGACGTCGGGGGCAGTCCCCACTGAATACTGCTAGCTAGAAAATTTCCGTGGGGTCCTGGCGCCTGCCAGCTTCAGTCCTAATGGTGTAACCTGCTGCAAGAGCCGTTCTCGAAGATCTACTGTTACGGTAAGTTCTTATGTAACTGTACTTTTTTGGTCGTCATCTTGGGTGCCTTGTCATCGTCATCCCCTTTTTTTCTTGTACTGTTTATCATTTGCAATTTGTTTTCTGTTATTTATTGATTGATTGGTTTACAGTTAAGTTGGTTTGTAATAACTTGGGATTTATTTTTGGTTCGCAGGATGTAGCGAGCGTAAAGATAAACAAAGATTTTACACAGTAAGTTATTGATCATATGTGCATACACTTTTGTGGAATTCAGGAAACACCCAACTAAAATATTCAAATGTTTGTGAAACATTTTTTTTTTTTTTGAAGAGGTACATGAGCCATGAATGCTCAGGACCTTTGCAAACCTATAAGCTCTATCACTGTGATAATGATATTTAAAATGTAACTGCCCTGCAGGGTTACATCAGCAAATATATGTCTACAAAACAGGTTAACAGGTTTTTGTGCAAGTTTATGGCAAATGCTGTGATTTACCACTTAATTTAACGTGTGCCTTTCCTCCTGATTACAGTGATCTTTTGCAGTGCATATCTTCTGTTTTGAACCTATTGATCCTCATTCTGCATACAGAAATTTCATAAGCCAGGAATTTTCTTACAGTACGTGAGGAATACTGGATGGGCATCTATGCAGAACCAGTGTGTTCTGCCACAGAGGTGTTCTGATTCCCTCTGACCTCAAGAGCGAAGCTTGAGAGGTTCGTAGGAATCAGATCCCCGAGGTGGCAGAACACACTGGTTGTGCATAAAGTTGCTCATCCTGTATTTTTCTAGTGTATTATATTATGTGAAATATTCACTCTACCATTCTTTTGCTTTCTGAATGAAACTGACTTATGCAGTCTCTAGAGGTATCAGAATGCTGTTGTACCATAGAAGGATACAGTCACATTCCATGACCTTTGAACTGTGGTACAACAGCATTTTGTCAGTAACAGTTTTATTGGGTATATTTAAAAAAAATATAACGGAACATTTAGATGAAAGGTACATAATATCATTAAAAAATTACATACGGCATAAAAGGCTATTGCAGCTAGACCTAAATCAAAATTTAAAATGCAAGCAATACATTCCTATCTAACATCACTAATGTCAGTAATTATTTGGATAAAGAGCATAAAGACAGAAAAAATATTCATCTGATGTAGATAAGTCTCTAAATAAAAGCATAACAGCTCTAACCTCATCAAGGTATATATTCATACTAAAGCCTGGCTCTGAAAAGGAGGTTATAAACAAGGAGATCATAAATTAAAAAAAACAAAGAAGGAGAGTATAGAATAGGATAAGTTCTGTGCCTGTCATGAAAGAAGTGCATGTTCACCAACCAAACTTATTACTCACGAGTCACCTAGCCCAGTCTGTGTGTTGTTCTGTGCAGTAAAGAATTCTAAGAATTCTAATAAGACACCCTACTTTGCCCCCCAAATCATTAGACGTAGAATAAAAGCAATGAGCAAGTTCCTCAAGCCTTAAAGTTTGTGTAAGGGAAGGAGATGTATTCTCTGCCCAGAATCAGTACAATAGCATTTTGAAAGGGGTGGAATTCTATATACACAGGTGCTCTACTATGCACTACAATAAAATGGTTCCACCTAGCCACATCAACAACTAACTAGTCAAAATGTGGCACAGCAATGGAAACAATGTCGACAGGCGAAATTTTGCCTGTCCAACATTGAGTGTTGTTGTTTTTTTTTTTTTTTAAGGGGGCTTTGCCCCCTGCACCCTCAACCTAAATATAAGAAACTCCAGGTTGGAGTTTATTCGAAGGGGAAGAGTGTCAGTGGAAATTGGTGAAATTTTGCTATCAGGTCCATTACAGTAACAACCTTGAAGTTGTCGCTCTTATGGATTTCTCTGTTGAAATTTCGCTTTTGTAATGATAGAGGAATTTTGAGCACCACTGCACCTAACCCCGTACTTTATAATTATGTTTTGTCACCATTGGTACAACAGCATTTTGAAAGGGGTGAAATTCTATACACACAAGTGCTGTACTGTACACTATAATACAATATTGATTACCACTCCCCCCCCCCCAAAGACACCAGCCTTTAAGTGTTGGTATTAATTCTCTGGGTTCCCTAAAGCCGTATCCTTGTCAGCGCCATGACTCCATGTTGGAAACTATCTCATGTTTGAGTGCAACCAGGTTCCCTTACCACTGTTTGCCCGACCATCATCTGTTGTACTGCAGAGCACTGAAACTACTGAAATAGCATTTGTGCCCCACACTGCACACTTCGGTGCTTGAGAGTGATGGCAATCCGTGGCAGAGAGTCTTCATATTAAAGTTGGAATCTAAAATATTTAAGACTTCTCCAACTTTAAGAAGAGTCTTGTTCTTCCATAATCCTCTCCAGTGATATTGTTTTGTTTGCAATGTAGTATGTGGCTCAAGCACTGGTTCTGTATAAAATCGATCTTGCTTCGAGAAACAGCTCTTGCAGCAGGCTGCACCATCAGGACAGAAGCTGGCAGGCGCCAGGACCCCATGGAAAAATTCTAGCTAGCAATATCCAGCAGGGGACCAACCCCGACGTCAGCCCTGCTCCCGATGTCCGGCATTATATACAAGGGGGTGGTTCCCCAGCATCCCCAGTTCTTTTCCCGCCGTCAACTCGCCGGCATCGGCCTCACGGATGCCTCGAATAGACGAACGACGCTTGAAATCCGTAATGTTTTTTCCTGAAAATCCACTCACATGTCTACTTTTCCTGGTTCTTCTACCGAAGGACACCCCCTCCAAGTGAGCCTGTGGCAAGCAGATTCCATTTACGGACTGCCATACGGCCTGCGTGCGGTGCCTCAGCCCAGAGCACGATATACAGGCCTGTCCTATCTGTCAACAGTTTAATAGTAGGACCAGGATCTGCCACTAAAAGGCCCTCCGGGGTTCCTTCTTGAAGAAAAGTTGAAACAGATGGAGAAAGACCCTACTTCCGAGGGGGAATCCTCCCACAAATCGGGGAAACACCGGGACAAGCACCGGGATAAGGGTAGGTCTAGATCACCAAGTTGGGCCTCAGAATCTAGAGCCAGTTCCAGCTCCACGCGATCGGATAGGTCTTCTTCCCGGACCCGCTCTCTGCCCTCTCCAGTGAAGGTACGGTCTTCAGGAGGCTCTTCAGCTTCCCTACACCCGCTGAAGATGAAGGATCCTCGGATGCCTGAGTCCGCAGCCAGGCCCAGAACTTTGGACGGGAATAAGTCACTCGTCTTCCAAACAGGGTTCTGGGGCGTAGGAGCGATGCCGGGACTCCGGTCACCAATCAGTCTCCCAATCTCCGAAAGGACTGGACGTCCTCACAAGGAAGACGAGTGAGCTGACGTCCCTTAAATGGACCTCGGAGTTTAATCGGTCGACCGACCCGATGCCTGCCAAACGGGCTAAAGAGCTGACACCTGCCCTACCGACGCCGGCTGACACCGGTTGTCGGGGGTCCTCTGAAGAGGAGTTAATGGTTTTGCCTGATGACCAGACAGGTGACATGGAGGACGTCGGACTGTCTAGAGAACCGTCACCAGATCCGATAACTCCCCAAGGCCCGACTCTACCGACAGGCCAACACTGATGCCGGGCTCGTTGTTGGTCATGAATTTACAGGGTTAAGAACTTATTTACTTTCTGGTGGGACATCATTAAAAAAGATGTGCCCTCTAAACCACCTCCACCACCTTCTCTAGACTCTGCAGACAAGAGACCCCAGACCCCTAAGGAGCCTACACCACCCACCAGGGGCAGATCAAGACAACGGAGAAGACCCCCTTCCCAGTCTCCCTCAGGGTCTCCCAGCCCTAAACTACCCAGAGGCAGACTATCCACTCCGCTGGGTGATGACCCAAGGCTGGATACATCAGACACTTCCAGGTCTCCTTCTCCAATCAGTCTCCCATCACCCGACGCATGAGACCTCCCCAGGTCACCACCGGATGATCCCTCTTTCTCAGAGATTATGAGGCACATCCAAGAGAACATGGGATGGGAGACAGAGGACTTAGACCCGAAAGACAGTGCCTTGCCAGATACCTCAGGCAGAAAGATCCAAAGCCTGTGGTGGTACCACCACTGGTGGACACCTTTATGAATGTCACCAAGGCTGCATGGAAACGTCCACACTCCACTCCAGCAGTTTCAAAGAAGGCTGACCGCCTTTACAAGGCTCCATTGGAGGACCCGTACTTGGCGCAGCAGCCCCTGGCCGATTCCCTGGTCATAACAGCCTCACATGATCGGTCTCAATGGCCTCAACACCTGAGTACTCAGCCACCGGACCAGGAATCTAAGCAATTCGATTCACTGGGGAGATGCATGTACGCGGCTGCTATGTGCTCTGTAAGGTCTCTTGAACTACTTAATGCACATGGTGCAGTTTCAGAACGCTCCTGGGAACAGGGGCAAGACCTTATGAAGGTTTTCCCGATTGGCGAAAAAGAGGAGAAACTTCTCAACCTCCTTCAAACTGGGTCAGACATGGGGACCTAGGTACTCCAAGCCGCTTATGACTCGACGGCCAGAGGTGCAGCCACAGGCGTTTGTCTTGGGAGACGCTTGTAGTTGAGGGTCTCCGGCTTTACTCCGGATGTCCAGAAGAACATCTTAGATGTCCCCTATAATGGACCAGTCCGGTTCGGTGAGGAATCAGAGAGAGTAATCACCAGGTTACAGGATCCCGGAAAGGTAGTCAGGACTGTACAAGCTATGTACAGGCCCAAGTCTAGTTACTTTCGTGGGATCCTGAATCACTTTCGTGGCCGGCAACAAAGGCAGCAGCCACTTTCTGGCAAGCAACCAAGAGGCAACTTTGGCAGAAAAGGTCAAGCAAGATTCCCCATGGGCCAAGGCCAGAAGCACTAAAAGTCTGCCCAGTCCGCCGGGACAAACACCACCACAGCATGACTTCTTCCCGGCCCCCACCCCTCCTCTGGATCGAGGGGAAGGAAAGGTCGAGGGTCGCATCTCTTACCACCTTCCGGGGTGGCAGAGGATAACCTCTGACCGGTGGGTGCTTCAACTAGTATGTCAAGGACACACTATAGAGTTCCGCGACCACCCATCTACAAGGCCTCCCCTGCTCTGCCAGTATTCGGGTCAGCATACCCTGCTCATTCGGCAGGAGATCTTGGCACTCCTGGACAAGGATGCCATAGAATCAGTACCACTGAACCAGAGAGGAAGAGGGTACTATTCTCACTTCTTCCTGGTTCCAAAAAAGACAGGTGACTTACGCTTACGTTTAGTCCTCAGCAACCTCAACACCTTTGTGTTGTATAAAGCTTCCGCATGGTCACCCTTCCGGGTCTCATTCCCATGCTCAAGCAGGGCACATGGCTCATGTCATTGGATAAGGAGGACACTTACTTCCATCTCCGGATTGCTTGAGCGCATAGAAAATTCTTGCGCTTTGAGTTCCGAGCTCTCCCCTTCGAGCTGTCCTTGGCACCTTGAGTGTTTACAAAGTATGTGGCAGTCATGGTAACAGCTCTCAGGAGACAGGGCCACTATATGTTTCCGTACCTAGACGACTGGCTCTTCATGGCCCCCTCTCAGGAGGCCTTGATGGCCGGAATTCAGAACACGTGCTCCCTTTTTGAATCACTGGGTATCACCATCAACCAGGAAAAGTCGTGTGTCCTTCCTTCTCAGAAGTTGCAATTTATCGGTACGATTCTCAACACCGGTCAAGGGAAGGCATTCCTTCCTCAGAACAGGGCGGAATGCATCAGGTCCCTCATAAGGGACATAATGGATAAGAAGTCGGTCCTAGCCAGGACCATTCTTTGCCTTCTTGGACACATGGCGGTAGCCATCGCAACGGTTCCCCTAGCTCGGCTCCATATACGGGTCACCCAGTGGATGTTATGAGCCCAGTGGGACCAAAAGCAGGACCAACTGCATCAGCCAACCCGGATCATGAGCGCAGTCATCTGAGATTGGCAATGGTGGCTTGTCCCAGAGCACCTTTCAGCGGGAATCCCCTTCATAGCACGGCTCCAATTCTGACTCTCTCCATGGGAGCTTACCTGAATGGAGTCAGGTCCCAGGGCTCTTGGTCGACTATAGAATCTCACCTCCATATCAATATTCTAAAGATGAGGATGGTCCTGTTCGCCTTACGTGCTTTTCAGTCAGAGATCCCACCGGGTACCCTTCTGTTACAGACAACACCGCGGTGATGTACTATCTCAACAAACGAGGCACTCACTCCTACACCCTTTGCAGGGAGGCAAAGAGAGCGTGGGATTGGGTATTACAGCATGGCACAGAAATCGTTGCAGTGCATGTTCCCAGAGTGGACAACACCATCACAGACAGTCTGAACCACTCGCAGTCCAGAGTCCACGAATGGGAACTGCTGCAGGAAGTCATAGAGGATCTGTTTCGCAGATGGGGGACACCAGAATTAGACTTTTTCGCGTCCCCATCCATTGCAAAACTGTCCAATTTCTGCTCGCTAGATCCAGGGCCTGGTGTTTTCTGGCGAGATGCGTTGTCCCTCTCCTGGATGGGCAGGTTCCTCTACGCTTTCCCACCCTTCCCTTTGATCCAGAGGGTTCTCTTGAAGCTCCGACAAGAGCGGGCATCTCTCTACTAGTAGTGCTCTTTTGGCCCAGGCAGATTTGGTTCCCACTCCTATACCAACTCGCTCAGGAACCCCCAGTGCCTCTGCCAGTCGACTCTCACCTGCTGTCCCAGGAGGCAGGCCCTGGTCCATCCAGACCTCCAGTCTCTGAACCTGCATGCCTGGCTCCTAAGGACATAGCAATCATTCGATACGGGGTCTTGCAAGACGTAGCAGACGTCTTAGTTGCGGCAAGAAAGCCATCCACTCATGCCACCTACACCATGAAATGGTGCAGATTTTGCATTTGTGCTCAGGCTCGTGGACTGGCCCTACTAGACTGCTCTGAGAGGTCAGTCTTGGACTACCTCCTATCCCTGTATGAATCGGCTTGCCTACTCCTCCATTAAAGTACATCTCTGTGCCCTTTCGGTATACCATTCTCTGGTAGGCCATAGGTCTCTAGCACAGCTAGAGGCTTCCTGTGCTTTCCTACACAGTATTCTCCACGTGAGACCTCCTATCAAGGATCTGATTCTGCCTTGGGATCTCCCCTTTGTCCTAGAGCAGCTTACGGTGCCCCCGTTTAAACCAGCCGCAGAATGCGAGCTGTGTCTCCTCACCTGGAAGATGCTATTTTTAGGTGCTGTTACTTCCGCCACAAGAATTTCTGAGCTACTTGCACTTATGTGCAATGATCCTTATTTGGTTTTTCATAAGGACAGGGTGTCCTTAAGGACAGATCCTAAGTTTCTTCCTAGGGTGGTCTCGGCTGTAACTCTCAACCAGGATATCGACCTTCCGGTGTACTACCCCAACCATTCTAACAGAGGGGAAGCCCTGTTGGATGCCTTAGATGTACATAGGAGCCTCAGATACTATCTGTCTAGATCCAGGTCCCATCGTAAGTCAAACCAACTCTTTGTATCGTTTGTGCACAGGATGCAGGGTGCACCAGTATCGAAGCAATCTCTCTCCAGATGGCTAGTTAAGTGCAATTCATACTGTTACCATAAGCACAACAAACCCTTAGTGGGACCGGTTAAGGGACACTCCACGGGGGGGGGGGTGGCTACCTCCTTCGCAGTGCTTAAGAACGTTTCTACGTCAGCCAGCTGCGCAGCAGCTACTTGGAGCACTACACACACCTTTGTCAGGCACTACAGTTTAGACATTGCTTCTAGGCGTAGAGCTGGTTTTAGCTTGGCGGTTCTTCAAGGACTTTTGTCATAAATTTGGTTCATGCCAGGATCTCTCCTATCCTCCTCCCGATCAGGAAGTAGTTCCCTATTTGGGAATCAGTCCTAATGGTGTAGCCTGCTGCAAGAGCTGTTTCTCGAAGTAAGATAGTACAGTTACGTAAGAACTTGCCGTAACAGTAGATCTTCGAGAACAGCTCTTGTAGCAGGTAGTTTCCCTCTCACCTTCCCCTCAGGAGGTTGAGTCTTCCGACCTAGTTTTTAGACCGCAGCATCTCTGACGCCATCCAGTAACTAAGTTTACTGAACCTTCCTTTGAAAGCGGATCCTCGGTCTCCCCTTTAGATGTCACCTTTGGGCCACGAGTCTCCGGCCGGAGAACTGGGGATGCTGGGGGACAGACCCCTTTTATATGATGCTGGACGTCGGGGGTGGTCCCTTACTGGATATTGCTAGCTAGAATTTTTATGTAGGGTGCTGGCACCTGCCAGCTTCAGTCCTAATGGTGTAGCCTTCTGCAAGAGCTGTTCTCAAAGATCTGTTACGGTAACTGTACTTTCTGCTCTGCTTTATTGCAGAAACTTGTGCAACATGGAGAGGACACTGGGGCAGATCATGAACCCAGGAGGGCTCAAAGATGAGAAGGATGAGGCCTGTTATGAAAGGTAATAGTAATATTTGGACTTTGGAACCGAAAGAGACTCCTAAGTCTTGAAGAGTGAAGTGAGGGGTGGGGATGCAGTAATATTAAAACTTCTTTGAGGATCTCTCTTTCGTCATGCCGCACCTTTTGTGCTAATACTGTGTCTGCCCTAGGACCACACAGAAACTTTGCCAGCTGGTGCCGCTCATGTTGACTTCATATGTCTAGTTTCTAAAACTTAGGTAGCCCCCTCTCGCCTCAGTTCTTTTTCCACCGTTGATTACACTTGTTGGACCTGCCATTGGAAACTTAGTGCACTTGCTCCCTTTTTATGTTTGCTTGCGCACGCAGCACACAAGAAACCTATTGAAGTTAATAGAATATTGCAGAGGTGTGGCAGTGTTTGGTCAATCTTTGCGAACTTAGGTTGCCCCCTCTCGCCTCAGTTCTTTTTCCACCGTTGATTATGCTTGTCGGACCTGCCATTGGAAACTTAGTGCACTTGCTCCCTTTTTATGTTTGCTTGCGCGAGCAGCACACAAGAAACATATTGAGGTTAGTAGAATATTGCAGAGGTGTGGCAGTGTTTGGTCAATCTTGCGAACTTAGGTTGCCCTCTCGCCTCAGTTCTTTTTCCACCGTTGATTACGCTTGTCGGACCTGCCATTGGAAACTTAGTGCACTTGCTCCCTTTTTATGTTTGCTTGCACGCACAGCACACAAGAAACATATTGAGGTTAGCAGAATATTGCAGAGGTGTGGCAGTGTTTGGTCAATCTAGCGAATGCTTTCAGGGGCGCATCCTTCGGCCATCAATCAACAGGGAAGCTGCCGATGATGGCAGTTTCAGAGCAAGTGCCGGACTTGAAAGAAATCTGCCACTCCAATCACGGACAGTTTCGTCATTGCAGTGGCAGATCTGTCCTCCCCACCCCCTTCCCGGCAACCAGGCACATTCCAGCCATACGCATTAAGGTGCACAGTAATGTGCTTTGCTGGACTTATGAGCAACTCGTTTGCTCAGTGAGCCTTTCCTGGTGAAATAAATAAATGAGCTGCACCACTGCTTTGCATAATTGGCAGCTCCTGCCGCCCACCACACACTCCCCCCAAAGCTGACACCAAGGTGCCCATTCCCCGTGTCTGCATGCCCTTGCCCCAGCCTGAACATATCTTTTGCTGACAACAGGGTACCCAATCCCCGTGTCGGCATGTCCCCCCCCACACTGTTGTGTCACATTGGGAGCCCACCCCTATGTGTCAAAGTAATTTTTATCTTTTTCTGACACCCAGGATGCCCACTCCAGTTTCAGATGCGCCCATCCCCCTTTTTTCAGCCAACCTCGAGGTGCCCAATACCTGGGTCAGCATTGACACCCCCACTAGTCTGGCACACTAGGAGCTGAAATCCATTTTGTAATAGTTCACCTGTAAAAAGAAAATGGTCCCTCATCATCCCTGCCTGTCCCCCTGCACCCTCCCTCTGGGCACCCTACCTCCCCGCACTCCCCTCACCCATACTTGCCTCTGGAGGTCAGGAACAGCGATCTTCTGTGGATCGGGAAAATGTCTGCACTCTTCAAAGACCAACCAGGAATGAAGAAATGACTGTAAGCCCTATAATGGCAGTGAACGGGGGGAATTCAATTTAGGTTGATAACTTGGCCAATTTTTGGAGTTTTGGCCCTAAATTCTTAACATGGGGTTCTTGGGACGCTACCTCGTGAACACTGGCACTGTCATGTCATTTCTCTGTCCCGAAAGGTGATTTTGTGGTCGCTGCGCGGAATCACCTTTCGGAACAGATTAAAAAGTGCCACTGTTAATGAAGTGGGGTCCCAGAAAGCCCATAATGCAAGTGTGGTGAAAAAACTCCAAAAAAATGACTGCATTATGAGCGTGTGTTGCGCAGTTTGTACGCACTCGCGTAACTTTGCCAATTTTATATATTTTCACTCAAAATTTCCAACATTGCCATTTTGTCACACCTCCTTATGAACAGTACAGCTGTTATTTTTTGCATCCTGCACAAAATGTGTTTTCGTACCTGTGGCGCAGAATGGCGCAGTCACTTTGTGAAATCAACTTTTGGGACAGATCAATGAAATCGCAGTGCAAGTGTTTATGAGGAGAGGTCCAAAAAAGGCCATGTTGAAAATTTGTGGAAAAAATTCCAAAAAATGACTGTTATGAGTGTGCGTTTCGCAATTTCTGTGCATGCTCATAACTTCGCCACTTTTTCATATTTTCACTCCATATTTTCAGCATCACCATTTTGTCACACCTCCTCATGAACAGTACATATGTAATTTTTCACATTCTAACCAAAATGTCTTTTCGCACCCTTTGCGTCGAAAGGCACATTCGCTGTGCAAAATCACCTTTCAGTATGGAATAACGAAATGATAGTGCCACTCTTCATGAGGTGGGGTCCCAAAAAGTCCATGTTGAAAATTTGGAGCGCAAATACCAACAAACGCCCGGGGTGTTAGGGTTTCTAACCATAACGCCCCACCCTGTACAGACTGATAGGCGTTGGGGTCATCGGGTGTAATGCTCACGCCATTCTACCAGCACCATGCAGCCACTGACAGGCATTGAGGTGTGCCGTGGGGGTCTTCGGCCCCAACGTTCACCCCATTCTTCTATACTGCACCCATCTCCACTTATTTCCTTATGGAATGTGGTGAGCGTATGGGCCAGAGACCCCAAGGCACATCGTGACACCTGTCAGTGTCTGCAGGGTGGGGTGAGGTGGAATGGAGTGAGCGTTATGGCTGATGACCCAAAGGCACACCCCAGCGTCCGTCTCTGTAGGGGTGGGGGTTGGCGTTAGTTCAGTACTTCACTGCCATTCCTATTATGCATCTCTCTTAACTCATGCAGTACCAGTGCCAATACCAGCAAGCAAACATTCGGCATTGACAAATGTTTGTTTCATTATTGCTTTAGTTTCTTTGGCTCGCTGTATACCGCAGAAAGAACAGCGTTTTGTTTTTTTTCAATTTTGTCTGTGGAGATAACATTTCTAAAACTGACACGCACGAAGAGTGTGTTCATTGCTTGGACCTCTCTCACAGTGTTCCTTCCTGTGAGATCTGCCAAGGATTCAGCTCTTCTACCGGACTACAGTGAAAATCTGCATTGGGGAGGCATCCTTTGGGGCTGGCCCGATGGCATGGAGGGCTGAGGCATTATGCCTTACCTCCTGACATGCCAATGACCCGTGTTTGTGATGTGAGCGTGTCGCCAGGTCGGCCAGGGAGGAGGAGTATTGACTGTCCCTAGGACGCCAGGAGGGGGTGATCAGTGATAGGTGCTTGCCTGGTCCCTAGCGGAGGCTAGGGGATAGCACACTGATGCTCTACAATATGGGTGAAGGCAGAGCAGATGCCAGGCATGCCACACACAGGGAGTGTATGCGATACTGCCACTGGCATAATTGCACGCCCTTCCTCTGATAGAAAAGAGAGGAAATGTCTCCGGCGGTTGGATGATGGAGAGGCTCACGAGTCCCGCTCCCTGACCGGGCGCCGACCACAACTGGATTCGGCCTTCGTGGGGCTCTGGGATTCTCGGGGGGGGGAGGGGGTAAGTCATGGGGGAAGAAGGTTCTGACGGTGGACGTGGGGGACTACAGGGCTGGGGCTCCCTCCTGAATGTGGGCTGCTGGAGATGGAGACAGAAAAACTAGGCATCCTTTGTAACATATTGTGGCAGTGGAGCAGCAGAATTCAGACAAGATTGCTATGCCTACCCCATTGACCGACTTACTGTCATCAAAATCTAAAGATAAGTTGTCTGAGAGCTACAAGCATAGGGCATCCCCGATGCGATGCAGGTCTACGCTGTGGCCTTTCAGCATTTGTTCTAATTCATCACTGTCCCCTCCAGCTGCGGAGTCTGTGCTCCCCTCCCAACTGATGATCAGGAGCCAAAGTTGGGGTTTGGCCTAGACACTGCCAGGCCTTCTACAGCCACCGTTGTCACAGGGGCTTCCCTTGCCAACCTCTTCAGTCGTGACCCCCTTCTTCTGGGGCCATCGATGCACAGTCATTTCTAGTATCATTTTCTCAAATGATACGACTGTTGCCACATCTGCCTTTGCAGCCTGCTAATTCATTGACGGTGGTGGCCACTGTCCCTATCCTGTTGATGCCGAAGTCTAACATACTGCTTTTAGACCTCCTGTACTGCTGCTGGCATCCCCGGCACGGTCCTCTTCTCTCCCTGTTGACAGGTATATTGACAACAAGCCTGAATACAATCCAGATCTCATCCTGGATGAGGATGAGGCTGATGAGGAATATGAGGAAGGTGGCCAGTACCTACTTGGCACTGTTTCTATCTTTTCCTCAGGCAGCGAGGACTCTCTGAGCACCATTAGGTCAACCCCGGAAGAACCCTCATTTCACACCATGATGCAACACTTGCAGGTTGCCATGGGTTTCACTAAGGAGGAGCTGGATTCCACCAGATGGAATCTCCTAGACTTTCCGAAGCTTTCCAGAAACTACTGCTCCTGTCATACCTCCTCTTATTCTTGCTTTGGAAGATTCCACTTCTGCTGCCTGGCTTAGGCCTTATGATACATATGTTGTCCCTAGAAAGGCAGACAAGCTGTATCCAGCTCCTCCCAGTAAACCCTTTTATGTCCCTCTGCCTGAAAAGGATGTCTTGGTGACCATGGCTGCCAATGACAGATCCAGGGCACCCAAGCACCCCATCTGCCCCTCTCCTGATGAAGAATCCATGTCATTGGTTGTTATGGGTAAGTACATGTGTGCCTTATCATCCCTGGGCCTTCGTATCGCTAACTTTCACACTCGTACGATCAAGTACCAAGATACCCTTTGGAGACTGGCACAGCATTTACCGGATAGTCCTTCCAAGCAGGAGTTGCTTAAAACACACACTGCTGGGGCAGATGTGGGCTGACATTTACTGCGCTGTGGCTTTGATGTTTCTAACGGCTGCTCCAGGGCCGGTACCTCCCACATTTGTCTAAGATGGTATATCTGGCTCAGTGTGGCAGGCTTAGCTACCAATATCAAATCAAACTTTATTTTTATAACGCCTTTCAAAACCAAGGCACTGCACATAAAATCAAATATAAATATAACTTTAGAACAGGAGAATAAAAACAGATTAACCATAATTAGGGAAGGCCAAGTTAAATAAATACATTTTTAGTTCAATTTTAAACCTATCGATGGTCTGGCATTCTCTTAACCGACGACATAGAGAGTTCCACAGGGTTGGAGCTGAAAAAGAAAAAGCACGGGCACCAGATGTTTTTAGTCGCACCCTGGAAATCTCTAGCAATCCCTAGTTGGCGGATCAGAGAGGACAGAGGGGGGCAGTAGGGTACTAAGAAGTCTTTCAGGTAACTGGGTCCTTGATCATGTAGGGCTTTGAAGGTTAGCAAGCCAACCTTAAAGGTGATCCGCCACTGAAAAGGCAGCCAGTGCAGTTCACAGAACACAGGCGTAATATGACTGGACCTAGGAGTCCCAGTCAAAAGCCTGGCTGCCACGTTCTGCACTAGCTGCAAGTGGCGGATATCAGCCCCTGGAAGCCCTAGGTAGAAGGAATTGCAGTAATCAAGGTTGGTAGTGACAAAGGCATGAACCAGTGTTGGAAGATCATCCGGAAGAACCAAGTGTTTCACCTGGGCGATATTCCTCAGATGGTAAAAAGAGAATTTGACTACAGCAGACACCTGATACTTCAGTGTCAGACCATCATCAAACATAACACCATAATGCATACTGTTCTTAATGTCCCTTGCAAAGGACATAGACTATTTCATCTGGACGCAGAACGCACCCTTAAAGGCCTACAGGACTCTGGCATGACTCTCCAATTGGTCAGATCACTGTACTACCCCCAGGGCAGAGGCAGGAGTTAGGGTTCCTTTTGCCCCCTCCCCAGAGTAACTGGCACACCTGCAGACAGAAGGGCAGAGATAGAGAGGTGGAGCCTAGCCATCCCCCCCTTCGCCCCGCAGCCTTCACAGGATCCGCATGACTCGTAGTATGCCCCCCCTCAACCACCACTGCCCCCAGGGGTGGTTGTAGGTGGTTGGCTTGCCCTTCATTTGGATCAGTAGAGAGAGATCACCTTGGATGAATGGGTGTTAGAGCTCATAGTGAAAGGCCATGCTCTGGAGCTCCTGGAAACCCCTCCAGCTCATCTGCCACCAGTCCCCACATATCCCCAGGACCATCTTCCTAATTCTTTGCGAAGAGGTTCAGGTACTACTCCAGAAACGTGCCATAGAACCAGTTCCTCCCAAACAGAGGCTCTAGGACTTCTATTCTAGACTTTTTCTTGTCCACAGGAAGGCAGGTGACCAGTGGCCTGCTCTGGACCTCAGTGGCCTCAACTTTAATATAGAGTACAAGTAATTTCACATGGTGGCCCTGTAGGGTCTCATTCCCCTTTTGTAAATGGGAGACTGGCTCTGCTCCCTGAATATGAAGGATGCCTACCTACATATCAGTCAGAAAACCTCACGGGAAGTATCTGAGATGTCTCTTGGAAGGGGAGCATTACCAGTTCATAGTATTGCCCTTTGGCTTGTCCTCGCCACCACGGATCTTTACCAAATGCTTAGCAATAGTCATAGCAGCCCTTCACAGGGAAGGTCTCTGTTGTCCCATATCTGGATGATTGGCTTTTGAAGCTCCATTTTGAGGAACACCTTCTACATACTCTGTCCAGAACCTGATGATTGTACGACGCTCTGGGTTTGATGGTCATTCTGCCCAAAGCAGTCTTGACACCCTTCCAGAGACTGCAGTATGGAGGAGTGGTCTTGGACACCGCTCAAGGCTGGGCTTCCGTGCCTCAGGACAGGGCAGAATGACTCATGGAGCAAGCATGGATGCTTTGAAGCATTCGTCATGTGGCAGCCAGGTCCTTCCTGCATCTGCTGGGCGACATGGTGGCTGCCATTGTCTCCATGCTGTAGGCCCAGTTACATGTGCGGATCCCATAGTGGACTCTGAGTCTAATGAGACCAACTTCTGGATGTTCTGGTCATGTCCCCTCTGTGCAGAGCTTTGCATTGGTGAATGGACTGCAACAGTCTCCTGAATGGCATTCCATTTCTTGTCCCATCCCTGACCCAGATCCTCACCACAAATGCTTCTGTCTTGAGGTGGTGCACTCAACTACGGTCCCTCCAGACTCCTGGTACCTCGACTCGGGTGGAAGCAGGCACTGCACATCAATGTCCTGGAAATAAGGGCTGTCTTGTACAGTCTTCAAGCCTTCCAGGAACATCTGGCTTCGGGTCCTCAGTGCAGGGGGGTGACACCACATCAGCAAACAAGAGGGGTCTTATTCCTACCTGCTGTGCAGGGAAGCAGTGAGAATCTGGATTTGGGTCATAGAACATGATTTAGACCTTTCAGCATTCCATGTTCCCGGCGTTCAAAACATCATTGCAGATAACGTTGGTCGCAGTCCAGAGTCGACGAATAGGAATTGGTGAGCTCAGTAATAGATGACCTTTTCACAAAATGGGGTCACTCAAAGATGGAACTATTGCATCCCCATGCAATGCAAAACTGCCAAGTTTCTGTTTTCTGGCAAGACACATTGTCCCTCTTCTGGAAAGGGAGGTTTCTATATGCTTTCCCTTCCTTTCTCATTCATATGGAGAGTGCTTCTCACACTGGGGTGGGAGGGGGTAATTTAATATTCATTGCCCCTCTTTTTAGCCTCAACATATTTGGTTCCCACTGCTTCAGCAACTACCTATAGAACTGCCAGTCCCTCTGCCCTTCTCCAAAGGCTTGCTGTCCTAGGAACAAGGTGCCCTGGTCCATCCAGACCTAAAGTCCCTGCATCTGCGTGCAGGACTCCTGAGGACATTGCCATACAACATTTCAGGGAATCCTCTTAGGTGGGAGATGTCCTCGTGGCCACCAGGAAACTTTCTATGAGGCATGTCTGTTTGGTGAAGTGGAAGTGGTTTTCTCTGAGGGCTGATTCCAAACAGTTGGATCCATTTTCTTGCCCAGTCAGTGCAGTACTAGAATATTTGCTGTCCCTTTCAGAGTCAGATCTGCAGTATTCCTCGCTCAAGGTGCATCTGGCCGCTATTTTTGCCTTCCATACGCCTGTGGACGGGCTTATGGCTGCCCAGCTTGAAGTGTCCCATCACTTTCTGAGAGGCATTTTACATTTAAAGCCTCCCATTAGGAATCCTGTCCCGGCCTGGGACCTGAGGTTTGTGGAGGAAACGCTTACTTTGGCTTTGTTTGAGCCAGCTGAGAACTGTGGCTTATGCTTTCTTTCATGGAAAACATTAACTGCTCAAAGGATTTCAGAGATGTAGGCTCTTGTGAGCCTCCTTATTTGATTTTCCACAAAGACGAAGTCTCTGTACTGGTGGCAAAAAAAAAAAAAGCCATGGCATCACCAGAGTTTGGCACAAGCCAAATCCCTCTACTATTTCAATTTGGCATGATATTGTTAACATGATATATAGGATTGAGCACACTTCACAGCATCTGTGGTGAATTGGGATTCACGGTTTTAACTTAAATGACGTCAGTGGGTACTTTATACTTCCCAGGAAGACTTCCTGTTTTGTAGTTTAATTTTAGAGACTTGGATCATATTTCTGGGAGCTCAGCTACTATGACTGAATCATTTGGATTTAGCAAGAGAGGGAGCAGTCTGGACCTTGTATCCTTCTAAGAGTCTTATTTTATCAGTAGCCTTTGGAAATATGCTTCCTTTGCTATTTGGAAGCAATAAAACGGTTTTATGTCCATGCCGTCTTCTGACTGCTCATTGAACTTCGCCGGTATGGTTTGTTCCTTGTTTGCCACTTTTAAAAAGTTTTCTGTGGGTTTTTATTAATGAAATCCACTCTGTTTTAACTTGGAGCTGATGGAAATATGCCTCCTTTGTAATTTGGAAGCTACAGAAGTTGCTGAGCATTTTTGTCCCAGAGCGTCGACCTGGCCGCCTGTGGTATTCTGGCATTTTGTCAGTTATTTGTTGAACCACATTGGAGAGATGGAGAGATATTTCTACACTCCTGTGCAGTGTACTGAGCCTAGTACCTGGAGCCATGGATTTGTGGTAATGCAGCTGGATGTCTGTGGATTTCGACGGATGTATACAGAGTATTGGAGCTGAAGAAATCTGTAGAAACCCGAATGGAGCACTGCTAATTGCAGCTGATTATATGTGCATGAAAATTTCTTGACAAGGTATGCTAATGTTGCCTGTGGTCAGGTGGTTTTATTTTATTTTACTTAAATGGAAATACTGCACTTAGAGGAGCGCTTTCTCTCTTCTCTTTCAGCATTATACAAGAGAAAAGGAGCGACAATATGATGTCATGAAATAAAGGAACCAGAGAAGAAACAAAAAGATTTGCAAAGCTTTTAGCGTTGGTTTGCAAGTTTCAACATATACCAAAGCGCAGAAAAGAGTGGATAAAAGAAAAAGGGATAGATTTAATAGATCAAGAATGGAAGCCCAGGTATTGCCTGTATGGACCCTACCACTAGAAACAATCGGCATCTTAATTACCCAGGATGGCCAGAGTACTGTTGGAACTGGGTTGAGTTATAAGTTTAATTCTGGGAAACGCCAGTTCGGTGACTGGCGGAGGAAGGTCAGGGGCTAAATTCCTGTATAAGGTACTGTTTTCCTTTACATCTTCAAGGATATTATATTTTTTGATTATTTACGCCATTTAAGCAGTATTTATTCGTTTGTGATGACTATTTTGTTAACTCCAATGAACTCTAATGACTACTATGAGGACGCTGATTTCCAGTGTGTAGCAGAGCTAATAAGGAAAGAAAAAACTCCCATTTAAGGTTTTTGCTCGCCCTTAGAAAAGTTACAGAAGAGTATGCATAAGAATTTATTTGGAAAAATGTTTCACCAGGAAAGACTACATGAGCTGTATACAGCTCGTTTCCAGAAGCATCAGGGTGGATCCAACAGGAGTTGGGAGAACAAGCAAATACATAGCAATAACAGAGCAATACGAGTAAGTACAGTTACTAAAACAAAACTGTGTAGTACAATCACAGAGCAGAAATAACCCAGACCAACTGGCCAGGGTAAACAAAACCATATTCGAATACAACATACATTGCAACAACCCAAGAGCAGATGATCCAGTAGGGTAAATGTTACAGGATGAGAACGCATTTGAAGTGCTAGAAGTAGTAGGCTGAGCACAAGATTCAAAGTGCTGTTGTATACAAGAATGTTGTACGCAAGAAAGAATCTAATTATTATTTTTTTTTTTAGTTGTTTAACCAGGAGTAGCACAGCTTTTTTACAGGTGCATCCTGGGAGCACATGGAAGTTAAGTGACTTGGTCAGGGTCACACAGTATGTAAGTGGAAGCTATGGGATTCAAACCCAGGTCTGGTCTGCTGGACGTCACCAGATTTGCAGCTCAGAGCCTTAAACCACTGCGCTATACTGCCTATACCTATGCTATACTTGCCTAACTAGCTCTCAAGAGAATGTGGATTATTAGACTGTTTTTCTACTTACTGACCGGATTTCCAGAGTGTGCCGCATGTTTAACTTAAGTGTCGATGCGAATGTTTCAAGGGACATATTGATGAAATACTGTACACAATTTGTGTTTGTGTGTTTTTTAAAGGCTTTTGCTGAGCAAATAAATCTCTTTGAACTAGAACTTATTTTATCAGATATAGACCTGCAATTGTATTTGACAGATGGAATACTCCATACTGTATTTTGATTTGTGGTAATGATCTGATGCAGTTTTGTGCAACTGTTGTGCTTGATATACTCTTAAAGCCCTTGTACACTGTCATGTTTCATATGTTTATATTCTGTGCTGCACTCTGATCTATAAATAAATATTAAAACAACAACAACAACAAAAAAAACAGGGTGTCTGTGTACCAGTCCTGACTTTTTACTAAAGGTGGTGTCTGCATTTGCTTTGAATCGAGCCTTCCCTTAGTGTATTTCATGCCTGCTAATCCTGGGGAAGCATTGCTCCACACTTTGAATGTACATAGAGTTCTTCTCCAGTACTGTCTCTTACACACCAAGGACTGCAAGAAGTCCTCTCAGCTTTTTGTTTCGCTTGCCTCTGGAAAAGCAGGCCTTTAAGTGTCAAAACATTGCCTTTTCAAATGGCTGGCTAACTGTATTACCTTTTGTTACACAAAGAGTATGGTAAGATGCTTCCTGGTGTGGGACGTGGCGTCTCCACCAGTGGGTGGCAACTTCATGTGCTTGTTTTTGCAGTGTTTCCGCTGCCGAGATCTGTGCAGTGGCCACATGGAGTACTGTCCACACTTTCGCCAAGCATTACAGTCTGAACATTGTGTCTCGTAGAAGAGCAGGGTTTTACCTGGCTGTCCTGCATTGCCTGCTCTCCTGAGCATATTGCTTCCATCTGTCCAGACTGTTCCCTTCTGATACTGCTTGGAACTCGTTCCAAAGGTGTGGCCTTATGAACGAGATATCCTCAAGAAGCTAGAACAGTTGAATACTTACTGTAATAGTAGATCTTGGAGAGAATCTTTCATCAGACCATGCCATCCCACCGAGCGTCCCCCTTGGGGGTAAGGGCTTCAGCCTTGCTGATCTGCTGTATTCCATAACTCTTTTTGCGCAGCACCCTTTGTCACCTGGTTAGCTGCGTGATGGCATGCTGTTCTGTTTCCCCGGAGAGAGACCTGCTGAGCATAATCTCTGGCACGAAATGGAGGAGAGGGAGATGCCCACAATTTTTATATTGACGATAGATGCCTGACAACATGGGACTGGCCCCATCTGGCAAAGGTTCATGTGTGGTCTTAGTACTGACACAGGGATTCTTTCAAAGAGCTGTTATGGTAAGTATGTAACTGTTTTTTCACTAGCGTGGTGGGTGGACAACTATATTTGCATAAAGTCATGGGGTGAAGCTAAGTGCCTGTCATAGTCTCTTCATCTCCAAGGTGGCAGGAGCTGGTATCAGCAGATGGAACATTTCCTATTTCAAGAGGCAGCGCAAACTGGGGTAGAATGATCCACTGAAGTGCTGACAGCTAGTTTGGAGTTGTCCTGGGGGTGGGTGGCATGAACTTGTTTTACTGATGGTAAGATTATTGACTAGGGCACCTCTTACAGTAAAGTGCCATATGAACTTAAACTTTCACTTGGCCATTCACCAGAGATGGCCAAATGAATTTCTGTTTGTTCATTTATTGATTTGCTTTTGGTAACCGGGTAGTTGCTCTTGGCATAGAGATGCCTATTTTTTGGCACGACCCGGGAGGGTACAAGTTAAATACATAACAACAAACAATGTGAAACAGTACATCAAATGAGTGAAACAGAGGGTTGCAGGTCCAAATACAATTAATTTAGTGGTTAGGAAAATACAGTTTGAGACAAAATCAAAATAACATAAACAAGTGCAAATTCAATGATATCCAAAGTACAAAATTGGTAGAATAGCATGTACGGAATACAATAAGGTGTCATTAAAATTGAAAGAGTAGGAACATGCCGCCCTGGTGGCACTGAGGGTTGAGGTGCTGGATGCCACACCTCATGCTACGCCGGCAACCTGTCTCCGAGAATGGGCACAGATCACCGGGGATCGGCGGGAGGAGGAGGATCGAGCATCCAGGGACATCTCTCCTCCTCTGGGAGGGTGGGGAATACGACCTTGAGGTGCCGGTTCCTAAGCGGCGGCTGGGGTTGTGCAGCTGGGCCAACATCAAGGGATGGCATTGGCGGCATCTGATGTGCAACATACGGAAGCATGCATTGCAGCATCATTGATGCCAGCGCTGGGGGGGGGCTACCTATAAGGAAATAACCTCTGCAGCATGACGGCTCCCCTGACAGCACTGCCACGGTTGCTTCCAGATCAGCTCACTCCTGGGCCCACCCTCCAGGTCTCCGCAATCGTGGGATAAGTACCCACTGCAATGATGTCTGGGAAGGGCTGTGGTGGGGAGGTGAAGCTGTTGCCGTGACCGGGGCAGTGGCTGTGAAGGCTGGCTGGAAGGGGGGAACCAAAGGCACAACCCCCCCCCCCAGCCGAGGACAGAAAGAAATTTAAAAAAAAAAAGGGTGTAGAGCACAGTGTCAACTATCAAGCAAACCAGGACTGCGGGTCCAAGAGTTGAAGTATTAGAGTAGTAGATAAAAGGTACAAGGTACTCGGTGGATTAGTCGGGGAGGGAAAGTAGGGACTGAGGGGAGGAGGAGGAGGAGAAGGTGGGGGGGTATAGCATAGGAAAAGGGTAAGGGATAGAACATGCAAGGATGGGGGCAAGAAGGAGAAGTGAGGGAAAGTTCTGGGGAAGAGATCGACTGTAGCGAGGTGGGGTGAGACAGTCAGGATGTAGAGGAAGTGGATGATCCAAGGTGGGTAAAAGCATGTGCAGGGGGTTTTACCTCATCTAAAAGAAGGCACATCAACAGGGCATCAACCTCCTAGTGCTGCACTACAATGTCAGTACTGGACATTAACCCAGGTTTCCGGTGTTGACTGTAACTCATGACCTTCCAGTTTTCCAGCTCCAGAGGTGAGCATACAGCATACTGATCCACCAATACTGTCTTTATCATTCAGTGTTTAGCTTTATGCACACCCCTTGTCCAAACTGGACTGCACTTGAACAGACTTTAACACCTGGTCAGCTTCTGTGGTTCTTGGAGTCTGATGTCCCCTTCTCCTCACCAAGAACTAAAGTATGCACCCATGATTTAATCCCAGCAGGGCTACTTCACTTAATCATTGTGTGACCTTGAACAGGTTGATGATTGCTGTGCCTCTTAAAGCCTCCCTCTGCGCAAGTCCTTCCACCTGCAACATTTTATTAGAAAAAACAGGACTCCTGTAAACAAAATGTTGCTTCTTAGTTTGGCTCTCCCGAGTAGTGTCAGTGGCTCAGCAAGGTAGCACACTCGCCTCTGAGGCCGGGAGATCAGAAGGCTGTGGATTCTATCCCCACACCAGGCACTTGGGTTAATATCCCAATACTGACACTGTAGTGCAGCATGAGGGGGGGTGCTGCACTCCTGAGTTGCCGTCTTTCGGATGAGACGTTAAACCGAGGTCCCATCTGCCTGTTCTGGTAGTAGTTCAGGTGGATGTTAAAGATCCCATGGCACTTATCGAAAAGAGTAGGGGAAATTTTTATTGAAAACCAAAAACCATGACATCAAAATGAAATAATTCACCAAAACATCATACAGAAAAGAGAAGGAAAAAACAATAGAAACAAAAAAAACAAGCAATACATAAAAAAGCTATCAGAAAAGGGAATAACAAATAAGTTCATCCTACCCAGGTAACATTCTTCCAAAGAAAAGTACCTACAACGTCTCCCAGTGTACGGAATTCATAAGCATAGAGAACATCCAATTCTACCTGGAGATGAAAAAAAACTTCCTGCAATTGTAAAACTTTGTTTTGCAGCACTCTTAAACACCGAGCCTGCCAAATATGCCATTTAAGACAGGCCAATAAAACAAACACTGTACTTTTGTGCCATTTGCCCCATTCTGCAGGAATCTGCCCCAATACCAAAATGTCATAAGTTATACTTTCAAAAAGCGGTTCTCCCCACCAGGGTGCCAGAGCAGACCAAAAGGGTTGAGCGAGGGAACACTCAAAGAATAAGTGCTGCATTGTTTCAGGCTGCCCCTGACAGGAGGATTCCTGACAAAGTCTATCACTGAGCTGCTTATGCTTATGATTAGCCCTCACGTTAAGCTTTTGATGTGCACACAACCAAACTACATCCTGCATTTTCTGTGGGATTCTAGGTTCTGTTATACTTGCTAACAATGAAACTGTGTTAATATGAGTAGGAACAGAAAAAAAGGAGTCCTCAAAATAACAAGTGGAAACCACATAAGCATAAAAAGTTTTCCGCTCATGGGAAACAAACCAACTGAGTTCCACTTTCCACATCTAATATACTTCAAGGTTAACTGAACATACAAGGGCAGTTGTCTATCCATAGGGTGCCACTTCCCATGTCCCCATGCTGTTAAAAAAGGTCGCCCCCACAGAGACATACACATACGACCCATTTCATCGTGTTCCAACAACATAGACCTGATTGAACTATAAAAAAAATTACCAGAAAATTGAACAATGGGATTTATCATACCCAATCCACCTTCCTTCCAAGGTCTGCAGGTGTGTGTCCTCTTCACTGGGTTCAAATGACTGCCCCACATCAGCTGAAAAAAAAGACTCAACATTTTTGAATGCATATTAAATGGTAATGGAAAAATTCGAGAAAGATACAAAAAAAGAAGAGCAATGTAAGATTTCAACAGAAACGCATATTTTTTCCGTGTCATTTTCCAGGATTGTCATTTCTTAACCTTATGAAATGCTGTATCAAAAACCATATCCCAGTTACTCTATATTGACTCTGGGGAACCAAAATATATCCCCAGGAGCTTCAAGGTAGAAACAACCACTGGAATATCAAAAATCTGTATACTAGGTGCCATACCTAAAGGCATTAAGGAACACTTAGCGGTATTAATTTTAATCCCAGCGCTCTCCTGTACTGATTTTAAGAAACCAAGGACTCGGCTCCCAGAGTCAGTATCAGCAAAAGAGCAAATACAATCATCCACATAAGCCAGCACTTTAGAAAAGGAATAGCCATCTGAAGAAACAATGGCCACAATGTTTTGATCCATGTCTATACAACGCAACAAAGGGTCCAAACCAAAAACAAACAACAAAGGGCTCAGAGGACAGCCCTGACGAACCCCAGCCTGGTAAGGAACTGGGACACCCAAATGCCCATTAACCATAGGTGTTACTCTTGCTGAGGAATAAAGAGTTTGAAGTAATTCTACAAAATGAGGTGGAATACCATAATAAACCAAAACAGCCCAAAGATAATCATGACGTAAGGCATCAAAAGCCTTTTCCTGGTCCAAGCTTAACAAATATCCAGATAATTTGTTCTGAAGACCTTGATCAATTAATTCCCTAACATAAATTAAATTCTGGGAGATGTTTCTACCAGGAACAGCACAGGATTGTGTGGGGATCAATAATTTATTGGCAAGCTTAGAGAGACGGTAATTTATGATGTTAGCCAACATTTTATGGTCAGAAGTTAGCAAAGTCAAAGGTCTCCAATTTTGTAAAAGTGCAGGATTCCCTTTCTTATATAAAAAAATCATTACACCATTTGTCATACTTGAGGTGAGTCGGTGTTCTGCCCAAATAGCTTGAAAAATAACAAGTAGCCAAGGTACAAGAATGTTCACATATGTTTTAAAGAAATTATTTGGCAGGCCATCTATCCCCAGTTTGGTGTGTGTAGACAAATGGCCTATGGCCTGGCTAATTTCCTCCAAAGTAATAGGAGATTCGAGTGCATCAGTTTCTAAAGTTGATAATGACGGAATTTCAAGATGACGAAAAAGGGGGAAAAACCAGAATCAGGTTTATGGAAAGTCTGAGTAACATAGGACTGAACCATAGTCCGTAAACCCCTAGTATCACGGACTAATGATCCATCCGAAGTTTGTAAAGCAGACATACATAAGTGTGGCCATTCCGGGTCAGAAAGATCTAAGGGATTGACCTGCTCACGGGTGCCTACAACAACATATTTTTGCTGTTGCCTATACCTTTGCTCATGGGATTTAAGAAAATCAAGCATTATAGTTTTAATATCTAAAAACTGCTGGCGCTTAGCACCCTGTGAGGAACATGCCTGTGACAGCAATTTCAAATACTGAGCTCTATAACCCAAATAAGAAAGATAAGAATTCTGAGCTTTTGTCCAGGAGACCTGAAGAAAAAGCAGCTTTAGATCAAGTTTAGTCTCTTCCCACCACTCCAGCGGACTGCCATACAAAAAGGCAATATTTGACCTAACCAAAAAAAAGGAATGTATCTGTGAGGACAAGTCCCCAGCTTGTAACAAGGACGTATTCAGTCTCCAATAGGCGCGTCCCATTACAAGTTCTTGAAAAACACCAGATGTCAACTTGAGAACTAAATGGTCAGACGTCTTCAATGGCAATACTGTGACTGCAAGACAGGAAAGTCTCTTGGACAAAAACCAGAAATCTATCCTAGTAGAAATAGTCCCCCTATAAAAGGTATGCTCTGGCATCTGCTGCAATAAATCGTAAGCGTCCAGTAAATTATTAGCATTCAAGACTCACAATAAAGCATTTGTATCACAAAACATTTTTTGAGTTTTATGTCCCCAGTCTCTAGCTGCTAATCCACAATTAAAATCACCACCCCACAAGACCAACTTTGAGGTATGTAAATATGGAGATATACGATTAAACAAGGCTGATCTGTCAGCCTTAGTTTGAGGAGCATAAATATTTATAAGGCGATATACAATAATATCCATGAGCATAACCCTATCTGGTAAAATGTCTAAGATTTGCAATACTTGTATAGCAAGAGTAGAGAAAAACAGAACTCCTAAACCATCACATACATCTTCTCCCAGAGACCAAAAGAAGCACCCCATCGCCAATCTTTTTCTGCTTCTCTTATATCTGTCAGAGAGCCCAATCTGGTATCCTGTAACAAGATAATAGAACCAGAATGCTCACTAAGGCTGGCAAAAGTAAGATGTCGTCTTAACTGGGATTTAATATTGTTAACGTTAACAGTAAGTAAAGTAACACCCTGTGCTAGAAAGGAAAAAAGGAAAATCAAGACTAGAATCAAGTAATTTCCTTTTTTTTTCCGTTTCTTTGGCTTGGGCTTATCTTTAACCTCTGTATCATGGGTAGGATCTGGAAGTGAGGAGGCAACCGAGGAAAAATCAGAGTCCATCCCATCATCATCTCCCTCATGATCCAGTAAAGGGGCAAAAGGATTAGCAGCAATAACTAATTCAGGCTCAGAACAAGAGGAAGGGACAGAAGAGCCAGTCTTGGTAGACCTAGAACGAGTGACTCTTTGAAAGGGAGTATCAGTCTAAACACCTGGGGGCATACAAGGAGTCTCCTGCTTCTCCATAGGCACACAGGCCTGAGGAACATCAGAGGCCAAGACTGTCCTAGCAACCAATGGAACAGCCCCTTGTTCAGGAACCATAGGAGAGGAAGGGAGAATCATACCAGGTTCAGTACATATACCAGCAATGGGAGGGGAGAGCGGGACCAGAGTAGCAATATCCATACGCTCTGAAACTGGAACCTGTATTACTTCTTCTGCAGTAGTAACTGAAGAAGAAGGAGACAGGTGGGAATTATGAACTGGCAAATCAGAATGCAAAAGCAAAGCCTGCATTTTTTGGTGCTCCTTTTGTGCATTTGCAACATAAACATCTTGCTCAGCAAGAACGGCAGGATCAGCCTGATTATGAGAGGCCCATGAGCAGGAATGAAAAGTGCGTCCCTGCTCATCACACAAATTGCACCTCATGGGACGTCTACAGTGAGCCCCCATGTGACCTAAATCCCCACAAAGCCCACAGTTTTGCTGATCACATACATTACTCAAGTGCCCCAAAGCCCCACATTTATAACAGTCCCTCGGCTGCCCCGGATAAAAGAGAACACCCCTGTCCCGTCCCAAAAAGAAACAATTAGGTAGATGCTTGGTTAATCCATTTTCTAAATGTAAATCAACTGAATAACGCCAACCCCCTGTCCAAAGATGTTCGTCATCAAGAATGGGGTCAGGGGGGCCTTTTACAGTACAGTGCTGCTGTAACCAGTAGGTTATATCAGCAACATTTACCCCTTCATTCCTGAACAGTACAGTTATTTTCTTTGTGACTGGCTTCGTTAAAGGTATAGCCAGGAAAGGTTTCCATAAGGGAGTTCTTTTTAAAGCCCAATATTGCTTCCAAAATCTGTCCAGTCCTGCAGGATGCTTGAAACTGACATCAGAAATGGTATCCCCAGGCATATGAATCAAAGCATATATTTAATATGCGTAAAACCTCATACTTGTTTTCAACAATTCTCGTCCAATAAAAAGTCTGTTGGGAACATCTTCCATAGATCCCTGAAACGCCAAACGTACTGCATTACGTCTAGCAGCAGGTTCATTCAATAAACCAAAAGTAGCAGGAAATAACTTCTCATTTACCCTGTCATGCCACACAGATGAAGGTTTACTTGCTCCAGGCTCAGGTAACAAAGGTTCTGTGGCAGTAGATGGCTGAGGTGCTAAGCCTTCAGGTGAGGCCTCAGAATGGTGGGGGTCAGTGGAAAGTGACAAACCCTCATCTTCCGACTGCCTAATGGTCTCCATTAGGCCAGGACTAGGAATAAGGGAAACAGGAGCAGAAACATTTTTATTTTTATTTATCAAGTCTAGGATTACAAATACCTTTGAGCCATGGCTCTTTTACAAAGGTTCTACGTCAGAGAAATACAAATTATGGGGAACATCAAGATGGGCATTACAACAATGTGGACATTGCAAACAGAGTACAGATTAATACAGTTCAAGGGTAGCATTGTAACAAGGCAGCCAGCGGCATTTGTCAGAGAAAATAGATAAGAAGTGCCAGAGTCATAGGGAGAAGGAAGAGGGTAGGGGGGGAGAAGGAATGTAGGAAGGGTGGCGAGAGGGTGAAAAGTGCAGCATTGGGTATACCAAGATGTGAGGGTAGAATCCAGTGAGGAGGGGAGGGGGGGACAACTAGAGCAGAAAGGGAAGTGGAGAAACAAGGTTAAGTTGGGCAGTCACAGGAGCTGTTAGTAGTGAGATAGTCCCGGAGCCTAGTTTTAAACATACCAATAGTTGGGGCAGATGAGATAGTTGGGCTGAGGCCATTGAACCAGAGTGGCGCTCGATAAGCAAAAGAGCGTCATCATTTGGCAATTGTCCTGGTGGAAATCCGGTGTCTGCAACCGGGGAGGAAAGAGCAACACCATCTCCAGATGGCATACAGTATTTGCATCCCAAGATTTCCCATCTGGGGATTTAACCCACCCCGCAGCTTCCAGGGCTGTCTCCACCCATGTAGCTGGGGCTTGTAGGTCCTGATCAGAAAAAGGCATATAAGAAATGGTTACTGGTGTCTGGAAAGGAGGGGTCATACCCCCAGCAGAGACCGTGGTATGGATCCCCCAACCCCGAGCGGTTGGACTTCGGGGATAGGCCTGTTGTAAAATTCCCCACAGTACCAGTCGAGCTATCAGCAGTAGCAAGCACCTCAGCGTTACAGAGCTGGGGCTGGGAAGACGGAGCAGCAGCAATTTGATTTGCAGACTCACCCTGTGCTGAACTAATCTCAATCGGAGCGCCAAAAGAATCAGGAGACAACTTCCCCGCAGAGTCCATAGCTGGTGCCTGCATCGAAGGAGCCGGTGCAGCAGTGTGACACGTCCCTTCCTGGTCTGGTGCACCACAATCATCCAGTCGTGTTTGCTGCAACTCCCGCAGCAAAAGGTTCCATCGGTAATCTAACTCTGCAAGCTGGATGCGAAGAGCTGCCACTGTGTCATCCAACAGCGACTCTCCCATTGCAACGCAATTGCTTAGCAGTGTCAGTGGCTCAATAGGTAGCACACTCGCCTCTGAGGCCGGGAGATCAGCGGGCTGTGGGTTCAGTTCCCACATCTGGCACTTGGGTTAATATCCCAGTACTGACACTGTAGTGCAGCATGAGAGGGGTGCTGCACTTCTGAGGTGCCATCTTTTGGATGAGACGTTAAACCGAGGTCCCATCTGCCTGGATTAGTGGTAGTTCAGGTGGATGTTAAAGATCCCATGGCACTTATCGAAAAAGAGAAGGGGAATTTCCCCAGTGTCCTGGCCAAATTTCCTCATTCACTAAAAAATACCACCAACAGCTTAATCTGGTTCAAGGTCAGTTGGCATTCATCTGTATCCCCCTTCCCTGGGTCGTGCCTGAAAATAGGCAGGATTTGTCTAGTGCACTTACCCGGTCAACAAAAACTAAAATAAAAATAAATAAATTGTAACAAAAACCTGAATTTAAACACTGAAAGCTTGTCTGCTATAACTGCTGTACTTGGTGTGGCATTTCCTATATATTTTTTTGATTTGCCTCCCTTTATTTCAGTTTTACTAATCCAGGACTTGGTGAGTCCTGTTGAAAGTAAAATATAAACTCTATTTAGTATAAACAGATTTTGTAAGAATTGGTTAAAATGTTTTGTTGGCGGAGTATATGCTTTGAGATCTCACTTTGAGGTCATGCATATAACAGTATGTGCTTGAATACACTTCCACTGTTTGTAAAGTCCTTGTAAAAAAAAGTGCCACCTTTAAACATTGCCTAATGTGGTCTAAATAAACGGTCATGTTACATAATGAGCCACCGACGCCTTGAGAGGAACTGTGAAAAACATAATACTTGGCCACGAAGCAGCTTATATTTCTCATCAGCTTTATATTTCTTATCCCCATTATTTATTACTGTGGTCATATGCATGAAAGTTGTTCCCTGAGGGTTCATGAACTCCTATTGCTTCTTCCTAACCTCCTCATATAATACTCTGCTTGTGACATCACAGGTATACCCATGGCAACAGACTGTGATGTCTCAACAGAGCATTATGGTTTCATGTAGGGGGTACGCTGTAAAGGCAGATGAACTCTGAGGGATAAAGATCTTGTTTTTGTGGGAATTTCATCAGTAATAAATAATGGAGAAGAGAAATATATAAAAGACATGTGAAATACAAGCTGAATTTTGTCCAGTGATTATATTTTTCTAAGTTTTCCCAAAGGCGTCAGCTGCTCTTTAAAGAGCTAGTGGAACCAAAACAGGCAGACAGGAAAATGCAGATTTTAAGAAGTACTCCGTTGTAACTTTTTATTTCTGAAATATTTTTCCTTTTTCTTTTGCTCATTAGAGTCTTCTGTGTGTAGACAAAGGGGTTTGACGTGTTTTCTAAGGTTCTAGTTCAGTTTGGGTTCATAGAAACAGAGAACTTTTAAGCAGATAAGGACGGCTAGGTCCATCCAGTCTTCCCGTAACCCTACACTTGTGCAGCTACTGACCCTACGCTTGTCCCAGACATGTTTAAATCCTTCCACTGTCCTCACTCCCACCACTTCCTGTGGCAGACTATTCCATGCATTTTCCACCCTCTCTGTGAAGAAAAACTTCCTCACATTTCCTCTCAACCCACCCCCTTCTAATTTCATATCATGCCCCCTTATTCTTGTACTCTTCCTGTTTTGGAAGATGCCTCTCCCCCGGACCTTGTTTAAACCCTTGAGATACTTGAATGTTTCTATCATGAGAGGTTGAGGGCACTGAACATATACTCCCTGGAAGACAGGAGAGAGAGGGGACATGATTGGGACCTTCAGATACTGAAAAGGGATAAATAAGGTTGATAAGGAGGACAGTCTCTTTAAGCTGAGTGGTAGCCATATCACAAGGGGGCAGTCTTAAGCTGGAGGGTGGGAGGTTTAGGAGGGAGGTCAGGAAGCACTTCTTTACAGAGAGGGTGGTGGACACTTGGAATATGCTGCCAGAAGAGGTAATCTCATTGAAGACAGTGGGCAGCTTTAAGAGAGACTGGGACAGGTATAGGGGGAGGGTAAGGGTCATGGGTAGGGAGGATGGGAGGAGTGGGGAGAGGGGCAGGGACAGTAGCTCAAGCTGTGGACCCTGCAACACGAGTAGACTTGATAGACCAAATGGCCTTCTTCTGCTTGCTTCTTCGGATATTCATATGTCACCCCAGTCCATCCTCTCCTCCAGTGAGTACATGTTGAGGTCCTTTAGTTTCTTCTCATATGTTTTCTGGTGCAAGCCCTGCACCATCTTTGTCGCCCTTCTCTGAATTGCCTCCACTCCGTCGATGTCCTTACGAAGGTGTGACCTCCACAACAGCACACAGTACTAGATTAGTACAGGTTTGGTATGGTTCGGGTTCGGTTCACAGAGTCACGCTTAACTTTTTTCTGTAGTGGTCCAGCTGGGACGGTGGTATCAATTTGCACTGCCCCCCCCCAAAGATTTATACTTGCTCCAAGCTATAATGGGAATTACTGGGGGGGGGAAGGGGGCGAGAAGGCTCCCTCTCCTCACCTCTTTTCAGTTACTCCCTGTTTTTCACTGATACCTCCTCCTTCTCCTCCTCTTCCCCATAGGCCCTCACTAGTGTCCAGTGGCATCCCCCTCCATCACCTTTTTACGCTGTGTTTTCTGTGGTTTCCAGTGGCTCCCCCTTCCCCATATGTTCTCCCAGGTGTCTAGTGGCAACCCCAACTCTAAAGCACCCCAGCCCCACACTAGTCCCAGATGGCTGCCTGCACAAACCTTCCACTCACCTTAGCAGACTGGGTGGGCCAAGCGGTCCTTATCTGTCGTCAAATTCTATGTTTCTATGTTTTTTGTCAAACTCTCCACCCACCTTCTCATCCGGTCACCATTTTAACTGTTATAAGTAAGATAAACAAATCCTCCCCACCTATTTGAGTCCTTCCACCTTCCCTCCCCATGTCTCCTTAGTCAGAAACTTGCCAAAAGCTCTGAAGTATGTGAATAAAATCTTTAATGAAGTATGCCACCTATAGTATCCTAACAGTCTCAACGCAGGGCCCGAATGCCAGTAATCTCTTCCAGTAGTGCTTTGCGATAACATTTGAGAGAGAGAGAGAGAGCGCAAGATCGCTGGCATTTGTAAAATCCTGTCAGTGATGTGTTAAGAATTTTACTCCATTTGCGTACTTTTGGTGAGTTGGACTAAAGGGACATGAGTGGGGAGGGTTGTAGGGCTGGGATGGGTGGGAGGAGTTTTTTTTTTTACACTAGCCCCTATTGGCAAGTCAGGGGGAAATCACACTGGCCCGAGGCAGTTTTCACTATGCCCAGAGCCAGTAAATTAATGTTAATCTTGAACCTTGGGTACAGTTCAGTTTGATAGGTAGAAGCTGGTTCGAGTATTTATTTTTTTGTCTGTAATTTTTTCCGTTAAGAGTTTCAGTTTGAGTTAGGTCACCCTACTGCCTCCATGTGGGTTCTCCTTGTCTCACATTGTCTGGTTTTGAGTTTGGTTTGTGTTCATCCTTTTTTTTTTCTTAGGGTTCGAGTTCAATTCAGATTGGGCTAAAATCTAAAAGATTGCGTTGTTTGGTTCTGTTTCTTGGTGTGATAATATTGTGGTGGGTGGCCCTACTGCATCATTAGCATTGTGATCCCACTGACTGTGACATCACAGGTGGCTAACCTAGCAGATACTGAGTGGCTGTTCCTAAGCAGCAGTGATGTCACAGTCCGTGAGATCACAATGCTGCTGATGTAGTTTGGGGGGGGGGGGGACTAGAGATAGATACGTTAGCTGCCAAGCAGAGTGCTGTCCCACACATCATGCCTACTGACATTAGCTAATTAATCTTCTAGTTAACAGCAGGGAAAAATACCCCATATATAAAAGGTAATGGTTGACTGCTTTTAAAAAGCTCTCTAACTCTGTGTCTGAGAAGAGGTTTAAATGTAAACATAAGCCATGGTTTATTTCTGGTCTTGCTAAACCTTTTTTTCCTGTTAAAATATAGAAAAGGCCCTGCATCAAAAGCTTGGAGTTCTACCCCTGCAGGTAAATTTAATAATATCCACTGTATTTACAATTTAAGCCAATGTTATTTTTGAACAATATGAACTATAGTTTGTAACTTTATTCTTTAGGGAAACAGGCAGAACCAAAAGCCAGTAGAAGAACTATAGTGGTAGAACACATCATCTCGGGTATGTTTGGATGGGTTTATTGGTCAGTTTTAACAGTTATAGTAAATAAAAATAAACTCTGGCAGAGTCACTCTGCGACTGTTAATGCATTAACTAAATAAGGGTGTTTCATAGACTTAAACATAAACATGAATTCCTGTTGCATGCAGTAGTTGAATGAAAGTATGGTACATTGAGAAAGGGCAGATTTAAAAATAATGCCATTGTCTGTTTTACAGTTACCTATATGTTTCACATTTTATTTTATGCACCGTTACAGCAATCAACTCAACAGAACCAAGCCATCATATACATGAAGGTACTGTACCTTAACTGAAAACACTGCTGAGACAACTATATGTTGTGACAAGGTGGATGATAAACACACTGTTGAGACATGTTTTTGAAGACATTTGATGTGTTTGATTTTTTTTAAGAGATTGCTATACAGTTCACACACATAATTTGTATAATATAAAAGTGCATATACCCAAATGACAATGTAAATCTTACACATTTCATTACAAGCTGTTCTCTTGAAGGAAGGTATTACTGTACAGGGCCTAAAAATGGGCATCAGGTAAAAGTAAACTGTGGTAGGTGTGTTATTGAGTGTATTGCATAGATTATCTTTTATTGCTGCTCCACCCCAGGCACACACAGTATGAAAATCAACAACCCCTTGATGTGAAGCAACAGGAATTAGTTAGTACAAGGACAGAAACAAGCAGGAGACTGAGTGAGTGGGTAGACAAGCATGAGTATGGTAGCTCAGATGAAATTTCAAAAAGTCTATTATAAATAATATTTTACAAATGCGTCTGCACAGTTGACAATTTTTGTAAAACAATAGCAACAATGGGAGTTATTCCACATGTGTCCAAAGGTGCCACGCGTGCAGGTGGAGGGATCTGAGGCCTGGACTCACCAATCTGCCCTGCTTCTGAGCAGAACATCATGGCGGAGAGGCAGAGGTACTGGGGGTTCCATCGATAGCTGTTGAAAGCTGAGGGAACCAAATCTGATGAGGCCAAAGAGGGGATATTAGAATCATGTGAGCCCCTTCTGCCTGTAGCTTCAGGAGAACCCTCTGAAGCACTGGGAAGGGAGGAAAGTCATACAAGAACCTCCTTGTCCAGCACAGAGACAGTGCATCTCACCAGAAAACACCATGCCTGGGAAGAGTCAGCAACAATTGGGTAGTTTTGCATTGGATGGGGAGATGAAGAGGTGGCCCTAGAAGACAGGGATGTGCAGGTAAGCATTCTGCACCTCCAGTACACAAAGCAAATGGCTCTTGTGGAGCAGGGGTAGAAGTCACTGGATGGTGAGCATACAGAACCTCTTGTACTCAATGTACAGGTTGAGCATGCTGAGGTCCAAGATGGGTGTTGGGTCACCCTTCTTTCCGGGCACTAGGCACTAGGAAGAAATGAAAGTAGTACCCTTCCTATCTGTGCCAGAGTTAACAGCTATGTGCCTGACTTTCGCAGAAGAGCCTGGATCCCATCCCCTATGAGAGACAGGTGCCTTGGAGAATAATGAGAGAGGCCTGGGGGGTTGTCTGGAGACCTGTACAGGAAGTCTGTGTTGTGACATCTTGCTACTGACTGAAGAACTCAAGAGTCCGTGGTTATGTCCTGTGACCCTGGAAGGTGGAGGGAAAATCTTCTCCCCCCACTGGTTCTCCTAGAGGATCTGTAGGAGGCAGGGTGTCTCCCACAAGTCAGGAGGGCGAGGGAGTCAGCAGCTCCTCCGGTTGGCTTCTGGGACTTGGCAGGGGGAGTAGGGGCTCCTGATGCTGGATACCAGCATTTCACCTGGCCTTTGGAGGGGCCTCTTTGGTCTGGCATCCCTGTTGCTAAAAAAAAGACTGCTTTTGTAACCCTCTCGGTACATGAAACGGACATTGCGGCTTTTTATGTCGGTCCTACATTTCAGTGATAATATCCTTCCTTAGCATCACCTCCAAGTAACACAGTTCCCCTGAAAGGGGCATCCATTATGGAGTTCTGGATGTCTTGTGCCAGGCTAGCAATCCTGAGCCACGAATGTCGCCTAATGCAGACAGCAGTGGCTGTGGTGCAAGCAACTGAGTCTACTTCACCGAGAGGATGGTGGACACTTGGAATGCGCTTCCAGAAGAAGTACTCATTGAAGACAGTGGGCAGCTTCAAGAGAGCCTGGGATAGGCATGGGGGAAGGTAAGGTTCATGGAGAGGGAGGATGGGAGGAATGGGGAGGGAGGGCAGGGACATAAGCTCAAGCTGTGGACCCTGCAATATGAGCAGACTTGATAGACCAAATGGCCTTCTTCTGCTGGCTTCTTCGTATATTTGTACTGTGTCATAAGTGGCCCAGAGGGCATGATGACAGAAGATTTTAGCCATTCTCATAGTCTTGGCAATCTTGGCCTTAAGCTCCTGGTCCTGGATAGCTTCCATCTTTGACTTCCTGATAGGAAACCATATAAGCCACATAATTAAGGGACCTGAGGGTGCAAGTAGAGGAGGAATGGATCTTGCGACTAAAATTGTACAGCTGCTTACACTCCTTATCAGGCGGAGACATGCTCAAATGTTAGGCTTAGAGGACCGGTCGTGGGCAGGTGCAGTAACAACCGAGTCAGCATTAGGATGGCCAGTAATGTGTGTGACCCCATCTGGGAGGGGGGGGGTGGTACATCCTGTCTGCGTTTTTTGAGATAGTCAAAATGGAGGAAGGCTGTTGCCAGATAGTGGATGTCTGGTCTTCATGGGACCCAGTCCAAGGCAGTATGGGCATAGGAGCTGTCTCAGTCATGTCTAAATGCTCCGCAAGCCTTTTCTGTTTTGGATCCTGTTTCTGGATAGCACAGCCACAAGCATGTTGTATAGTTATGAGGAATTCTGCAAAGAAAGGGTCCTTTGGAGAGGACTTTGGGGAATCCTTAGGTTGAGGCTGTATAGGAGTATGCATACCAGTGCTGGAGGACAAGTCAGAGTTCAAAGAGTGCCTGCTGGGAGTCTGAACCCTTTTTAGAGGAGTGTCCTGGGTTTTATCCCTGACCTGGTGTCTAGAGGAGCCTTCTCCAGAAAGGTGGGAATCCACAGGAGATGCTTATCTTGGGGGTCGGAAAGGAGGCAGGTGTACAGGCCACCGCTGGTTTCTGACAGTCAATCTCCAAGGCTCATTTAGTCCTCTCCTCCTAAATCGGGGTCTGAAACACTGCCTGGATATCAGCCTGAGGCTGCTGTGGAGGCAGAGCCTGAGGCTGAGGAGTAGGAGGCTGGTATAATGGCTAGCCTGGCATCTGATATTGAGGTTATCCATGAGCCTGATAGGAGTAGGGAAAGCCAGACGGAACATACCCTTGATTAGACATAGCCTGGCATCTGGTACCCTGGTACATAATGGGGTTGATGACCAGGTGTTGGATACCCCGGCGAAGGGTACATTGGGTATTGTGGGGGCGGATAGCTTGGAACATTGCCCATTGGTCCAGCTGGAGGCGGAGCTGAAGGCCTGGCAGGAGGTGGGGCCGAAGGCCCATCAGGAGGTCCAGAAGGACCAGGTGTCAGACCCGTTGGGACATTCAAAGGGGCTGGCACTAGATCAGGCACAGGAATATCCAGCACTGGAAGATTCTGTGCCTGGGGGCCTGATGGAAGGCTGTTCAGCATTTGAGGAATGGCCGGAGTGCCAGATATATCCTGACCAGGCGAAGGGTCATTTAGTATCGGGGTGTGAGTAGAATCTGGCGGAAGCCCCGCCGACATCTGGGGGGAAAAAGAGTCCAAGATGGTGGAACCTGGTTGTCCAAGGGGGCTTGGGTTGAGGAGGTACGGATGGAAGGTCCCTGGAAGAATTAACAGCAGGCCCAGTAGGTCAATCAGGAAGAGACTGACCCGGCAAAGGAGGGAGAACCTCCAGATTAGTGACCACCTCAGGCAGGCATGCCCAGAGGGTCTGGTTGTGTCAGTGGGAGCGAGGAACCCTCAGAAGACTGTTGCACGTCCAGCAGCTGGCTCAGCTCGACGTTGGGGATATACTGTGACCCCGATGGGAGAGCCCCAGCTGTGCAGTCCCCAGAGGAACCACGGAGCGACTTATCAGCTGAGGCAGTGCAGACATCAGAAGAGCTAATGTCTGACATATCAGCCTTGGGCCATGCAGACAACAGCGGAGTTGGAGTCCAGTTTACCAGCTGAGATCATATGCTCCTCGGTGGGGCTGGGGAGCGACTTATTGACCTGGCTGCTGGCAATAGACCCTGAAGAAGATATGGGCCTAAGGAGCAAAATAGGGGTTCTATTGTCCAAGAAGAGGCTCGATGGCACCGTGAGTAAAGCAGGCAGGGAGGCCCTGGTCTGATCCACTGGAGTGGTAGGAGACTGGCAATAGGGGTGCTTACCGAAGTAGAGGCCCCTCTGGTGTCAGTGGTGCCGGACAGTCATGCCAAGCGGATGGAGACCTATCCCGGTGTCAGTGCCCCTCCTTGTCCTTTTTTTTTTCTTTTTGGGTTCTGGTATTTTAGAAGATTTTTCCTGAAGATTCTGCAGCTCCTTTTCCATCAAAGCTATGCACTTCTCCAGCAAGTGGGCTTCACGCTTTTTCTGGTGCCTAATCTGTGTGGCCTGGTTGAAGGATTGGCAAGGCGCACAATCCTTCGCCCGGTGTTTGGGGCTGTGGCAGATCACACAGCAGGAATGCTAGTCAGCATGCAGGATCTGGGTGCTGCAGGACTTGCATGTATTCTTTTCGTCGCATCACCCAACTATTCATGTTCCTGAACCGTACCTCCAACTATGTCCCATGCTGTAAATTTGCCACTGTTATTTGCTTCCCTTTTCATCTGTATATCCCTCAAGATCTCTGTATAAGACTTGCTTATGTTAGACCTGTTTATACTGTATTTTACTATGTAATTGTTTGACCTGGTGTTCTCTTCTCTTTTAATGCTAAACTGCAGGTTTGTGTAAATGGTCATGTTTGCTCACATGCCTTTCAGTATAAAATAAAGACTGACTGATTAAAAACTGGACTGACAGACCTGAACCACAGCAGTTCTGTAAAAATCCAGACTGGCCATACTGGGTGCAACTTGCACAAATACTGCTGGTCCGGTCACTCTGGCTGTGCTGTTCAGTCTGACTTTTACATATCTGGTCCACTCCTGGAAGTCTGTTTCTAGGATCGTGGATATGTTGTTCATCCACACTTTTTGGTATGTCCCTTTCCCCTTTAAGGATCGCCGGACGTCTTCAAGCTGACTCCTCCTCCTACCCACCCGGGAGGTATAACCCTCGGCTCCGCCCCATGACGCCAGATCTTCCTTTCCGCTGGAAGATTCAGGTTGCCTCCTTCGTGCTTCCACATTTTGTAGGCACTTGCTTCAAAACCTTTGGTTATTCCGGAACTTCGTCTAGTTCGCATTAGCGATCGCGACTATTTACCTTTGATTATGGAAGACAAGTCTCCCCCCGGATTTCACCGGTGTTCGTGCGGCCCAAAAATGTCTTGCACCGATCCCCACACTGTGTGCATCTATTGCCTGGGTGTCGACCATGACACCTCGAAGTGCGATTTTTGTCTTGCATTTCACCCTAATGTCCTCGACGACCGTCTCGCATGCCTGAAGTTGGGGAGGCCGGAAAAACGGAACCCTCCAGTGAAATCAAAGGAGGCTCGGTGGGCAGTTTCTGCTGCCGTGTGATCCACCGAGCAATTGGAACACATGCAAGCCTTTGAAGAGGAAGCGGCTCGGGCTGCAGAATCTTCTCTCTGAGCTTCTTTGTTCCGCTCAACCTGGGCTCCACCTTCTTGGGTTCTTTCCGAGAGTTGTGCTAGTCTCTCCCAACTAAGGGGGAGTGTCCTGTGGGCACGCACTCCTCTCGGTCCCATAAGTGGGAAAAGGACCATGAAGACGCCCTTGGGATCGGGAGAGATCTCGGTTCCAGGAACCAACAGTCTCGACTTCGGTCGAAATTGCCTCTTCGGCCACTGGCTTCTCGGCTTTGCTGTGTGGCCAGTCGACCCAAGTGTCGATTGACGAGGTTGAAATAATCATTGACCCGATCGACCCATTGTTGCTGACTACAGTCGATGATTCTCTCAATCGGACTCCAGTCCTTTCCTTCCTCGACGAGGAGACCCAGCCCGCTGGGAATCCCGTCGAAGTGGTCCCCGACCCTGGGAAATCACCGGTCCTGCCGCTGTCTCCCTAGCGACCGACTCGGCTTGTCTGATCTCGATTGAGGTCCAGGACCACCTCGACAGAAAGGCTGAGGAAGAGCCACAAGCGCTCTGAAAAGAGGCGACACCATCGGTCGCCCTAGTCCTCCTCAGATGAGAGACTCCGGTGGAAACTCTGGCACTGCGAGGACTTCATGTGGCAACAGCTGATTTTGACTGGGCACAAGTAGACTCCAGCTCCTACCCCGGCCAGTATTTGACTTACGCCTCCCAGGCTGAAGCCAACTACTTCAGAGCCAATTAAGTCAGTTCCCCACCTGTGGAGCTGACGAAACCTCCGGATCTTACTTCGAGAAACGGCTCTTGCAGCAGGTTACACCATTAGGACTGAAGCCGGCAGGCGCCAGGACCCCACGGAAATTTTCTAGCTAGCAGTATTCAGCGGGGACCGCCTCTGACGTCGGTCACGCCCCCGACGTCAGGCGTAGTACATAAGGAGGCGGTCCCCCATAATCCTCAGTTCTTTTCCTGCCATCGACTCACCAGCATCGGCCTCTCGGTCTCCTTTCTAGCGCACGACGACAACAGAACTTTCGAATAACTTTTCTTTGTACAACTGATGTCCTCTCCAACTCCATCTCTTGAGGGTCACCTTTCGAAGTGTGCCTGCGGCAAACAGATCCCTTTCAAGGATCCCCATTCATCCTGTGTGCGTTGCCTAGGCCTGGACCACGACACCAAGGCCTGCACCTTTTGCCAGGGTTTCAATAGCTGCACCAGGATCCGCCATCAGAAAGCACTTCAGGCATCTCTTCTTGAGGAAAAGCTTAAAAGAATGGACCAAGAACCTTCCTCTAGGGGAGAATCTTCATCCAAATCCCACAAACACCGGGACAAGCACCGGGAGAAGGTGAGGTCTAGGTCCCCTACTCGGGCCTCGGACTCCCGCAGCTCTGGCTCCAGAATGGACCGCTCTCCCTCCAGGGCTCGGTCACAACCTCCCCCAGTTAAGGTCAGGTCTTCAGGCGGCTCTTCCTTGCTCCAGCCTCTTAAGACATCGAGGCCCTCGGCTTCATCAATCCCTTCCAAGGCCTCTTCGAAGTCTGGTGAGCGCCGGAAGTCTTCTTCATCCACCCGTCGTTGGGACACCGACTCCAGGTCGGTCTCCCAACCGCCCGGAGGTCCTGATCTGGCACCCAGAAAGACCAAGGACCTGACGTCCCTGAAACTGACGTCGGACCTGACGTCGGCTCACCACCCGACGTTGGCCAAACACTCAAAATTGGCTCGGCACTCACAGGAGCCGACAACACCGGCTAGACACCCGTCGCTGGCCAGGTGTTCGCCAGGTCCAAAGACATTGGTCAGGGGACCGACATCGGCTACTCTGGAGCAGAAGACCACACGCCCGTTGCAGGCGGACGCCGGTCGTAGGGATTCCACAGAGGAGGACACCCCACAGCCCGAAGACCAGGCGGGTGACACTGAGGATGTTGGGCTCCCACGGGAACCCTCCCCGGACCAGGAGACCCGGCGACAGACCACCGGCGCCAGGCCCATTGTCGGGTATGAACATTGCAGAGGTAAAGGAGCTCTTTACCTTTTGTTGGGACACCATCAAGAAGGATGTGGTCTCCGCCCATCCTCCTCTTACTACTCCTACTCCTCCTCCTCCTTCCCCTTCACCACCTACTCCCCCTCCTCCACGTAAGGGGCAAGTAGGACGACCACCATCCCCCAAGGAGCAGACTCCACCTCCTAGGGGCAGATCTACAGACAGGAGAAGGCCTCCCTCCAGATCCCCTTCAGGGTCACCCAGCCCCAAACGACCCAGATGACGCCGATACACTCCGTCGGGGGAGGATTCAAGATCAGATACCTCGGAATACTCCAGATCTCCTTCTCCGCTCAGCATCTCCTCTCCTGACCCACATGACCTCCCCAGGTCTCCACCGGATGATCCCTCTTTCGCCGAGATTATGAAGCACATCAGGACAACATGGGATGGGATGCTGAGGACCTTGACCCCGAACGACAACGCCTTGCCTGCTACGTTAGGCAAAAAGACCCAAAGCCTGTGGTAGTGCCACCCTTGGTGGACACCTTCGCGGACGTCAGCAAGGCTGCATGGAAGCGTCTGCACTCCACTCCTGCGTTGCAAAGAAGGCTGACCACCTGTACAAGGCTCCTAGAGAGGACCAGTACTTGGCGAAGCAACCTCTGGCAGATTCCCTGGTCATCACTGCTTCACATGACTGGTCTCAAAGACCCCAGCATATGAGCACTCAGCCACCGGACCAGGAATCCAAGCAATTGGTGTCAGCGTGGCTCAGTTGGTAGCACATCCGCCTCTGGACCAGAAGGTCGTAGGTTCTCGTCCCACACCGGGATTGGACTTGCACCTAAAAATCGCTGGCATCAGAGTGCCGTATTGGGGGGTGCTGTACTGCTGGGGTGTGCCGTCCTTCGGATGAGACGTTAAACCGAGGTCCCTTCTGCCCATCCTGCTGCTGTCCTGGTGGGTGTCCAGGTGGAAGTAAAAGAACCCAGGGCACTCTTCGCAAAGAGTAGGGAACATTCCCCATGTCCTGGCCAACATTCCCCTTCCCATAAACCGGTTCATGCAATTATCCAGGCTGTGTGTGGGTGATGATGTGCAATATGGCCGCCACCACACATTCAGTCACTTCACTACCAGTCTAGCATTGCTTGTAAAGTGCTTTGGATGTATGAAAAGCGCTATAAAAATGCTGATTCTTCTTCTTCTTCTTTAATTGGATGCCCTTGAGAGGCGCAGGTACGCGGCTGCTACTTGCGCCATCAGGTCTCTGAACTACCTTACCCATATGGTTCAGTTCCAGAATGCCCTGTGGGAACAGGGCCAGGACCTGGTTGAAAAGCTTCCTGATAGCAATCAGAAAGCGGAGCTCCTAAACCTCCTCCGCACCAGGTCAGATGTGGGGACCCAAGTGTTTAGAGCCGCATACGATTCTGCGGACTCCTCGGCCAGAGCTGCAGCTTCAGGCGTCTGTCTCCGGAGACACTCCTGGCTCCATGTCTCCAGCTTCACCCCGGACGTACAGAAAAATATTCTAGATGTCCCATATAACGGCTAGGTACTCTTTGGTGAATCCTTGGAGAAGGTCATCACCAAGCTCCAAGACGCAGGGAAGGCAGTCCGATCTGTACAGGCCATGTACAGATCTAGGCCTAGTTCCTTTCGTAGGAACCAGAGCCGTTTTCGCGGCTGGCTACAAAGGCAGCAGCAACGTTCCAGCCAGCAGCAGAGGGGCACTTTCTCGCGTAAGGCCCAGGCCAAATCGTCCCCAGGCAGAGGCCAACGTTACTCAAAGTTGGTCCAGCCCGCAGGGACAAACACTGGCACAGCATGACTCCTTCCCGGCCCCCGCCCCTCCTCTGGATCAACTGGCAAAGAAAGTCGGGGGTCTCATCACTCGCCACTTTTTAGGGTGGCAATCGATCACCCCCAACAGGTGGATTCTCCAGTTGGTCAAGAAAGGCCATTGCATAGAGTTTCTAGACTACCCACCTACGAGCCCTCCTCTGCTTTCCCGTTATTCTGGTCAGCATGCCCTGCTCATACAGCAGGAGGTGCTCGCACTTCTGGAAAAAGAAGCTGTAGAGCACGTACCAGGGAACCAGGGAGGACTTGGATATTATTCTCACTTCTTCCTGGTTCCGAAGAAAACAGGGGACCTCCGTCCAATACTGGACCTCAGCGACCTCAACGTTTCGGTCATGTACAAGCACTTCCGCATGGTGACCCTCCCGGGTCTGATTCCCATGCTGAAGCAGGGTGCATTTCTAGTGTCCATGGACAATGCAGGACACCTACCTGCATATTCCTATCGCTCAAGCGCACAGGAGGTTCCTGCACTTCGAGTTTCGGGGCCACCATTATCAGTTCCGAGCTGTTCCCTTTGGGCTGTCATCGGCACCTTGGGTCTTCACGAAGTGCATGGCGGTCGTAGCCGTGTCTCTGAGGAGACAGGGCCACTACATGTTCCCCTACCTGGACAATTGGCTTCTCATGGTGCCCTCATGGGAGGCCCTGATGTCTGCCATTCACTGCACTCAGTCTCTGTTTGAGACATTGGGCATCCTTATCAGTTACGAGAAGTCACTACTGGTTCCGTCCCAGATGCTGCAATTCATAGGAGCAGTTCTGGACACCGTCAAAGGGAAAGCTTTCCTCCCCCTGGACAGAGCGGAACACATCAGATCCCTCATCAGGGACTTGTCGGCAAAGAAGACTGTCCCAGCCAGACTGGTCCTTTGCCTGCTCGGGCACATGGCTGCAGCCATTGCAACAGTCCCGCTAGCCCGTTTCCACATGCGGGTAACCCAGTGAATGTTACAGGTACAATGGGACCAGAAGCAAGACCATCTGCAGCATCCAGTCCGAATCACGAAGATCGTAATTCGAGATTGGCAATGGTGGCTAGATTCAGGGAACCTCTTGGTGGGAGTCCCTTTCATAGTGCCGACTGTGACACTCTCCACAGACGCCTCAGGGCTCGGTTGGGGAGCACACCTCGACGGTGTCCGGTCTCAGGGTCTGTGGACAGCCCAGGAGTCTCATCTCCACATAAACATACTGGAAATGAGGGCAGTTCTCTACGCCCTGCAGGCCTTCCAGTCGGAGATTCCACCAGGTACATTTCTGTTACAAACAGACAATTCCGCGGTGATGTATTACCTCAGCAAACAAGGAGGCACCCACTCCTACCTGCTTTGCAGGGAGGCCATGAGAGTGTGGGATTGGGTCTTGCAACATGGCGCAAACCCTATTGCAGTTCATGTTCCAGGAGTGGAAAACGTCATCGCAGACAGCCTGAGCCACTCTCAGGTCAGAGTCCACGAATGGGAACTACTCCAGGAGGTGGCAGATGATCTGTTTCGCAGATGGGGTGCTCCAGAGATAGACCTCTTCGCGTCCCCATACAACGCAAAACTACCAATTTTTGCTCGCTAGATCCAGGGCCTGGTGTTTTCTGGTGAGACGCGTTGTCCCTCTCCTAGGCGGGCAGATTCCTCTATGCCTGTCCTCCTTTTCCGTTGATCCAGAGAGTTCTTCTAAAACTCTGCAGGGAGCAAGCGACACTCATACTGATCACACCCTTTTGGCCCAGACAGATCTGGTTCCCTCTCTTGCATCAGCTATCCCGGGAACCTCCAGTGCCTTTACCAATCAGCTCCCATGTGCTGTCTCAGGAGGCGGGTTCCTTAGTCTATCCGGATCTACGTTCCCTGAACCTGCATGCTTGGCTCCTAGAGACATAGCCATGATGCGATACGGGATCTCGCAAGAAGTGGCAGACGTCCTTACCGCCGCTAGGAAACCGGCTACCCACGTGACCTACGCCTTGAAGTGGCGCAGGTTTTGCTTATGGGTTCAAACGCGCGGCTTTTCACCTTTGGACTGTCCAGAAAAGCTGGTACTGGATTACCTGCTGTCCCTTTTCCACTCCAGACTGGCTTACTCCTCGATTAAGGTACACCTTTGTGCTATCTCAGCCTACCACGTCCCAGTAGGCCAACGCACTGTGGCTCAACTAGACACAACACGTGCCTTTTTGAGGGGCGTTCTCCACCTTAGGCCACCGATTAAGGATCCAATCCCACCATGGGATTTACCCCTTCGTCCTGGAGCAGCTCACGCTACCACCCTTTGAACCAGCCGAGGATTGCAAGCTATGTTTTCTCTCTTGGAAAACGTTATTTTTAGTTGCCGTTACTTCGGCCAGAAGAATTTCTGAAATGCACGCACTTATGTGCAAAGAGTCTTATTTGGTTTTCCACCAAGACAGGGTATCCCTAAGGACTAATCCTAAATTTCTGCCTAAGGTGGTCTTAACTCTCACCCTTAATCAGGATATCGATCTACCAGTGTATTTCCCGAAATACCCTAATCAAGGAGAAGCCTTTCTGTACACTCTTGATGTGCATAGGTGCCTCAGATACTACCTGACCAGAACCAAACAACACCGAAAGTCGGACCAACTTTTCATCTCCTTTGCCCATAGGATGAAGGGAGCTCCTGTCTCAAAACAGTCGCTGTCCAGGTGGCTTATCCAGTGCATTACGTTCTGTTACCAGAAGCGTAGCAAACCCTTACCGGGCGTGGTTAAGGGTCATTCCACCAGAGGGGTGGCTACCTCCTTTGCGGCCTTAAGGAATGTGTCCGCCTCAGCTATTTGCACTGCAGCTGCTTGGAGCTCCAGACACACTTTCATCAGGCATTACAGCCTGGACATTGCATCGAGGCGAAGAGCAGGGTTCGGTCTAGCAGTCCTTCAAGGACTTCTGTCCTAGGCTCGAAGTATCTCGAGGATTTCTACCTTTCCTCCTCCCGATGGTGTGTGATTGCCATTCAAACAACATGAAATCTTGCTGTAGTCTGACTATTGCAGTTAGGTCCTGCCTTTCAACTGCCCCGGAGAACAAAGGGTTAACTTTTCTATGCCTTGCATAGAATGTTCATCACGAGCTCGGCTGAAGCCTCTGCCTGTTGTTATTCGAACTGCAACCGTCAGATTCTTTACTCCGCCTCACTGAACAGTTGCTCCGGAGATTTCTCATGCTGCTCGGTTCAAAAGTTGGTTGAAGTGTCGGTTTTCGGTCGGTTTCTTCCAAATTTTTGTTTCCGCATAGTCGGTTCAAGTCTCTGTCTGTGGTACCGTGAGTACTAGATAGGTTTTGGTTCTGTTTTCTGCGTGGAACTTGTAAACTGTGGTCATTTTGAGGTAAAACTTGTACTTTACTTTAGTGTGTGGTTACCGGTCCGTATCGGTTCTAAAAAAAAAAAAAGTGTTTTAAGTACGGTTTTTTCTAAGACCGTGACATGGTCAGGAGCCGATAGGGGAGGGGAGATCACGTGATGCAGGGTTCCTGGTAGCAGCACTGAAACGGAGCTCCGATGCCTCACTTCTCTTCAGCTTAATTTTGTATGCAATAACCGAAGGAAACACGGTTTAATATAGCACCAGGTAGACCTCCCCACGGAAAAAACGCCCAAGAAACAATGGGCTCAAGGAGCTGTTTCTAACAAGTCGAATCCTTTAACCTCTGCCGCGACTCCATTAACAGAGGATCGTTTCCTACAAGAAATGCTGCCCTTTAAAGAAACTCTGTCCGACATCTCGACAGAGTTGAAATCCCTTCATAATGATCTGAATGGTCTTACAAGGAGGGTGGGAGATACAGAGGCCTGTTAGGTCTCCTTGGAGAAGTGGAGAGAAAAAAAACGGAGCCTGAAATCACGCATCTACGCCAGCAAATTCACAAATTACAGCTCAAAACTGAAGATTTGGAGGGCAGGAGCCGACAGAATAATATCTTGATCCTCGGTTTACTGGAATCGGAGGAGGGGGTAAATTATCATTCCCTTTATGCAGAGGTTCCCACAGAAAGTGGTAGGCCCTTCCCCTCTTAGCTCCAGCTACCAAGTTGAGAGAGCTCATCGCTCCCTCAGGCCACGACCCCCTCCAGAAGCCCCCCCCCCAGGCCAGTCATTGTGAAGTTCCTAAGTTTTGTGGAAAAGCAGCATGTTCTCACCAAAGTCAGAGAGCTTTAGAAAATCGCGTGGGAGAGTGCAACCCTCAGAATGACACAGGACTTACCTTTGGAAACACGCCAGAAGTGGCCTGCCTTTCACTCCACTGTCAGTAAATTAATCGCTGCTGGAATCCCCTTCAGGATGCTGTATCCAGCTAAACTCCGTGTGTCAGTACATGGAACCTGGCTCGTCTGTGACACACCTGAGCAAGCAGCTTCGGATCTAACTACAAGATTGCCTAATCTCTTTAAAGAGGGCTGAACTGTTAAAATGGAGTTTTGGTGCTCCTTATAGTTAATGTAAAGGATTGTGCTTAGGTTACAATACCTGTTGAATGTTGTAGAATATTTTGTCCTTAAGGCCTGTATAGGAGGCTTCTTGCTCATTTTGACCCAATAGGCTATGTTCAGCGTAGCATCCTAGGTCAAGGGGGCTCTAGTGACCTTTTGTTTCATAGTAGTAACCTTTTTTTTGAGGGGGTGGTTTCCTAACGGAGAAGTAGGCAAGGACTGACTTGGGTACACTCCTTTTCTTTCCCCCAGCTACTTTCTCGGGCAATGGAAGTCGCAGGGCTCAGGTCAGTTACTCTTGGTTATAAGTTGTGTTTTTGCTGTTTGAGATGCTACTATTCATGTACTGGTCAGTGTTATAGGAGGCATCACTGGGGTTAGATGCAGGGTTTTTATAGTTGAACATGTGCCCTAATTAGTTACGTTGATCCTGAGGGGGCTAGCTACTTCTGTTGGAGTAACTCCTATTAGGGTTTACGTCCTCCTTTTTTTTAAAAGCATTTATTTGGGGGAAAGTCGGTGTCCTTGTAAAGTCAGGGCGGATTTAACAAGAAGCTGAATTTGTTTGTACCTCTTGTCTTTTGCAGGGTACCCCATTTAAGTTCAGCCAAGAGATATTTGCAGAGTGGCTCTGGCTCGTTAGGCTTCCTTTAGTTCAAGTGATCTCCCTTATTATAACAGTGTTAAGATACATTGAGATGGGAGGAGTGGGGTGCGGGGCTCCGGGTTGGAACAGGCTCAGGAAAAGCTGCATAGCGTACCAGTTTGGGGGGGTGATGGCGTTTTGGTGTTTCTTTATTTTACCTCTTTTTGCATTAGATGCCCATTAGTTCAGAGGTTAACCACAATGTATTGTGAGCCGTAAGTGTTAGCGGTCCAATCTTTTTTTCTTTTATATATTATTGGTATAACAATCGCCATCTGGGTTTGGTCAATCACTGAGATGTTACACAAGTACAGACGTGTTCAGATTTGGGGTGAGAGGCTTAATGTAAATAGTTATGGGGATTTATTAAAGGGGGGAAGGGCTTTATTGACCTCTGTGGTGCCGGTACTCTTACTAAACACCTTAGGTACTCCCCGAATAGAGGATCTAAAGTCAAACAATGTCTTGGATATCATACTTTATATTTTTATATTGGTTTTGTCAGCTTCTAATTATACTGATATAGGGTGGGACGGCTGAGGGGGGATGGAGTGTGCCTTATGGGATGGGATTATGGGAGGTTGGAAACTTTATGGTTGGTATCTGTTGTTGATAAAAATGGCTAACAGTCCTGTTAAAATAGTCACGTGGAATGTCAGAGGAGCAAGAGATGCTTCGAAAAGGTATCAGATTCTCAAACATTGTGCCCTTCTGAACGCACGTATTATCCCGCTTCAAGAAACGCACCTGGCAGGTGCAGAGTCACTCTGGCTACGTAGACAAGGAATCTCTCAAGTCTTTACAGCTGGGGATTCATCCTCATGTCGAGGGTTGGCCATGCTAATTAAAAGAAATATCTCCTTTCAAGTGGATACAACCATTACTGACCCCATGGAGAGATATGTTTTAATCCAAGGTATTTTGAATAATAGTACGGTGGTTCTGGGATCGATATATGGCCCGGTGGGAGGAGACCCAGATTTCTTAATGGATCTGGCTAACAAAATAACAACGTTCCTACCCTCCCCCTTGATTTTAGGGGGGGATTGGAACATCCCACCCACCCAGGACCTGGATAGGACCTATAGGCCATTGAACCCACCTTCGTCATCGCAGAATGCATTGAAGGATCTAATAGTTCTGTTGGGGCTGTGTGACCCATGGTGTACATTAAATCCTTCACATCAGTTATATACATTTTATTCAAATATTCATCAATCCTGGTCAAGATTAGACTAAATTTTAATTAGCTGCTCCCTCATGCCCGGTCTTTGCCAATCTGATATAGAGCCCATAGTCATATCTGACCACTCACTTGCCTGGTTAGTTGTTTCTCTGGACTCTCATACCCAGAGAGATACAATCTGGAGACTGAATACGCAGCTGTTAAAAGACAACTCCACTGTTTCCCACATTAAAGCTCTTATCTCTACCTTTATGGAGCATAATGGAGATTCCATATCAAGAGGTGACCTCCTATGGTGTACCCTGAAATGTTACTTTCGGGGAGAATTTATTAAGATAGCTTCTAAAAGAAAAAGGTTTGGAGAAACTAAAGCTCTGTCTTTATTAACCCAGATTAAAGAGAAAGAAAATACTTTATCCTCCACTACATCCCCGGCCACCCTAGAAGAATTGCTAGTGTTGCATAATGAATGCGCAGACCTGATAAAAGAAAAAGCGGAATATGCTCTTTTAAAGACCAAAGCTAAATACGTTGGTTAGGGCTAAAAAGCTGGAAGGCTACTTGCCTTACGTCTGCGTCAAGTAGAGGGTTCCCGTTTAATCCCCTCCATACGAGCTTCTGATGGTTCCATTAAAACTGAACCCCGAGAGATCGCTCAGGTCTTCAAAGCCTTTTACAAGACACTCTATGGTAAATGCCTTTCCCAGATATTACCCCAAGACATAGAAGCTTACTTGGATTCTCTGGACCTTCCTGTCCTGGATGACATATGCCAGTCTTCCATAGTCTCACCAATAACTACTACTGAAATTGAGATGGCCATCAATAGCCTTGCTCCAGACAAAGCGCCGGGCCCTGACGGATTTCCCTCTAATTTTTATAAAACATTTTCCAAGGAGCTGTCCCCCCTTTTGCTTAACTTATATAGTTACATGTTCAAGGCTGACAAATTAGATCCAGCCCTTCTGGAAGCAACAATTATTCTCTTACTCAAACCAGACAAGCCCCATTTAGATCCAGCTAGCTATTGGCCGATTTCTCTCTTAAATTGTGACATTAAAGTCTTGGCCAAAGTACTCTCGCTTCGGATAAAAGCTCTTTGGACCCAGCTTCAAAACCCTGAACAAGTTGGATTCATGTCTGGACGCTCCTCGGTTGATCACCTGAGGACACTTACACATGTTTTTCAGGCGGCCCAATCTTCTCAATGTCCAATGGCCTTAATTTCCCTAGACACCGAAAAAACTTTTGATAGGGTGTACTGGGAGTTTTTATGGATAACTTTGAAGAAATTGGGCTTCCCTCCTCATTTTATTGAAATTATACAGTCAGTCTATTCCTCCCTCGGCCAAGATTTATTGCAATGGTGTTTTCTCGGCTAGACTCCCCTTATTTACTGGCACCAGGCAAGGTTGCCCTCTTTCACCCTTCCTTTTTAACCTTTATTTAGAACCTCTTCTTCGCCATATTAAACAGTCCCCCCAAATTAAAGGTATCCCAATTCACAATCAAACTCTAACATTCTTGGTATATGCAGACGATATTCTCCTTCATCTGAAGCAGCTGGCATCCTCTTTGGAACAAGTCCTAGAAGTTATTGGTCAATATGGTAGGTTATCTAATTATAAATTAAATATTTCCAAAACTGAAATTTTTCCACTGCATAGCCATTCTTTGAAATCGGAGTTTGTTCAACTGGGTATTAAATGGTCCTCTCAGGCAATCAAGTATCTCGGTATATACTTAACTAGGGATCCCAGTAACACCAAGAAACTTGACCAGGATGATCTAGTTGTGACCATCCAACAGGATCTCCAGAGATGGCAGAACCTACCCTTATCTTTATGGGCTCGGATAAGCGTAATTAAGATGAATGTTCTTCCCTGTTTCTTCTATCCCTTAAGCCTGTTGAATTTATGGCTTCCGATATCCTTCTTCAAACAATTACACTCCATGATTTTAAGATTTATCTGGTTAGGCAAACATCCCCGCTGTGCTTTCTGTAAACTTAGTGTGCCCAAGACTTTGGGGGGGCTTTGGTGGGGTCTTCGTCTTCCCAGTTTTCTTTTTTTACTATTGGGCTAGTCACCTAACCAAGTTGGGGAGATGGCTTTCTCAAAGGGATATGGACTACACTCCCATTTGGCTCCAGATAGAGAATAACCTCTTAAGGTCTAATGACATTAACCTTTCCACCGTCTTCTATTTGGCAAGAACATCACTGCCAGTTGCATTGCAGGACCTGGTAATTAGTACTTCCCTTAAAGTTCTCTCACAGTGTTGTGCATACTTTGATACCCCTCAAATATGACATGGGCCAGCCAGTTCTATTAAATCCCAATATCAAAATAGGTGGCTCCTGTCTTCCCAGTCATTGGCTCCCACAGCTACATGAGGCACAAGTGGAAGACCTATTTTCTCAGGACAACCTTTTCTCTTCTTCTGAAATTCTCTCTAAATTCGACATCCTGAGGAACCAGATTTTTAAGGTGTTCCAACTAAGACATTTTATAGGAACATTTTTTTGGTGTCAGGCCTCGGACATCATTGGTCAGACCCCTACTGACTCAAGTATCTGAATATGCCTTAAAATCGCACTGTGTTTCCACAGTATATGCCCTCCTTTTGACCACTACCTGTTCCAACCCCCTTCCTGGCTCTCCAACCTGGAACGCCTTACTTCCAGACCTGAACCTAGATTGGGCCCAGATGTGGAAGGACCTGTATATATACCAGTCCCAAGTCAGATTTAGACTCACCCAATATCACATACTGAATAATTTGTATTATACGCCCATTAGACTAGCCAAATTGGGTAGGCTACCGGATCCCACTTGCACTAGATGTGGCAAAGCAGAAGGGAACATGGTGCACATATTTTGGCACTGTGAAAAAGTATCCCGTTTGGCAAGAAATTCGATCTAAATTGGACCCCTGGTTGGGGCTGGACGACCTCTTTGCGATTGATGTTTGTCTTCTAGGCGTGTACTCTGGTATCCAAGTCAAAGAGCGCAGACTCCACATGGCTCTGATAGCCATTATTTTCAAAAAGCTTGTTCTTAAACATTGGATGGGCCAGTTAACCATCTCCTATAGTGAATGGTTAAATGACATATCTGTTTTTTTCAGAACAGAACGATTGATTGCAGGTTTTCGTAATAACATGAAAGGTTTTGACAAAAAATGGGGCAAATTGCATGCGTTATATTTAAAGTAGGTATGCTGTAACTTAGCTGTATTCAATGTCATTTTGGTGCTTTTGTTTCAGGTATTTTGACTAAGGGATGATGTCTCTTTCTCCTCTCTCTAATAATAAATTAAGGCACACCTCATAGGGGAGGGAGGGCTAGGGGAATTTTGGTGGGGAGGGAGTTATTTGGTTTTCTTTGTAGGTTTAGTATTTGTTTACTACTGTTGTATATCATGTGTACATTCTTCCATGTACAAGTGAATTTTGTCTTTCCTCTTTTTAAAAATTAATAAAAGAATTTTGAATTATAAAAAAAAAAAAAAGGAACCGATAGGGGAGTCTTGCCTGGCGGATTGCTGAAAAAAGGGTAAGTTTGGTTAGGTTGGCCATGTCTGAGAAACCCAAGAAAAAAAAAACGGGCCCACTGGGTTTCAACACTGCAGTGTGTGTGGGGAGGTCTTTGCTAAGGCTGATCCCCACACCACCTGTGCTTATTGTCTGGGGTTTGACCACCTCGATTCAGTCTGCCAAATTTGTAAGAATTTTCCCAAATCTACCCTGGAAAAGAGATTAGGGAGACTGAGGGAAAGGGAGGCCGAGAAGTCCGCTGACCCGGATGGCCAGCCCGGTTCGGTTCCGACCGAACCAGAAGGAGTGCCCTCTGACCAGTGTGATACTTCTTCGGGCAAAAGGAGAGCCGATTCCAAGGAATCGGTTCCAACAGAAAGAAAAAGAAAAGACAAATCGACCGGTTCGGATCCAGAATCTCATACTCCGACCGCCGATGAGATAGCCAAAGCGATTAGGATTATGGATTCGTTTCGATCGGTTCCGACCGAACCGGCACCATCTGGCAGGGGCTCGGTTCGGTTGGTTCCCCCGGTTCCAGATTATACCTTAGAAGACTTTTATGAACCGGAGTTTGAGGAGGAGGGAGAGTATGAGGATGATTATGGTGATGGTGAAAGTCTGGATGTGCCTATTGACCCGGACATCTCCCCAGACAGACCTTCAGGTGTTTCTCCTCCTGGGCTTCTTGAGTCCCCTTCACACTACATGTTCTACAGAAAGGTGGCTGATACCCTCCAGCTTCCTGTGGAGGAGGCAGTAGAGGATCAGGAAGAGCCTGATTATGTCGAGATGATGGACATCCCAGAGTCCAGGAGACTGTCTATTCCCCTCCACAAATCTTTTGGGAAACAGACACAAAAAATTCTTAAGTCTCCCAATTCTATACCTCCTGTGGACAGAAGAATGGACAAGAGGTACACTCATTCAGGTCCAGACACGTAGTTCCTTTTCAGCAATGCAGCCATGTTGGGGTTATACAGGCTGCTGCCTGTGATAAGGCAAACATTCCCTTGGCATCACACCCCCCAGACAAGGACTCCAGGAAGATAGATGCCATGGCAAAGAAGCAGTACATGGCAGCATCTTTGGGACTCAGGCAGGCTAATTATATGGCCTATGCAGCCAGGTACCAGAAGTCCAGGTGGGACACTGTACTGCCACTGGCTAAACAGGCTCCTACCCAGCTTGCCAAGGAGCTGGAGCAGGTGGCTGCAGATGGGATTGAGGCATCGAAAGTACAGTTTCATGCTGCTGTAGACTCCAGTGATATATCATCAAGAGTCATGGCTACATCTGTGGCTCTTCGGAGGATGGCTTGGCTCAGATGTACTAGCCTCTCACAGGATACCCAGGCTAAGGCCATGGATTTTCCTGTAGTTGGTAATTCTTTGTTTGGGGAGCAGACAGAGAATTACATGAAGAAAATGGATGAATACATGACCACTTACAGGAGTGCTCAGGCCAAAGAAAGGTAAGCAACTCCTCAAAGGCAGCAGTCCAGGGGCAGAGGCAGGCCTTTCCAAAGGCCTTTTTACCAAGCTCAGGCCTCTTCTTCTTTTTCGCAGAGGGGGCTCTTTAGAGGGAGAGGCAGAAGGGGGATGAGCAGGCCTGCATCCACCCCTCAGCCTAAAGCCCCTGCCAAGCAGACACCCTGATGGGTCTGCCCGGGTCGATTCTTCTATACCAGTGGGGGGCAGGCTGGCTTACTTTGTCCAGGACTGGATGTCTCTTAAATCAGACAAGTGGGTCTTGGAAGTAGTAATCCAGGGACTGGTTCTCAGCTTCAGAAAATTTCCCGAGATGAGAGCCAGATCTTTTCCACTTGCAAATTTCTCAGAGTCCCTTGAGCTAGAGGCATATATTTCTTCTCTCCTAGCTCTCAGAGCTATAGAGAGAGTTCCCACCCTACACAGGGGCAAAGGATTGTACTCCAGGTATTTCCTAACTCCCAAAAAAACAGGAGAGTGGCGACCCATCCTGGACCTAAGATATCTGAACAAACATCTTTTAAAGCCAAAGTTCAAAATGGTAACTCTGGGAATTATCCTTCCCTCTCCAAGACCAGGGGACTGGCTAGCCTCCCTGGACCTCAAAGATGCCTACTTTCACATTCCCATCAGGTGCTCCCACAGAAAATACCTCAGGTTTGAGTTGCCCTCAGGCCACTATCAGTTCAGAGCAATGCCCTTTGGCCTAACATCAGCCCCAAGGGTCTTCACAAAGTGCCTGGCAGTAGTTGTTGCCTTCCTAAGAAGACAAAAGATTTCCATTTCCCATACTTGGATGACTGGCTCATAGTAGGTCAGTCTCCAGACCAAGTCAAGTCACACCTGCAAGTGACCCAGCAAGTGCTCACTTCTTTGGGATTCCTTCTCAACCTACCAAAGTCGGTTCTCGAACCAGTGCAGCTCCTCACCTTCATAGGTGAACTGGATATGGTAAAAGCAAGAGTCTTCCTTCCCCTGGAAAGGGCAAGGACCCTCATGGAACTGGCCTCTTTATTCAGCCTTCAGGTGTCTCGACCAGCAAGGCATTTCTTTCAGCTCCTGGGCCACATGGCAGCTTCCACAGCAGTGGCCCAGGGGGCAAGATTCCAAATGAGGGACATTCAGTTACACTTAAGAGCTTTTTGGTTCCAAAGAAAGGATTCCCTTACTAAACTGATTCCAGTGACTTGAGCCCTGATCCAAGCCTTGCAATGGTGGCAGGATCAGGACAATTTGAGACAAGGGGTTCCATTTGTCACTCAGTCTCATTCAGTGATCCTCACCACAGATGCTTCCCTGCTGGGCTGGGGAGCCCATTTGGGGGATCTTACCACCCAGGGACTGTGGTCGCCTCAGGAATCTCTGCTTCACATCAGTCTCTTGGAACTCAGAGCAGTGTTTCTGGCACTACAAGCTTTTTCCAAATCTGTGCAAAACAAGGTGGTTCAGGTCAGAACAGACAACACCACCACCATGTGGTACATCAAAAAGCAAGGAGGCACTCGGTCTACGGCCTTGTGCACAGAAGCAATGAAGTTGTGGTCCCTGGCCTATTCCCAGCAGACCTCTCTGATAGCAGCTCCCCTCCCAGGGAAGGACAATGTCCTAGCAGATGCACTGAGCAAAATATCCCAGGGCCATCACGAATGGGCCCTAGATCCTCTGGTGTTGAAAGTGATTTTCTCAAGATGTGGCACTCCAGAGATAGATCTTTTTGCAGCCCCAGACAATCACCAGCTTCCTCTCTTTTGTTGCAGACCCCCAGTCTTGGGCTCAGTCCCCCTGGACACTCTGATTCTGAACTGGGAAGGGAAATTTCTGTATGCTTTTTCCCCCTTTCCTCTCCTGTTCAGAGTGTTAGTCAAGATAAGGTCACAACCATGCAAAGTGATTCTGATTGCTCCAGACTGGGCCAGACAGCCCTGGTATCCCTTGTTGCTGTCCCTAATAGTCCATCTTCCCCTGGAATTACAACCTGTTAACATCCTCTCAGGGGAGGATTTGGTACCCGAATCTTCAGTCTCTCAATCTCAAGGCTTGGCTCTTGAAGAGTTGGAGGTTGCAGATCTGCATCTTTCCCAAGGGGTTCTGGATATCCTTAAGGCTTCTCGAAAGCCTTCCACCAGGAAGACTTATAACTTTTCTAAGAAGAGTATTTCTCCAGACTCTGCTGAATTGCCTACGGTTCTGGATTATGTGGTCCATCTTAATGGCCTAGGTCTCAGACCAGCTACCCTTAAGGTACACTTGGCAGCTGTTTCTGCTTTCCTGTCTGTAGGCAAATCTTCCTTTCTGTCATCCCATCCTGTATTCTGTAAGTTTTTCAAGGGATTGCTTCACACCAATCTCCCCTTTAGGGATCCTGCTCCTGCTTGGGACCTTAATGTTTGCATTGCTCAACTTCTGCAACCCCCTTTTTGAGCCTTTGTCCTCAGCAGAACTTAAGTACTTGACTTGGAAAACTGTGTTTTTGGTAGCCATTACTTCTGCTAGACGTATCAGTGACTTGCAAGCCCTGTCAGTGGAATCAGATTTCATCTCTTTTCACAGAGATAAAGTGGGCCTTAGACCTAACAGAAAGTTCTTGCCTAAAGTGGTTTCAGATTTCCACCTCAACCAGTCTATATCTGTCCCTGTTTTCTTCACTGATCATTCTTCCTCGGGAGAGAGGAGGCTACACAGTTTGGATGTTAAAAGAGCCCTTAGCTACTACATAGAGCGTACCAAGGGTCACAGGTTTGAATCCCTCCAGTTGTTCCTCACTTATGGAGGAGTTGGTAAGGGCAAACCTGCCACTAAGAGATCTGTTGCCAGGTGGATTGTTTCTTTTATACAATTCTGCTATGAAAAACTGGGTAGAACTCCACCTTCAGGCCTGAGGGCTGATTCTACAAGAGGTACAGCTGCTTCCCTGGCTGCTGCCAGGGATATTCCTTTCTTAGAAATTTGTCAAGCAGCCACCTGGAAAACAGTTCATACTTTCACCAAGCATTACTCCAGGCTAGGAGTGATGCTCGGTTTGGCACAGCAGTACTTCAGAGCCTATTTCCAAAGTAGGTTCTGTCCCTCCTCCATGGAGGTACTGCTTGGTAGTCTGCAGTAGTCAGAATACAGCAAGACTTCATGTTGTTTGAAGAAAAAATTACTCACCTTAGTAATTATGTTTCTTCTAGTGGAGTCTTGCTGTATTCTGACCCCGCCTCCCCTCTCAGAACCTAGTTTTTGGGATGTGGGTGGGCTGGAGCAGTGTTGGCACCCTTGGGGTGTCCTTTTTGCACCCTCTTTTTTTCTTTGGGTGGAATGTTGTTTTTGGATGTGTTTTTGTTTTTGGGTTTCCTGACTTGACTCTTCCTTTGAGAACCAAAAACATTATAAATTTGCCAGTTGGCTAGTAAAAATGTAACAGTTTCCACACAGAACATCTAGTGAGTTTTTGCTCATAAAGATCTGTCAGTTGCAGTTCGAATAACAACAGGCAGAGGCTTCAACTGAGCTTGTGATGAACATTCTATGCAAGGCATAGAAAAGTTAACCCCTTGTTCTCCGGGGCAGTTGAAAGGCAGGACCTAACTGAAATAGTCAGAATACAGCAAGACTCCACTAGAAGAAACATAATTACTAAGGTGAGTCATTTTTTCGTATTGCTTAGGAATCAGTCCTAATGGTGTAACCTGCTGCAAGAGCTGTTTCTCGAAGTAAGATAGTACAGTTATGTAAGAACTTACTGTAACAGTAGATCTTCGAGAACAGCTCTTGCAGCAGGTACTTTCCCTCCCACCATCCCCGCTGGAGGTAGGTCGTAGTCAAAGCATCCTTCTCCTAGGATAGGGCATTTATTGATGCCTTGTTTTGCCATCTGATGGTGGATCCTCGGTCTCCTCTTTTGATGTCATCCAACGGCCGGGAGTCTCCAGCGTGAGAACTGAGGATTATGGGGGACCGCCTCCTTATGTACTACACCTGACGTCGGGGGTGGGACCAACGTCAGAGACAGTCCCCGCTGAATACTGCTAGCTAGAAAATTTCCGTGGGGTTCTGGCACCTGCCGGCTTCAGTCCTAATGGTGTAACCTGCTGCAAGAGGTGTTCTCGAAGATCTACTGTTACGGTAAGTTCTTACGTAACTGTACTTTTGGCCTAAACCGGTCTCTCCACCGATAGTGGTGGAACCACCGCCCAAACAGCCGGTGGGAGGGGCTCCTTCTAGGGAAGATAGAACGGACACCGGGCTTCCCCAGTGTCTTTCGGTCACTGACACCCCGGACCGCCCTCGGCGGGTCGAAGGTGACCTAGGCGGTCGACCGTTGTATCCTGATTCCTCAGATTCTGATGTGACTGGCCTACATTCTCATCCCAGGGATGATGAATCGGCCAGTGGGCTAGAGATGGAGGAAGGTCCTTCATCCTTTCCAGGCATTCTTCGCCTCATCTCTGAGTCTACAGGGATGTCCCTGGAACCTATCCAGAAAAAGGCAGAGTACCCTTTCACAGACATCCTCAAGAGAGGGGATACCCCATACACTGACGGAGGCCTTTCCTGTGGCCGAGGTCATAGTTGGCCTGGCCTTAGAACTTTGGCAGCACCCTGCCTCCTGTCCAGCAAGTATGCGGTGCCCATGGGGTCCCTTGTGGGGTTCACAGAGCACCCTTCGGCCGAGAGCGTGGTGACCACCTCTGTGTTCAGGCATACTGGTAGTTCTGCCGACACTGACCGACCTCCCAAAAAAGAATCCAGACTCTTGGATCATTTGGCTGGAAAGGTCTATGCGGCCTCATCTTTAGGCCTTCGTTAGGCCAGTTAGGCCGTCATCGTAGCATACTTCTCCCATGCCCTCTTGGGGTCTTTGAATGAAGTCCTCCCACACCTCCACACGGACATGCAGACCACGGTCAAGCAGGTCCGGGATCAGGGCCAGGCTGTTGCCAAACAGCAGCTTCAGACAGCCCTGGAAATTGAGAATTCTTGTGCCCGCTCGATGGCAGCCGCAGTTGCCTCTCATCGCAGGGCTTGGCTGAGACTCGCCTCTTTTCCGGCACATACTCAGCACAAACTAGCTGATGTGCCTTTCCTGGGCACCGACCTTTTCGGCCCAGGTGTGGCTGGTCACTTTCAGCGTATTGAGCAATCCATTGCCACCTTGGACACTACGTCTGCTAAAGGTTCCTCGGGCAAGAAACAGCAGAAGCCTTTTTGGTACTCTTCCCCTGTGGCATAGCAACCCTCCTTTCAAGGAGGGTAGCAGCAATGACAGCAGCAGGCTCAAGCTTGGCGCCCCTGGCCAAAGCCCGGCCCCTTCCAGGCTCGTAAAGGAGGCCGAGGTTCAGGTCCTGGATCCTCCTTCTCCAAGCCTGCTAAGTGACGGGGCCGGGGCTTCCTCCTCCTCTCCCACCATGCCAGCTCTATGTCCTCCTATGGGGGGCCGTCTCCACCTCTTCCTTTCTGCCTGCTCTGCTGTCACTATGGACAGGTGGGTTCTCGAGGTGGTCGGTCAGGGACTACCACCGGAATTCAAGCAGTACCCTCCGAGCCAAGCTCTTCGCACCTCAGGAGGAAAGAGTATCCGTCCAGACTCAGTCGGCTCTCTGAGATGACATTGCTCAGCTCCTCCTCAAGGAGGCAGTAGCTCCAGTGGCAGATCCTCCAGCAGAGCCAGGCTTTGTCTCCAGGTACTTCCTGGTGCCCAAGCAGACAGGGGGCTGATGCCCCATTCTAGAGCTGCATGACCTGAATCAATTTCTTAGGTCATGCACCTTTCCGATGGTCGCTCTGTCCCAGATCATACCATCCTTGGAGTGAAACATGTGGTTCTGTTCACTGGATCTGCAGGATGCATTCTTTCACATCCCAATCCATCTGTCTCATTGGCGGTTCATCCACTTCAGAGCCGAAGGGACCCTATACGAGTTCTGAGGCATGCCGTTCAGCCTGTCATCGACCCCACTGGTCTTCAAATGCATTGCAGTGGTGGCAGCCCATCTCGGGGGGGGTCAGGATTTATCTCTACCTTGATGATTGGCTCTTAGCAGGTCCCACCCACAGGAGGTGGAGAGGTCCAAGGACCTGGCTCTCCAGACCTGCTCCTAACTCGGCCTCCTGATCAGTGAAGCCAAGTCAGAACTCGTGTCTTCCCAGGTGATGTGCTTCATCAGGGCTGAGCTCGACTCTCGTCAAGCCAGAGCTCGGCTCCCGGTGGACAGGGCGGAGGTTCTCTCCTCCTTTGCCCAGTCATTTCTGGTTGGGCAATTGTGCCCGTGACTTTCTGCACCTTCTGGGTTACATGACGGCATGCACCTCAGTGGTCTCTTGGGCCCGGTTGCACATGCGCCCCCTCCAATGGGAGCTGGCCGCCCAGTGGACTCAGTGCCACGGTCATTATGACCAGCTGATCACTGTAACCCAGAAGATGTGGGATGCTTCCCAATGGTGGACCGCCCCAGACCGGTTGCAGGAAGGGATCCTGTTTGTCCGTCCCGAGTCAACAGCTGTCCTCACGACCAATGCCTCTCTCTTGAGCTGGGGAGCCCACATGGGGGACGATAGGGCCCATGGGTTCTGGACCCCCGAGGAGTCCCAATACCACATCAACCTGTTGGAGCTCAGAGCAGTCAGACTGGCACTGTCAGCTTTTGCTCCTCAGCTCCGGGTCTGGACAGTACTACGACCATGTACTACCTCAACAAACAGGGCGGCACTCACTCCTGTCTGCTTTGCAGAGAGGTGCTCCGCATCTGGACCCTCGTCAGCCATTTGGAGGTGGATCTCCTAGCCATCTATGTGTCAGGAGCCTCAAACCATCTGACGGATGCTCTCAGCAGCTTAGGCGAGACATCCCACGAGTGGTCTCTCCATCCAGAGGTAGTTTACAGCCGGTTTTCCCACTGGGGAAAACCGATGGTGGACCTGTTTGCCTCCAGGGAAAACACCAGGCTGAGGCCGTTTCATGCCCGCCCCCCTCAGCAGGGCTTGCTGCAGGTGGATGCCTTCTCGAGGCCATGGACCCCAGGCCTCCTTTATGCCTTTCCTCCATTTCCCTTGATCCACAAGGTAATCCTCAAGGTGGGGAGGGACAAGGCAAAGGTGATTCTGGTAGCCCCAGAGTGGCTGCGCCAGTTCTGGTATCCAGATCTCCTCAGCATCAGGCCCCCAGAGTGGCTTTGCACACAGTCGAACCTGATCTCTCCCAGTCAGGGGAAGGAATACCATCCACACATGCATTTCCTGCACCTGACAGCCTGGTACCTGAGCTTTGGGTCTTTCTGAGGATGTCCTCACTGTGGTGGAGGCATCCAGAAAGGAATCGACCAGGAAATGTTATGCCTTCAAATGGAAAAGGTTCTCCATTTGGTGTCAGGGCAATTGCCTGGACCCTCTCTCCTGTCCAGTGGCTAACATTCTTGACTGCCTTTGGTCTCTCTCCAAAGGGGGGTCTTCGGTCATCGACCCTTAGGGTGCACCTGGCAGCCATCTCTGCTTACCAGGCACGGGCCGTTCAGCCGATCTTGGTGCAGGAGACAGTGGTCAGGTGCTTTTTCAAAAGCCTGGATCACATATCCACTCCGGTGCGTGAACCTCCACTTCCATGGGATCTACTGCTGGTACTGGCAAAGCTCATGGGCAAGCCATTCGAACCACTGCAGAAGTGTCAGCTCTCACACTTCTCTTGGAAGATGGCCTTCCTGGTGGCTGTCACGTCTGCCAGAAGGACAGGGGAGCTGCAGGCGCTTTTGGTGGACTTCCCTTGTCTGGTTCCACAGGGACAAGGTTGTCCTACGTCCCCACCCGACATTCCTTCCGAAGGTGGTGTCAGAGTTTCACCTTAATTAGGTGTTAACTCTGCCGGTGTACTACCCTAATTGCACCTCGGATACCGAGTACAGCTCCATACTTTGGACCTGAGATGTGCTGTCTTCTACTGTAATGAGAGGACGGCAGAAATTCTGGGGGAGGTTCGCCAGCTGTTTGTCACCTACGCAGAGCCGCTTCTGGCAGACCTGCAGCAAAACAGACGATTGCAAGGTGGATTACATCATACATAGGTCTGTGCTGTGAGTTGGGGGGCATGGAGCCTGCCAAAGGGATAAGAGCTCATTCTACCCACCATACCACTGCATCGGTGGCTGCTTCCAGGGACATCCCTATCAAGGAAATCTGCCTGGCTGCTACCTGGAAGTCAGCAGACACCTTCATTACCCATTACCACATCGACCTTGAGGCATGACGAGATGCTGGTTTTGAGGCCTCAGTTCTCCAATCTGTTTCCTAAGTAGGGGGTGTGCGCCTTGCCTCCCTCCTCCCGGAGAACTGCTGGGAGTCTACCAAAGAGTGTGGATGAACATCATATCCACTATCCTGGAAGAACAGGTTACTCACCTGTAACAGTAGTTCTAGGATTGTGGATATGTTGTTCATCCACACTGTTTGGCATGTTCTCTTCCGCTTTAAATCTCACCGGAAGTCTTCAAGCTGGCTCCTCCCACCCACCTGGGTGATATATACCTCTGCTGTGCCCCATGATGCCAGATCTTCCTTTCTGCTGGAAGATTCAGGTTTCCTCCCTCGCGCTCTCACATTTCGTAGGCCCTGACTTTCAAACCTTCAGTTTTACCGAAACTTCGCATTGTTCGTATTAGCGATCGCAAGTTTGCAGCTTCGTTCATGGAAGAAAAATCTTCCACCTGATTTCTTCGGTGCCCGTGCAGCCAGAAGATGTTGTGTACCGATCCCCATACCGCGTTCGTCTACTTCCTCGGTGTCGGCCATGACAACTTGACTTGCAGTCTGTGTTTGGCTTTTCATCCCAACTTCCTTGACGACCATCACACACGCCTGAAACTGGGGAGGAGGGAGGAGAGGCATCCTCCAGTGAAATCCAAAGAGGCTTGGTGGGCGGTTTCCGTGGCTTCGCAGATCCGAGCAGTTGAAACGCGTACAAGCGTTCGAGGAGCAGGTGGTTCATGCCGTGGAGTCTTCTTGGAGCTTTTACTTTCCGCTCAACCTGGGCTCCAACTTCTTGGGTTGTTTCCAGGAGTTGTGCCAGTCTCTCCCTACCAAGTGAGAGGCGCCTGCAGGCTCTCACTCTTCTTAATCCGTAAGTGGGAGAACGATCCGAGTGCATCTTCGTCTCGACTGAGATGGTCTCGGGATCGGGAGAGATCTCTGTCCCAGGAACATGCAGTCTCGACTTCGGTTGAGATTGCTTCCTCAACCGCCGGCTTTTCGGACTTGCCATCAAGCCAGCCCACCAAGGGTTTGGTTGACGACGTAGAAATCGTCAGCAATCCTATTGACCCTTATCGCCGACTCCGGTCAACGACTCCTTGGAGAGGACTCCGGTCCTTGTTTTCCCTGATGAGGAAACCCAGCCTGCTGGAGTCCCCATCAAGGAACCGGTCCCAGACTCTGGGAAGTTACCGGCCCCGCCGGTGTCTCCCGACCGACTGAGCTGGCCTGCCTGATCTTGATCGAGGTCTAGGACCCCCTCGATCGACAGACCGAGGAAGAGCCATAAGCTCTCCAAAAAGAGGTGATGCCATCGGTCATCCTCAGATGAGGAGAGGCTCCAGTGGAAACTCCGTCGGCACTACGAGGACCTCATGCGGCAGCAGCTGATTTTGTCCGGGCATATGCCTACCACGCCTTCCACCCTGGCCATTACTTGGCTTTCGCCTCCCAGGCCGAAGACGACTCCTTTGGAGCCGACCAGATTGGTTCCCCAGCCCGCAGAGCCGGCAAGACCACCTGTTCGACCCAAAACGGTCTTTCCACCTATTGTGGTGGAATCACCACCCAAACAGCCTGTGGGAGGAGCTCCTCCCAAGGAAGACAGACCATACACCGGGCTTCCCTGGCGATTGTCGGTCACGTTCACCCCATACCTCCCCCGGTGAGTCGAAGGTGACCTGGGTGGTAGGCCATTGTACCCAGATTCCTCGGATTTGGGCGTCACCGGTTTACATTCACATCGAGGCGATGATGAATTGTCCGAATGGCATGCAAATACTCGGTGCCCATGGGGTCCCTAGCGGGGTTCACAGAGCACCCTTCAGCTGAGAGCTTGGTGACCGCCTCTGTGTTCAGACGTACTAGCAGTTCTGCTGACACTGACCAATCTCCTGAGAAAGAGGCCAAGCTCTTGGACCATTCAGCCAGGAAGGTCTGTGCGGCTTCCTCCTTGGGCCTTCATCAGGCAAGTTCAGCCGTCATCATGGCACACTTCCCTCTCGCCCTTCTCGGGTCGCCAGATGAAGTCCTCCCACATCTTTCCGTGGACATGCAGACCACGGTCAAGCAGGTCCGGGATCAGGGCCGAGCTGTTGCCTAGCAGCAGCTCCAGATGGCCCTAGACATTGGGGATTCTTGTGCCCGCTCGATGGTTGCCGCAGTTGCCTCTCGTCGCAGGGCTTAGCTGTGGCTCTCCTCTGTTTTGGCGGATACCCAGCACAAACTTATCTGACGTGCCCTTCCTTGAGACCTACTTGTGCAGCTCAGGAGTGGCCGGTCACCTTCAGTGCATTGAGCAGTCCAATGCCACCTTGGATGCTACTTCTGCCAAGGGTTCTTCAGGCAAGAACCAGCAGTAGAAAAACAAGCAGCCTTTTTGGCATTCTTCCTCTGTGGCTCAGCAGTCCTCCTTTCAGAGTGGACAGCAGCACCGGCATCAGCAGCAGGCTCAGGCTTTGCGCCCTTGGCCAAGCCCGGAACCCAACAGGTCCGTAGGGGAGACTGAGGTTCAGGTCCTGGAGCTTCCTCCAGGCCTGCTCAGTGATGGGACGGGGGCTGTCAACCGTCTCTCGTCACCTCAGCTCTGGGTCCTCCCTTGGAGGGCTGAATCCGCGACTTCTTTTTCGCCTGGTCCGTTGTCACTTCGGACAAGTGGGTTCTCGAAGTGGTCAGTCAGGGACTGCCTCTAGACTTCGAGCAGTACCCTCCAAGCTGAGCCTGCGCCCCTCGGGAGCAAAGAGTATCCGCTCAGACCCAGTCGGCTCTCAGAGACGACATCGCTCAGCTCCTCCTCAAGGAGGCAGTAGCTCCAGTGGCGGATCCTCCAGCAGACCCAGGCTTTGTCTCCAGGTACTTCCTGGTGCCCAAGTGGACGTGGGGCTAGCACCCCATTCTAGATCTGCACGACCTGAATCAATATCTCAGATCACGCACCTTTTGTATGGTCACTCTGTCCCAGATCATACCATCCTTGGAGCGAAACATATGGTTCTGTTCACTGGATCTGCAGGATGCGTTTTTTCACTTCCCAGTCCATCCGTCCCATCAGCATTTCCCCTGCTTCAGGGTCGAAGGGACCCTATACGAGTTCCGAGCCATGCCGTTCGGCCTGTCATCAGCCCAATGGGTCTTCACCAAATGCATTGCAGTGGTATCGGCCCATCTCAGGCGTTGGGGGGTCAGGATTTATCCTTACCTCGATGATTGTCTCCTAGCAGGATCCACCTAACAGGAGGTGGAGAGGTCCAGGGACCTGACCCTCCAGATCTGTTTCCAACTCTGCCTCCTGATCAACAAGGCTAAGTCAGAACTCATGCCATCTCAGGTGAGGGGCTTCATCAGGGCAGAGCTCGGCTCCCGGCAGACCGGGCGGAAGTTCTTTCCTCCTTTCCCCAGTCATTTCTAGTTGGGCAATTGCACCCTGCCCGGGACTTTATGTGTCTTCTGGGTTACATGGTGACGTGCACCTCAGTGGTCCGTTGGGCCCGGTTGCAGAAGCGCCCCCCCCCCCAAATGGGAGCTGGCTGCTGAGTGGACTCAGCGCCATGGTCATTTTGACCAGCTGGTCACTGTAACCCAGAAGATATAGACGGTTGTCCTCACGACGCATGCCTCTCTCATGGGCTGGGGAGCCCACATGGGGGACAAAAGGGCCCATGGGCTGTGGACCCCTGAGGAGTCCATATGCCACATCAACCTGTTGGAGCTCAGAGCAGTCAGACTGGCACTATCAGCTTTTGCTCCTCAGCTCCAGGGTCAAGTGGTTCAAGTCCAGACGGAGAGCATCACAATCATGTAATACGTCAACAAACAGGGTGGCACGCACTCCCGTTTGCTGTGCAAGGAGGCGCTTCGAATCTGGACCCTCATGAACCAGTTGGAGGTGGATCTTCTAGCCATCCATGTGGCAGGAGCCTCAAACCATCTGGCGGATACTCTCAGCCGCTTAGGCCAGATATCCCACAAGTAGTCTCTCCATCCAGAGGTAGCTGACAGCCTGTTCTCCCACTGGGGCAAACTGATGGTGGACCTGTTTACCTCCAGGGAAAACACCAAGCTAAGGCTGTTTCATTCACGCCCCTCTCAGCAGGGCTCACTGCAGGGGGATGTCTTTTCAAGGCCGTGGACCCCAGGCGTCGTCCTACGCCTTCCCTCGACCCACAAGGTGCTTCTGAAGGCGAGGAGGAACAAGGCAAAGGTGATCCTGGTAGCCCCAGACTGGCCGCACCAGTTCTGGTATCCAGATCTCTTCAGCCTCAGCTGCAGGCCCCAGGAGCGGCTTTGCACACGCCCGGACCTGATATCACTCAGACAGGGGAAGGTATTCCATCTGGACCTTCAATTCCTGCATCTCACAGCCTGGTACCTGAGGTGCTAGAGTTCCAGGCTTCGGGTCTTTCCAAAGATGTCTACACCATGGTGGAGGCATCCAGGAAGGAATCGACCAGGAAATGTTATGCCTTCAAATAAAAAAGGTTTTCCATTTGGTGTCAGGGCAAGGGCCTGGACCCTCTGTCCTGTCCAGTGGCTAACATTCTCGACTACCTTTGGTCTCTCTCTCCAAAGGGGGTCTTCGGTCATTGACCCTTAGGGTGCATTTAGCAGCCACCTCTGCTTACTGGGCATGGGCTATGGCTCAGGAGACAGTGGTCGGGTGCTTTTTCAAAGGCCTGGATCACATATCCACTCCGGTGCGTGAACCTCCACCTCCATGGGATCTACTGCTGGTACTGGCAAAGCTCATGGGCAAGCTATTCGAACCAATGCACAAGTGTGCCTTGTGACACTTGTCATGAAAGACAGCCTTCCTGGTGGCTATCATGTCTGCCAGAAGAACAGGGGAGCTCCAGGTGCTTTCAGTGGACTCCCCTTATCTGGTCTTCCACAGCGACAAGGTTGTCCTACGCCCCCACCCGAAATTCCTACTGAAGGTGGTGTCAGAGTTTCACCTTAACCATGTATTAACACTGCCGGTTTATTACCCTAACTACACCTCGGAGGCTGCATACAGGCTCCATACTTTGGACCTGAGGTGTGCCCTCTCCTATTACAAGAAGAGGACGGTGGAAATTCGGGGAGAGGTTCCCCAGCTGTCAGTCACCTACACTGAAGCCTCTTTTGGCAGACCTGCAGCGAAGCAGACCATTGCAGGATGGATCACATCATGCATAGGTCTGTGCTATGAGTTGGCTGGCAAGGAGCCTCCCAGAGGGTTAAGAGCTCATTCTACCCACCATACTGCTGCATCTGTGTCTACTTCCAGGGACATCCCTATCAGGAAATCTGTCGAGCTGCTACCTGGAAGTCAGCAAACACCTTCATTTCCCACTACCACATCGACCTTGAGTCACACCGGGATGCTGGTTTTGAGTCCTCGGTTCTCCAATCTCTATTTCCTAAGTAGGGGGTGTGCGCCTTGCCTCCCTCATCCCAGAGAACTGCTAGGAGTCTGCCAAAGAGTGTGGATGAACAACATATCGCCCTGCTAGAAGAACAGGTTACTCACCTGTAACAGTAGATCGATCTTCGAGAGGGCTCTTGCAGTAGGTAATTACATATTGGACTGACGCCGGCAGGACCCCACGGAAAAATTTCTAGCTAGCAGTCCCTGGCGAGGGACCGCCCCCACGTCAGGTAACCGGCGTCAGTAGACATCGGTATAAAGGGGCGGTCCCGGAAGCCCGCCTTCCAGTTCTTTCCCGCCGTTAGCTTGTGCAGCGCCTCACGGAAAAGTTTGTGTTTCGTCAGCCCTTCCTTCATCATTTTTTTACCAAAAAAACTCCTTATTTTTTCGACTAACGTCAGTACTAGCGTCTGTGTATGTCGTCCCCTACACCCTCCAAGCACAAGAATAAGTGCGTTTCATGTGGTGCCCAACTACCGCACAAGGACGGCCACTCCGTGTGCCTATTATGCCTAGGCCCCGATCACCCAGTTGAGAAGTGCCAGTATTGCCTCAACTTTAACGTGGCTACCCGAAAAGGGCGGCAGCAATCCCTGGAAGCCCATATTCTAAAGCAGAAAATGAGCACTATGGAGAAGGAGCTTAAAAAACTGAGGCAGTCGTCCACTTCCCCTGAAGGCCATCGGAAGAAGAAGGACAAGGAGAGGCACCGGGACAAAGGCTCCTCCACCGTGTCTTCCTCGGGAGTCGCTGGGACACAGGTAACATCCCCTTCAGGGGATAACTCCTCGATAGCGCCTCAGAGGTTTCTGAGGGTGCGTCGACCCGCCCGTCTGGCGCACTTCGGGCTCTTGAGCGCCCGCCCGGGCATTTGGAGGCCTCCGCCCTGGTTCGGCCACAGGCTGCGCAGCCTACCACTGTGGGCGACTCCGATGAGCCGCCGTCGGCTCCTCTGGCGTCCGCCCGGAGAGAGGCTGGTAAGACGTCCGACCCTCCGGGGCGATTCGCGGCCTCCTCTCCACCGGACCAGGCCGATCTCTCCTCTCGGCCTGTCTCCGGTGAAGGCTCTCGTAAGTTAGACGTTGGCTCCTCCGGCGCCCGCTGAGAGCTCGCCTCTAAGCCTCACGTCGGCTCATCCGACGTCCAGCCGGTGAAGGAACCGACGATGGACCCCCCAACATCCGTCGTTCCTGGTTCCCCTCAGCCTTCATTGCCGTCTGGGGAACCAGAGTCCCCCCAACCTGAACCTGGGGACTTTTCCCCTCCATCCCTGGGCGAAGCTGGAGATCTTTTGCCTCCGTCAGTCCTTCCTCCATCTGGAGCACCAGACCTGACGCCGGCCCCTCCGACGTCGGTACCTCTGGCGCCAGGGCCTCTGCCATTGGCCCTGACGTCGGCCTTACCGACTCTGGGAGATATTCTCCCATCGGGCCCTCCGAGCTCTCCACTACGGACCCGCCCATGAGGTTCCCGCCTGCTGAGAGCTCGCCTCTAAGCCTCACGTCGGCTCATCCGACGTCCAGCCGGTGAAGGAACCGACGATGGACCCCCCAACATCCGTCGTTCCTGGTTCCCCTCAGCCTTCATTGCCGTCTGGGGAACCAGAGTCCCCCCAACCTGAACCTGGGGACTTTTCCCCTCCATCCCTGGGCGAAGCTGGAGATCTTTTGCCTCCGTCAGTCCTTCCTCCATCTGGAGCACCAGACCTGACGCCGGCCCCTCCGACATCGGTACCTCTGGCGCCAGGGCCTCTGCCGTTGGCCCTGACGTCGGCCTTACCAACTCCGGGAGATATTCTCCCATCGGGCCCTCCGAGCTCTCCACTATGGACCCGCCCATGAGGTTCCCGGCCGGGCTGTCTGCTCTGGCAGCCCCCTCGGCTCCTGGGTATCCTCCGTCTTATTCGATGCCAGTGTACCTGGGAACACAGTATCCGGCGCCGCAGTACTCGATGCCCTGAACTATGTCGGCTACATGGGGGACTACCAGAAGGCCATCCTTATTCAGGCGGAAGCCAAGCTGGACTCCTTGCCTGACTCCCAAGTCAAGCAGGAGTTGGCTGATCTCGTCCGCTCTACTCGTTCGGCCAGTCGACACATGCTACGTGCGACATACGACGCAGTGGACACTGCTGGGCGGAGCTCAGCTTTCGCTGTAGGCCTACGGCATCATGCTTGGCTCCGCGTGTTCAGGTTTGGTCCAGGAGGTGCAATCTACTATCCAAGAAGCACCCTTCCGGGGGTCAGTGCTTTTCCGGGGTGACGTCAAGGACATCATTACCGATTTGCAGGAGAAGGGGACGACTCTGAAGTCAGTTGATTCCATGTACTGTCCCCATCAGCAGCAGCGCCGTCCCTTTCGCAGACAGAATCGGCCAATGGTGAAACCCCAGGGAAGGCGGGCCGCAAAACACAGGGCCCCCGCAGCTGCTAAGCCCCCCCCACCCAAAAAAGCAGCGGGTGCTTCAGCTGCGGCGCTGCCCCACACCACCTGATTCCTTTCCTCTCCCACTGCCTCCGGACTCCCTGGAGGAACTGGTAGGAGGGAGGTTTTCCCTTCGCCTTCCGGGATGGGAGAGGATAACCACGGATTCTTGGGTGCTCCAGCTCATAGCAGAAGGACACTCCATAGAGTTTCTTCAGAAACCACCCCGCCACCCACTTCTGAAGTCGTATTCATGGGAACATCTTCCTTTGGTCCAGGAGGAAATCTCGGCTCTTCTGCTGAAGCAAGCGATAGAGCCCGTCCCCCTTCATCTTCAGGAGACAGGTTACTATTCCCATTTCTTCCTGGTCCCAAAGAAGACCGGAGATCTCAAACCGATTTTAGATCTCAGTTCCCTGAATCTTTATGTAGAGTACAAAAGGTTCAGGATGCTCTCTTTGCAGAGCCTTCTGCCCCTCTCTGGCCGGGTCAATGGCTTTGTGCTCTGGATATGCAGGATGCTTATCTGCACATTCCCATTCGCCCATCTCATCGCAAATACCTTCGTTTTGCGTTCAGGGGACCACTACCAGTTCAATGCGCTTCCGTTTGGTCTATCCTCGGCCCCCCGAGTATTTACCAAATGCCTGGCAGTGGTGGCGGCCCACCTGCGTACCAAGGGAGTACAGGTTTTCCCTTACCTGGACGACTGGCTCCTGGTGGCCTCGTCCAGGGAGGAACTCCTGCGTTTCCTCTCCCTTACCCAGCAGGTTTTTGCCTGCCTGGGTATTACCATCAACCATTCCAAGTCTCATCTGGACCCATCCCAGAGGTTACAGTTTATTGGGGCGATCCTCGATACGACCATGGGCAAGGCCTTCCTGCCTCCGGACAGGGTGGCCTCCCTTCAGACCCAGATAAATCTGTTGTCTGACTGCAGGATGGTCTCTGCGAGGTCAGTCCTTCGCCTTCTCGGGCTCATGGTGGCTGCTGTCCCGACGGTCCCTCGCGTTCGACTCCACATGAGGATCTCTCAGTGGACTCTACGCTCTCAGTGGGATCAGCTAGTGGACGACCTAGATCACTCAGTTCTGATCTCCTCGCTGATGATGCGAGACTTGCAATGGTGGATGGTTCGAGAGAACCTGTTTGGGGTTCCTTTCTTTCATCCTCCCCCCTCCCAGACTCTAACCACAGACGCCTCAGGCGAAGGTTGGGGAGCCCATCTAGGCCCTCATCGGACCCAGGGCTCCTGGTCCAGGCTAGAACAAGCTCTCCACATCAATGTGCTCGAGCTTTGGGCAGTGTTGTACGCTCTCCAAGCCCTTCACCAATACATCCTTCCCGGCCACCTAGCTGTCCAGACGGACAATATGTGCGTGGTGTGGTACATCAACAAGCAGATAGGGACTCGGTCCTACCCTATATGCAGGGAGGCAATGAGGGTTTGGGATTGGGCAACACAACATGACCTTCACCTCACGGCAATTCACGTTCCAAGAGTTGACAACACCCTGGCAGACAAGCTAAGTCGCTCTTCTGCTCTGACTCACGAGTGGGAACTGGAGCAAGGGGTCCTAGACAATATCTTCCAACTTTGGGGAACACCACAGGTTGACCTGTTTGCATCCCCCCTAAACGCAAAACTTCCCATCTTCTGCTCGCTCGTTCCAGAGCGAGGTGTTATTTGGAGCGATGCTCTGTCTCTAGACTGGAAGGACAGATTCGTCTATGCCTTTCCCCCAATTCCTCTTATCCCACGAGTCTTGCAGAAACTAGCTTCAGAAGGAGCGAGAATGATTCTGATCACTCCTTTCTGGTCCAGGCAAATCTGGTTCTCTCTTCTACATCAATATTCAGAGGATCCACCTCTTCCTCTTCCTCTGTCTCGAGGTTTGTTGACCCAGGATCAGGGGATCCTGGTCCATCCAGGCCTCAAATCCCTTCAACTGCATGCATGGCTCCTGCAGACCTAGCCCAATCTCATTTTGGAGTGTCTCCCAAAGTGGCGGAGATTTTAGTGGAGGCCAGAAAACCCTCCACCAGATCCACTTATGCCATGAAGTGGAAAAGATTCACTATTTGGGCCGCTTCCAAGAACATGGAACCTTTCTCCTGTTCAGCGGGGCTTTTGCTGGAGTATCTACGTCACCTGTTTGACCTGGGCCTCAGCCATTCCTCTCTGAAGGTACACATGGCAGCCATTTCAGCCTGTCATGTTCCCTTCGCAACAAGACCTTTGCTCAACTGGAGGTCTCCAAGACCTTTCTCAGAGGGGGTTCTCCATCTGAGGCCCCCGTACTCCTGCCCCCCCTTGGGACTTGAATTTTGTTCTCGAGAAACTTACCCTTCCTCCCTTCAAACCTGCAGCTTCTGCAGATTTGAAGTTTCTTTCATGGAAGACACTGTTCTTGGTGGCCATTACTTCGGATCGAAGAATCTCCGCGCTTCAGGCACTGATGTGTAAAATCTCCTACTTGATTTTTCACAAGGAACGAGTTGCTCTTCGCACGAATCCTAAGTTTCTACCTAAAGTAGTAGCAGAGTCTACCTTAAATCAGTCCATAGAGCTACCTGCCTTTTCTACGCAGTACTCTAACCAAGGGGAATATTTACTCCATACTGTGGATGTTCACGGGATTCTGAGATACTACACCAACAGGACGAAGGATCTCAGAAAGACTGATCAGTTGTTTGTCTCTTTTTATCACAAAGGATCTCAGAAAGACTGATCAGTTGTTCGTCGCTTTTTATCACAAAAGGGAAGGCAATGCTGTTTCCAAGCAATGCCTGTCTAAGTGGTTGGCTCATTGCATCACTTTTTGTTATGACAAATACCACAAGACCCTCCCGGGTCAAGTCAGAGGCCACTCCACAAGAGGAGTAGCTGCCTCTGCGGCTTGTTTCAAGAACGTGTCTGCGGCAGACATCTGCGCTGCCGCCACCTGGACTTCCGTCCATACCTTTACGAAACACTACAGTTTGATGTTGCCTTTCGCCGTAGAGCAGGCTTTGGACTAGCTGTTTTGCAAGACCTCCTATCTTGAGACTTGCACGGCTAGAACTGCTTCTTGGAGTAGTTTTCCTCCTCCCGGTGCCTTTCTTTGTTCCAGACTGCTTGGGATTCAGTCCTGTATTTAATTACCTACTGCAAGAGCCCTCTCGAAGTAAGATAGTACAGTTACGTAAGAACTTACCGTAACAGTAGATCTTCGAGAGAGGCTCTTGCAGTAGGTAATACCTTCCCGCCCTCCATCCCCCTAGGCTTTTTCAGCTCCTTTTCCATTGAAGGAAATATCTGCTCCTCTCTCGTCCGACCTGTTTCGGCCTTTGGCGGGAAAGAACTGGAAGGCGGGCGTCTGGGACCGCCCCTTTATACTGACGTCTACTGACGCCGGTCACCTGACGTGGGGGCGGTCCCTCGCCAGGGACTGCTAGCTAGAAATTTTTCCGTGGGGTCCTGCTGCCTGCCGGCGTCAGTCCAATATGTAATTACCTACTGCAAGAGCCTCTCTTGAAGATCTACTGTTACGGTAAGTTCTTACGTAACTGTACTTTCTAGGAGTGGTATATGTTCTTCATCCACACGCACCCACCCGACCTCCCCGGCTTTAAGGCGCACAACCTTGCTTCTGGCGGGCTAAGATCTGGCATCATGGGGCAGAACCGAGAGTTATACCACCCGGGTGGGTGGGAGAAGCCAGCTTGAAGACTTCCGGCAAGATTTAAAGGGAAAGGGACATGCCAAAGAGTGGGGATGAACAACATATACCACTCCTAGACCTACCTTTACAGGTGAGTAACCTGTTCTTCCCCACCGGATGACCCCTCATTCCCAGAAATGATGTTACAAATACAAAAAAAAATGTGGTTTACCACAATAGAACAAGATAAATTAAGTAAAGATATGGCTGAATATCCTGACATACCGGAAGAACCTATCCTGGCAGTCCCTCCTTTTATACCAATGTTCAGAAATGCAATTGTTGAAGCATGGAGTCTACCCATAGCGGCACAGAAGCTACCTAGAAAAGCGCATAGGTTTTTTCAGGCTCCCCTTGATTATTAATATTTAACAAATAGTCCCACGGCGGAATCTGTGGTTATTGCAGCCGCTCACCACTGCACTGGCAAACCTAAACATACAAGTACAGTACTTCCTGAAAAAGACTGTAAATGTTTTGATTATATGGGGAAGAAAGAGTTTGCTCTAAACACACTAAATATTAGAATACTTAGCTACATGGGACATATGCTAAAATACCAGCATACGGTGGGCACCTCTGCTGGGGATACTATAAGTAAACTATCTACATCCCCTGAAAAAGAGCAACTCACATCAATAATAAACACACTTACTTCCCTCTCTCGACATTTACTAAGATCAGGATACAACATTGCCGACGCTTCGGTTAGAGCCTCTGCAGTTGTTATTCTTATATGCCGTCAGGCATGGATCTGACTCTCATGACTAGCACTTGATGTTCAACAAAAAGTGGCTAATGCCCCTTTTTCTGGCGACCATCTCTTTTGCCCAGGGGCACAAACAATACTAGACAACCTACAAGCCTCAGGCAGACAACTAAAACCAGTACAATATATGTACTACAAACCACACCCTCAGTATAATTCTATATACAAAACCAAAAATTACTATAACCAAAGAGATAACATTAGAGGCAAAGAACAAATGACAAGGAACACATCTAAACCGGCCCATGGCTGCCCCTCGGGAAGGCCAGGCGCCGCCTCTTCTCATTAAAAAAACTTCAGACTACGCCCCGGTCTCCTCTTCTAGGCCTCAGAGACTTTTTGGGGGGGCATTGATTCAAAATTATGTTGAGGCCTTTCCCATGAGGCTTTATACATCTAGTCACTTTTTGAGGTATCACTGATCTTACTTGGAGAAACAGCTCTTGCAGCAGGTTACATCATTAGGACTGAAGCTGGCAGGTGCCAGGACCCCACAGAAATTTTCTAGCTAGCAGTATTCAGCGGGGACCGCCTCCGACGTCAGTCCCGGCCCCGACATCAGGCACAGTACATCAGGAGGCGGTCCCCCAGAATCCCTATTTTTTTTCCCGCCGTTGACTTGCCAGCATCGGCCTCTGGGTCTCTACCTAGCCCATGATGATTTAGAACTTCAAGAATTTCTCCAAACTAATGTCCTCTCCAACTCCTTCACTTGAGGGACACCTTTCCAAGTGTGCCTGCGGAAAACAGATCCCTTTTAAGTATCCTCATTCCTCCTGTGTGTGGTGCTTAGGCCCGGACCACGACACCAAGGCCTGCACCTTCTGCCAAGGGTTCAACAGCCGCACCAGGACCTGCCGTCAGAAGGCACTTCAGGCTTATCTGCTTGAAGAAAAACTTAGTAGGATGGAACAACAACCTTTCTCCAGGGGCGATTCTTCTTCCAAGGCCCATAAATACCGAGACAAACACTGGGAGAAAGCAAGGTCCAGATCCCTGAACTGGGCCTCTGACTCCTGTAGCTCAGGCTCCACCAGGTCAGCCCGCTGTCCCTCCAGGGCTCATTCTCAGTCCCCTCTGGTCAAAGTCCAAGCCTCAGGTGGCTCTTCGACTCTCCAGCCCATCAAGACTTCAATGCCCTCGACTTCCTCCACTCCCTCTCTGGCCTCTTCCAAGTCTTCCGAACGCCACAAGTCTTCCTCATTGACCTGACGTCAGGACCCCGACTCCAGGTCGGTCTCCCAGCCTCCCAGAGGTCCAGATCCACCACCCAGGAAGACTAAAGACCTGACGTCCCTAAAGCGGACGTCGGACCCGAAGTCGGCCAAGCACCTGGCGTCGGCCAGGTGTTCGCCGGAGCCGCGGACACCAGCCAGGTACCAGATGCCAGTCGGGCATTCGCCGGACCCGAAGGCGTCGGCCAAGCGACCGACGGCCTCGCATTCACCGAAGCCGAAGACCGTCCCCCAGTCACTGGTGGACACCGGTCACAGGGATTCAACGGAGGAGGACACGGCGCTGCCCAGAGACCCGGCGGGCGACACTGAGGATGCCGGGCTCCTGAGGGAACCTTCGCCCACCCCGGAGACACCCGCGGACCCGACGCCCGACCCCGGCACCAGGCCTGTCGTTGGGCATGAACCTGCAAGAAGTAAAGGACCTCTTTACTTTCTGGTGGGACACCATCCGAAAGGATGTGGTCCCTGTAAAACCTCCTCCTCCTCCAGCTCCTGTGCCCCCTCTGCCACCAAAGGGGCCAGGAGGACGACCACCAACCCCTAAGGAGCAGACTGCACCTCCTAGGGGTAGATCCAAGGACCGGAGAAGGCCTCCCTCAAGATCTGCATCAGGGTCCCCCAGCCCCAAGTGACCCAGACGTCGTCCGTATACTCCGTCAGGAGAGGACTCCAGATCGGATACCTCGGATTATTCCAGATCTCCTTCTCCACTCAGCATTCCATCACCTGACCTTCCCAGGTCTCCTGCGGATTATCCCTTTTTCTCTGAGATCATGAGGCACATCCAGGACAACATGGGGTGGGATGCTGAAGACCTCGACCCCGAAAGGCAGTGCCTTGCCCGTTATCTTTGGCAGAAAGACCCAAAGCCTGTGGTAGTGCCACCCTTGTGGACACCTTCGAGGACGTCACCAAGGCTGCGTGGAAGTGTCTGCACTCCACTCCCGCTGTGCCGAAAAAAGCTGACCGCCTGTACAAGGCCCCGAGAGAGGACCAGTACATGGCTCAACAACCTCTGGCAGACTCCCTGGTCATTACGGGCTCACATGACTGGTCCCAAAGATCGCAACACATGAGCACACAGCCACCGGACCAGGAATCCAAACAATTGGATGCCCTGGGGAGACGCATGTATGCGGCTGCTACATGCTCCATCAGGTCCCTGAACCACCTAACCCACATGGTACATTCAGAGCGCCCTATGGGAACTGGGCCAGGACCTGGTTGATAAACTCCGGATGGCGATCAGAAGGTGGACTCCTAAACCTTCTCCGCACAGGTCTGATGTGGGTGCCAAGTGCTTCTGACCGCGCTCGCGATTCTGCGGACTCGTCCACCAGAGCTGCAGCTTCAGGCGTCTGTCTCCGGCGACACTCTTGGCTCCGTGTCTCCGGCTTCACCCCGGACGTACAGAAGAACATTCTTGACGTCCCCTACAACGGCGAAGTACTCCTTGGTGAACCCTCGGAGAAGGTTATCACCAGCCTCCAGGACACTGGGAAGGCAGTCAGGTCTGTACAGGCCATGTACAGATCCAGGCCTGGTTCCTTTCATAGGAACCAGAGCCGTTTTCGCAGCTGGCAACAAAGGCAGCAGCCACGTTCCGGCCAGCAACAAAGGGGCACTTTTCAGTGGAAAGCCCAGGCTAAGTCGTCCCCAGGCAGAGTCCAACACTACACTAAACCAGCTCAGCCTGCAGGGACCAGTGCTGCCACGGCATGACTCCTTCCCATCCCCCGGCCCTCCTCTGGATCAACGGGCACAAAAGGTCGGGGGGTCACATCGCTCGCCACTTTTTATGGTGGCAGGCGATTACCACCGACCAGTGGGTTCTCCAATTGGTCAAGAAAGGTCACTTCATAGAATTTCTCGACCACCCACCGGCAAGACCTCACCTGCTTTCCCGTTACTCGGGTCAGGACGCCCTGCTCACACAGCAGGAGGTGCTCGTGCTTCTGGGGAAAAGAAGCAATAGAGCACGTACCACGGAACCAGAGGAGTGCAGGATATTATTCTCACTTCTTTCTGGTTCCCAAGAAAACAGGGGACCTTCGTCCGATACTGGACTTCAGCGACCTCAACGATTCAGTCCTGTACAAACGCTTCCACATGGTGACCCTCCCAGGTCTGATTCCCATGCTCAAGCAGGGCGCCTTTCTAGCATCCTTGGACATGCAGGATGCTTACCTACATATACCCATTGCTCAAGCGCACAGGAAGTTTCTGCGCTTCGAGTTTTGGGGCCACCGTTATCAGTTCCGAGCCCTCCCCTTCGGACTGTCAACGGCACCTCGGGTATTCACGAAGTGTATGTCGGTCGTAGCAACGACTCTGAGGAGACAAGGTCACTACGTGTTCCCCTACCTGGACGACTGGCTGCTCATGGTGCCCTCTTGGGAAGCCTTGATGTCCGCCATTCATTATATTCAGTCTCTGTTCGAGATGTTGGGCATCATTATCAATCAAGAGAAGTCACGCCTGGTTCCGTCACGGACTCTACAGTTTATAGGCGCAATTCTGGACACTGTCCAGGGGGAAGCTTTTCTTCCCCAGGACAGAGCGGAACACATCAGATCCCTCATCAGGGACATTTTGGTGAAGAAGACCGTTCCTGCCAGATTGGTCCTTTTGCCTGCTCGGACACATGGCTGTGGCCATTGCAACAGTCCCGCTTGCTCGTCTCCACATGCGGGTCACCCAGTGGATGTCATGGGTCCAATGGGATTAAAAGCAAGACCATCTACAGCTCCCAATCTGGATCACGAAGGCCATAATCCAGGATTGGCAGTGGTGGCTAGATTTGAAGAATCTATCGGTGGGGGGCCCATTCATTGCGCTGTCTCCGATTATGACACTCTCCACAGACGCCTCAGGGCTCGGATGGGGTGCACACCTCGACGATGTCCAGTCTCCGGGCCTGTGGACAGCCCAAGAGACTCATGTCCACATAAATATGCTGGAAATGAGAGCAGTTCTTTACGCCCTGCAGACCTTCCAGTTGGAGATTCCACCGGGTACTCTTCTGTTACAAACAGACAATTCCACGGTGATGTATTATCTCAACAAACAAGGAGGCACCCATTCCTACCCGCTTTTCAGGGAGGCCATGAGGGTGTGGGTTTGGATTTTACAGCACGGCGCAAACCTCATTGCTGTTCATGTCCCAGGAGTGGACAACATCATTGTGGACAGCCTGAGCCACTCTCAGGCCAGAGTGCATGAGTGGGAACTACTTCAGGAGGTAGAAGAGGATCTGTTTCGCAGATGGGGTACACCAGAGTTGGACCTTTTCGCGTCCCCATCTAAAGCAAAACTGCCCAATTTTTGCTTGCTAGATCCAGGGCCTGGTGTTTTCTGGTGAGACGCGTTGTCCCTCTCCTAGGCGGGCAGATTCTTCTGTGCCTTTCCCCCCTTTCCATTAATCCAGAGGGTCCTTCTGAAACTTCAGAGAGAGCAGCGATACTGGATACTTATTATGCGCTTTTGGCCCAGGCAGATCTGGTCTCTATCATACATCAGCTGTTTGGGAACCTCCAGTGCCTCTGCCAGTCAGCTCCCACTTGCTGTCTCAGGAGGCGGGTTCCTTGGTCCATCCGGACCTTTGTTCGCTGAACCTGCACACTTGGCTCCTAGAGACATAGCCATGATGCGATACGGGGTCTCACAAGAGGTAGCAGACGTTCTTGCTGCTGCTAGGAAACCGGCTGCCCATGCTGCTTACGCCATGAAATAGCACAGATTTTGTCTATGGGTTCAAGCACGTGGTTTTTCGCCTATGGATTGTCCAGAAAGGTTGGTCTTAGACTACCTCCTGTCCCTTTTTCATACAAGCTTGGCCTTCTACTCGATTAAAGTACACCTCTGTGCCATCTCAGCCTATCACACTCTTATAGGCCAACGCACCATATCTCAGTTGGACACGGCACGAGCCTTCCTGAAAGGTGTTCTCCACCTTAGACCTCCAATTAAGGATCTGATTCTGCCATGGGATTAACCCTTTGTCCTGGAGCAGCTTACGCTGCCACCCTTTGAGCCAGCCGCGGATTGCGAGCTATGTCTCCTTACATGGAAGATGTTGTTTTTAGTTGCCGTTACCTCGGCCAGAAGAATTTCTAAACTTCATGCACTTATGTGCAAAGAACCTTTGGTTTTTCATTAAGACAGGGTATCCCTATGGACTAATCCTAAGTTTCTGCCTAAGGTGGTCTCAGCTCTCACCCTTAATCAGGACATCGATCTACCAGTGTACTTCCCCAAGTATTCTAATCGAGGAGAGGCCCTGTTGCACACTTTAGATGTGCATAGGTGTCTTCGATACTACCTGACCAAAACCAAACACCACCGAAAATCGGACCAGCTTTTTGTCTCCTTTGCACACAGGATGATGGGCGCTTCTGTTTCTAAACAGTCGCTGTCCAGGTGGCTCATTCAATGTATCACGTTCAGTTTTACTGAAGCGCAACAAACCCTTACCGGGCGTGGTTAAGGGTCATTCCACAAGGGGCGTGGCTACCTCCTTTGCGGCCCTAAAGAACGTGTCCACTTCAGCCATCTGTGCTGCAGCTACTTGGAGCACCGTGCACACTTTCATCAGGCATTATAGCCTGGATGTTGCATCGAGGCGAAGAGCAGGTTTTGGTCTAGCAGTCCTTCAAGGACTTCTGTCCTAGGTTTAGGTTCCATTAAGGATTTCTGCTTTCCCTCCTCCCAATGGTGTGGGATTTCCATTATTGCTTGGGAATCAGTCCTAATGGTGTAACCTGCTGCAAGAGCTGTTTCTCGAAGTAAGATAGTACAGTTACGTAAGAACTTACCATAACAGTAGATCTTCGAGAACAGCTCTTGCAGCAGGTAGTTTCCCTCCCACCATACCCTCTGAAAGTAGAGTTGTTCCATTGATCACTACCTAGAATTCGGTGTTTAACACCTCCCTGCTACATACCTTCTTTGAAGGCGGATCCTCAGTCTCCACTTCTGATGTCAGCTAGTGGCCAGGAGTCTCCGGCAGGAGAACTGGGGATTCTAGGGGACCACCCCCTTTTGTATGATGCCTGCCTTCAGGGGCGGTCTCTGCTGGATACTGCTAGCTAGAAAATTTCCGTGGGGTCCTGGCACCTGCCAGCTTCAGTCCTGATGGTGTAAACTGCTGCAAGAGCTGTTCTCGAAGATCTACTGTTACGGTATGTTCTTACGTAACTTCTAGAGTATCTCCTCTCTCTATCCAATTCAGGTCTGAATTACTCCTCTATTAAGGTGCACCTTTCCGCAATCTCTCCGTTCCATGCATCTATAGAGGGCAAGACTCTAGCATAATTGGATTTATCCCACACCTTTTTGCCAGGCATCCTGCACCTGAAACCTCCTGTTCAGGACCCCATCCCTTTATGGGATCTCTTGTTTGTGCTGGAGAAACTTACTTTGCCTCCCTTTGAACCGGCTGCAGACTGCGAGCTAAGTTTGTTTGTCGTGGAAAGCGTTATTTTCAGTCGATGTTACTTTCGCTCAAAGGATTTATGAGCTCCAAGCTCTGATATGTAGAGCCTTATTTAGTTTTTCACAAGGGCAGGGTGTCCTTGAGAACAAATCCTAAGTTTTTGCCTAAGGTGGTATCCGAATTTACCCTGAACCAGGACTTCCACTTGCCTGTTTATTACACGGAATACTCCAATAGAGGGGAGGCCTTACTGCATACTGTGGATGTCCACAGGATGCTGCATTACTGCCTTAACCACACCGGTCCTGTCAGAAAGACCAACCAGTTGTTTATACCCTTTGCCCCCAGATCTGAGGAGGCACCAGTTACTAAGCAGACATTATCTAAGTGGTTAGTTAACTGCATTGTTTACTGTTATCGTAATTACAACAAGCCTTTACTCGGACCTGTAAAAGGCCACTCTACAAGGGGTGTTTGTACCTCATTCACCTCATTGAGGAATGTGTCCACAGCAGGCATTTGAGTGGCTGCTACCTGGAGTTCTGTTCACACTTTTGTTCAACACTACAGTCTGGAAGTTGCTTCCAGGCATAGGACTGGCTTTGGCCTCGCTTTTCTCTAAAGCCTGCTGTCCTGAAGGCTTCTGATTTCTTTAGCCTCTACCCGTGACTGTCTGTCTCTTCTCCTTGACTGCTTGGGGCTCAGTCCTTATGGTTATAGCCTGCTGCAAGAGCTCTAACTTGAAGTAAGATAGAACAGTTACGTAAGAACTTACTGTAACAGTAGATCTTCGAGAAGAGCTCTTGCAGCAGGTGCTGCTTTCCTCCCTCCTGGTATTCCTTCTGCTTCTTCCATTAGTTTACTTTCAAACCTTCTTGGTTCTGTTTCCATCCTTGAGACCCAGTCTGTGGTGGGAGAACTGAGGTGGGGTTGGGGACCGCCCCTTTTATGCCATCAGCTGACGGGGGGGCACCAGACCGCTGTCAGGGGGTGATTCTTGCTGGAGTCTGCCAGCTAGAAGTTCTCTGTGGGGTCCTGGCACCTGGCAGCTTAGTCCTTATGGTTATAGCCTGCTACAAGAGCTCTTACATAACTACTTTTCCATTTCCATACCTCCCCCCAACAGATCCTTATGACGGACACCTCTGGTTTCGCTTGGGGAGCCCAGATGGGGACCCACCAAACTCCAGTGACTTGGTTCAAGATCGAAGGGGATCTCTACATCAGTGTCCTGGAGATGCACTCAGCCTTGTATGCCCTGCAGGCCTTCCAGACTCAGCTTTCCCCGGGTCCGCTGTTGGTTCAGGTGGACAACATTTGTGTAGTTTATTATATAAAAAAGTCGAGGGGAGTGGTGGATCATTCCTATTTCCTGTGCAGGGAAGGGATGAGAGTATAGTATTGGGCCATCGCATACAGGCTGGAACTCGTGGCCATCCATGTTCCTAGCTACCAGAACGTCCTGGCAGACAGCTTATGTCACTCATGGTCAAGAGCTCACGAATGTGAATTTCTTACCTCCGTGGTAGAGGTCTTCTTTGACAGATGAGGTCGGACAAAGTTGGTCCTTTTTGCGTCGCCACTCAACACAAACTGCCACTTTTCTGCTCACTAGATCCAGGGCCTGGAGTTTTCTGGCAAGACCCATTGTCACTCTCCTGGATATGGAGGTTTCAGTATGCCTTCCCACTCTTTCATCGAGTTCTGATCAAGCTCCAGAGGGAGGGGGCTACAGTAATCCCTATCGCCGCTTTGAAGCCATGCCAGTAACTGGCAGTGGATGCTACACCATCCCTTCCTCTATGCACAGGCTTACTCTGTCAGGAGCGGGCAACCTTGTCCATCCGAACCTCAAGTCTCTCCTTCTCCACGCATGACTCTTGAGGACATAGCCATTGCCAGATTTGGGGTCTCCCCAGAGTGGCTGATGTTTTAGTGGCCACCAGAAAGCCCTCCATCAGGCCACCTACTCCATGAAATGGAAGCTTTTTGCTCTTTGAGCTGCTTCGCACCAGTTAGATCCCTTCTACTGTCCAGTGGATCAAGGTTTAGAGTACTTTCTGTCCCTCTCTGACTCAAGATTACGATACTCATCTATTAAGGTACATCTCTCTCTCTCCTTCTCTCTCTGCCATTTCTGCATACCAGGCATGCACCTGTGGATGGGCGCTCAGTGGCCCAACTCATTGTGTCTCACACATTCTTACAGGGTATTTTACACTTAAAGCCCCCAGTCGGGGACCCTGTCCCGCCTTGGGACCTATAATCTTGTGTTTGAAAAGCTTAAGCTGCCTCTCTTTCAACAGGTCACATTTTGCAAGCTACGCTTTCTGTCATGTAAAGTGTTATTTTTAGTTGCTATTACTTCTGCTCGAAGGATTTCAGAGCTTCCAGCCCTCATGTATAAGGAGTCTTGTTTAGTTTTTCACAGAGACTGGGTTGGTTTGTTTTATTTATTTAAACTGGCAAGACCATGGGCCAAAGACCTGTTTTCATGGGTGACCAGTGTACATACAGTATCACATACAATAAATAAAACATCAGTATACACTGTAGACGTGACGTGGCACAAACAGAACTATAAAATTATTTATTTTTTATTTATTTAGTTTTTGTTGACCGGGTAAGTGCACTAGACAAATTCTGCCTGTTTTCAGGCATGACCTGGGGTAGGGGGATACAGATGAGTGCTAACTGACTTTGAACCAGATTAAGCTGTTGGTGGTATTTTAGTGAATGGAATGTGAAGTGAAGTGAATTATACAAAACATTTGCACTCGCTCTCAACAAATAAAAGCCCTTTCAGCTTTGCTCAGAAAGTCTGGAAACAGACATCAAGACAACTGAAGATAGACTGCAGAGAGTAAAAAAAAAAAAAGAATGTGAGAGAATAGGGCAATGCTTTCTGGCCAACTGTGGTTTTCATTCTGGAGATTGTAAAGAAACATTGAGTAGATTGTCGGGTGAAAACTGGGATGGTATGTTTTTTTAAATATGGAGCTTAAAGTAGTAGGTACCTATTTTAATGTAACTTTTTTAGCTTGAAGTCCCAATAGAAAGTAGTAATGATAGTCAAGAGGAAGCCACCCTGCCTGCCTCAAAAGAGTACAATGGTGTGTCCTTTGAGGGAGCTGGGTGGTAAACCAAGCTGTTTGATTTAAAAGTACTCGAACCCTAGAGAAAAAAACCTCCCCCAGTAGAAAATTAAAATAATAAACCATAATCAATCACTGGTAGCAAAAAGCTTTGGGCCAGCAGCTTCCTGGTGGATCGGATTAGTAGCAAGTTTAGTTGATATAATGCGCCCAATCTTTGGTGGACTTCTTTACTCATGTTAGTTATCTAAGGCCCATATGTCATGCCTACATCTACAATAAGGCCCAGATATTTAAACTGCCTAATCTGTTCCAGAGCCACACCAGAAACGGTATACAGTAAGAGAGTAAAGTCCCTATCATTCCTTTTTCTGGGGTTTGAAAATACCATCGATTTTGTTTTGTTTTCGTGTAACACCAATTTGTTATTTGTAAAGCAATTTTGGACCTTTAAAAAGTCAGGTACAAGGTCACTTTGAACAGTACCTAGATCGGTCCGCTTGTGAGGATCACTGCATCATCTGCGTAAAGTATTGTTTGTGATTTGGTACAGACAGAAGGAAGTGTGTTCAAGAAAATACTAAACAGGAGAGGTCCCAGAATGGAACCCTGAGGAACACCCAGTGAGACAGAAGCAGTAGGGGGAACAGACACCACTGATTTTTGTTGCCCGGGTTTGATTATTTAAATAGCTCTTAAACCATCCAACAACGTCACTAGATACAGTGCCTTTAGAAAGTATTCCCCCCCTTTGGATTTTGTCACATTTTGTTGTGTTACTACCAGAATTTTTAATGCATTGAAATGATTTCTTTCCCCCTTGATTCACACAGCATACTCAACAATTTAAAGGGGCAAAAATATTTATATTGTGTAACAAAAATTTATGAAACATTAAAAACTGAAATAGCTTGTTTACTTAAGCATTCACCCTCCTGAGTCAGTACTTTGTAGATACGCCTTTGGCAGCAATTACAGTTTTGAGTCTTCTTGGGTATGTCTGTATCAGCTTTGCACATCTGGATTTGGGGATTTTTGTCCATTCTTCCTTGCAGATTTGCTCAAGCTCTGTCAAGTTGGATGGGGAGTGTCGGTGAACCGCAATCTTAAAGTCTTTCCACAGATTCTCAGTGGGATTCAAGTGTGGGCTTTGGCTGGGCCACTCAAGGACATTCACCTTCTTGTTCTGAAGCCACTCCAGTGTTGCTTTGGCTGTGTGCTTGGGGTTGTTGTCCTATTGGAACGTGAATCTTCGCCCCAGTCCAAGGTCTATTGCAGACTGATGCAGGTTCTCCTCAAGGATGTGCCTGTATTTGGCTCCATTCATTGTTCCCCTCTATCCTGACAAGTGCCCCAGTCCCTGCCGCTGAAAAGCATCCCCATAACATGATTCTGCCACCACCATGCTTCATGGTACGGATGGTGTTACACGGGTGATGAGCTGTGTTCGGTTTGGCGCCAGGCATAGCGCTTTGTATTCAGGCCAAAGAGTTCAATTTTTGTTTCATCAGACCAGAGAATCTTTTGCCACATGGTCTCAGAGTTTGCCACGTGCCTTCTTGCAAACTCCAGGCATGCTATTATGTGGCCTTTTCTCAGGAGTGGCTTCCGTCTAGCCACTCTCCTATAGAGGCTACATCTGTGAAGTGCTGCAGAGATTGTTGTCCTCTGGACAGGTTCTCCCCATCTCAGCCATGGGACTCTGTAGTTCTGTCAGAGTGGTCATTGGGTTCTTGGTCACTTCCCTGATCAAGGTCCTTCTTGCCTGGTTGCTCAGTTTGGGAGGACGGCCTGCTCTAGGAAGAGTCTAGGTGGTTCCGTAATCTTTCCATTTCCTAATGATGGACTTGACTGTGCTCCTGGGAACTTTCAACACCCTAGAAATGTGTTTATACCCCTCCCCAGATCTATGCCTCCTCACAATTCTGTCACGGAGTTCTACGGACAGCTCCTTGGTCTTCATGGTAGAGTTTCTGCTCTGACATGCACTGTCAACAGTGGGATCTTAAATAGACAGGTGTATTTCCTCTGAAATCATGTCAACCATTTGAACTGACCACAGGTGGACTCCATTCAAGTTTTAGAGTGATCTCACAAGGAAATTGGATGCACCTGAGCTCAGTTTGGAGTGTCATAGCAAAGGGGGTGAATACTTATCAAATCAAGACTGTTAGAGAATATATAAAAAAATAAATAAATAAATAACTCTATTCAGATAGGGATATAATGAGACCCTGGATGTATTGTGGTCTTTGTCATTGTTTTGTTTTGTGTTGTTTGTTGGGCTGGCCACCCACTTTGTATTTCATGTCCTCGTTTATGTCTTTGTTGTCCTTGTTTGTCCATTGTGTCTATATGTTATATACATTCCAGCCTTCTCATTATTGAGTTGAATTCATAAACATAAAATGAATAAAATGTTTATAAAAGTCCAGTCCCATGCTATGCCTTCCAGATAACCATTTATAAGACACTGGCTAGCATGGTTTTGAACAGAATAGCAGTTGTGCTGAATTTGCCCTTTATAGTTATAGCAGGGCTCTGCCTCTAAATAGGGCTCCTGATTCATAGGAAGCTTCCCTTGTTTAAGTATTTCTCCGTTTAGTGTCCAGCCCAAAACCTTTTTTTTTTTTTATTGTAGCAGCCCTGTAAAGGAGGAACTAGTAAAATGTGGCTGTTTCTATGAACGCCGCACAAGAGTAAAGTTTAGCGGTAAAATTACAGCGAATGTCGCATGATCATGAAGGCATTTAGCCTCTTTCTAACGCTAAATTAAAGCATTTTCCTTAAAAGTGAGCATAAACCCTTCCACATACCTCCTAAAAGTGAAATAGTGCTGTAGAATTGGGTTTACTCCCTTTCATAAAAGCAGGATTTTCACTGCTTGTGGTTCCCAGAGAGGCTGTGCCTGCTTCCATTAGGCTCTCAGGTCTGGTCCTTAGGAGCTGGCGGCCCTAAAACAGTGGAATTTATATCCCAGTCAAAGGAAGTGATCTCTGTTCCCATACATTTTTTTGTATACAATTCTTATTTAACCTGTATTTAGTTTATCAACCTATAAATGTATTTGATGGTTAAAAATAAAACATCAGAGTTTGAAAATTAATTAATTTTCTGTACAAAGAAAGAATTTAATTTTGAAAAGGAACTCAGGGGAGGAGTTTTGGATCACGTGACTTGTAAAGGTATATAAGTGACTGTGTGAGTGAAAAGGAGTTAGTTGACTCTCAGGAGTCTGACCAGGAGGTGCTGCCTCTAAGCATGTTACTGTGCTAGCGTTCTTTCTAGTACATTCCTTTGTTATCTGGAACTTTATTTTTCCGTATGCAGTACTCTATTTTGTTGGAATAAAGAAGATAATTCTATTATGGCTTCACATCCAACTGTCTTCTGGTCCATCATTTCCCACGCACTGTGACAAAGACATTTCAGGTTTTTATTTTAAATTACATATACAAAAAATTCCAGAAGTTTCATTCCACTTTGACATTATAGAGTAATTTGTGTAGATACGTGGCAAAAAAATCCCATGTAAATGTATTTTAATTTGAGTTTGCAACATCACAAAATGTGACAAAATCCAAGGGGGGGGGGGCGAATACTTTCTGAAGGCACTGTATATCAAGTTTTGCAAGAGTTGAAAAAAGTCAGCCTTGATTCACCAATCAAAGGCCTTGATTTTTTGCATAGAAATCCCAAGTTTCTTCCCAAGGTGGTGTCGGAGTTTACTTTGAAACAATCCATCCACTTGCCTGTTTATTTTCCGCAGCATTCCAGTCAAGGCGAGGCATTGCTCCATACTTTGGATGTGCTTAGAATCCCTGAGGTACTATACACACCGGACTAAGGATCCTCGAAAGTCTAGACAGTTGTTAGTTTCGTTCACCCCTGAGAAGGAGGGCACTCTGGTGTCCAAACCTTGTTTGTCTAAGTGGTTAGCAAATTGCATTGTTTATTGCTACCCATGGTTAGCAGATTGCATTGTTTATTGTTACCCAGAGTACAGCAAAGAACTTCCTAGTGGGGTTTCATTCCACAAGAGGTATGATCGCATCAGTGGCTTGCTTCTGTAATGTGTCAGCTGCTGACATCTGCGCTACAGCCACTTGGAGTACTGTCCACACCTTTACCAAGCGTTACAGTCTGGACATCGACTCTAGGCATCGAGCCATCTTTGGTCTAGCTGTCCTGCAATGCCTTCTCTCTTAGGCTGTTAGTTTTTTAGCCTACTGACTGGTCTCTTGTCTGTAGTACAAGAACTGCTTGGGACTCAGTCCTACCGGTTATAGGCTGCTGCAAGAGATGCCCTTTAAGTGAGATAGTACAGTTACGTAAGAACTTAATCCTAACAGTAGATCTTCGAGAAGATCTCTTGTAGCAGGCCCTGCTTTCCTTCCCTTCTTCCCTATTTTTCCTGTGTGTCTCTCCCCTTCCATCATGCCAAGCATTCTGCTTTTATTGTCTTTGTTACAGGGTTACCTCGGAGTCCTCCTCAGTTGCCCCCTTCCGGTATCCATCTTATGGTCTCTGGCGGGTAAAGTGAGGAGGATGTGGGATCTGCCTGCCTTATATAGGGTAGGCTGACGTCAGAGATGATCAGCCTTGTCTGGTAGACTGCTAGCTAGAAAGGTTTCCGTGAGGTCCTGGCAGCTTAGTCCTGCTGGTTGTGGTCTGCTGCAAGAGATCCTCTCGAAGATCTACTTTTACAGTAAGTTCTTGCGTAACTTTGCTATCTGCTCCTGTCAGACTTACATAAGCCAGATAGTTGCGTGCTGTTATCATATGTGCATGCTTTTTTCTGAGGACTGTATACACAGTCCAGGATCAGAGCCCATTCCACAAGAGCTGTGGTTGCCTCTTACGCTGTACGTGCATCAGTGTCTCTGAAAGACATCTGCAAGGCAGCGACATGGGCCTCTGTCCACCCTTTTCTGGCCACAACCACCTATTTGTGCTCACATCTGTCAGTGCTGCGTTTGGAAGGTGAGTGCAGAGTTGGCTGGTATAGCACTGACCCAACAAGGTGGGACCAGTCAGGTAGCCAGATGGCCAGTGGAAAAAAAAAATGGTTTTGCTACCAGATTTTGAAAGATAACAACTAACTTGTTTCCTGCACACAAAAGGAGTTTTGAGCCCTTAAAAAGGATGACCATTAAAGATATTTATTTACTATCAGGTTTTGAAAGCTAGTAGCCAAGCTGACCACCAGCTCGCAAATGGGTTTGTCCTACCATGTGTCTAATTAATGGACTTCTTAGTAGGGCACATAACATGCGACTGCCTATAGGAGCCAGCACACAAAAGGGAATAATATTTCCTTAGCTGTAATTCTAGTTATGTATAGGTTGTGTTCATAGGTGGGCAGGCCCTCCTAGGTCGTTTTTTTTGGGTGCTGTACTTTCCCTGTGGTATCTTCTGCCATACACTTCATATAGTTCCCTGTTCTCGTGGATTTCGTGTATCTTGTTTAACATTTATGGTGGTGTTTTTCCTCAGTATTTTTTATGGTACTGTGCTGAACGTAAGACAGGACTGAGGAGGTAGGGAAAGCTGTGTGTCCTAAGACTTCCTCCAAATGTTTAGTGTCCCTGCTAGCAGGGGAGGACAGCCCATATCATCTGACTGTCTGTGAATGAAGTCTTCACACAACTGTATTTACCAGTAAGGAAATATAAATCCTATGCCTTGATGCATGATTGTTAGATATGTCGATCTGTAGCTCAGCAGCAGCTGTGCTGTCTAGAGCGACCTTGGTGGCATAGTCTAGTTCTTACGCTGTTAATATGTAAGTTACTAACATGTGCATTTTCTCCTAATAGTAAAGCTTCCTGCGAGCAGTAACACAGCACAGCTAAAGATCAGGGATCCAGTTAAAAAAGAAAGATCTTCCCTCACAGGTAACTTAGGGTTGATTTATTGAAACTTCCCACATTTTTATACCACTAAATGGGGCGCTAAGTCTGGCTCTGTACTTTAATATTTTTTGCATTTTTGTTGTAGAACAAACCGCAGCATCTGCCAAGGCTGCAGGGCAGAATGCCACTGAAGCTAGTGAAGAGAAAATTTCCACTACTACAGGTAAGTTTAAGTTGATATGTAAATTAATTTACGTTAAGTAGGGACGCTTTGTCACTTTTCTGTATCTTTGAGGCTAAAAAGAAAGGCATCTGAATCTCATAAAACAGCAGGTGTTGCCCTATAGCTGAGCTTGTTTAGTTGATGTAGGCCATACAAAGTAAGCCCTTGTTACAAGGCTGGGTAATGATAGGACACCACCTCTTGACTGAAGGCTGTACACTTGGGCATCCAAATGAATTTTTTGAAGCACCTCTTATAAAATGGCATTGAGGCACTGTACAGTAACAGTACAAATGTCAGTATATCAGAGTTACAGTAAGTCATGGCTTCAAGGCACTGTATAGTAACAGTACAAATTGCAATAAATCAGGGTTGAACAAGTCATGGCTTTGAGGGCACTGTACAGTAACAGTACAGATTGCTGTAAATCAGGATTGAACAAATCAAGGCTGTGAGGCACTGTACAGTAACAGTACCGATTGCTGTAAATCAGGATTGAACAAATCAAGGCTGTGAGGCACTGTACAGTAACAGTACACGTTCCAGTAAATCAGAGTTGAACAAGTCATGGCTTTGAAGCACTGTACAGTAACGGTACAAATTCCAGTAAATCAGAGTTACAATAAGTCTTGTAACTTTCAAAGTAACTTTTAGATCTCAGTTTTCTTATGCAACTTACTTAGGATTCTCTAAGAATTTTACTATAGAGGCCCTCTGATCTTGGTCTGTTAGTGTTAAGACCCTCTGGGAGCAAACCTTTAATCATGTAATTTCAGAATGAATGTGTGTCCCTCCATATTCTGATAGTTCACAACTGGGGGAGCAGATAAGAGGAGTACAGTTTTATCAACAACACTCAGCATGTTTACACTATGTTGGTACTCGTACACAAAATTGGCAATAGTATTCAATGCTAGAAGCCATGCCACCAGACACTAACAGTGGGGACAGAAGGGTGCATCAGTATCATAGGTTCATAGATTACGTACGAGTTCAATAGGCTGGATACCCTTTGAAGAACTTGCCCCCCCATCATGGGTGGTATTCATATTTCTTCTCTCCCATGTGTAAATCAAGTCTGACCGTAAAGGTATCTGTGTTTGAGCTTGACACTACATATGCTGGTAAATTATTCCATACCCCAACAATCCTCTGTGTGAAGAAGTTACTTTTAGAAGTTTGTATGAATTCCCCAATGAATTTATAGCCATTATTTCTAGTGTTAGCTCTGCCCTTGCACAGTGTCAGCCCTATAGTAGACCCTAGATAGTCATCTTTAACTGCCTTGCATGTAAGGCAAAGGTCTATACGGAGTTGTCTGTAATCTGCTGAGTACAATTTTAGGGTCCTAAGTCTCTGACTTTAATCAGTCATTTTCAGATGTTTTATCTTTTTAGTGCATTTCCTCTGGACCCCTTCAATGAGTTTACTGTCTCTGCTTGTATGTGGTTTATTAAACTGGGAGCAATATTATAGATGTGGACTAACTAAGCTGCAGAATAATGGCATTAAAACTTCTGTTCTCTACTTTTTATGTTAGCTAGTATTGAACCTATAATCTTATGACACTTTTTAACCTTCGTAATGGTGTTCTTCTCAAAACTGAGATCATTTGTTATAAGTGTACCAAGATCTTTTTCTTCAGTAACCGACTGCAGTACGGTATCTCCTAAATTATAGTAAAAGGTTGGGCTGTTTTTCCTTTTTTTTTTTTCCGATGTGCATAACTTTGCTTTTATTTATATTAAATTGCATGTGCATTGCCTTTCCCCACTCTATGAAAGTATCCAGCTGTTTTTGTATATTTTTACTGTCATTTATGGATGTTACATGCTCCCTAATCTTAGTCATCTGCATATTTTGATAACCATACCTCATCTGAGACTGTCATTGTTGCGACTAGGATACTAAAGAGTGTAGGACCCAAAATGGATCCTTGGGGGACACCACTGGTTACACTACCCCATGGTTTCCCTTGACTGCAACCTGTTGGTGTCTGTCGCTTAACCATGAGCTGATATCAGTTGAGTATAGTGCAAGAGATCATTAAGGGCATTTGCAACATGGCAGATTGTCAAAAATATGGACACACCATACAGAAACATAGAATTTGTGTGTAGAAAAGGACCACTTGGCCCATCCAGTCTAAGTGTTCCTTGCCTATTCTACAACCACAAACCCTATCTGATCTCTGGTGTCCTCCCTGCTTCTGCTGTAATATACCTTCATAGCAGTGGGGAAGTATCTCAAGAATCCACATCAGTATCTGCCAAAGAGGGTCAGTGGCTGTAGGTTTCCAGAGGGTTTGATACTTGGTTAAAGGATGGGGTGGTATTATCATTTAGAGAAATATACTGCTTGGTGGAAATAGCCAGCAATAAATACTTCAGGGTCCCAAAAAATATCTAGAACTCTGTGCACAACCATCGTACTCTTTTGTGCATCATGGGGTCCACACCTGATTTTGAGATTGTCTCTGCCAGGTTGCTAGATACCACATCCCCCATATTCTGAGATAGCTTATCCAAGTCATATTCAAAGACGCACATCCCCACCTTATTTTGGGACAGCACATTCCTGCCAGATTCCAAGAATTGGTGCCTCCGACACATTTCAGGGTTGCATGTTCTTCATTCTATAATTGTCCACACCACACTCTTGAGATTGAATGTCACCTTCATATTCTGGGATTGAATGTCTGATGCTATAGGGCTAAAACTCAGAATTTAATTATACAGTTATTCCTGGGACTGTTATCTCTCCAGCCTCTACATTGCTGCAGCAAGCTTCCTGTTGCTAGGAAGCCAGCTCCGTTGTGCGTGCGAGTGCTGCTCCCATCAGGAGGCAGCTTGAACCGCTGTGGGAGTGGCTTACCTATAGTATTTAAAGGCTTCCGCCTAGCAGTCCTTAAGCTAAGGAGGGGCTTAGCATAAAAGTGACCGGGGGGTAGCATAGTGCTGCAGTCAGCAGGAGATGCTGCAGCCCTGATGTGCCACCCTTAATCACACTAATGTAAAGGAAGTATAGGTGGTTCTGAACTGTACAAACTGCAACCTGCATCAACACCACAGTAAGTAATTCCGTGTGTTAACACTGTAGAAATACAGGATAATAAGTCCAAAAGGGGGTAGAAGTAACATAACTGGAGAAAAGATAAAGGAGTTATGATGGATTAATTCTAATTAAAAGTTTCAGATCTTAAATTTGGATTATACTGTGTTCAGTGGCTGATGTAGGTTGTTGCAGTTTTCATTTGCTCATGCACTGAATAAGTTCTAGGGGCAGTATCTTGTACCATCTCTTACAAACTAGCAGGGTTTCTAAATAAATTAGGATCTATGGCAGGCAGAAACCAAATAGTAAAGAAAAGTAGGTAAATTGGTACAGAGAAGGGGAAGGGGTAACCTGTTGGAAAAAAAAATTCAGGAAGGGACAGAAGGTAGCTCCCTATCTGAGGTAAGGTTATAGAACACAATCCAGAAGTATAAGTAATTTGGGGAGAGATAATAAGGGTTTAAGGAAGTTAGAAAAACTTTTATATACACCATGTTTGAGATAAGGTTACAGATTTCTGCCCAGGTGTGTAGTGACAGTAGGAAAGAGATTGTTGGGAGACGTATTGCAGTGCAGTGGCTATGAAGTGGCAGTCTTCTGGGAGTCCTTTTGGAGATTGAGATGCTGCCCTATCTACGTTCACTTCTCTTGGGCTGAGGGTGGAGGTCACTGGTCTCTAGGTAGAATTGAGTAGGGTTCTGGGAACTTCTTCCCCCAATCAGTGGCTAAGTTCACTGGTTTGCCCCAGAAGGAGCCAAGAAGGGGGGCCACCTTGACTGTGCTGGGTTCTGGGAGGGTGGTGGCGGTGGGTCAAGAACACAGTCTTACTTCGAGGAAGGCTCTTACAGGTCACACTGGTAGGACTAAGCCGTCAGGCACCAGATCCACACTGAAAACTTTTATCTAGCAGTCTACCATGGGAGGACCCCCTCCCCCCACACACTGATGTCAGTCAGCTGGCATCAGCCTAGCTTATAAAGAAGGGCGGTCCCCCACACCTACCTCGGTTCTTTTCCCACTGTCGACCCATGCATGTGGGACCATAGCTGAACCTGTAGCTACAGTCATCTGCTATTACCTGCACTTTTTTTATTTGTCATTTCTTTAGTGTTTAAACATCGAATTTTCAGGGTTTTCTTTCAGTTTGTCTTTTACACTAGCCTCGTTTTCTGACCGCTCCATCAAGTGTGCCTGCGGCAAGCAGATCCCTGAAAAGGACGGCCACTCTGCGTGTGTTATCTGTCTAGGTACCAGCCATGACACAGAAGCCTGCCAGTTTTGTCAGATATTCAACCAGGCCACTCAGAGATGTCATCTAAATGTAGAGGCACCTTTCCTTTTTAAGCCTTCTTTATTTTAAAATTTTTTCAACAGGCAAACAACAATACAAACAAAACAACCGGAGCTTAACAATTCAAACAGAATATTCACAGGTGTTCACATATAAACAGATTCATTATATAAAGTGTTTTATTTATTTATTGAAATGTTTCACCAGGAAGGCACACTGAATAACAAGTTGTTTGTCGACTGGGTGGGGGTGGGGTACAATTGGATGAAGAATTAGACATACAGTTTAACATTTAACATACCCAAGAAATTAAACATTCAGTTACATTTGTAACAAGACAAACAGTTAAAAAAATACTGTAAATAATCATACAATCGCATCTGTGACATAACATACAGTTAAATATATCATACCTGTGGAATATACATTTTATTACAAGTGGCATATCTGAGGAACATAGTACAGAAATTTAATGCAGTCTTGGAGCCAACTCCTTGCAGGAATAGATCACAGTTAAGAGGCAGATTATTTGGCAATTATTGAATGAATGAGGTGCAGTGAGGGGACATCAAGGAGGGTAGAAGGGTAGACAGAGGAAACCAGCTGGGGGAAGGAGAGGATAAAGATGGGGGGAACATTACCAGAGCAAAGTGAGCAAAAAATCATTTACGAGGGGCAAGTGACACAGGGCTAGTGCAATCTGGGAGCACCTCAGACAGAACAAAAAGTGCAAGTTCTAGGGACATGGATATGTTGTTCATCCACGCTGTCTGGCAGGTATCCTTGCCGCTTTAAATCTTGCCGGAAGGTCTTCAAGCTGGCTCCTTCCACCCACCGGTGGTAAAACTCGGCTCTGCCCCATGCGCCAGATCTTCCTTACCGCTTGGAAGCTCAGGTTCCTCATAGCGCTCTGCGTATAAGACTGGTTCCTAATTCTTCGGTTTTCCAAATTTAAAAGTTTTTTGCATTATAGACTTCGGTCTTCTATCCCTCGCGGCTGCGATGGACAAATCGACTCCCGGTTTTCGGCGGTGCCCTTGTGGGCAGAAGTGTCTCGGACGGATCCGCACTCCACGTGTGTCTACTGTTTAGGCCTTGAGCACGACCCGCAGGCTTGCGACCTGTGCTCTTCCTTCTCAGCCTACGTCCTCGAAGACCGTGCTGCCCGTTTACAACTGGGGCACCCCGAGAAACGTTTTCCTCTGGTAAAGTCAAAAGAGGCCCGGTCGGCGGGTTTCCACGGTGGCGGCTCCGTGATCAGCTAGAGCAGATGATCGCCTCGAAGAGGAGGCGGCGCCGGCCGATCTTCCTCGACCGCAGCATTTATCCCGCCTCCCTGGGTTCCTCTTACACAGCTTCCTTTAAGGAGCTCGCCTGTCCCTCTCCACTAGAGGAGAGGGACCAACGCCTGCTGGACCTTCTTCTCGGTCCAAAAAGAAAGACAAGGGTAAGTCCCTCTGTTGACGCTCTTGGGAGCGGGAAAGGTCCCTCTCCCCGAGTTGTCGGCCATCGACTTCGGTCGATCGTTCGGCTTCGGCCACTGGTCTCACGGTATCCCTGTCAGGTCAGTTGACCGAGACTCCCGTCAACGCAGTCGAGATCTTGCTCGACCCGTTGGACGGGTTGTCGACCGGCGAAGCCGAAAATCCCTCCCGGTTCCCCCGGTGGGAGTTGAGGATCCCGCGGGCTTGCCAGTGCCTCCGGTTCCGGAGCCCTCGGGTGAACCCTCCGAGCCGAGGGAGGAGCCGGTTCCACCCGTCCCCTCCCCGCACCGTCCTCGGAAAGGCCGAGGTTCTCGGTCTTGGACTCGCGGTCAGCGATCCGCGTCATAGGCGGTCTCGGTCTCGGCACCACGGTAAGCGGCGCCGCCGCTCGTCCTCATCCTCCTCCTCGGATGAGGGGAGGCTTCGACGTAAGTTACGTCGACGATACGAGGACCTCATGTGGCAACAGCTCCTTCTGACTGGGAACAAGCTGATGCCGTCGCCTTCCCCGGCCATTAAGTGGCTGTCACCGGAGGCGGCGAAACAACCCCTCATTTTACCCAAGGAGCCTGTTCCCAGGCCGGTTGTTCGGCCAAAACCAGCTGCTCTACCAATTCCGGTGGAACCTCCGCCTCCACAGCCGCTGTTTGGGGCTCCGACCAAGAACTCTAGGTTGGCTCAGGGTCTGCCCCATAGGCTGTCGGTCACCCCCACTCCCGATCGCCCTCGGCAGGTGGAGGGTGGCTCAGGCCCGAGGCAGCTCTTTGCGGACTCTTCTGAGTCCGATGAAGATTCCTCCCTTTTCTCCAAGCGAGTGGACTTGGAGTCCTCTGGAGGTCAGTTGCTGGACGACAGCCCTTCATCCTTCCTGGGTTTGCTCAGGCTCATCTCGGAGTCCACCGGGATGCAGCTCGAGCCCGTATCCAAGCAGGCCAAGTATGCCCTCACGGAGATATTGGACCGAGGGGATTCCCCTACGGAGGCCTTTCCTGTGGCCGAGGCCATTGTGGGCCCGGCCTTGGAGCTCTGGCAGCGCCCTGCTTCCTGCCCTGCGCCTTCGGCCAGGATGGCCAGGAAGTATGCGGTCCCTACCGGTTCCCTGTCCGGTTTCTCAGAACATCCCTCAGCCGAGGGGTTAGTTACCGACAGCATTTTCCGGCGTGCCGGAAACGCTAGGGACGTGGACAAACCTCCCGACAAGGAGTCTAAGATATTGGACTATGCCGGGCGAAAAGTCTACGCTGCATCCTCCCTTGGCCTTCGTCAGGCAAGCTCGGCCGTGCTTATGGCACATTTCTCCCATGCCCTGTTGGGCTCCTGAGCCAGTAGTCCCTCATCTCCCGGCTGACCTGCAGACCACGGTTAGGCAGGTGCGGGACCAGGGCAGGGCAGTGGCCAAGCAGCAACTTCAGACTGCTCTGGACATTGGAGAATCATGCGCCAGGTCAGTCACGGCCGCAGTGGCTATGCACCGTCGGGCATGGCTGAGGATATCCACCTTCACAGCGGATACCCAGCACAAATTGGCAGATGTCCCCTTCCTGGGGGCCGACCTCTGGCCCTGGAGTGGAAGGCCACCTCCAGAGGATCGAAAAGTCCAGTGCCACTTTGGACTCGGTCTCATCCGCTCAGAGGGACAAGGGCCGCAGACCCGCGGCTTCAAGCCCTTTAAGTCCGTCCTATAGCCCCGGCGTCCGGCCCAGCAACGCCAGGGCCCAGCAGGCTCGGCGTCCCAAATCAAGCCAGCGGCTTCCTCCTCCAGGAAGCAGGGAGTGAAAGCCCAGGTGGTCCCTCGGCGGTTCCTCCTCCAAGCCTGCCCAGTGGACGGGTTGAGGGGTGCCGCTCCAACCTCGTCACCTCACCTCAGTTCCCCGTTGAAGGCCGCTCCAGTACTTCCTTTCCGCCTGGTCTTCTATTACCACAGACCGGTGGGTGTTGGAGGTGGTAGGAAAGGGCCTGCCTCTGGAGTTCGAGCAGGCCCCACCCTTCAGAGCCGTCGCACCTCGTGGGGGGCCTCGGGTCCGAAGCCTCGCTGTCAGCTCGCCGAGCCAACATCACTCTCCTCCTTGAGAAGGAGGTGATAAGAGAGGTGGCGGACCCTCCCTCAAACCCGGGGTTCGTGTCCAGGTACTTCCTGGTTCTGAAACAGGCGGGGGCTGGCACCCCATTCTCGACCTACACGACCTAAATAAGTTCCTACGGTCTTGAACCTTCAGGATGGTCACTCTGGCTCAGATAATACCATCCTTGGAACACGGCGTGTGGTTCTGCTCTCTGGACCTACAGGACGCATTCTTTCATGTCCCTATTCGTCCGTCCCATCAAAGGTTCCTTCGCTTTCGAGTGGAGGGATCCCTTTTCGAGTTCCAAGCCATGCCCTTCGGCTTATCTCCAGCTCCCAGGGTCTTCACCAAATGCATGGCAGTGGTGACAGCATTCCTGCAGCGCCGAGGGGTCCGGGTTTACCCTTACCTGGATGACTGGCTGATAGCAGCCCCCTCCAGACAGGAGGTGGAGTGGTCCAGAGATCTGGCCCTCCAGGTTTGCTCTCAGGTTGGCCTCCTCCTCATCAACGAGGCCAAGTCGGAACTTGAGCCGAAGCAGGTGATTCTTTTCATCGGGGCAGAGCTCGACTCTCTTCGAGCCAGGGCATGGCTCCTGGCGGACAGGATCGAGGTTCTTTCCTCCTTTGCCCAGTCATTTCTGGTTGGGCAATTGCGCCCTGCCCGGGACTTCCTGCGCCTCCTGGGTCTCATGGCGGCCTGTACCAGCGTGGTCCGTTGGGCCCGCTGGAACATCGCCCTTCAGTGGGGCTGGCCATCCAGTGGTCCCAATGCTGCGATCCATTGGACCAGCTAGTGAGCGGTGACCCAGGGATGTGGAACGCTCTCCAGTGGTGGACCGTTCCAGTTCATCTGCAGGAGGGCATCCCGTTTGTCCGCCGAACCAGCGGTCTCTCTATTGACGATGCCTCTCTGATGGGTTGGGGTGCCCATCTGGGGAACACCAGCGCCGGCCTCTGGTGCTGCGGGAGTCCGATGCCACATCAACCTGCTGGAGCTCCGGCGGTCCGCCTAGCTCTCACCGCCTTTGCTCCGTTTCTTCGGGGTCAAGTGGTCCGGGTCCAGACGGACAATACCACGACCATGTACTATCTAAACTGCCAGGGTGGGACGCGCTCCATGCTTCTATGCAAGGAAGCTCTCTGCATCTGGTCACTCGTGCGCAGCCTGGAGGCGGATCTCCTAGCCATTCACGTGGCAGGAGCCTCCAACACCCTGGCCAATGCCCTAAGTCGGATAGGGGCTGCGTCCCACGAGTGGTCTCTCCTGCCGGAGGTAGTACAAGATCTATTCTCCCATTGGGGCACACCTCAGGTGGACCTGTTTGCCTCCAGGGAGAATGCGAAGCTGAGGCTGTTCCATGCCCGCCCCCCTCAGCAGTGTTCGCTGCAGGGGGATGCCTTCTCGAGGCCGTGGACCCCGGGCCTCTTCTGCCTTTCCCATTCCCTTGATGCACAAGGTGCTGCTCAAGCAAGGAGGGACAAGGCGCAGGTGATTCTATTGCCCCAGACTGGCCCCGCCAGTGCTGGTACCCAGATCTCCTCAGCCTCAGCTTCAGGCTCCGAGGCAGCTTCCAGCTCGCCCGGACCTGCTCTCAGTCAATCAGGGGAAGGTATTCCATCCGGACCTTCAATCCCTGCACCTGACGGCCTGGTTCCTGAGCGGCTAGAGTTCCAGGCTTTGGGTCTTTCCGACGAGGTCCTCAACGTAGTTAAGGCGTCCCATAAGGAGTCGACCAGAAAATGCTACGCCTTCAAATGGAAAAGATTTTCCATTTGGTGTCAGGGCAAGCGCCTGGACCCTTCCTCCTGTTCCTTGGTGAGCATATTGGACTACCTTTGGTCCCTTTCTCAGCCAGGGCTTAGGTCGACGACCCTTAAGGTGCATCTGGCAGCCATCTCTGCTTACCGGGCGCGGGACGGGAAGCAGTCGGTAGCGCAGGAGAAGGTGGCCTGGCGCTTTTTCAAAGGCCTTGATCACATTTCCCCTCCGGTGCGAGAACCTCCACCTCCGTGGGATCTACTGCTAGTACTGGCAAAGCTCATGGGCAAGCCATTCGAACCAATGTACAGGTGTGAACTCTCTCAACTGTCGTGGAAGACCGCCTTCTTGGTGGCTATCACGTCAGCCAGAAGGATGGGAGAGCTCCAGGCGCTTTGCATCGAGTCTCCTTACCTAGTCTTCCACAGGGACAAGGTTGTCCTGCGCCCCCAACCGAAATTCCTTCCGAAGGTGGTGTCGGAGTTTCACCTTAACCAGGTGTTGACTCTGCGGTGTTCTACCCCAATCACACCTCAGAGGCGAATATAGGCTCCATACTCTGGACCCTAGAAGGCGCTCACTTACTATAAGGGCGCATACGGCTGAAATTCAGGAGAGGTTAAGCCAGCTGTTTGTCACCTACGCTGAAGCCGCACCTGGCAGGCCTGCAGCCAAGCAGGCGATAGGCAGGTGGGTCACCTCCTGCATAGATCTCTGCTATAAGTTGGTGGGCATGGAGCCTCCCAGAGGATAAGACTCATTCTACCCGCCATACTGCTGCATCGGTGGCTGCTTCCAGGGCGTCCCTATCCAGGAAATCTGCGGGCTGCTACCTGGAAGTCAGCACACCTTCATCACCCATTACCACATCGACCTTGAGTCACGCCGGGATGCTGGTTTTGGGGCCTCGGTTCTCCAGTTTCTATTCCCTAAGTAGGGGGTGTGTGCCTTGCCTCCCTCCTCCCGGAGAACTGCTAGGAGTCTGCCAGACAGTGTGGATGAACAACATATCCATGTCCCTAGAAATACGGGTTACTCACCTGTAACAGGGTTCTAGGAGTGGTATATGTTGTTCATCCTACATTCCCCGACCTCCGGCCGACGCACAACCTGAGCTTCCAGCGGGCCAGATCTGGCGTCATGGGGTGGAGCCGAGAGTTTTACCACCTGGGTGGGTGGGAGGAGCCAGCTTGAAGACTTTCCGGCAAGATTTAAAGCGGCAAGGATACCTGCCAGACAGTGTGGATGAACAACATATACCATTCCTAGAACTCCTGTTACAGGTGAGTAACCTGTATTTATTAGCTCAAGTGAACTAATTCCTTTGTTTAAGTGCGCGGGGGTAGAGGGGGACAGGAGAGAGAGGTGGGGGTAAGGGTAGGGTAGGGAAGGACGAGTCATACCTGGAACTGGCCCCTTCAGAGATCACTGCCAGTGGCAGAATGAGGCGAGGACTTAGAATAAGGGACAGTAGTAGGCAAAGAGAAGTTGGGTAGAGATAGTAGAGGGGATGGTAAAGGGAAGGAGGAGGAGGGGTGGGAGAAACTAGCCTAAGACTAGGCCTCTTCAGGATGCTGAGAAGCCTGTCAGAGAGCAGAGTCAGGCGAGGACAAATTAGGTAGAAAGGATGGAGAGGGAAGGAAGAGTCATTTCCCAGTGCTGGACCCCTTCAGGATGCTAAGAACTAGGTAAGGACAAGTTGGGAAGAGATAAAAGAAAGGATGAAGGGAAAGGAGGAAAGAGGAGGGAAAGAAGAAGCTTTCCTAAGACTAAGTCACTCCAGGATGCTGAGAACCCTGCCAGAGCGCAGAATCAGGCGAGGACTAGTTGGCTAGAATGGATGGAGGGGGAGCGAAGGAAGAGTAATTGCCCAGTGCCAGGCCCCTTCAGGATGCAGAGAATCCTTCCAGGGGATAGAATTAGGTGAGAACAAGTTTGGCAAAGGGAATGTGGTGGGGGGAGATAGAAGAGGAAAGGGGAAAAAAAGGAGGGAGGGAAGAAACTTACCTGAGAGTACACATCTCCAGGGTGCTAAGAATCCCAACAGAGGGCAGATTTAGGCGAGGACAAGCTGTGTGGAGAGGAGGGGAAGGGAAGGAGGAGGCTTGCCCAGTGCACAATCCCTGCAAAATGCTAAGAACCCTGCCAGAGGTCAAAACTAAGCAGGGGCAAGTTGATAATGGAAGAAGGTTAGAGGTAGGTATGAGGGGTTAGCGGTGAAGGGGAAAGGAGAGTGTGCTGAGAAGTAGGCTCGGGGGGGGAGGTTTGATAGGGAATGTGAGTCATGGAGAGGAGCAGAGGTATAGGAGGACGGTTAAGGAGGGTTAAAGCAGTAGCAGTTAGATGAGAGAAAGTTTTGTAAGACAGAGGCAAGGGAGTAGGAGGAGTGCTGTATTTGGGGGGAGAGGGAGTTCCAGATTTGTAATAAATGATGGGGAAGCCTGACTGACCGATGAGAGTGGTTCGACGAGGGACCAACAAAGTCCGAGTGTCAGAAGATCTGAGGGAGTGGGGGGAGGGAGGGGGGAAAAGAGTGAGCGTGAGAGGTAGGAGGGAAGTTCTTCTAACCAAAATGTAGAAGTGAGTTTGACACAGTGAGTGAGGCGCCTGTTGGCAAGTGGGGGAAGGGACAGGGCGTGGTAGAGATCACAGTGCAGGGATTTATTTAACTCTGAAAATTGATTAGCATTTTGCTCATAAAACTGCTAAATGTTTGTGAAAATGCATAGCTCTTGCCTCTCTGTGTTTAATAAACACAGCACTTCAAGAAAATCTATGTAAGTACTTTCTGTACAGTTAGTATAGTTCCAAGAAAAAAACTGCTAATCAATTATTTAAAACTCTGCAGTGATGAGTGCATGATGGAGCATCAAGGGCAAAACGACAGAAGGAGTTAGAGAGTGTCCAGTCTGGTTAGGGAGGATTTGGGAGCGGCACCATAGACTACATCACAGTAGTCGAAAATGGGGAGGGTCATCTTTGGACTAGTTAATGCGGCGCCATAGGATGGATGCAACTACGGTTCCTGAATAAGGCACCAAGCCCGTGTAGATATTTAGAAAGAAAAAAGGGGTTAAAACATTGGAAGACATTAACCCTGGCGAGGAGGTTCAAGGGATAAAATCAGGTCTGATAGGGTATATGTATAAAACCCAGCATCTCCAAATTCAAATTGAGTTTGTCTTTTATTTAGCATTGATGTTATTCTCTTGATTTTATAAATTCTTATTACTATATCGTGCCACTGATTTAATGTGGGAGGATCCTTTGATGACCATTTTTTTGTGATGGTCTTTTTGGCCGCCAGTAGGCATATCGTAAGCAGTTTTTTACTGTTAGGATCTCTACCTCCCCCTGGATAATTTGAAAATAAGAATACTGGGGAGAGATGAAGTGAGGGCATAAACAGCTCTGAGAGAGCATCCTGCAGTGCCGAATAAACGGTTGGAGTGCCGGACATAGCCAAAAAAATGTGTCTATGCGTGGCAGGTGAGTGCCCACACTCCCTTCAGCATCCCATTCCCCTGCCCTCCAGATACTTTGCCTGGATGGCTGGTGTTCTTAAAAAAATCTAATGGTGGAGAGCCAGCTTTTGAAGCAGAAGTTGGTCACAAGGAGAAGGAGTTGCAGGCCAGGATCTCTTCAGCCTTGCTGGCTCAGTCGTCTGGGGCCTCTACTTCTTTTCACAGTGAGAAATCCAGAAAGGATAAGCACTGGGATATGTCAACTTCCTGTTCGTGATCGCCCCACAAACTGTCAACCGTGGTGGGGTCGTCCTCCTGTGGGGAGGGGAGGTAGCCCCGCCAGCACTCCCTTCCTCCGGGTTCTCAGTGGATCAGCTGCCCACTGTCATAGCTATCACGGTGGTGGCTCTTCGGGGCAGGGGACTTTGTCTCCTGCCTCTCAGCCCCTGACGCTCAGGCCCTTACCCTCAAAAAGCTCTCAGCCAGGTGGCTTGGCTGGTGTGGGTTCCATGGGCATTGGTACTTTCACCGATGCTCCCCGGCCCCGGAGTTGCCTTCATCGGTTCCCTATTCTGGGGCTGGCGTCACCCCTTGCTAGGCAATGCCTGCAGAAGGCTACTTCCCCTCCTTCTACTCAGGCGTCACCTCTGCCTTTGCCTCTGGGGTCTCCTTCCCCTCAGATGTGTGCTTCTCCATCTTGGCCAGCGCTGGCAGATCCTTCTCCCGGATGCTGTACCTGCTGGGCCCACTGCCAGTGTTGTCTCAGCCTTTTGACCCAACTCTGTCATCCCTTGCCACAGCCTATGCCATAGCTGATGCCTGTTGGGCCCGGCAGTCACATTCTCACCCTCATGGGTGATCCTGCACCTGGGTACCCATTGCCATTTTATCCTTACCCACTGCAATATCCTTATCCACCAGTTTTTCATACTAGGATTCATACTAGGATGCTGTATGAGGCAAAAAAGGCTAAAATGCTCATAAAGGCCTTGAACTCACAATTAACAATTTGGAAATTTATTCAAATTCCTAAAAGCATCAAGTCTGTTCATAAAAGTTAGCTTATTATTATCACTAATTAGAACAGCAGTTGGCAATTTATTCCATTGAGAGAAAAAGTGAGTCCTTTTATTGGTATTATATTTATTTCTGGTCAACTGAAGTGGATGACCTCTTTTATTGATCTTAATCTGTTTAAGGTCAAGACCACTTTCAACAAATAGATGTTCATCATTATGTAGGTCCCGTAAAAGCAAGAGATCTCCTCTTGCCCTTCTATCTTACAGTGACATTAGGTCGAATTTTAAGTCTGTCTGGGTAGGAAATTGTCTTTGAGGATACTAGATGTTTAGTTATCCTTTTCTGAACTCTTTCAGTTCTGGTCACATCCTTTTTTTTGTAAGGATTCCACAGCTGTGAGCCAACATCCAAATGTGGTCTTACATAAGCTCTATACAAAGGAAGTAGCACATCTGGATTATTTGATGCAATATTGTGTCGTATTGCCCACCATATCTTATTAACTTTACTTATTGTGTTGGTGATACGTGTGTCAAATGTCATCCCTACATCAACAGTAATACCCAGGTCTTTTTCGCTGTCCTTACTAACTAACATCTTATCGTAAAGAGAATATTGATGTTTAGAGTTCTTTTTTCTGAAGTGCAAGACACAGCATTTAGAAGTATTGAAGTAAAGATTTCATTTTTGGGACCAAGTTTCAAGCATCTTTTAAGTCTTCCTGAATTACCATAACATCAGACTCACTACTACAAATATTACAGATTTTACAGTCATCCGCATATTTAATGGAGATACTATTAATATTTGTAGATAGGTCAGATATAAAGACCTGAAAGATAAGAGGAGCTAGGACGCATCCTTGCAGAACACCACTTTTTACATCTTTCCAACTACTAACATGGCCATGTATTATAACTCTCTGCATTCTACTAGATAGCCAGTTTGTGATCTGTCTAACGAAAACTGGTTCAGTGTTGTGAAGCTGTAGTTTTTGTATCAGAGCCCAATGAGGAACAGAATCAAAGGCTTTTTTTAAATCCCAAAAAATAATGTAACAGGGAGTGCCCTTATCCAAGTTTTGACTAACATAATCGTAGATACATATCAGATTTGTTATACAAGATCGTCCCTTAATAAATCTCTGTTGAGTTTGATCTAGACTTGCAGTGGCAGAGGTTAGATCATCCTTGATGATTCATTCTAGAATTTTACAACAGATTGGAGTTAAACTAATGGGGCGATAGTTATCTGAATTACTGTTAGATCCTTTTTCGTATAATGGTATTACATTGGCATGTTTCCATCCAGTTGGAACCTGTCCAGTATTTAAACTGGTGTCAAAAATAATTTTTAAAGGGACATGAAGATGATCTTTCATGAAGTGAATTAAATCACCAGAGATTCCATCAGGGCCAGCAGAGGATCCTTTTTTTTTTTACTTCCTTTAATTTAGATTTGATAGTCTCTAATGATATATCTACATCATAAATTGGGTAGATGTCTAATTTGGCATTACAGCGTGCATTGTTGGTAGAAAAAGACTCACAAAACTGTAAGTTAAAAAATTCAGTCATATCACTAGGGTGATATAAGGTTTTTGTACCAGAATTAATAGGGCCAACCTTGCATGTTTTTTTTTTTTAAGGAGTTGATGTAACCGAACATCAATTTACTGTTTCCTTTATGTGCTTGTTTGGCTAATGATGTTTCCATAGATATTTTGGCCTTTTTAATTTCTTTTTTATAGATTTTTTGAACATGCCTGAATGCAGTTAAAGTTCTATCGCATTTATTGGAAAGATATTTTTTATATAATTTGTTTTTCCTTTTTATCAATTTATGTAATTTTAAATTAAGCCATTTTGGTTGATGACTTAATTTCGTTTTTGTAACCTTAGGTATGAATTTATTGGCAGCATTCAAAATTGTTGTAAAAAGATTCCGCATAACATTGATATTTTTATTATTTAACATAGCAGACCAATCAATAGCAGCAAGATAGTTATTCAGAGCTTTAATATTTGTTTTATGAAAAGCAAATATTTTTGTAATATTATCTGCTTCCCATTGGACGTGATGAGTTTTGAAATTAATAGTACAGTGGTCACTATTATCTAAAGGAGCTGAGGAATGACGATTATGAATAGTTATAGGATCACTACCTAAGACAGTGTCCAAAATATTTGATTCACGGGTTGGAAATGAAATTTGCTGAACTAAATTCAATTTCAAACAGGACTTCAGAAAAATTTTTGATGAATTAGTTTTGGCAGAATTATTTGACCAATTTATATCACCCAAGTTAAGATCACCCATAAACGAGATACTTCCTAATTCAGCAGCTGATGACATTTCCTCAATAATATTATTTAATATTTCTGATTTCGAGTCAGGTGGTCTATAACAAAGACCCAGAATTGAATCAGTATTTGGTTGTTTAAGCCTAAGCCAAACAGATTCAACCAAGGAATGATCTTTTTTAATTTTATGCGAGATATCAAATTTGCACAAAGATGAGGCAGTGAAAAATGCTACACCACCTCCTCTCCGGTTTGATCTACTATGATGGAATAATGAGTAGCCAGGAATACAAGTTTCCCAAGTCTGCTCACTAGACCACCGAGTTTCTGTAATGCCTGTAACATCAGGCTTATCAATACTGACTCTTAAAAGTAGTCCATTTATTTTATTAACCAAACTTCGTGCATTTGACAACATAAATTTTAGATCTTGTTTGTTATTGTCAACATGACCAGAAACAGATGGTAATGAGGAAACATTTGACTAGATATTTTCCCCCTTAGATGCTAGTTTAAAGTAATTGAGGGAATATGAGAGCAAAAGGAAATACATAGATTCATGGCTCCCAGTCGATTTAAATGTAAACAGTCTTTAGCAAAACAACTAAAATTAGAAATAAAGTTTTTCCAATGATCAATGAAAACTAGATTACCTAGAAAACACCAATTTGAAAGTCCGACATTTATCCTATCTATAGTGTGATTCTTTTCAATCCTCGCTCTTGGAATAGGCAATAGGCTCGAAATATAAACATTACAATTTTTTGCTTTTATTTTATTTCCTAATTGAGTTAATTCTAGAGAGATGTCCTTCTCATGAGTATGGCCTACATTGTTTGTACCCACATGTAGGATAACATTTGAGGGGCCCGTTATAAGAGAATCTATCCTGTCTTCCACCTTCCTCTCCCGGTGGATTACAATGCCCTCTTCATGGCATGGTGATCCTTCATGTAGAGACAGACCCTACCCCCAAGTGCCACCTCTGGTGTCCCCCTTACCTACTCACCGGGACCCTTTGCCTCAGGATCCGAACCAGGCTGGACCTAGTGACCCCCACACATCGGGGTCTTCTGGAACTCAACCTGGCATCAGTCTTTGCTCTCGCCGTGACAAGCATTGGCCACTGACATCTGACCCAGATAGTGACACTACTGAAAGTGACTCGGGTTCCTTAGTCTTCCTCTTCCAGAGGGTGTCCTCGGAGGGGGATGAATCCCCCCCAACCCCGATGATCCAACTTTTATGGATGTCATGCACCACATCCAGTCCATTATGGTCTGGGAGACAGAGGATCAAGACTCCGAGAGATGTTGCCTGGCCATTTACCTCTGGCAGTGGGATGCCCTCTCAGTGATGGTGCCCTCTTTGAGACATCGCAAGGGTGGTCTGGAGTCACCCCTCTACCACCCTTCCCTTGCCTAAGAAGACATACCGCCAGTATTATGTCCCAGCAGGAAAAGCCTTTTTAGGGGGCACCCAAAGGTGGATTCTGTCATAATTAATGTGGTGCATGACCATACTAAAAACTCCAAGCATCATACTACTCTTCCCCCGGACCTGGAGTTCAGGCCATGGACCACCTGGGCAAATGTGTGTTTGCTTCTAGTATCCTGGCTAATTGGGCTCTGAATTATCTGGCCACATGGTAATATCAAAATATGCTTTGCGACCAGTTGAGGGACTTCGTACAGGCTCTGCCAGAAGACCCCACTAGGACGCAGCTTGCCCAGCTCCTTAAACCCAGTTCAGACATTGGCAGTTACATCCTTCCGGCAGCTTATGATGCTGTTGCAGCCTCCAGGAGGGGAGCAGCTTCTGGGGTCTGTCTCTGGTGCCGTTCCTCGAGTGTCCAGCTTTGCTGCGGATGTACAGTCCAGCATGGATGCCCCTTTTCCAGGTTCTGCCCTTTTTCAGGGGGGGTGTCCAAGACAGTATATCTACCCTGCAGGAGTCAGGGTGGGCCATCAAGTCAGTCCATTTGTGCCACCATACTCAGCCTAGAGCGGGCTAGCATCAGGCCTTTCATCTGTCCTGTAAGCAATCATTAAACCAGCCTGCCAAAGGCCAGCACAAGTGTAAGGCCACAGCAGCCCCTGCTGCTGCGGCCGCCAAAGTCCCATGGGCACCAGCGGCCTGTCTGCCAGTGCCCACCCCCACCACCTGACTCCTTAGCCAAATCCCTCCCCCCCCCAGCAGAGGAGGTGGTCAGGGGTCGGTTCCACCTCCACCTGGCCGGGATATGGGAGGTGACCACAGACAACTGTGTGCTCCAGATCATAGAGCACGGTCACAGTCTGGAGTTTTTAGAGTGGCCTCCAGAAAATACCCCACTAAACTCCACCTACACTCCTGCCTACCTGTTTCTCATTTGGGAGGAAATTCAGCCTCTTCTCCAAAAAAGGAGCCATAGAGCCTGTCCCTCCAGCTCAGTGGGGAAGGGGGTTTTACTTCTACTTCTTCCTCGTCCCAAAAAAAGACCAGGGATCTTCGGCCCATTCTGGACCTAAGCCATCTGAATCTGTACATAAAATACAAACTCTTCTGGATGATCACTCTCCAGGGGTTGTTACCCCTCTTTCACTGGTGGACTGGCTCTGCTCTCTGGACATGCAGGATACCTATGTGCACATCCATATATTTCCAGTCCATCATCACTTCCTCTGCTCCACTTTCAGGGGGACCATTTTTAGTTTTGAGCCCTCCCTTTAGTCCTTTCTTCTGCTCTCTGGGTCTTTATCAAGTGCCTGGCGGTAGTGTTGGCAGTTCTTTAGGGGCAGGGCTTCTATGCCTTTCCCTACCTGGATAACTGGCTGCTAATAGTCCCCTCAAGAGACTTTCTTGTTCAGACCCTGGAATACACGTTCAGAGTTCCAGTCCTTAGGTCTGCCAAAGTCCTGCTTCTCCCCTTTCTAGAGCCTCCAATACATGGGGTGGTCCAGGACACCTGCCGGGGCAATGCCTTTGTGCTAGAGGACAGAGCGGAATGACTGATGACTCAGGCCCATCTGGTTTCTTCCAGTACCCAGGTCCTTGCCAGGTTTTTCCTTTGTTTTTTGGATCACATGGCATTGGCTAGTGCCATGGTTCCCCTGGCCTGTCTGCATATGTGGGTTCCTCAGTGGACCCTGATGGTACAGTGGGACCAGCACACTGAGGACTTGGTTCAGCTGGTCCTGGTCTCTGACCCAGTCTGGAGAAAGCTTACATCGAGAGGGCTCTTGCAGTAGGTAATTACATATAGGACTGAAGCCAGCAGGCATCAGAACTCTGGGCATATTTCTAACTTGGTCTCTGGCGGGGGACCATCCCACATCAGGTGGCGGCGTCAAGCGACATCAGTATAAAGGCGGTCCTCGGCTCATCTTCAGTTCTTTCCACCGTTAGCTTGTGAAAGCGCCTCGCGGTTAAGTTCACTGCTTCGTCAGACTTTCGTCGACGTTCTACTGGTTTTCTTGATTTCTTTGAATTCTTTTCAGGTTTTGTGCAGTGTATGTTGTCCCCGACTCCTCCGAGCACAAGAACAAGTCGCGACTCTTCATGGCCAACTCTCGCTGGAGCGGACCTCCCAGTGCCTCTTCTGTCTGGGCCTGGAGCACCCCGTGGAGAAGTGCCAGCATTTGAAATTCAACACCGCCACCCGTAAATGGAGGCAGCAGTCCCTGGAGGTCCATGTACTTAAGAAGAAATTGACCTCCATGGAAAAGGAGCTGAAGAAGCTTCGTCAGGCCTCAACTTCCCCTGAGGGTCACCGTAAAAATGACAAGGAGAAGTATTGGGACCAGGACTCCTCTTCCTCGGCCACCGCAACTTCGGCTGGAGTTGCCGTGCTAAAGGTAATGTCCCCCCCCCCCCCGGGGGACTGTTCCGTGATGGCTGTCTTGGAGGTGTCCAAGATGGCGTCGACCCTCCCGTCTGGCTCACGCTCGGGCCTTACAGGAGCCTTAGGGTTAAAGGAGGCTTCCACTCCCGGCAAGGCCACCGCCGTGCGTCCTTCTGGTGCGAGTGGCTCTGGTAAGTCAGATGACAGCTCCTCTGATGCCCACCCGGAGAAGACCACTAAGTCGCTCGACCCTTCGGGGCAGCGCATGGTCTCTCAGCAGCCCAACAAGGCCGCACCTCCTTCACAGCCTTCCTCGGGTGCCGGTTCCGCGCTAGAATCTGACGGCAGCTCCTCCGACATCCGCCCAGACCCCGCCAGTAAGGCGACCGTTTGCCCATCCGGTCGCCCGCAGGCTGGAGCGCTTTGGTCTGCTCAGACCTGGGATTTAATCCTCCTTCCCGGGCGTCACGGAAGATCAGGCACACTCCCGTCAGGTCTCCCTCCCGTTGGGCGGATGACCTGGCGTTGGTCCCCAGACGCCGCTTTCAAGGCGGCCTGCTGATGCGGACGACATTCCCTCCTGGATGCCGCCTCGCTGGACCCGGCCCGCCCGCCTGGCCTCTATTCCCGGACCGCCTGCTGGGCGTTTCCAGAACCTTCTGCCCGTCTGAGCCTGGCGCCGGTATATGCCATCTTATCCGGCGCTGTCTTGCCCAGGTCCATGATATCAGACTCCGCACTACATGGCGCCTGGTATTTGGCGCCTCAGTACCCTGATGCCAGGCTTCCGCCATCGAGATGCGGATGCTACGCCATACATATCCTCAATATCCATATCCCCCTTCTCCCCTCCTCCGCCCCCCAGCCGCCGGTGGACTTGGGGAGACTCTGGCTTCCTGGTGGGCTGAGGCCAGGCTCAGCTCACCAAGGAAGTGAGAGAACCTTCTTCTGATGCGGGCCATTCACGGACCCCGTCGGTGAGACCCCCAGTTACCAAGGTGTCCCTCTGGTTCCACGACAGGGGTGGCACATTATCCGGGGCTCCCAAAGGGTCCGTTCCTCCCCGAGCAGGAGGGTCTTCGTCTCCTTCATCTTCTTTGGACGATTCCGACGGATGTTCTGACTTCGATGACGAGCCCACACTCCAGACAAGCCCTGGCCTAGGACTCCTCCGAAGTCTCCTCCAGAAGATCCTTCCTTCACGGAGTTGCCACATAAGATCCAGTTGTTGCATCAGTGGAAGTCTTTGGAGCCAGATTCACAGTGGCAGAAGCTAGCTGCACATCTGGATCTGCCCGAGGTAGCTCCTACCTTGGTTCCACCCTGGATCGAGCCTCACACAGACCTTGTTTCCACCATCTGGAAACAACCATCCTCCATAGCCCCCCTTCCGAGGAAGGCAGACAGGCTGTATCAGGCTCCAGGGGGTGTTGAGTTTCTTGCCTCACACCACAAGGCTGACTCTGTCGTTATCAGCGCCGCCCACAGCCATACAGCCAACCCAAAGCATTTGTGCTTGTCTCCACCCGATAAGGAGTCCCACCTTCTGGACCAGTATGGGAAGAAGGTCTTCGCTTCTTCCACTCTGGGTATTAGGGCCATGAACTACATCGCTCACATGGGGGATTACTAGAAGGCCATCCTTAGCGAGGTGGAAGCTAAATTGGACTCCTTCTCGTGAGTCGCAGACCAAACAGGAAGTGGCAGATCTGGTCCGTTCTGCTCGTTCAGCCAGTAGGCGCATGCTTCGCGCTGCTTACGATGCAGTGGACGCTGCGGAGCTCGGCATTCGCCATAGGTTTGCGGTGTCATGCCTGGCTCTGAGTGTCAGGTTTGGTCCCTGAAGTGCAGTCCACTATTCAGGACGTGCCCTTCAGGGGAGAAGGGCACTGCTCTCAAGGAAGCTGACTCCTTGTACAGAGCCCCTCAGCCTCAGTGCCGTCCCTTTCGCAAGCGTGCATGGGCCAAGGTGAAACTCCAAGGGAAGCAGGCCAACAAACGTCGGGGCCCCTCCGGCTGCGAAGCACCCCCCGACCAAACGAGCAGCGGGAGCTCCAGCCACGACGCTGCCTCACACCTCCTGACTCCTTTCCTCTCCCACAGCCTCTGGGCCTCCCAGAGGAACCGGTAGGAGGGAGGTTCTCCCTGCATCTACCGCGTTGGGGGAGGATCACTTCAGACATTTGGGTACTCCAGCTGATAGTGGAAGGACACTCAATAGAGTTTCTTCAGAAACCTCCCAGAAAACCCCCTCCAAGGTCGGGTTACTCCCCGGAACACCTTCTTCTGATTTGGGAAGAAATCTCCACCCTTCTTCTGAAGGCGGCGATAGAACCCGTTCTTCCCCATCTCCAGGGGACAGGTTACTATTCCCATTTCTTCCTGGTTCCGAAGAAATCAGGCGACATGAGGCCAATCCTAGACCTCAGCTCCCTGAACCTGTTCGTGGAGTACAAGAGGTTCAGAATGCTCTCTCTGCAGGGTCTGCTGCCCCTCCTTTGGCCGGGACAGTGGCTGTGCACTCTGGAATGCAGGATGCCTACCTGCATATGCCTATCCGCCTGTCCCACCTCAAACACCTTCGATTTTCCTTTCAGGGAGACCACTACCAGTTCAAGGCCCTCCCATTTGGTCTCTCCTCAGCTCCTTGAGTATTTACCAAATGCCTTTCTGTGGTAGTGGCCCACCTGCGTACCCAGGGGGTTCAGGTTTTCCTGTACCTGGACAACTGGCTTCTGGCGGCCCTGTCCAGGGAGGACCTCCTGTGCTCCCTTTCCCTTACCCTGCAGGTTTTCACCAGCCTAGGTATTACCATCAACCAGTCCAAGTCCCATTTAATCCCATCCCAAAGACTCCAGTTTATCTGGGCAGTCCTGGATACGACCTCTGGTATGGCCTTCCTGCCTTTGGACATGGCGGCCACCCTTCAGGCTCAGGCCAGCCTGTTGTCCACCTGCAGACGGGTCTCTGCCAGGTCTGTCCTTTGCCTCATCAGGCTCATGGCGGCTACCATTCCGACGGTGCCTCGTGCTTGGTCCACATGAGAATTTCTCAGTGGACGCTTTGGTCTCAGTGGGATCAATTGGTGGACGACCTAGATCGGGAGATCTTGGTCTCCTCTCCGATGGTTCGGGACTTGCAATGGTGGATGGTTCAGGAGAACCTTTGCCAGGGAGTTCCCTTCTTTCTTTCTCTCCCCCTCCCAAACTCTGACAGCAGACGCCTCGGGCGAGGGTTGGGGAGCCCACTTGGGATCTCAGCGGACCCAGGGCTCTTGGTCCAGACTCGAGCAGACTCTCCACATAAATGTGCTCGAGCTACGGGCCGTGCTGTATGCCTTGCAAGCTCTGCATCTGTATCTGCTACCCGGTCGTCTGGCTATCCAGACTGACAGCATGTGCATGGTATGATACATCAACAAACTGGGAGGAACCCATTCCTACCCTCTTTGCAGGGAAGCGATGCAGGTTTGGGATTGGGCAGTACTTCACAACCTTCTCCTCACGCGGTTCATGTTCCAGGGGTCGAGAACACGTTGGCAGACCACCTCAGCCAGTCGTCCACCCAAGCTCACGAATGGGAACTAGATCAGGGGGTAGTAGACGATGTCTTCCTATGCTGGGGAACCCCTCAGGTAGACCTGTTTGCCTCTCCTCTCAATGCAAAACTTTCCGTCTTCTGCTTCGCTTTCGCTCCAAGGCGCGGAGTTTTTTAGAGAGACACTCTGTCTCTAAACTGGAAGGGCAGATTCGTCTAAGCCTTCCCTCCGATCCTGTTGATTTCGAGGATCTTGCACAAACTCTGCTCAGAAGGAACTCGAATGATCCTCATCGCTCCATTCTGGCCCAGGCAAGTGTGGTTCTCTCTTCTGCAACATTATTCAGAGGAACCTCCACTTCCTCTTCCTCTATCACAGCTCTTGTTGACCCAGGATCAGGGGACCCTGGTCCATCCAGGACTCAAATCCCTTCAGCTGCATGCGGGGCTCCTGCAGACGTAGTTCAAACCCGGTTTGGGGTTTCATCGCAGGTGGCGGAGATTCTAGTGGAGGCCAGGAAGTCTTCCACTTGTTCCACTAATGCCATGAAATGGAAAAGGTTCTCCATTTGGGCCTCTTCCAGAGCTTTTGAGCCATTCTCCTGCCCTGTTGGGAGGCTCCTGGATTATTAGAATTCACAAACTTCATACAACAGGCAATCGATCAAGGCAAGATTGTAGGGTGCAGCCTTTGTTGACCTTACAAAAGTCTTTGACACAGTGAATCACACACTGTTGCTTGGCCAACTCTCTAAAACTGGTGTTGCCCCAAACACCCTGAAATGGTTCGGAAGCTACGTCAGTGATACACTGCAGAGGGTGAGGTTATCAAATGTAGTTTCGGAGCAGAGGGCTGTCTGATCAGGGGTACCTCAAGGTTCAGTCCTGGGTCCCTTATCGTCCAGTATTTTCCTGAACGACCTTCCAGCTGTCCGCAAGCAGCATACTCTCCTCTACACAGATGATGCGGTCATCTTTACTAGCCACCTGGATCCCAATGCTCTTGAAAACAGTCTTCAACAAGGCTTCACAGAAGCAGAGAGATGGTTTAATAATTACAAACTAGTGCTGAACTACAAAAAAAACAAAAGTCCAGCAGTTTTCGTCCTCTCGGAATAAGTTTAATGCCCATCAGCTCACTATCACCAACAACCACGGAGACGTTCTTGAACAAACTCAGCTTTTCAAATACCTAGGTCTAACCCTGGATAGTCACCTTACCTTTGTGCCTCACATTGAAAATGTTGCCATAAATGTTAATACCAGAATTGGGCTCCTCTTCAGACACAGACGAAGTCTTACCCAAGAAGCCCTGAAGGTTGCAGTTCACAGCTCAGTCCTCCTGATCATTTATTATGGTCTAATCATATACTGTGCTGCAACCTCCACATCTCTTAAACGACTCATGGTGGCCCTGAACAAAGCCTGTAGGTTAGTTATGGGTGCTGCGCGCCTCACTCATACCTGTGAGTTATATGCTCAATCTAGCGGGCTCCAACTAAATAACAGGATCAAATATCAGTCCTGCCTCCTGACCAAAAAAGCTCTACTTGGATTACTACCCCCGAGCATTGGTTGCCTGCTAAACAAATCCCCTAAGACCCAACACACATGTACCTCAGTTTCTGTTCTCCTAGTACCCCACTGCTGGACTGCCCAATACCAGCGATCCTTTCAATACAGAGCCCACCTGTGGTTTAATAATCTAAGCAACCAACTAAGCAGTCTTTCTAGTCTGTCCCAATTTAAACTTATGCTTCGTCAGCATCTCCTAACCGAAAGCACTTGTGATTGTTACACCTAGATTCCCACTTCTGCAGACATCCTTATACCATTTTTTTCCCTCTCTGAGGCTCTTACTTGGCTTCCTGTTTTGTTTCACCTCTCCTGACAGAACAATTTCCCTTTTCCCCTGCCACCTCCTCCCTTATCTCACCTCCTTGCTCTTATCCCTGCCCCCCACTTCCTGGACCTGTCCAGGCCCTCTAGTCCCCACTCTCCCGTGTCTTCTTCCCTTCATCCACCCTCCTTTTCCCCTCTTTTAACCCTTCTCCCACCTTAGCCTCCCTCCCTCACCTTATGACAAGGCCTCTGGGTGCCATATTTTCTTTTCCTTCTCTATCTGGACTCTGCCCTTTCATCTTCCTTTTGCACAGCTGGAAGTTGCTAAGACCTTCCTTAAAGGGGTTCTTCACTTGAGACTCCCTGTTTGCGCACCTGCCCCTCCTTGGGACTTGAATTTCATTATTGAGAAGCTTACCCTGACTCCTTTTGAGCCGGCAGCATCAGCAGACCTAAAGTTCCTTTCCTGGAAAAGACTCTTCCTGGTGGCCATTACCTCTGCTCGACGAATTTCCGAGATTCGGACCTTAATGTGCAAAATCCCGTACTTGATTTTCCATAAGGAACGTGTGGCTTTGCATACCAACTCTTAAGTTTCTCCCTAAGGTGGTAGCGGAATCTACGCTGAATCAATCCATGGAACTGCCTGCATTTTTTACGCAACATTCTAATCAAGGGGAGTACCTCTTACATGCCTTGGATGTTCACCAGATTCTGAGATACTACACCAACAGGACAAAGGATCTCAGAAAGACTGATCAACTGTTTGTCTCGTTTGCTCACAAAAGAGAAGGCAATGCTGTTTCTACACTATGCCTTTCAAAATGGTTGGCTCATTGTGTCACTTTCTGTTATGACAAGTGTCACAAGACCTTGCCGGGTCAAGTCAGAGGTCACTCCACTAGGGGTGTCGCTGCCTCTGCTGCTTGTTTCAAGAATGTGTCGGTGGCTGACATCTGTGCAGCTGCAACTTGGACTTCTGTCCATACCTTTACGAAACATTACAGTTTGGACATTGCCTCTCGCCGCAGAGCTGGCTTCAGGTTGGCTGTTTTACAAGGTCTTCTTTCTTAAGACCTTCACAGCCAGAGGATCTGTGTATGGGTAGTTTCCTCCTCCCATGAGCTTCATTTTGTTCCAGACTGCTTGGGACTCAGTCCTATATGTAATTACCTACTGCAAGAGCCCTCTCGAAGTAAGATAGTACAGTTACGTAACAACTTACCGTAACAATAGATCTTCGAGAGAGGCTCTTGCAGTAGGTAATACCTTCCCACTCTCCATCCCCCTTAGCTTTTTCAGATCCTTTTCCAGGATGGGAAATATCCTCTTCTCTCTCGTCTTGCCTTTTTGGCCTTTGGCGGGAAAGAACTGGAAGGCGGGCTTGGGGGACCGCCCCTCTCTACTGACGTCGCTGACTGTGGCGCGTTGGTCACCCTGACGTGGGGAGCAGTCCCCGCCAGAGACTGCTAGCTAGAAATTTTCCGTGAGGTCCTGTCGCCTGCCGGCTTCAGTCCTATATGTAATCATCTACTGCAAGAGCCTCTCTCGAAGATCTACCATTACGGTAAGTTCTTACTTAACTCTACTTTCTGTCATGGTGGCTGGATCTGGCAACCTCCTTTGGGAGTCTCCTTTCAGCTCTCAACCCCCTGTCAGATTCTCATGACAGATGCGTCTGGGCTGGGGTACTCATCCGGCCAGTCACCAGACCCTGGGTACCTGGACAGCTGTGGAACCAAGGCCTTCATATCAACACCCTGCAGATGTGGGTAGTTCTTTATTTTCTGCAGATGCTGGTGGTTCTTTATGCCCTACAGGCCTTCCAGACTCATCTCCTCCCTGGTCTGCAGGTACAGACGGATAACATGTACATAATGTCTTACATCAACAAACGGGGTGACCCATTCATAACCCCTGTGCCCGGAGGAGGTGAGAGTCTGATTCTGGGCCGAGTATGGGCTGGAGCTCTTGGCTGTATATGTTACAGGCATTCAGAATGCCTTGGCCAACAGTCTTGGCCATTCCAGGTCACAGGCTCACGATTGGGAGCATCTAATGTCGATGGTCGAAGACCTCGACAGGTGGGGAAATCCAGAGTTGGACCTCTTTGCATCCCCATACAATGCAAAACTGACAGTTTTTTGTTTGATCCCGAGCCTGGAGTTTTGTGGTGAGATGCATTGTCCCTCTTTTGAAAGGGTAGGTTTCTGTATGCTTTCCTCCCTTCCCGCTTCTACAAAGCTTCTGCTCAAGCTCCAGTTGAAGGGTAAGGCAAGGCAAATTTTGTTTTTATGGCACCCAATCCTCTGGGTGCCTAACAAAAACAATATGAATAATCACATTAAAAGAAATAAGGAAAGCAAAATACTCAAATTGTGCTGATCTAAAATTCATACTCAGAAACATAGGTCACTAATAGAGGGGGCAGAGATGATTCTTATGGACCTCTTCTGGACACGTCAGATTTATTTTCCCTTGCTGCAACAGCTTCAGGCTTGTGTAGAGAGTCCTATTTAATTTTCCACAGGGACAGGGGGTCTCTGCATCCTAATCCTAAGTTTCTTCCGAAGGTGGTATCCAAGTTGTCTCCCACCTCACCCCCCTCCCACTTTCTCCCCTATGCATCCTGCCTCTGTTAAATCAGCATGTGCTCAGCTGTATCACTGGAATTGCTACTAAATTGTATAATGTATGAAATCATTCTGTGTAACTCTTAAGTCAGTGACCTGTATTCTGTAACCTAAATTGTTCTGTCTGTCCTCAATGTGACGAGGTACCTTTGGAAATGAGCCTCTGGCTCAAAGGTTGTAAACCAATTATACAAAATAAAATAAATAAAAAAAAAAAAACAGTGCTCTTGCCTCTGTGCACCATCTTGTTTCCCAGGACCGGGGCACCCTGGTCCATCCAGACCTCAAGTCCCTGCATCTCCATGTGTGGCACCTGCGAACCTAGCTATTGCATTCTTCGGGGTATACTCTAGGGTCACAGACATCTTAGTGGCTGCTAGGAAACCCTCCACTAAGGGCCATTTATGCCATGAAATGTAAGCGCTTTTCTGTTTGGGCCGCTGCTCGCCATTTGGATCCTTTCACCTGCCCAGTGAATCAGGTGTTGGAGTACTAACATACTAAAATGCCAGCAGAATAGGCCTAACGGTCTTTCGAGTCTGCTCGATTGGTCAGCCCCCACCCTGGGTGCTGACCTTGCTGCCCCCCTCACCTTCTCTGGCTTCTCCCTTCCCAGTTCTGGATATTCTTGCTGCATTGGATTTTGCTTCCAGAACCCTTCCCCTGTACCTGTCCCAGCCCCTCTTGAACCCCTCCACCGTCTCTGCCTCCACCAGCCCCCTAGGCAGTGCATTCCATGGCTCCACCACCTTCTCAGTGAAGTAGCACCTCCTCCTTTCTCCCTGAATCTTCCCCTCCAGCTTCCACTCCGCACTCTAGTGGCCCCTCCTCTTTCCTTGAAGCACCCTGACTGTTTCCTCCCTATTTACCCTCTTCATGTACTTGAAGACCTGTATCATGTCCCTTCTCTCTTCCAATGTGTACATATTAGCTCTTGAGCCTCTCCTCATAGGTCCTGTCCCCAAGCCCCAAATCATTTTGGTTGCCCTCTCTGAACCCTCTCCAGGAGTTTAATGTCCCTCTTTAAGTGTGGCCTCCAAAACTGCATGCAGTACTCAAGGTGTGGCCTCACCAAGCAGTTATACAGAGGGAGTATCACTTCCCTCCTTCTGGAGGTGATCCCCCTAGTGATGCATCCCAGTATCCTGTTGGCCTTGGCTGCTGCCCTCCTACAAGTCTCCGAGTTGTTCATCTTGACATCCACCACCATCCCCAGGTCCCTCTCAGCCATTGAGACTTGTAGCATCCCCAGGGTGTACACTTGGCTCGGGTTTCTGGCCCCCAGGTGGAGTACCTTGCATTTCCCTGCATTGAACCTCAGCTTCCACTTTCTAGACCATCTTTCCAGAGCCTCCAGGTCCCCCTGTAGGGCCACCCTCCCCTCTCCCATCCACCACCCCCCCAGTTTGAGTCATCCATGAGACTCATCTCACTCCTGATTCTGTCCTTATGTCAGAGGCGTAGGCGTTGAACAGGAGGGCCCAGAGACTGATCCTGTGGGACCCCATTAATGACCCTCTTTGGGATGAGACTATCCCGCCACTCGACCCTCTGAGTCCGGTCCTGGAGCCAGTTGCCTATCCATCTGATCATCTGGTTCCCCACCCCATTTCTCCCAGCTTATCCAACAGGCCCACGTGAGGAACAGTCAAATGCCTTGCTGAAGTCCTAGAAAGGGCGTCACTGGTCTACCCAGGTCAAAGGCACTCGTCACCCAGTCATAGAACTCTACAAGGTTTGTCTGACCACGATTTCCGGGCCAGATCATGCTGTCTGCTCGTCCAGGCACCTTGACTTTTCTAGGTCCCCTAGCCTCTCACTGACAATGCCCTCCATCACCTTGCCCACCACCCGATGTCAGGCTGAAGGTATAGTTCCTACCACCTCTTGATCCCCCTTTGGGGATAGGCACTATATGCGCCACCTTCCAGTCCTGGGGCACCCACCCTGTACCTTCTTTACCTTTCAGATTTAGGCTTGGGGTGCTCCTCACTCAAAGTTCACCTGTGTGTCATCTCTGTGTACCATACACCTATGGAGGGAAAAGCTGTTGCCCAGCTGGAAATGTCCCGCAGATTTCCTACAGGGCATTTTGCAGCTAAAACCTCCCATTTGGGACCCAGTCCCTCCCTGGGACCTCAACTTTACGTTGGAGAATCAGTGTCAGTGGCCCAGCAGGTAGCGTGCTCGTCTCCGTGGACCTTTGACTAGGACCACGTACACCATGAAATGGAAAAGTTTCTGCCTATGGGCTTCTGCCTGTCAACTAGACAACTTTTACCTGTCAGGTGAGCTCGATCCTAGAGTACCTTCTTTCCCTGTCTTACTCAGGTGTAGGCCACTCTTCAATAAAGGTACATCTTTCTGCAGTATCAGCCTATCATGTGCCAGTGGACGGCAGAACCCTGGCACAGTTGGATCTATCTCATACCTTCCTGAGAGATAAGATGCATATTAAGCCACCCATACAGGACCCTATTCCCCCATGAGATTTTTTGTTTATGTTGGAGAAACTTACGTTGCCTCCCTTTAAACCCGCCGCAAGTTGCAAGCTATGCTTCCTGTCTTGGAAAGCAATATTTTTAGTTGCCATTACCTCAGCCTGGAGGATTTTTGAGCTTCAGGCTTGTGTAGAGAGTCCTATTTAATTTTCCACAGGGACAGGGGGTCCCTGCATTCTAATCCTAAGCTTCTTCCGAAGATGGTATCCAAGTTCACCCTTAACCAGGACATTCATCTGCCTGTGTACTACCCAGAGTACTCTAATCGAGGGGAGGCCTTGTTACGTACTCTGGATGTCCACAGAGTTCTTCAGTTTTATGTGGACCGTACCTGGTCTTCTAGGAAAACTAACCAATTGTTTGTATCCTTTGCCCCGGAAATGATAGGGGCTCCAGTGACTAAGCAGACGTTGCCCAAATGGTTGGTCAGTTGCATAGTGTTCTGCTACCAAAAGTACAACAAACCTTTACCAGGCTTGGTTAAAGGTCACTCCTCTAGGGGTGTTGCCACTTTGTTTGCATCCCTTCGAAATGTGTCCGCAGCGAATCTCTGTGCTGCAGCCACCTGGAGTTCTGTCCACAAATTCATCAAACACTACAGTTTGGACATTGCTTCCAGGAGGAGGGCAGGCTTTGGCCAAGTCGTTCTCCAGGGACTGCTCTCTTAGGAGGTCATGTGGATTTATATATCCACCACCCATCTGACCTGGATTATATACTTGTACTGCTTGGAACTCGGTCCTGATGGCTAGTGCCTGCTGCAAGAGCTGTCTCTTGCAGTAGGCAATAACCATCAGGACTGAGAGTTAGTGCCTGCTGCAAGAGCTCTCTCTCTTGAAGTGAGATAGTACAGTTACATAAGAACTTACCGTAACAGTAGATCTTTGAGAAGAGCTCTTGCAAAAGGCATGCTTTCCTTTTCTCCTTCCCCCTGGTTATATACGTATAGTTTCTTCTCCCTTTTGGGGATGTTAGAACCTCCTCGGCTCTCCGTTCTTCATGCAGGCTGGATCTCTGGTGGGCAAACTGAGGTGGTGCCGTGGGACTGCCTCTTTATACCATAAGCGACATCGGGGGTGGGGGTCGAAATTGGAAAGGTAGGGAGGTGGTCTCCTGCCATAGACTGCTAACTAGAATTTTTCAGTGGGGTCCTAGTGCCTGGCGGCATAGTCCTGATGATTATTGCCTGCTGCAAGAGCTCTTATAGAAGAACTACTGTCACGGTAGGTTCTTACATAACTGTATTTTCTTCCCAATCCACTATTAAAGACTACCATATATGTTTTTCTTGTTTTAAAATAGGTTTTATATTTGTCTCTTAAAAAAAAGGCTCTAAAAAAAGACAATTGGGTGAATCACATTGAGCCCCCCTTCCTTTTTTTGTCTATACATGTGACATCTCTTTACAGGGCTCGGCCTGTTCCCCATAATAAATTAAAGAATAAACCCAGTATCTTTGCATATTAATCGGTATAGGAAAAATATGAGCTATACATAGAAAAATGAGCACAATAAAAGTTTTCAATAGATATATTCGCTTTTCTCTGGTCATATTCCAAGATTTCCGTTTGCTCACTTTAGTCTAAGCAATTTCAAATTCTTCTGTCCAGTTTTCTTAAATTGCACTATTTGTTTGAAAATAAATCTCCATAATTTTAATATTTTCCTTCATCACTTCAGTAGAGGCATTCCCTATTGCAATAATTTTGCTTTTGTTCCTGTTTATACTTGTTCCTGTATATTTTATATGTTCTTCAAATAATTTTAGTGTCTTCTCACCATATTTTTTATCTGTTACCATCACAATGCAGTCATCTGCATATGCGCTTGATTTTTTAAGCTTTTCCCCATTTAACTGTATTGGGCTAATAGTGTCCTCTTTCTCAAGTTTCTGAAGCATAGGATTTAAACAAAGTACGTATAGAAGGGGGCTTAGTGGGCAACCCTGTCTAACCCTATTTTAACATAAATGGTATGCCTCTTTATACAGTGTGTGACAGGGCTGAACAGGGCCCTGTCCCAGTTGTTCTGGAGAAAGAGTTTAAATGCAAGGATCTGTTCTATTCTCCTCTTTTATGTCTCTTGTCTGTCTGGTTGCGCAATCAGTTTCTCGTGGGACCTAGGACTTGATCACCCCGACGGTCTTGCTGTTCTCTGCATCTCGCTGTTCCTTTCCCTTCTCTTGTTCTGTCTTTTTTCCTCCTTGCATATCTGCTGGTATAGAGGTATATGTGAATCCTTATGTGGAAATGTAACTGTTACTGGGATTCTTTTGTTTGGAAATGTGTGTGGTTTTGCTGCTGAGATGTATATAGTTACACTGTTGAAATGATTGCGGGGGCGCTGTTTGGAACTCAAGGGGATAACCTGTTTGCAAACTCTCTGAGAAGCTATAGGCAAGAGGTCAGTTCTGGGTCACAGTGTTCTTTTTGCTGCACTTGTTAAAACTTGCAGGAATATTGTGTGGGAGGCATGCTGTTTTTCTTGACGAGGGGGATTGCGGGGACTTATAAAAACAGAGATGCAATTTCTTGCAAGAGAGACTGAAACTGAGATTTGAAATTTAGAAGAAACTCAGATGGACGTTCTCTGTTTATATGCCTTTGTAAGTAGTTATACTGATTTTTTTTTTTTTATTTTACTGTTACAATAAAACATTTGTTGTGAATTTTACAACTGCTCCTGGTTTTCCTGTGCTTCCTGACCTGTGCCTCGATGACACAGTGCTTTAATTAATCTTATGAATTCCTCTGGAATATTGTAGGGGCTATGATGCTGGTTCAACAACTATGTTGTCGAACATCACAGCGACAGATTTATGTCGACTGCAAGTTGCAGTCAACATAAATCTAGCAGGAGACCCCATTTGTTTTCCTGGGGGGGGGGGCTTCACCCCCAAACCCCCGAATTTAAGGATTATCAACTCAGAGTTGGAGTTGATTCGGGGAGGGGGTGCAGGATTGGGGACAGAGTGCCGGGGTCTTGGGCGTACCATTACAGTGAACTGTCAATGTTGTCAGCATTGACGTGTTCACTGTAATGGTGTCGCCATAGAGAGCATACCAATATTGTATGTCTTTAAAACTGCCCAAATATAATCATGTTGAATGGCATCAAAAGCCATCTCTTGATCGAGGGTATGTATGCAATATATATTCATGGCAAAAAACTCCATTTAATGCATCAGTTAGGGTTGTTCCACAGTGATAAAAGCAAGGAAATGAGGTGTAAGGGTTGAAAGCCCCCCCCTTGCAACCCCCCAGCCCACCCCCCCATCCGGCATTGGGGTGTGTGTTGGGGTCATCGGCCCTCTCACCCCACCATGTGTAAGCAAGCTGAGGTATAGGAGAATGGTGTGAGAGTTTGGACTGACTACCCCAGCACACCTGATGTTGGTTGAGGGGGCTTGGGGGTGCAAGGGGCACCAACCTAACCTCAATTTCCTCGCTTTGTTGCTGGAGCGACCCTAACTGATGTATAAAACGGATTTTTGCCATGAATTTCCCTCTTTTGAGAATGAGGTCTATAAATAGTGAATAGAATGAGGTGGTGGGGCATGAGCCCTTCAGGCCTGTGCTTCCTGCAATGATATTTAATGTAACAGTAACTGCAATGCAAGCATAGCGCTAACTGATTACAGACATGGTGCATAAACAGAAATGGTAATGCACGTTAATTGAGCGCCAGAGCAAAAGTCATGCCAAAGTCAACAGTGACGCAAACGGAGACGCAAGCGCGCATAGAAATGCAAGTAGTAACATGCATGGTCATGGTACCGCTATTGTTAACGCAGATGTAAACTGTTACAGCAGCAATAACGCCAAAGGAAATAGAAACGGAAAAGGCAAATGCAAGTGCATACGGAAACGCAAACCGTAATGCGCACGGTCACGGTACTGCAGTTGGAAATGCAAATGGTAACAGTAACAGCTAAAATAACACCAAAGGCAACAGAAATGGAAATGCGAACGTAAGCACGTACAGAAACGCAAACCGTTACGCGAACGGTCACGGTACCACAATTGCACATGCTAATGGTCCTGGTAACAGCAACAATAACGCCATAGGAAATGGAAATGCAAGTGCGTACAGAAACGCAAACTGTAACTCGCATGGTCATGGTGCTGCAATTGCAAATGCCATTGGTAACAGTAACAGCAACAATAATGCCAAAGGAAACGAAAACCGTAACGCGTACGGTCACGGTGCCGCAGTTGTAAATGGTAATGGTAACAGCAACCTAACGCCAAAGGGAACAGAAATGCAAACGCAAGCACATATGGAAATGCAAACCGTAACATGCACGACGGGAACACAATTGGAAACGCAAATGGAAAAGGTAACAACAACGATGACGCAAAATGAAAGACAAACGCAAACAGAAGGGCGGCCGCAAACGCAAATGATAATGCGCATGGTGACACAAGGCAAAACACAAACAGAAACAGTATTGTAGACACAAATGGTAACAGTAACACAAACGCAAGCGCAAACAAACACAAAGGGTAACGCACGTGGTGGCGTACACGGGAACGGTAATGCAAACGGGTATGGAACCACAAGTGGAAAAGGTAAGGGTAACAGTAACGTAAGTGCACACCCAGGTTTTCCCCAGCAGCTGCTTAGAGAAACACAGTGAGTACAAAGAATGTATGCATAATAATGGGTCACGGAGCAGAAAATGAGGAGTTGGAATACTAGATTGCTTATATCTCAGGAACTGTACGACATAGAAAAAAATTAAATTTCATATGAATTATGACTTTCCTGGCTAGTATTGTATTTAGCCCCAACTTGGAGGGGGGGGGGGGCTAAGCATTTTTCTGACAAAAGGTCCGTATCTCGCACCGGTTCTGGGATACGGGCCCCGAAAAGTTCGTCGGATACCGTAATGTTAACCTATGGGAAAAAATGTGAACTTTGGAGTGCCGTAACTTTGCCGCCCTGTAATATTTTTGCACCAAACCACCAAAAGACACATTCTGTGGGATGTTGGCTTTCTTCCCTCCAAGTTTCAGCCCAAAAGACCAAACTGTTATTTGGCAGCAGGGTGGCAAAGAATTCCTGTCATGCGGCGGACACTGTAATGTTAGACTGTGGGGAAAAAGCGTCAGCTTCGGAGTACCATAACTGTGCAGCCGTCTAATATTTTTTCACTAAACTACCAAAAGACGTATCTGTGAGATGTTGGCTGCCTTCCCTTCAAATTTCAGCCCAAAAGACCAAACCGTTCTTTAGCAGCAGGGTGGCAAACAATTCCTGTCATTTTGGCCATAGTGTTGAAAAGTAGTGTCGTGATTTGCGACACCTTTCGCAAAAAGTTGTGACAGTGTTGCAAGTACGACACTACTTTGAAAAAACTATTTCTGAGGTGTTTAACCCCAAAATAAAGACATGGCTAGCATCCTCAGGGCTCGATTAGGTAAACACAAAAATAATTATGTCCCTAGATGGTCCCAATTTTAAATGACAAGTGTTTCTGTGATCAGTAACTGAAAACAAAATGGTGGATTAGCTACACTACTAGGGTCATTTACGACACTAAAAAGTGTATTTGCGACACCGTCGAGCTTTTTATTAACTTTTCCTATGGACTGTAATGGAAAACTTGTTTTTTGAATAACTTTTGAACCGTTCAATATTTATTCACGAAATCTTCAAAAGGCACATCGGGGACCACGGACGCACGTTCCCTGAAGCTTTCGGACCTGTCGCGCAAACCTGTGACCTGTAGGCACAAGCAAAGAATGCACAAAAAAAACATAATTGCACGGCGGGATGTTGCTTTTTTTTTTATTTACACTTTTTGCGCCCCCTCCTCTGCGCCAAGTTATCCACCGGTCACGGATCCCCCTGCTGCGGCATCCCCTGCTATTGCCGTATTCCGGTACCCCCTGGCTTACCCCCCAGGGCGGGGACGTGACACCCCGGTCCTTAAGGTGCCATGAACGACAGGATAAGGCGGGAGCCGTGCTTTTGAGGAGCCTACGGCAGCCTGAGGGATGGGCATCATAGAGGCATCAGGAGGTAGGCTAGGTTTTTTCCCCCTTTAAGGGGGGTGAGAGCGTGCAATGATGCCTGCGTTCGTCCCGCCCCCTACGTAATGCTGTTGGCCCTGAATGTGTGAGGTTCTCCTGGTCTCCACCAGGAGTCCCCCGTGCATCGGCGACTCCCTGCGCCCTCCCCCCGGAGAAGGAGAGCAGTCATGAGACGCTCGATCCTTCTTCACCCCGGCCGGCCCTCCGGCGACTTGAGTTCGTTCCCAAACCCAGGTCGCCGGCGTCATAAGCGGAAATCCAACCGCTGCGCCGGCGGGCCGGCATGCCGGGATGTTGCTTAAGCAGCTGTATATCCGACCGGTACGAAAGTTGGCAGATCCCAAGATCTATGGTTACGCCCTGTGCCTGCCAAATTTCAGGCAGATCTGTTGCAGGGTGGCAGTTATTAAGGTGCAAAGTTTCACAATTTAACTCTTAAATGGGTACTCAGCCCTAACTATGTTAGCACTACCGTGGTACCATAATATATATATATATATATATATATATATATATATATATATATATATATATATATATATATATCGAGACTGGTACCCTACCTGACAGGTAAAGCCCAGCTTGCCTACAACAATATGGACACTGTACAGTCAGAAAACTATGACCTTGTGAAGAGAAATCACAAAAGATAGCAGCATGCATTCACAGCAGGAAGGTCATGCCAGAACGAATCTGATACATTTCTTTGACTGGGTGACCAAAGTAGTAGATCAGGGAGGGCTGTGGACATGGCCTACCTAGACTTTAGCAAGGCATTTGACACTGTCCCACACAAAGATTAATATAGTTAGCCAGCCTGGGAGTGGGTCCCAAGATGACAGCCTGGGTAAAGAATTGGCTGGAGAATAGGACACAGAGAATAATGAAATGAGTCCTCTGAAGAAAGGGGGTTACTAGTAAGTCGCAGGGGTTCAGTATTAGACCGGTCCTCTTCAATGTCTTTATAAGGACATTGCAGAGGGACTGAAGGAAAAGTATGTCTCTTTGCAGATGACACAAAGATCTGCAACAGAGTTGATGCACAAGGTGGGGGGGAAAGGATGAGAAGGGACTTGGCAAGGTTAGAGGAATGGTCAAATGTATGGCAGCTTAGATTCAATGCTAAGAAGTGCAAGGTAATGCACCTGGAAACAAAAACCCAGGGAAGAGTACACAATGGGGTGAGATACTAACAACAACAAAATGGAAAGGGACCTGGGGTAGTCATATCAGATGACCTAAGGTGGGCAAGCAGTGTGAGAGGGCAGCAAGGAGGGCAGGGGATACTGGGATGCATAGAGAGGCATCACCAGTAGAAAACAGGAAGTTATTATTCCTCTGTACAGACAGCTGGTGAGACCCCATCTGAGTACTCATGCAGTTCTGAGACCCAATATCCAGAAACATAGACAGGATGGAAGCTGTCCAGAGGAGGGCAACTAAAATGGTGCAGGGTCTGCAACCGAAGACATATGAAGAGAGACTAAAGGAGCTTAATATGTATAGCCTCAGGGAAAGGAGGGAGAGGGGGTACATGATAGAAACTTTCAAGTACCTCAAGGGAATCAACAAAGTCCAAGAGGGTAGCATCTTTCAAAAAAAGAGGTGTGCAAGAACAAGGGGACACAATTTGAAGATGGGGGGGGGCGGCTCAGAGGTAATTTAGGGAAGTATTTTTTCATAGAGATGGTTGTGGATGCATGGAACGGCCTTCCGGAGGAGGTTGTGGAGTCAAAAACAGTGGTGGAATTCAAGCATGCATGGGACAGTCATAAGGCATTTCTGGGGGGTGGAAGTAGGAAGAAGTAGGCTGCTGGTTAACTAGGATCTGCAGCTTATCCATTAGGTAGGGAAATGGGCAGACTGGGTGGGCCAAGTGGTCCTTATCTGCCGTCATATTCTATGTTTCTATATATTTATCTATCTATCTTCGAGAGGAAGCTCTTGCAGCAGGTGACACATATAAGACTGACGCAGGCTGGCGGCAGGACCCCACGGCAAACTTTTTCCAGCAGTAGTTAGTGAGGACCATTCTCCCGATATCGGCCCTGCCCCAACATCCCACATGATATATAAAGGGCAGCGGTCCCCAGTGTGCTCCAGTTGTTTCCCGCCGTCGACGCGCGAATGTAGGCTCCATGGTTCTCTCTCACCAGTTCGACTGCTACTTAAATATTTTAGACTCCAGTCATAACTTTCAACCGTTTTTTCTTCCCTCAATCTCCTGCATGTTGACTACCCTGTCCAGGCACACAAACAAGTGCATCTGCGGTAAGCAAATTCCATCTAAGGGCGGCCATGCGGCCTGCGTTTTTTGTCTGGGCCCAGACCACGATACTCTGTCCTTCCCCCACTGCCAGTCGTTCAGCAGTTGGACCTGCATCCACCAACAGAAGTTTCTCCAGGCTTTTCTGGCTCAGCAGCAATTGGCCGCAATGCAGAGAGAATCCTTCCCTGAAGCAGATTCGCCCCATTGCTCTCACAAATCTTTAAGGAAACACCACTCTTCAAAGACTAAGGACAAGCACAGAGAGTGAGACAGAGATAGGGAGAGGTCCTTGTCCAGATCGAAATCTTCCAGATCCCACACGGCCTACAGGTCTGAGTCGTCAGGCCATGACTCCCAACTTATGGTGGTCAAGGCCCTGGTTTCCTCTGGAGGTTCTGTGGCTAAGGAGATGTCTTCTGGGCCTTCTGCTACTCTTCAACCCCTGAAGATTAAACCTCCTTCAGCCTTGTCGGGCCGTTCGTCTGACCCAGGTAAGTCATACTCTGCTCCCTGGTCGGCCTCTGTGTGCAGCATTGACCCCCAGGAGAAGGCAAACTCTTCAGACCTGTCGGTGGGGAGGTCCTCCTCCCTCCCACCAAAACATGCCTCCAAGTCTTCGGAGAAGCGCCATACACCATCGAAGAACAAGGGCCAGATTCAATCATCGGACAGGCGTCCTGCTGATAAGCACTCCAAACTTGCATCAGAACCCTACTGATGGCATTCCCAAAGCTGCCTTGCCTCCTCCTCTGGCCAAGTCTCCGTCGCCCCTGGTGTCGTCCTCTCGATCCAATGCCAGGGTGGATGACGACCCGTCACCGGTTGACCAGATGCCAGCCCATGGTGTCCCTTCAGGACCCGACGATGGCTCTGACGCTCATGATACCCCGACACAAGGTAAGCCATTACTCTTGAAGAGGTTTATAAAGAGGCAGGAGGTGAAGGTTTGCTGGGTCGCAACAGCAGACTGTGATATAATGAGCAGTTAGACTAGGTAGTAGCTGGAGGACCCTGTTACTCTTACTTGTGATTGGAGGTATACATGGTAAGAGTAGACCAATGGGACAGCCAGATAACAGGGAGGGAGGAGCGAGTCTTGTATTTAAAGGAGGCCTGGGAGGGCGAGGGGGCGTGAGAAAAATGTGAGCAGCGGTTACAGGGAGAGAGGCGAGCAAAAAACCCTGTTAAAGTCAGTGACCAAAGGCGCACCAATCGGTGTGTACTAGTGTAGCAGGTGGGCCAATCAGTGTCCGCCTGCACGAGTGCCGCCCCAGTCGGGATCTATCAGCCGGAACGGCTTCAAAGGTGAGATCTGTGGCCATACCTGAAGGCTGAACCCACTTCTTGCGGTCATGATTTTTGGCTGGGGTTCTGAGGGTGAGTCGAGCAGCAGCAGTCGGAGAGACGGCTGGGGCGCACCACCCATGTTCTGTAACGCTGCTCAGGCGTGAGTCCCTGATGGCTGGACCCACTTCTTGTGGTCTTGATTTCGGCTGGGGTTCTTGTAACAGGGAATCACCTCCTGTTTTGTTTCTGGAGCTGGTAATCCCCTCCTTTATTTATTTATTTATTTTTTAGTCTGTTGCGCAACAGCACATTTAATTCCTCCGTTTTTGTTTACCCCCCCTTCACGATACACCCCTCCTTGCGTGAATGTAGACTGGCCACCTACATTTCGCGCTCTGAGGGTGATTATCATTTAATAAAATGTATGTCCCTCTTTGTTTTGCCTGGCTCCCAAAACAAGACCTACCCTCCCATAAGTTTCCTTGCTTAAACATTAATGTCCTGAGTCAAAGTAATAAAAACAGGCAGAAAACTTCTTCAGAATAAATAAACACCTTTTTGGTAACAACTATTCGTTTTTGCTAATGTTGGTTGAAATAGAAATAACCCCTCGCTATTGAGCGACTGCTCCACTCTGCGAGTGTTACGGCTAGTGCCTCTCGAAAATGTGAGAGGAAAGAAAGGTATTCAAGCCTAGCCTAGCAACATCAGGACACGATCAGGGCTCCCTTTTCAGTGCAAAAGACTCCTTTAAATGAGCTCCTCGGTCTGTGTCCTGCGGTTTTCCTCTCGGTTGTTTCTGCATCTAGAAGTAAGCTTACGAGGCTGTTATCTAGCAGTCCATTCCTTTATTGTAACTGCTGGCGTGTCACAATGTGCAACACATTTCCAAACACTGTTCCCGGTTAAGAATGTAGTGGGGTGCGGCTTAAACCTCAAATGGTTACTTGTTATTTATTTGTATACAGTCGTGGCCAAAAATATTGGCGCCCTTGTCCTTTTTCAAATAACTCACAGTTCCTCTAAACATAAGTTGAAATTAACAACAGTACAGTATTTGGTCTCCACAATTCTTTATTTCTCTGTTAATATTATAGAACCTTTGTTTTTGATTCAGAATTTAATATATCCTTTTAAATCAGAAAATGAAAAGAAATGGCATTGACAAAATTATTGACACCCTAGACGTAATATTTGGTAGCACAGCCTTTGGTCAAAATAACTGCAATCAACCGCTTCCTATAGCCATGGATGAGCTTCCTGCACCTCTCTACTGGCAGTTTGGCCCACTGTTCTTGTGCAAACTGCTCCAGTTCTGCCAGACTTGAAGGGTGCCTTCTCCCAACTGCTGTTTTCAGATCTCTCCACAGGTTTTCAATGAGATTTAGATCTGGAGTCATTGCTGGCCACTTCAGAACAGTCCAGCGTCTTATCTTGAACTATTCCTGGGTGCTTTTTGAAGTGTGTTTGGGGTCATTGTCCTGCTGGAAGACCCATGACCTTCAACGGAGACCCAGCTTTCTGACACTGGGTTCAACATTGCGCTCCAAAATGGCCTGGTAATCTCCAGATTTCATGATGCCATGCACACATTCAAGGACCCAGTGCCAGAGCAGCACAGCAACCCAAAACATCACTGAACCTCCTCCATGTTTGACTGTAGGGAAGGTGTTCTTTTCTTTAAAGGCTTCATTTTGTTTTCTGTAAACATAGAGATGATGTGCTTTATCAAAAGCTCTAATTTGGTCTCATCTGTCCACAGGACATTCTCGAAGAAGGAGTTTGGCTTGTTCAGGTGTGTTTTGGCAAACCCCAGTCGGGCTTTCTTATGTCTCTCTCTCTCAGCAGTGGGGTCCTCCTGGGCCTCCTAACATCTAACCCCTTTTCATTGAGTTGGTGATGGATGGTGCCAGTTGAAACTGTCGTACCTTGTGTCTGAAGGTCAGCTTAAATCTGTTTGGCAGTTGATCGAGGTGCTTTCTCCACCATTCGAACAATCCTGCGCTGCAATCTTCGATCAAGTTTTCTCTTGCGGCCGCATCCAAGGAGGTTGGCTACAGTGCCATGGGCCTTAAACATCCTGATAACATTACGTACAGTGGAATCAGGAACATCAAGGTCTCTGGAGATTGATTTGTAGCCTTGAGATTGTCCATGCTTGGCTACAATCTTCTGTCTGACCTCCTCAGACAATTCTCTGGCTGTGTTTCTTTTCTCCATGCTCATTGCGGTACACATAGTGACACAAAACTGAGTCCTTTTCTCTATTCAGACTGGTTGAATGAGAGATTTTTATATTGCAGGCACCTGCAACTCACCATAGGTGAGTTCAGTTCCAAAGTGAAGGAGAATCACCGGCTTGCAATCTGATTATTTTTAACTACTTCTAAAAGGTGCCAATAATTTTGTCCAGGCCATTTAAGGATTTCTGTGTGGAATAAGCAAAGACTTAGTAAATTTTTCTGCTTTTTTGTGTTTTATTCCACTGCAAACCAAAGAAATACATATGTGGATACCAAAATATTTTTTAATTTCAACAATTTTCTGGAAGGAATGGTGCATTGTTAGAAAAAACTGCAAGGCACCAATATTTTTGGCCACGACTGTAAGTTCTGGCAGCCCACAACTAACAGTGAGGCATAAAATAAAGGGCACTTTTAAATAAAAGCACTCGATGTTGTGCTAAGATAACTAGACCCCCATCAATAAATGCAGAAGTCTAATAAAAAGGAATGATTATTCTTGCCTACAGTATTTTTTTTTTTGTTTTATTTGACTACTTACTTGAATTGCATGTACTAATGAGTCTCAGCTCCTTCCTCTCCACACCAAGCATACCATTCTAAGAGCCGGCCAGCCTCATTCTGAACATATTTATGGTATGTCTTGATGTGGGAGGAGCTAGGATGTGCTAGATGAATAAATAAAATATAAAATTAAAATGCAGAATAATAATTATGTTATTTTAGGGTTTTGAATATGTATAATCTGTGAGGGAATAAAAGAAAGTATTATTAAAAGAAAAGTTATTGCTCATCCGAGTTCAGGGGAAGGGCTACAGATCAGGTGACCCATTCTCTAGATAAAAAGAGCACAGCTATTGACTAAAGAGTCAGTCTTGAGTTGGTCTGTGACCAGATCAACATCTCTCTATTCCATTCTAGAGCTGTATTTGGGTACTTATTTTGACCTTTGGAATTTGTTTTGTCGCCTTAAGTCCGCTTATGCTTTAATTTATTTGCTGTTATATAAATAAATATTTGGACAAGTGAGTTCAACTTCTTCACCTGGAATTGGTGTCCATGTCTTCAATCCCAGCACCTTCACAGTTCTGAGGGTGAATCGAGCAGCGGTGGTCAGAGACGGCGGGCGCACCGCCTGTTCCTGTAGCGCCCGCCTGAGTGCATGAGTCCCTGAAGGCTGGACCCGCCTCCTCATGTGCTGATTTTCGCTGTGGTTCTGAGGATGAGTCGAGAGATCCTGGACCACCTCCCAGCTTTTCAGATCTTCATGTAGGTATGCTGTGGACGCGCCCCTATATACCACGTGGCACATCGGGGCAGGGGCCAGCATCGGGAGGGCAGTCCCCGCTTAGCTACTGCTGGAAAAGTTTGCCATGGGGTCCTGCTGTCAGGCGGTGTCAGTCCCATGTCGCTCACCTGCTGCAAGAGCTTCTCTAAGATCTACTGTTACGGTGAGTTCTACGAACTGTACTTTCAGTGCCAAAAAGTTAAAGGCATGACCTGGAGAAGGGAACCCAGAGGGCTGTGTATAATAGGATGTGGGAGAGGGGTGGGAGGCGCTGGTACTTGTAGTCACTGAGCAAAGAGGGACTTGGGTAATCATCCTGATTTCAGGGTGGCAAGGCAGTGCCAAAAGGGCAGTGTAAGGCTAACCAAATGCCCAGTTACATAGGGGTGGTTTGCCACTGTATCATTTGCTAGTGAGACCGCAGTTAGAATACTGAGTCTGGTGCTGGAGGCTATATCTCTGTAAGAACACTGACAGAAAGGAGGCAGTTCTGAGGTGTGCTACCAAAATAGTTAGGGGATTGCACAAGAAAGCATATGAGGAGAGGATACAGGAGCTTATCATCTACTCCCTGGAGGAGAGAAGAGCAAGAGGAAACATGGTCAAGACCTGTAAGTACCTTATGGGGGTGAACAAGATGCAAGAGGGAAGACTCTTTCAGTGGAGGAGCACCACAACACAGGGGCATGCACTGAAGCTGGGGGGAGGGGTTAAGAGAAATGTGAGAAAAACCTTTTTTGCAGAAAGGGTGATGGACGCCTGGAACAGCTTACCAGAGAATGTGGTGGGAGAAGACAGTGGGGAGCTTAAAGAGGGACTCTGGCCAAAATGTTTGACATCAGTAAATTCAGAATTTGGATCAGCATCCCCTCCAACAGCCTCATGCCAAAAATCAGATCTGCATGTTAGTTACAAGTCATGTAACTGCCTGTTCTAAAAAGGCAGTTTCAGAGAAGAGCTACTGTTGATGTCATAACCTGAACTTACAATCTAGTCCTCCCTGCAAAGCTACCTTGTATGACTTATTTTTCCTGTGTTACTTAAAACTGCCATTGTAGTAAACTTCTGGAAAAGGAAAACTGACACTAGGTGGGTCAGCACATGCATTTCCTTAATATGTAGATGCAAGTTACACTACTTCAGAATGTGATGGGGGGTTGGAATGCAGTGACAAAAATGGCATTAAAAATGACAAAGTTGCGTGCAATTTTTAGAATACTGCAGGTATGAGATTTCAAAATGTCAGCAGTTGCAATTGTGGGATGCAACAATGACACAATATCAGAAAGTAGTTGGAACACATCATTTTTAGAATGTGGCAGTGACGCACAATTTTGGAATGTGGTAGTGACGCACAATTTCGGAATGTGGCGGTGATGCAAAATTTCAGAATGCGGCAGTGACCCATGATTTCGGAATGCAGTGGTGAAGCACAGTTTTGGAATGCAGTGGTGCCACACAATTTTGGAATGTGGTGGTGGCGCACAGCAAGACAGCGAACCTTAGTGAGAAAGTACTGAGGTAAGCATTACCCCAAACGGCATTGGCCGGAAAGCCAAGTTTCAGTGAAATAGAAAATCACACATACCCCCATAATGCAAAGCATCATGAGCTGTATATGCACATCGTAACAAAATTTTAGGCTGGTTCAGCTTTAAGCAGGAATGCATGGTGTGGGCCTCTCACACAATCTGCAAAGGGTACAAAGAGAAGACACAGACACGTGTTTCATCCTACCAGGATTCATCAATGTGTCTTGTCTGTATGACACCCCAGGGAATGAATCAGCTACCCTAAGGTGGTCTGTCGGGTTTGGGTTGTGGTGAGCCCCTCCAAAAAAAAAAAAAAAAAAAAACAGAAGACAAAGAACCTTCGTATGAAAGCACTGAGGCAAGGGTTACTCCAAAGGGCATTGATCGGAAAGCTAAGTTTCAAAGAAATACAAAATTACTCATACCTCCATAATGCAAAGCATTATGGGCTGTATATGCAAATCACCACAACCTTTTAGGCTGGTTCAGCTTTAAGCAGGAAAACATGGTGTACCGAAGGATCTCTCGAACAATCTGCAAAGGGTACAAACAGAAGACACAGACACGTGTTTCATCCTACCAGGACTCAGTGTGCCTTGTTTGTATGACACCCCAGGGAATCAACCAGGTTGGCGCACAGTTTCAGAATGCGACAGTGATGCAGAATTTCAAAATGCGGTGGCAACTCACAATTTTGGAATATGTTGTTGATGCACAACTTCAGAATGTGGCGGTGATGTACAATTTCAGCATGTGGTGCTGATGCATAGTTTCAGAATGTGGCTGTGACGCTCCATTTCGGAATGTGGCTGTGATGCTCAATTTCTGAATGTGGTGGTGATGCATAATTTCACAATGTGGCAGTTGTGCACAATTTGGCAACATGGTAGTGACAATTTTGGCATGCAGCATTGAAACAAAACTTAGCCGGGATGTGCATTTTTGGAATTTGGTGGGGATGCGCTATTCATGGATGTGCATTTTGGGAATGGGGAAGGGATGTGCAGTGAAGGGATGTGCAGTTTCAGAATGTCGCAGGGATGCATAATTTTGGGAATGGGGAAGGGATGTGCAGTTTCAGAATGTGGTAGGGATGCATAATTTTAGAATGTGGCTGGGATGTGATGCACAGTTTTGAAATGTTGTTGGTGCATACAATTCTGGAATGTGGTAGGGAGAAGAAATTTCATAATAATAATATGTGTCCGGTCACATTCTGACAGTGTGCATCCCCACTACATTCTGAAATTTCAGGATCCACCATATCCCTTGATGTGTGTCCTTTGCATTCTGAGACTGATTGTCCCACCACATTTTGAGATGGCACATCCCTGCCACATTCAAGATTCACGTCTCCCCACCCCCTCCCTGACATTTTAAAATTGTACACCTCCTTGATATTCTGTGCCTTGGTTCAGTGCTGCATACGAAATCACCTCCTGGCATGTTCTAACTTACAGTGCCATGCATGTGAACATTCTGGAAATGCAGGCACTGAAACCAACCCTATGTCAATTGATTTAGTGGTTTTTTTTTTTTTTAATCATGTCACTTTTTTCGACGGCATGCCCCATTCAGCCAGACTGCCCCCTCCCCCCCAGCTCCGACATCCGGAATTACCAGGGCTTACCTTATGCCCGGCCCAGGAGCGGTGCCTGCAGAGGGTCAGGTGTCATCCTGCCTGCCGAGTGTTTTTCTCCCCGTTACCTGGGGCCCTAGGAGTAGAGACGCATGCGCGTGGAGGTACGCATGCACTCTACAGCCCTGGCAGCAGCCCATTCTGCCCACCTATTGGCCTAGCACCATTGCACCCCTCTGGCTTGCGCTGCAGCTTGGCCTCCACCAGGAAGCAGACCATGGCCGAAGGATGCAACCCCACCACCCTGGAAAGGAGAGCTGCCTTTCGGCCGCTCCTACAAGCTCCACGCCCACCCCCCCGCTGGCCTCCTGCTGCCCGTGCTTGTACCCAAACACTGGTCACTGGCGTGGTGCAAGGTAAGGCGTCCAGCACCTCAGCCCTCCGTGCCACCGGGCCCGCCAATTTATTTAGTTTTTTAAAATATACTGTAGCTAATTTCTCTTTTTTTTTTTGTTTAATCTCTTTATTAAAACTTTTTCTATATGTACATTGGTTATATTCAGATACTAATAGTTGCCATACACATTTGGGTACACGTATCTTGACACAAAAACATAATCGCATTTGTAACCAAGATCATCTTGTCATTATAATTAAGCTAGGTTTACAGTCCTACAATGGAAATCTAAAGATAATAAACTGTAAATACAGTAAAACAATAATCAAAACTTATATGCACACTAAGTATTTCATTACTCTTCAAACTTCATCTTATAATAAGAGCCAGGATTATCCGCTTCCCAGTGCTAACCTTTACTAACTGGGGCTCAAGATCTTACCTCGAGGGGCTCTTGCAGCAGAGCAACACCATTAGGATTGAAGATGACAGGTGCCAGGACCCCTGGCGGAAAACCTCTAGCTAGCAGTCATTAGCAGCGGACTGCCCCTGACATCGGCCCACCCCCGTCCGCCTGTGGTATAAAAGGGCAGTCCCTCAGCCCAACCTCATTTATTTTCCTGCCGTCATCCCGTGCAAGTCGGACCTTGACGGACACCTTCTGTACTACGTCCTCCATCATTTTTTCACATTTACCCACGTTTTCTTACCTTCTCAATCATATTTTTGCAGCATTTTCTTGCATGTCTTCTCTATTCTCTTCTTCGTAGTTGTGGCGAACAAAGTGTGCTTGTAGCAAGCAGCTTCCTCATAAGGATGGCCACTCTTGCCTGTTCTGCCTAGGACTGGACCACGACACTGAGGCCTGCCAGCACTGCCATGATTTCAACCAGCTCACCTGGTTCGCCACCAGAAGACCTTGGAAGCTTCCTGCTACAGCAGAGATTAAAAGCAGTGCTGAAGGAGCTCCACAGAAGTACCTCTTCCTACCCGTCCTCTGGGGCTTTGACAACTTCTTTACCACACAGAAGTCGTCCAGTAGAAAGCATAAACACTGGGAAAAGCATATGGACAGGCCCTGGTGAGCTTCCCATTCTAGGTCTTCATGCAAGTCGTTGACCGAGTCTGGTTTTCCTCCTGTGAAGGTCAGCCCCTTCCACATGGCAGCCATCACTCCTTCTGGGCTTCCAGTGGTGAAACCGCCCTCTTTTATTAGTGTTTCAGGCGGTGGTTCTTCAGTGCTCAGGACTTCATCCCCAGTCCCTGACGCTCAGGCCCTTACACCCTGTTGGTCCTCAGCCAGGGGCTCAACTATGTTCTCCTCAGGTAGCGGGACTTTGCCTGTTGCCCTCCCGATCCGGGCATCTGCTAAGTCAGCCCCGACTTTAGGGGTCGATGCCACCAAGCAATGCCTAGGGCATGCGCTCACCTCCCCCGCAAGAGTGACACCTATGCCCCGCTCGGGTGCTACCTCCCTGGCTCAGGTCTGTCCTTCAAGACTGGCACCAGGTGCTTCACCAGATTGATATCAGTTGATGGTGGCCACCTAGCGTCATCTTAGGCAATGCCTCAGCTGTCGTCCCCAACCCTCCGCTGTAGCCAGCCGATCCTGTTGTCACTGCTCAGTCGATGCCCAGTCTGCAGACACTCACTGGACTGGTGCCAGATGGCTCAGTGCCTCAGGGATCGAAGCTCTGGTAACCCTACCTTCCAAATTGATGCCGGGTTGCAAAGCCCTGAGGAACTAGCGCCAGGGCCTTCTAATCCTAACCACCCCCCGCCCGCTCCTCAAGTCACGCCTCATAATTCGCGCACAGATGTTAGTGCCCTTTTTGCAGCTTGCTAGGCATATTATAAGGACAAGAACTCCCCGAAGAAGCCTCCTACTTGGACTCCTAGGGACCCTCTTCCAAATGCAGACACGGATCGGGTCCCCCAGCAGGCCTCATATACCACCTCCTAGAGAGCCTACTCCACAGCCTGATGGAGCTGGCACCAGCCACCCAAGGACTCAACATCTTAAGCAACGTCACTTGCCCTCTCCATCTCCCAATTCAGGTGAGTCGAGATGTTATTCTTCCTCTTCAGATGAGTCTGAGGGCTCTGACTTTCCGTCAGAACCAGAGGGGGACCAATGATACCCCCAGATCTCCTCCAGATGATCCTACTTTTATGGATGTGATGTGGCACATCCAATCCTTATGGGTTGGGACATGGAGGAATTGGACCCCAAGCGATGTTGACTTGCCATTTTCCTCTGCAAAAAGGAGTTGCTACCCTGGTCGTTCCAACTCTTATTGATTCTTTCAAGGACATCAGTGGGGCTGCCTGGAAGCACCCATGCTGTCCTCTGGTGGTGTACAAAAAAGGCAGATCACCTATGTAATGCTCCACGGGACCAACCCTTCTATGGCAAACACCCAGAGGCAGACTCTGTAATCATTAATGCTGCCCATGACAGCTCTAAGCGTCCCAGGCACCTTAGCACTCAGCCTCCAAAGACTCCAGACAGATGGACCAATTCAGCAAGAATGTGTATGCCTCAGCCACATGCACTATCCGTTCTCTGAACTTTCTAGCCCACATGGTCCAGTATCAGAACGCACTGTGCGAAAAGGCTTTGGACGTGGCACAAGCTTAGCCTGATTTTCCTGGCAAGACCGAGCTACTGCACATTCTGAAATCGTGGCTTGGATGTGGGTACTCATGTTCTCTGAGCCTCTTATGACTTCAAGGACTCCACAGGCAGAGCTGCGGCTACAGGAGTTTATATTTGTCACTACTCCTGGCTCAGAGTCTCTGGTTTGCTCAGGATGTATAATCTAAAATCTTGGATGCCTCTTATAGGGTCCTATCCTTTCGATGAGGACTTTCAGGACATCATCACTTCGCTTACAGGAGTCAGGCAAGGCTTTGCGCTTGGTATACACTATGTACCGTCGCAGCCTAAATCCTCTCAGAGACTGTCCTTTCTTAGGCACTCCAGGCAGCCATCCAGGGGTCAACAGCCCAGCAGTGCCTTTAGCGAAAACCACTACCCAAGCCACTGGAAGTTCAGCCCCCAGGACTCCCAGATCCTCCCAAGTCTCACCTGTCCCTGACTCTTTCACCTGACTCCTTGCCCGGCCCCGAAACCCTGGGGAGGGTCGTTTCCCTATATTCAGAGATGGCACGGAATAACCTCAGACCTATGGGTTCTTCAGCTAGTGGAAAAGGGCACTCTCTGGAGTTCTTGGAGATGTCCCAGGCAATCCCACTTGCCATTCCATTACCTTGAAAACACATCATCCTCAACCACAAGGAGATTCAGGTGCTCCTGCGAAACAGGCTGTAGAACCCATCCCACTGGTGCAAAGGGGAAGGGATTGTATTATCATGTCTTCCTGGTTCTAGAGAGAACTGGAGACCTGCGTTACATCCTGGACCTCAGTCACCTGAACGAGTACAAGAAATACAAATGCTTCAGGGTGGTCACTCTTTCAGGCCTTCTCCCCCTACTTCATCAAGGGTATTGGCTTTGTTCTTTGGACATGCAGGATGCTTATCTTCACATCCTGGTCTTTCAGCCCCACATGAGTCTTTACAAAGTGTTTCAAAGTAGTGGAGCGGCCTTAAGGAGGAAAGGCCATTATGTCTTCCTTTTCCTAGATAAGTGGTTTCTGACAACTCCCACCAAGGAACAGCTGCTCAGAACCAAAGAGCTACTCGCCTTGTTCCAGGATCTGGGGATCACCCTTATTCTCCCCAAACCTTCTCTTGATCAAGGCAGAGGCTTCAGTATATCAGGACAATGTTGGATACCATCCAAGGCAAGCTTTCTCCCCAGATGAGGCGGGCGCCTCCAGGCACAGGCTCAACTGGTCTGTCGCGAATTCCCAGCCAGATCATTCCTAAAGCTACTGGGACACATGGCGGCAGCCTTTGCAACAGTTCCTCTGGCTCGCCTGCAAATGAGGGTGGTCCAGTGGAACCTATGGGTTCTATGTGATCAGCACACAGATGATTTGGAACAACCTGTGTTAGTCTCCAACCCAGCGTGATAGACTGTAGTGTGGTAGTTGAACCCCTCCAATCTCTCCATTGAGGTTCACTTCTGGACAGTCGCCTCGTCAGATCCTGACCACGGACGCGTCTGGCCAGTGCTGAGGAGCCAGTGGCACCGACACCAATGCCCGATCATAGAAACATAGACGTTGATGGCAGATAAGGACTGCAAGGCCCATCCAGTCGGCCAATTTTTTGTACTTTATGATTGTGCCATAGACCTGTATTTTGTCAGTGGTCTATTTATTCATACATACTCATCTGTATTGCTCCCTTCAGCCTATCCCATAGCTGTTTGAAGCCCTACACTGTATTCATATCCACAACTTCCTGAGGTAGACTGTTTCATGCATCCACCACCCTTTCTGTGAAAAAGAACTTCTTCACATTACCCCTTAATTAGCCTCTCTCTAGTCTCATGCTGTGTCTGCTTGTCCTATTTTTCTTATATTTAAACATGTTAGACTCTTTCACCTTGTTAATGCCCTTAAGATGTTTGAATGTTTCAGTCATATCACCTCTCGCCCTCCTTTGCTGTAGAGTGTACATATCGAGCTCTGTTACTCTGTCCTTATATGTTTTCTGATGCAGTCCCTGCACCATTTTGGTTGTCCTTCTCTGGACTGCCTCCATTTTGTTAATGTCCTTAAGCAGGTGCGGCCTCCAGTACTGCATGCAGTACTCCAGATGGGGCCTAACCAGTGTCTTGTAAAGAGTGATTATTACCTCCCTCTTGCGACTTGCGATACACCTACTAATACACCCCAACATCCCTCTAGCCTTACCTACTGCTTTAGTGGTCTGCTTGGATGATTTCAGATCATCTGTGGTGATGATGCCCAAGTCTCATTCTTCCAGCAACTCCCCTCCCAACCTATAAGTGGCTTCAGGGTTTCTCTTCTCTATGTGCATGATCTTGCACTTCTTTGTGTTAAACTCCAGTTGCCACTCTTCTGACCATTTTGCCAGTTTATCCAGATCTCTTCTCATTCTGCCCACCCAATCTGGATCATCTGCTCTGTTGCAGATTTTGGTGTCATCTGCAAACAGACAAAGCCTTACCTCTAGTCCATCTACAATGACAGTAATGAAGATTGAAGAGGACTGGCCCCAGGACTGATCCCTGAGGTACCCCACTTGTGACTTGCATCTCTTCTGACTGTATGTCGCTTACCACACTCTGTTTTCTGCTCCACCAACCAGTTGGCCACCCAGTTGACCAACTTCTGACCCACCCTGAGCCTACCCATTGGGGCAGAAAATGGAAGAAGGGCTGGGCACAACCATGTAAGCTTGATGGCGTGCCCGGCCTCGCAGGAGGACTGGGTCGTGGAATCGCGCTGGGGGTGGTCTCAAGCCAGTCCAGCTCAGGGGACCGGGAGCCTCCAGAGGGCCGGCCACGTCTGTGCCAGACCCCCTCATCATGCGAGTGAGCCTGCTGCTCTCCCCGCGGGCAGGGCAGGGCCGGTGGCTGGATGCACCTGCTGGTAGGTGCCACAGCAAGGCGCAGAAATAAGGAATTAAAAGAAAAAATAAATATTTCTAGGGACATGGATATGTTGTTCATCCACACTGTCTGGCAGGTATCCTTTCCGCTTTAAATCTTGCCGGAAGGTCTTCAAGCTGGCTCCTCCCACCCACCCGGGTGGTAAAACTCTCGGCTCCGGCCCATGGCCCTAGAATCTTCCTTACGCTTGGAGCTCAGGTTCCCTCCTTAACGCTCTGCATATAAGACTGGTTCCTAATTCTTCGGTTTTCCAAATGTAAAGTTTTTGCATTATAGACTTGATCTTCTATCCTCATGACTCACGATGGACAAATCGACTCGGTTTCGGAGATGCCCTTGCGGGCGAAAATATCTCGGACGGATCCACACTCATGTGTCTGTGTGAGGCCTTGAGCCGCGACCCGCAGGCTTGTGACCTGTGCTCTTCCTTCTCCAGCCTCGTCCTCGAAGGCGGTGCTGCCCGTTTACAACTGGGCGCCCTGAAGCGTTTTCCTCTGGTGAAGTCAAAAGAGGCCGGTCGGCGGTTTCCGCGGCGGCGGGCTCGGCGGATCAGCTAGAGCAGATGATCGCCCTCGAAGAGGAGGCGGTGCGGGCTGCATCTTCCTCGACCACAACATTTATCCCGCTCTCCCTGGGTTCCTCTTATACAGCTTCCTTTAAGGAGCTTTGTCTGTCCCTCTCCACTAGAGGAGAGGGACCAATGTCTGCTGGACCTTCTTCTCGGTCCCAGAAGAAAGACAAGGGTAAGTCCCTCCGTTGACGCTCTTGGGAGCAGGAAAGGTCCCTCTCCCCGAGTTGTCGGCCATTGACTTCGGTCGATCGTTCGGCTTCGGCCACTGGTCTCACGGTGTCCCCGTCAGGTCAGTTGACCGAGACTCCCGTCGACGCAGTTGAGATCTTTCTCGACCCGTTGGACGGGTTGTCGACCGGCGTGCAAAATCCTCTCACCAGTTCCCCAGTGGAGTTGAGGATCCCGTGGGCTTGCCAGTGCCTCCGGTTCCGGGCCCTGGGTGAACCCTTGAGCGAGGAGGAGCCAGTTCCACCCGTCCCTCCCGCACCGTCTCGGAAAGTCCGAGGTTCTCGGTCTCAGTCTCGGACTTCTTACGCAGTCCAGCGATCCCGCCGTCATAGGCGGTCTCGGTCTCGGCACCACGGTAAGCGGCGCCACCGCTCCTCCTCCTCGGACGAGGGGAGGCTTCGACGTAAGTTACGTCGGCGATCGAGACACTCATGTGGCAACAGCTCCTTCTGACCGGGAACAAGCCGTCGCCTTCCCCGGCCATTAAGTGGCTGTCACCGGAGCGGCCAAAACAACCCCTCGTCTTACCCGAGGAGCCTGTTCCCAGGTCGGTTGTTCGGCCAAAACCAGCTGCTCCATCGATTTGGTGGAACCTCCGCCTCCACAGCCGCTGTTTGGGGCTCCAACCAAGAACTCTCGGTCGGCTCAGGGTTTGCCCCATAGGCTGTCTGTCACCCTCACTCCCGATCGCCCTCGGCAGGTGGAGGGTGGCTCAGGCCCGAGGCAGCTCTTTGCGGACTCTTCTGAGTCGCGCGATTCCTCCCTTTTCTCCAGGTGAGTGGACTTGGGTCCTCTGGAGGTCAGTCGCTGGGCGACAGCCCCTCGTCCTTCCTGGGTTTGCTTAGGCTCATCTCGGAGTCCACGGGATGCAGCTCGAGCCTGCTATCAAGCGGGCCAAGTATCCCTCATGGAGATATTGGACCGAGGATTCCCTCGGAGGCCTTTCCTGTGGCTGAGGCCATTGTGGGCCCGGCCTTGGGCTGGCAGTGCCCTGCTTCCTGCCCGCGCCTTGGCCAGGATGACCAGGAATGTCACGGTCCCACAGTTCCCTGTCGGTTTCTCGGAACATCCCTCAGCCGAGGGATGAGTTATCGACAGCGTTCTCCAGTGCCGGAACGCTAGGGACGTGGATAAACCTCCCGAGCAGTCCAAGAAATTGGACTATGCCGGGTGAAAAGTCTACGCTCAGCCTCCCTTGGCCTTCCGGCCAGCTCGGCCGTGCTTATGGCACATTTCTCTCATGCCCTGTTAGGCTCCCTGGACGAGGTAGTCCATCATCTCCCGGCTGACCTGCAGACCACGGTTAGGCAGGTGCAGGACCAGGGCAGGGCAGTGGCCAAGCAGCAACTTCAGACTGCTCTGGACATTGGAGACTCATGCGCCAGGTCAATCACGGCCGCAGTGGCTATGCGCCGTCGGGCATGGCTGAGGATATCCACCTTCACAGCGGATACCCAGCACAAATTGGTGGATGTCCCCTTCCTGGGGACCGACCTCTTTGGCCCTGGAGTGGAAGGCCACCTCCAGAGGATCGAAAAGTCCAATGCCACTTTGGACTTGGTCTCATCCGCTCAGAGGAACAAGGGCCGCAGACCGCAACCCAAGCCTCTTCGTCCGCCTGCGCTCATGCACGTCCGGCCCAGCAGCATCAGGGCCAGCAGGCTTGCGCTGGCGCCCCAAACCCAAGCCCTCGGCCTCCTCCAGGAAGCAGGGAGGTACAGGCCCTGGAGTCCCTCGGCCGGTCCTTCCTCCAAGCCTGCCCAGTGACGGGTTGAGGGGTGTCGCCCCAACCCCGTCGCCTCACCCCAGGTGCCCCCCGTGGGGGGGGCGGCTCCACCACTTTCTTTCCGCCTGGTCCGTTATCACAACAGACCGGTGGGTGTTGGAGGTGGTGGGAAAGGGCCTGCCTCTGGAGTTTGAGCAGGCCCCACCCTTCAGAGCCATCGCACCTCGGGGAGCCTCGGGGTTAGAAGCCTCGCTGTTAGCTCGCCGAGCTGACATCGCTCTCCTCGAGAAGGAGGTGATAAGAGAGGTGGCGGACCCTCCCTCAAACCCGGGGTTTGTGTCCAGGTACTCTGATTCCGAAGCGGACGGGGGGTGGCGCCCCATTCTCGACCTACACGACCTAAACAAGTTTCTAAGGTCTCGAACCTTCAGGATGGTCACTCTGGCTCAGATAATACCATCCTTGGAATACGGCATGTGGTTCTGCTCTCTGGACCTACAGGGCGCCTTCTCTCACGTCCCTATCCGTCCGTCACATCAGAGGTTCCTTGCTTTCGAGCAGAGGATCCCTTTGGAGTTCAAGCCATGCCCTTGGCTTATCTCCAGCTCCCAGGGTCTTCACCAAATGCATGGCAGTGGTGACAGCATTCCTGCGGCGCCGAGGGGTCCGGGTTTACCCTTACCTGGATGATTGGCTGATAGCAGCCCCCTCCAGACAGGAGGTGGAGCGGTCCAGAGATCTGGCCCTCCAGGTTTGCTCTCAGGTCGGCCTCCTCATCAACGAGGCCAAGTCGGAACTCGAGCCGAAGCAGGTGATTCTTTTCATCGGGGCAGAGCTCGACTCTCTTCGAGCCAGAGCACGGCTCCCGGCGGACAGGGCCGAGGTTCTTTCCTCCTTTGTCCAGTCATTTCTGGTTGGGCAATTGCGCCCTGCCCGGGACTTCCTGCGCCTCCTGGGTCTCATGGCGGCCTGTACCAGTGTGGTCCGTAGGGCCCGCTGGAACATGTGCCCGCTTCAGTGGGGGCTGGCCAGCCAGTGGTCCCAACGCTGCGATCCATTGGACCAGCTAGTGACGGTGACCCGGGGATGTGGAACGCTCTCCAGTGGTGGACCATTCCAGTTCATCTACAGGAGGGCATCCCGTTTGTCCGCCCCGAACCGACGGTCTGTCTATCGACCGATGCCTCTCTGATAGGTTGGGGTGCCCATCTGGGGGAACACCGAGCGCACGGCCTCTGGTCCCCGTGGGAGTCCCGATGCCACATCAACCTGCTGGAGCTCCGAGCGGTCCGCCTAGCTCTCACCGCCTTTGCTCCGTTTCTTCGGGGTCAAGTGGTCCGGGTCCAGACGGGCAATACCACGACCGTGTACTATCTTAACTGCCAGGGTGGGACGCGCTCCATGCTTTTATGCAAGGAAGCTCTCCGCATCTGGTCACTCGTGCGCAGCCTGGAGGCAGATCTCCTAGCCATTCATGTGGCAGGAGCCTCCAACACCCTGGCCGATGCCTTAAGCCGGATAGGGGCTGCGTCCCACGAGTGGTCTCTCCTGCCGGAGGTAGTACAAGATCTATTCTTCCATTGGGGCGCACCTCAGGTGGACCTGTTTGCCTCCAGGGAGAATGCGAAGCTGAGGCTGTTCCATGCCCGCCCCCCTCAGCAGGGATCGCTGCAGGGGGATGCCTTCTCGAGGTCGTGGATCCCGGGCCTCTTCTACGCCTTTCCCCCATTCCTCTTGATGCACAAGGTGCTTCTCAAAGCAAGGAGGGACAAGGCGCAGGTGATTCTGATAGTCCCAGACTGGCCCTGCCAGTACTGGTACCCAGATCTCCTCAGCCTCAGCTCCAGGCTCCCGAGGCAGCTTCCAGCTCGCCCGGACCTGCTCTCAGTCAATCAGGGGAAGGTATTCCATCCGGACCTTCAATCCCTGCACCTTTCGGCCTGGTTCCTGAGCGGCTAGAGTTCCAGGCCTTGGGTCTTTCCGACGAGGTCCTCAACGTAGTTGAGGCGTCCCGTAAGGAGTTGAAGAGAAAATGCTATGCCTTCAAATGGAAGAGATTTTCCATTTGGTGCCAGGGCAAGGGCCTGGACCCTTCCTCCTGTTCCTTGGCGAGCATATTGGACTACCTTTGGTCCCTTTCTCAGCAAGGAGGCCAGGTCGGCGACCCTTAAGGTGCACCTGGCAGCCCCATCTCTGCTTGCAGGCGCGGGCAGGAAGCAGTCGGTGGCGCAGAGAGAAGGTGGTCTGGCGCTTTTCAAATTGATCACATTTCCCTCCGGTCGAACCTCCACCTCCATGGGATCTACTGCTGGTACTGGCAAAGCTCATGGGCAAGCCATTCAAACCAGTGCAGGTGTGAACTCTCACCTGTGTGGAAGACCGCCTTCTTGGTGGCTATCACGTCAGCCAGAAGGATGGGAGAGCTCCAGGCTCTGCATCGAGTCTCCTTACCTGGTCTTCCACAGGGACAGTTGTCCTCCGCCCCCACCCGAAATTCCTTCTGAAGGTGGTGTCGGAGTTTCATCTTAACCAGGTGTTGAGTCTGCCGGTGTTCTACCCCAATCACACCTGGGAGGCTGAATATAGGCTCCATACTCTGGACCCTAGGAGGGCTCACTTACTATAAGGCGCTGGCTGAAAATTCAGGAGAGTTCGCCAGCTTTTTGTCACCTACGCTGAAGCCGCACCTGGCAGACCTGCAGCCAAGTGGACGATAGGCAGGTGGGTCACCTCCTGCATAGATCTCTGCTATAAGTTGGCGGGCATGGAGCCTCCCAGAGGGATAAGAGCTCATTCCTACCCGCCATACTGTTGCATCGGTGGCTGTTTCCAGGGACGTCCCTGTCCAGGAAATCTGCAGGCTGCTACCTGAAGTCAGCACACACCATCACCCATTACTACATCGACCTTGAGTCATGCCGGGATGCTGGGTTTGGGGCCTCTGTTCTCCAGTCTCTATTCCCTAAGTAGGGGTGTGCTTGCCTCCCTCCTCCCGGAGAACTGCTAGGAGTCTGCCAGACAGTGTGAATGAACAACATATCCATGTCCCTAGAAATACTGGTTCTCACCTGTAACAGGAGTTCTAGGAATGGTATATGTTGTTCATCCTACATCCCACCGACCTCGGCCGACGCACAACCTGAGCTTCCAGCGGGCCAGATCTGGCGTCATGGGGCGGGGCCGAGAGTTTTACCACCTGGGTGGGTGGGAGGAGCCAGCTTGCAGACCTTCCGGCAAGATTTAAAGCGGCAAGGATACCTGCCAGACAGTGTGGATGAACAACATATACCATTCCTAGATCTCCTGTTACAGGTGAGTAACCTGTATATCCTTTCCAACCCCCCAATATTAGCAAACATCCTGTCCTAGTAAGTTTCAGGAGCTACTAGAAGACATTATGCCTGAGGTGAGAGGCCCCTTCTGCAGCTTCTGCAAAAGGCTCAACATTTGCATTCAAGTAACCTCTAGAGTTTATGCAGTCATCTCAAAATATAAATATATACATTTCAACAGTAACACTATATATTTTCTAAACAATAGAGATCCCAGTATCAGTTACATTTCCTCATATTGATTTGCATACATTTTCATATCAGCAGATCTAGATGTGCAAGGGAGAAAAACAGACATGAAGAGAAAACTGAGAGACGGAGGCAAAACATTGCGAGACTCTGCGGGTTGATCAAGTCCGAGTTCTCGCAGGGAAAATTTGGTTGCACAACGAGACAGAATAAGGAAAGATCCTTGCCTTTAAATACTATCTCCATAACAAATTTAAACAAATTTATTGCAGTGTCAGTGGCTCAGTAGGTAGCACACTCGCCTCTGAGGCTGGGAGATCAGAGGGCTGTGGGTTCAGTTCCCACATCTGGCTCTTGGGTTAATATCCCAGTACTGACACTGTAGTGCAGCATAAGAGGGGTGCTGCACTTCTGAGGTGCCGTCTTTCGGATGAGATGTTAAAACCGAGGTCCCATCTGCCTAGATTGGTGGTAGTTCAGGTGGATGTTAAAGATCCCATGGCACTTATCGAAAAGAGTAGGGGGATATTTTTTTATTAAAATCAGAACAAAATCATAACAAAATATATACAAATCAGTATTTCTTCATACAAAACCATAAAAAAGGAAAAATTCTAAACATAAATATTAATTCATACAATAGCCTCAAACATAAAAGAACATTATACCTAACCTCTCCCTCTCCCCATTCCAAGAGCAGGGAATTTTTATCAAAACTCAACAACTCGTAACCCATACAAAAAGAATGACATCATACCAAGGCAAAACAAATAACATGAATGAAAACTATTCCTTACAATAAAACCCCAAAGTTTTTTTTTTCTTCTTTATTCCCCCTCCCTGTTCCAATATTCCCTTCCCTGACCCTAGTTCCATAGAAAATCAAAATTCGCCCATTCTGATCCCAAATTTGCCGAATGGAACTGTCCTAATTCACTACATTTCCATTTCATAACCTCCCGCATAATAACAAAATACAGATCCGATGCTGAAATATCTTGTTGCTGTAAAACCAAACGACATCTACAAATCCAAATCCAATAAACAAAATGAGCATACAGAATTCTAAGCGAACAATATGTGTCTGAGTAAACGAGAGTCAGGAATCCCAAAAAAAACAACAAAGCAGAAGATGGAGTATTGATGCATTAATTTTCCACCTATTCTTAACTACATCCCAAAATTGCATAATATCTAGGACAAGAATAGTATAAATGATTAATCGTTTCAACTATGTCCTCACAACCCTCTCTTGGACAATATCTTTCATGCATTGCTTTGTGTTTCTGGTTTCCTTTAACGTTAATCTTTTGGTGACACCCAACAGACTGTATCCCACATATGCTCAGGGATCCGTGAGTCTGTAACATAGCTCGATATTGACTCTCGCTGAGAGCAAGTAAAATTCGAAAAAGGATGTTCTTGAAACTGAACCGCCAACAGTTCGTCATAGAAACGCTTCCTAGTAAAGGTTTGAACCATAGTAAAATGAATATCCCATTTAATTACCCAATCAAAAACCTCCTCCCAGCGTTTAACCAAATGAGGCCTTCTTTTGTTTTTATGGAAAAAAATGCCCTTTTCCCATTTCAACAAAATCCCTTTAAGCACAAAAATAACCCGTCTACACCATAACTGTGTAGATCCCTTAATTAAGGGAACAATATTAGCATATAAAAATATAGAAAAAAAAAATAAAATAGGGTTTAACATATTAATTCCATCTTTAATTTGTTTGTACAATACATTCTTTTTAATAGGGTTCAAACGACTACCCCAAAAACACGTAAAAAAATAATCTAGATAATGAAACTTCAAATTTTTTTGGTACCATAAAAATAGCACTAATATATATAAAAATTGGAGCCAAAAAGGATTTGATCAATAAGACCCGTTTCTTTTTCCCAACGGTGCCACCTACTCACCATCTCATTCCCCACTGATAATAATCTAGCCCAATTATAAACCGCCATGTTTTTGCCACCAAAATAAACACCTAGAATTTTACATGGAGCAGAAGCCACCTCACTACCCCCAATCATTCCGAAATCCTCCCGGAAACCCTGCAAATCAATACATTTCGTTTTCTTCAAATTCAGTGTTGCCCCCGAAGCTTGTCCCAATACCTGGATCAAATTTAAAGCTGTAATCACTGACTGGGCATCCCGAAGCAACAAACACATATCATCTGCATATGTGAGTACTTTACAACCAGACGAAAAACCTCCAGATAAACCTAAAATATTAGGGGAGAGCTGCACTAATCTCATAATGGGATCAAGAAAAAACACATGCAAGAGGGGACTTAAGGGGCAACCTTGACGTACCCCTCTCAGCACCGGAATCTTTGGGCCCATAATACCATTCTCGAAAGGAACTACATAAGCAAGACTATAACATACTTTTAACCAATCTACAAACAGTACCGGTAGCCCATAGGCCAGTAAACATTCCCACAAAAAGGAATGAGACACCTTATCGAATGCCTTGGCCTGATCCAAACTGACCAAAACCCAGAATTATCCTCCATTACTAGTCCTTCGTCCCCTTCTACTGTTTCCGAAGTAATAGAAAGCATCCGTAGTATCGTCCAGGGATTAAACAAATTTGAGTTGGACTAATAAGGACATCCATAACCAAGGCTAATCGATTTCCCAGTAATTTAGCAAAAATTTTAAAATCAGTATTTAATAAAGTAAGTGGTCTCCAATTCCCTAAATCCGTAGAATCTCCTGATTTAAACAAAAAAAAACAACAAACCTTTATACATATCATTCGGTAAGTAACATCCTTCCTGAAAAAATCTAAAAATACCTAACATTTCCACTGGAATAATGTCCCACAATAGTTGATATAATTCTGTAGGTAATCCATCTGAATCAGGCGAAATACCCTTACTAAGACTCTTAACAACCGTGTCCATTTCTAAAGGAGAAAAAGGGGATATCAAAACATCACAAAGTTTAGCATTAAGGTGAGGTAAAGCTGCCACCTGTAAAATCTGAGGGGTATAATAAGAAGGGTCGACTGAGGAACCAAACATTTCAGTAACATAATGCACTATAGTATCCATAATAGAACCATTATCCGAGGCCAGAGTGCCCAGTGAAGATTGTAAGCCAGTGATTAGCTTCCGCTCCCTACGTTGTTGACAGGAAACAAAAGGATTAACACCTTCAGCTTTCCCTTGCGTACCAAACATTTGTTCCCTCTGGAGAGAACATAAACGGTTATACTGATATGATCTCATCTGATGTGTAATGATAGCGATCTCTGCACTAAGATCAACCTTTTCCACACATTGCCTGGGTAATAACTCACCTAAAGTACACCTTAAAACCAAATATTCCTTATAGTTAGACATGGCTCAAACTTTCCTTGGTACATACAAAATGCAACTAGAAGGACTTTCAAATCCTCCACCAAGACCCCATTGTCATATAAAAACATCGTGGAAACTTTATTAAAAATAAATTCCGTAAAGCGAGACAAAATCGCAGCATCCTCTAGTAAGGAGACATTTAATCACCAAAATCTGAAACCAGGTTCTCTAACCGGTGGAATTGCAATAGTAACACCAATGAACATATGGTCGGAAGATTCCAGAGGCATAATCAAAATGTCTGAAAGATCTAATGATTGCTTCAAAAATAAAAAAATCAATCTGTGAGGAAAGTGACCCTTTAAAAAAAGTAGCTTTGGCTGAACCAAACTTATGCCCCTGAAAATCTTTAACCCAGCTTGAGATCAGTGACTTCAAAAAGTTTTATCACAATATTGTTTACTCGTAAGTTCCTTAACCTGAAAATTGACATTAAAATCACCTCCCAAAAATCTGTCTACTGGTAAATAAATACGGCTGGATCTTGGTGAATAAGTCAATCCTTAAAGCCTTAGTTTGTGGGCCGTAAACTGTAATTAATCTACATGATAGACAATTTATAATGATATCTAACAGAAATGCTCTACCAGGCTCAATATCTACTAAACGTAAAACCTGAACATTGGAAGCACGAAAACAAAAACCCACCCCACAACAGGCTTCCAATCCTATCGACCAAAGAAGAACCCCCACAATCCTTTGAAGTTTCCAGTCAAGATATGAAGTCTCGTGTCTCGTAACATAAAGACATCAAACTGCAACTGACTCAAACAACCAAAAGTTAGTTTCGTTTATAATCTGACTTAATACTATTGACATTTAAGCATGCTACCCGTAAATTCAAAGAATCAAGGGGCTTGTTCTAACTTTTTACTGGACCTAGTAACCCTTTTTGTACTGCCTTATTTTGTGAAGAGTGAAATGCTGAATCAGAAAAATCTTTACTCGTGCACTGTACCACATCCTCTAAAGGAACATCCTTGTCCACGTGCTCTCCCCATGTAGCTACATGAAAATCTGTTTGAAAGGGGCAGTGGAGACACAGGGAATGGGGCGACCCTGGGTTTACATCCTCCACACGACATAAGGGTGTAGAAGGATCTTGCAAACACTCGTCTTGCAGGGTTAGCATCTCCGAGAGATCTGGAGAAGGAATGGGTAACAAAAGTAAACTCTCGCTTGGGGAACCTTGAGGGTCGCAAGGCATGTCCACCATTACAAATCCGATGAATCCAGCCCCGCATCAGATATCAAAGAAACAGGGGGAACTTCTGAGCTACGGATACCCGTATGCTGAACCACCACACTACCTCTAGAAGAGGAGGCATTAATGCCACACCTGCCTCTATGCCGAAGCGGAGGAGGGTGTACCCTAAACTGACCCACATCATCTACCCGTGGCCCACGAGCTCGGGAAAGAAGTACCTCATGGTCAGAAGCGGCCTCTAAATTGTGGGCTTCCCAAGGACAGTCTTGAAAAGCATGGGCTTCATCCCCACAGGTTGCACGTAGGAGAGGCAGAACACTGGGCATCCGAATGACCTAGTAAACCACACTGAAAACATTTAATTTTAACACAATCACTACTTAAATGAGTCAGGTCGCTACATTTATAACAACTTTTCGGTTGTCCCACATAAAACAAAATACCCTGTCACGACCCCCAAAAAAGGAGCTAGGTAGATGCTGGATCCCTCTATCCGATTGTGGCAATTGAACCCGAAAGTTCCAACCACCAGTCCAGAAACCGTTCACATCCATAATAGGTTTAGGATGCTCAAAAATAGTACATTTCTTTTCTAACCAAAATTTGATATCGTTAACATCAACCCCTTCATTCCGAAATAACACTGTAATCGTTTTAATAGTGGGCTTAGTGATTGGTTAGATTTTGTGGCTATTCCTATCACTTGAAACCTGTTGTTCATAATATAACTTCCAAAACTTGTCCAACAGAGCCATCGAACAGAAACTAACGTCATAATTCCGGTCCCTGAAGCATGGATGAAAGCATATATACATCCATAGGGTAAAACCCATCTATCCTTAATCAGGTTTTCCCCACCCAAACATGATCAGGGACAAGTGGAGCGACCCACATATCTAAGGCAGACAAAAATCTCCATTGGGCGTAACTTCAGGTTTTCGAAAAGTCCAGCATAAGTTCTCGCATCTCCTCTACTCATTGAAGTAGCTAGCGGGTCAACCTTGTCAGCCTCCGTGTCCTTTACTGGCGTTTTCAGCAAATCTTCCCCATGTCTCTTACCGTTCCCTCCGTGGCGGGAAAATACCATGTCATTCCTCCTGCAAAATGGCAGGCTGCACCAGACACCAAAGGCGACCCGCGTCTGTGCGCAACATCAAAACGAACCTCCATAGTAGCGATGCGCCAGAAACAGTGGAACTATGTGCAAACATTGACTGCTACTCCAGTCTACAGCCAGAGTGTGTCCTGGTGCAGTCTGAAGAACCAGGAAGTGGGACCAGCGGATCGGGAACCCAGCGATTCCATCATAGAACCAGCCAGCATGTTGCAAAGCCGACTCGTAGACCATTCAGTATGAGATACTTGTAACACAAGGTTAGTCTTTGAAACCACACACTCGCTCTCCATATCCTCTTCCAAAACAGACTCTGCACATAAAGGGAGACGTTTGCCAGTACTCGATGTAGGACTGGCTACCAACCGCTTTCGTTTCTTTCTTTCTTCCTCCAACTTGGATTTACTGTGGCTATATTCCAATTCAGCAGTAGAGATAAGAGCCAGTAAATGAGCTTTTTTGTCCTCCAGTTCCTTTTGCAGTTTAATTTCTTCTGAACTCATACCTCCAACATTATCCTGCAAACAAGGTGTTTCCAAACATGTTTCAGGAACAACTTCAGGCACCAAATTCTGCACATAAAGATCGCCAACTGCAGACTGTAAGTATTCCTCCACTGGAGCTCCGTAAGCCTGACCTGTCCCATCCATGGTCTGGGACGGACTTAGCTGCTCCACTCACTCCAACAATGCAACAGCGCCCTCTGCCTCTGCAGAGTAGGGGAATTTCCCCAGTGTCCTGGCCAAATTTTCCTCATTCACTAAAATACCACCAACAACTTAATCTGGTTCAAGGTCAGTTGGCATTCATCTGTATCCCCCTCCTGGCTCGTGCCTGAAAATAGGCAGGATTTGTCTAGTGCACTTACCGGTCAACAAAATTAAACAAATAAATAAATAAAATAAATGGGACAGGGTCCTATTCTGCCTGTCACAGTCCAGAATAATATGGTATGGGACGAGAGGATCTGGATCTGGAGAGGCACAGGTTGGCTAAATACCTCTGCCAGAGTACTCAAAATTTTGTTTTGCTACCCTGGTTGACACTTTTCAGGATGTCACTGGGAGGCGCGTGGAAGCATCTGTCTAGCAATGCAAAGCAAATTTTTATTTATATAGCACCTTTCTTGAAACCAAGGCACTTTACAAGTTAAGCCATTAAACGTATAAACTGATAAAATGACAGATATATAAATTAATTAAAATCATCTGAGAAGGCCATCTGAAAGAGACTCGATGGTCAGGCATTCTCTTCAACTATGCCTAACAAGTCAGACCGTCTTTACAGGGCCCCCAGGGAGGAACCCTTTTAGGTGAACAACCCTTAGCAGACTATATGGTGATTACGGCGGCCCACGACAGGTCAGTGAGACCCAGGCACCTGAGCACTCAGCCTCCAGATAAGGAGTCTGTACAACTGGACCAACTTGGTAGGAAGGTTTATTCCTCTGCCACTTGTACCATATGCTCCCTCAATATCCTCACTCATATGGTCCAATATCAGAATGCCCTTTGGTAGCAGGGTGTCACGAACCCACTCCTAGGGGTCAGGTCCACTGAACTCACAGTGCCCACCCTTGAGTGCAGTCTGTGATGGGGGGAACAGAGATTCCCTCCTCATCTTTCTTGAATGCTCGCCGAGGTCACGACTGTACCTCTGCCACAAGGACCCAGGGCGTCCCTTTAGCTCTGGATAAGGGCACAATCCAGTCTTTTGTCTTGTGGCCAAATATGAACCCTTCCTTGGCTGTTACACAGAGAAGGAGGATCTAGACGTCACACTCTCTTCTGGAGTAGCAGTGTAACACCTGATCTGGCCTTCTCCCTACTGGACATGCAACAGCCTGGTTCAAAATTCTTGCAAACTCTGGTATTCTCCCTATCCTTCCAGATCCCTTACAGACCCTTTTCTTAGTTTGGTTTCTTATGGTGGTCCATCTAAGCAATTAACTGTTGTCACAGATTATTAATAAACCTACAGTCGCATCCAAATATAGAAATCTCACGCAGGTAGAATTTCTTTAGGAAAAAAAAGTTTTTACTTAAATATGGTTATAACTAAAAAGAACATACACTAATTTGGGTTACAGTATACATACACAAAAATGGAAAAGTGTACAGTGAAGCACACTAAAACTGTTAGCTAAAAAGTCTACCTTATAGCTGCAGTGAATTGAAGTCCAGAAAATGTAGATGGAGGTTTTCAGTTTCTTAGTCCCTGTGCTTGTGATCAGGAGAATGTCCAGAGGAAAATGTGTATGCAGCCATTGGGTCTCAGCAGTTTTTCTCTTGTGTGTCAGGTGGAGTCCAAATGCCCTGAGCTGGGGCTATTTATACTCCTGTTTGTGGATAGAGGCTGGCCCTTCCATTTTAGGCCACTGGGTGTCACTCTTGCGCTTCCCCAGCACAATGCTCTGCCACCTGATCATGTTACCTAGCCTACATTTATGACTCCTGACATTACGTCATATGGGTCTGTTAGAAGGAAGTGTCCTGTTTTTTTCTTTCATCAAAGGCAATACCTTGGAACACAGTATCCTGATTTTTGAAGCTAAGCGGGCTATCTCCACCTTAGCAGGGCCAGCCGCCCATACCCAGCACAGGTGCAGAGAGAGCAACAGAGATGCCTGTCTGCATGCTTGCTGACTAGTGTGAAACTTAATTGTGCCTTATTTGAATTTTGGTTTGCAGAATGCTGGAGATTGATTTGTTAACTGCCTAACTTGATAATTTAGCTTGAATTTTGTGGTTATGTTTATGGCCTTAAAGCAAGTTTTGGTCTAGAAATACCTCTAGCTCACTAGACTCACTCTTCTTTCAGCTATCAGCTTCTTAATGTCAGCTTTTGCTAAAAATACCTTTAGTACTGCATCAGTATAGAGCCTGCCTTCATTTGTTAATTCATTACCTTAATTCGGATTTTCCTGCTGTTTCTCCTTCTCTGTGCTGCGCATGCGCAGTGTTGGTCTCCTGTCCTCCTTTCCCTTCTGTTCTTCCCACCGCAGCGTTCTGTTCATTTGTCCAGTCAAGCTACTGCTTCCCTTAAAGATTCTGATTATCCTTCCTTCTTTTCCAGGCTCTCCTTCACAAGCTCCCAAATGGAGCACAGATCCCATCACAGGAGCCTGCCATGTAACCCAGCACAGGTATGGAGGAGCCAACAGAAGTACTACACTGCATGTCTGCTGACGAGTGTAGCCCGTCAACCCACAAGTGTTTTTCTCCTACAGAACCCCCCTTCTTTTTCACCTGAATACTGCCGACATTTTAGCTGTCCAGCTTGGCTGCCAAGGAAGCCTCACCTTCCACCCCATAAATCCGATTGCACACTGGCATTCCCTAACTTCTGGTAGGCCTCTGTTAAATGATGTGGCCCACTGCATACCCCCTCATACTTGTCATCCTAGAGTGTTAAGTATCCCTGTTGACCCCTTATGTTATGCCACCACACTCCCCCCACCGCTCCTTTCCTGATGGACATAACTCTGCCTTCAAGCAATTTAAGTGTTAGTGTAACCCACCTTCCAGTGCCCTACATGCCAGTCTATGTCAGTATGCGCTCTGGTCCCGCCCTAACTTTCTGTCTAGTGTCGCACTTACCTCACTCCCCGTGCCCCTCTCATCCAAATCTGTTCCAAAACATCCTGATATCCTCAAACCAAAACTGCTAAAGCTTTTGCTACTCTGTCTAGCCCTTCTACTCATGCTACTCTCTGGTAATGTTCACCCCAACCTTAGCCCTCTACTGCAAACTCACTTTACACATTCTAACTTCAAAGGTCTTAAGAGTGCCTTCCTCAACATCTGTAGTCTATTACCAAAACTTGATCAACTGCAAGTTTGGATACAACAGCACAAGCCTGACATCCTAGATGTTGCTGAAACCTGGCTGTCCCCGAAAACACCCAACTCCACTGCTGCCCTTGTAGGTTATACTCACTTCAGGGTGGACCGACTAGGTGAAAAAAAAGGGGAGGGGGCTGTACCATTTACCTCTCAGACACCATACAGGGAGATGCCCTCCCAAAGTTGTCTGCCGTGAATAGATACCAGCCTATTGCAGTCAAAGTAACCTTGGGTCACAAAGGGAAGTCACTCACTGTCCTGTCAGTTTATATCCCTCCAAGGGACACAGCTACTGGCTTTGACACTGTCATTAACTATATTGCCAGATGACCTAATCACTCAGAGTTTGTCATGCTTGGAGATTTCAATATCAATTGGCAAGCATCTGGGGCCACCCCTTATAAGCATGTCTCTGCAGCTGTTAGCCTCACACAACTGGATCAATCCCCTACTAGACTAAACTATAGAATCCACACCCTAATAGTTCTCATTTTCGCAAATCACCCGGAAAAATTAAGGACATTGAGGTTCTGTCCGACCCCCTCAACGACCACTTCCCACTGGTGTGTCAGTGGTCATGCCAGTATCCCAGATGCCCTACTAAACTGTCACACCAGCGTGCTCTAAGGTGAGGGCAACTTCAGCATTTCAGGACTACCTTCGCATGTGTGACTGGTCACTATATTGACCACGGCCACAAGTGCAGGCGTTGCACTAGGGAATTTCATTGGATACGAACATACGAAATGCCAGCAGAGCGGGTCTCATGGTCTATAGAGTCTGCTCGAATTGTAGCTAGCCCCTCAACTTGCAGCTGCCTCACTCTCCTCCTCATAACCACCCGCCCCTCTGTTCCACCCTCTCTTTAATCCTCCCACCATTCTACACAATACCACCTCCCCGGGCAGAGTGTTCCACTTATCTACCACCCTTTCTGTGAAAAAGTGTCTCCTGATTTCCCTCCTGAATCTCCCCCCCTCCAGTCTTAGCCAATGCCCTCTCATGTCCCTGCCCTTCTGATCTGAAGAATCCCTTCTGTATTAATCCTTTTAATACCCTTTTGGTACTTGAAGGTTTCAATCATAACCACCCCATCCCTCCTCTCTTCCAGGGAATACATTTGCAGCTCTCCCTGCCACTCCTCGTAGGATTTTACCTCAAGTTCCTGTATCATCTTCATTGCCCTACGCTGCACCCCCTCCAGCGATCTGATGTTGTTCTTCAGGAACGGATGCCAGTACTACAGGCAGTATTCCAGGTGTGGCCTGACCAGCGACCTGTACAGCAGTAGGATCACTCCTCTGTGCGTGGAGGAGATTCCCCTCACTATGCACCCCAGCATCTTGTTTGCCTTTGCTGCCACCTTCCTGCACTGAACTAATTGGTTCATACGCCCCGTTATTAGTACCCCTAGATCCTTTTCCTCCACTGTGATTTCCAGTTGTACCCCTCCCAACTGATATTTTCTCCCCTGGTTTCTTGCTCCGAAGTGCAGTACCTTGCACTTCTTGGCGTTAAACCCCAACTGCCATGTCTCCGACCATTCTTGTTCAGGTCTTCCTGCAGCCCCCCTCTACCCCCTCTATGTCATCTACCACTGCACCGATCTTAGTATTGTCTGTGAACAGACTGATCTCCTACTCCAGATCCCGTTTGAGATATCGGCTATGAATATCCTGAACAGCACCGGTCCCAGTACTGAATCCTGGGGAACCCCACTCGTAACATCCCTTAGTAATAAGAGCCCCCCCCCCACCACCACCACTACCCTTTGCTGCTTACCCGTCAGCCAGTTGGTGATCCAGTTGACCATTTTTGTTCCCACCCCAATGTATTCCAGTTTTCCCCTCAGCCTTCCATGTGACATTGAGTCAAAGGCCTTGCTGAAGTCCAAATGTAGAACGTCCACTATCCAGTTCCCTGGTAACCCAGTCATAGTATTCAACTAGGTTTGTCTGGCAGGATCTGCCTGATACAGAACCATGCTGATGGCTGTCTTGGAGCTCCATTGTCTTCCAGAAAGGTCACCAGTCTCTCTCTTCGGATTAACTCCATGAGTTTCCCCGGGATCGGAGTGAGACTCACTGGTCTGTAGTTGCCTGGGTCATCCTTCGGGCCACTTTTATCAATGGGCACCACATGGGCCATTCTCCAGTCCTGTCACACGCATCCTGTGTCCAGTGATGTACTGAACAGGTCTGCCAGTGGTCCTGTCAGGATGTCTGCTAGGTCCCTAAGTATCCTAGAGTGAATACCATCCGGGTCTGATGCCTTGTCCACTCTAGTGCCCTTAGTCCCTCCAGCACCTTGTCCTCTGTAATTCTGATATCAGTCGCCCCCGCCAACTCCACCTTCCAATGGAGTATCTGCCCCCCCTTTCATTCGTGAACACAGATCAGAAGTACTTATTTAGTACCTCTGCCTGGTCCTCCCCCTTCTCCACCCACCACCCATCTTTCTTAATCCTCACAATCTGGTCTTTGTTTCTTCTTCTCTTGCCAATGTATCTGAAGAAGTCCTTTACCCCATCCTTTATTTCCTGTGCCAGTCTCAGCTCTCTGGAAGCCTTGGCTGCTGTGACTAGCCTGGTAACCTCCCTGGACTACTTTGTGTGCTCAGCTTTGTCCCCTTGACCTCCTGATTTCTTAAGCCTCAGAATGCTCTTCTCTTGGCCCTTACCCCTTCCATTACCTTTAGAGTCAGCCAGCTCGGCTTGTTTGCTCTCCCCTTCTTATTCCGTGTCCTGGTGCAGGTCTCAGTAGCCTCTGCCAGCCCTTTCTTAATGATATTCCATTTTTGGCTGGCACTCTTGCATGTCTGAATTCCCACCAGATGCTCAACCAAGATTTCCCCCATCCTTTTAAAGTCTGCTCCCTTAAAATCGATCACCGTGGTACCTGTTCCTCCCTTTCAACAACGCATATATTTGCTGCCTTCAAAAATACAGAAATCTATGTCAGCCAGCAACCCCTGGATTACCACACCCCTCCTAAGCCTCATGGCTTCCCGTAACCACCTTTGGCACGTATCGCAGGCCACAAAATAAAAAACAAGACACTGGCAACCCTACAAGGAGGCTAGGAATGCCTGCCTCCATGCAAGTCCGCCTTGCCAAAATCTCCTATTTCCAAGACCAATTCTACAACTCCTGGGGAAATGGCAAAAAGTTCTGGGAAAAGATAAAAGCCTCCCTGATAAGCCTAATAAATCCCCCTCAGTGCGTGCTCAGTTTTAAGGGTGCTACCACTCAAGATCCTAAAGAAATAGCAGATATTTTCAATACTACATTTACTGAACTGAGCGCAGTACTCCTCCTGATTCATTAATGATCCTCCCTATCAGAACAATGCCAGTCAATTGAATTCTCCCCTATGCCACCATTCTGCTTCAAGACAATAACTACCGTGACAGCTAAAAATACTTACTGCATGTCCTTAGCAAATCTACATTTAGTAATGACACCCAAGATCTTAAATTCCTCCGTCTTGCCCTTGACTCAGTCCTGTCACCACTGCAGATACTCAACCTATCCGTCTGTCTTGGCCAGTTCCTTGGTTTTGGAAAGCAGCAGTTGTGACACCTATTCACAAGAGTGGTGATAGGGCCGCACACTCTTAACTATCATCCAATCTCCATTCTGCCACCCCTTTTGAAAGCACAAGAATGGATTGTAGCAGAGCAGCTGACAGACTACCTTGCCACCTATCATAACCAGTGCCCCCAACAACACGGATTTAGAAAAGGGCACATCACCACCACTGCTCTCCTCGAATATACTGATTTCATCCATAAGTCATTGGATTGTGGACACCTTGTGGGGTCAGTTTACAATGACCTCACTAAGGCGTTCGATACTGTTAGCCATGCTCTATTACTCAGGTCCCTAACCACCCTTCAACTGTCACGTGATGCCGCTACATGGTTTAAAAGTTACCTTGCAAACAGAACCCAAAGAGTGAGAATACAAGACACACTCTCAATCAGCCACCCGGAACGCTCTTGAGTCCCCCAGGGCTCAATCCTGGGCCCTCTTATTTAGCCTCTACCTGGATACCCTCCCCAGGTCTGTCCTACAAGCATACTCCTTTATGCAGATGATGCTGTGCTCTTCACCAGCCAGCCTGATCCTCTGCCTCTCATCAACAGTCTGCAAGAAAGTTTCACTGCAGTTGAGTCTTGTTTCTCCAAACATAAACTTATCATGAACTACAAAAAAACTAAAGTGATGCTATTTGCCAGCCCTCACAATAAGCATAAAAATGCCCAGCTACAGATCGCTAACAATCTCAACCCATGACAGTAACCTGTCATACAATGAGCATGTAAATATCTCCAGCGCAGTAAACATCAGGCTGTGTCTTCTGTATAAACTCAGGCACAGCATGTCCCAAGAAGTGCTCCGCCTAGCCATTACTAGTTCCATCCTCTCAATTATTGACTTTAGGTTAATAATTTATGGCTGTGCCACCAACACCATACTTAAGAGAGTGGACCCTCCTTCAGACCTAGGGTTTGTTTCCAGTTACTTCCTGGTACCAAAACGGATGGGGGGGTTGACTGGCACCCCATTCTAGATTTGCACGACCTGGACAAGTTCCTCAGGTCCTGCACTTCCCCAGATGGTAACTCTGACTCGGATCATACCATCCCTGGAGCAAGATGTGGTTCTGCTCCCTTGATCTCCAGGATGGGTTCTTTCACGCCCAGTCCATCCTTCCCACCGATGGTTCTTTCGCTTTCGGCTGGGGAACCCTCTATGAGTTCCTAGCCATGCCTTTGGCCTATCTTCAGCCTCCAGTGCGGCTTTCCTGAGGCGCTGGGGGGTCCAGTGTGCCTTACCTGGATGACTGGCTGATAGCAGGTCCCTCCAGGTGGGAGGTGGAGCGGTCCAGGGATATGGCCCTCCAGGCTTGCTTCGACCTTGGCCTTGATCAACAGGGCCAAGTTGGAACTCGTGCCCTTGCAGGTGATTCAGTTCACTGGGGGAGAGCTCGACTCCTGCTGAACCAGAGCTCATCTCCTGGCAGACAGGGCGGAGGTTCTCTCCTCCTTCGCCCAGTCATTTCTGATTGGGCAATTGCGCCCTGCCCGGGACTTCCTGCATCTTTGGGCTACATGGCAGCCTGCACCAACGTGGTCCGATGGGCCTGCTGGCATATGCATTCCCTTCAGTGGGAACTGGCCAGCCAGTGGTCAGGTCATCTCGACCAGCTGGTCTCTCTGACCCAGAGGATGTGGGATGGCCTCCAGTGGTGGCTTGTCCCAGCTCCTCTGCAGGAAGGGATCCCATTTGTCAGCCCCAAGCCGATGATCATCCTGATGACTGATGCCTCTCTGATGGGTTGAGGTGCCCGTTTGGTGGAACACAGAGCCCACGGGCTCTGGTTCCCTCAGGAGTCCCATATCACATCAACCTGCTGGAGCTCTGAGTGGTTCGGCTAGCTCTGACCATGTTTGCTCCGTACACTCGGGGTCAATTGGTTCAGATCCAGACGGACAATATCATGACCGTGTACTGTCTCAACAAACAGGGCAGGACACATTCTTTGCCTCTGTGCAAGGAAACTCTCCACATGTGGTCCCTCATGCTCAGCCTGGAGGCAGATTTCCTAGCCATTCACGTGACAGGAGCCTCGAATCAGCTGGTCGATGCCCTCAGCTGGCTGGGCGAGGCATCTCACGAGTGATCTGTCCACCAGGAGTTAGTGCAAGATCTGTTCTCCCACTGGGGCTCCTCGCAGGTGGACCTGTTCTCCTCCAGGGAGAACGCGAAGCTGAGGCTGTGCCGTGCCCAACCCCTTCAGCAGGGCTCGCTGCAGGGGGATGCCTTCTTGAGGCCATGGACCCCAGGCCTCTTCTACGCCTTCCCTCCACTTCCCTTGATTCACAGTGTGCTCATCACGGTCAGGAGGGACAAGGCGCAGGTGATCCTGGTAGCCCACTGGCCACGCCAGTTCTGGTATCCAGATCTCCTCAGCCTCAGCTCCAGGCTCCCGAGGCGACTTCCAGCATGCCCAGGTCAGATCTCCATCAATCAGGGGAAGGTTCTCCATCTGGACCTTCAATGCCTGCACCTGACGGCCTGGTTCCTGAGCAGCTAGAGTTCCAGACCTTGGATCTCTCCGACAGGGTCCTCAACGTCGTTGAATACTTCCCATAAGGAATTGACCAGAAAATGCTACACCTTCAAATGGAAGAGATTTTCCATTTGGTGTCAGGGCTGAGGGTTGGACCTATTGTCCTGTCTGGTGGATAGCATTTTGGACTCTCTCTGGTCCCTCTCCCAACAGGGACTTTGGTCTACGACCCTGAAGGTGCACCTGGTAGCCATCTCTGCTTACTGGTGCGGGCTGGTCAGCAGTCAGTGGCGCAGCAGAAAGTGGTCTGGCGCTTCTTCAAAGGCCTAGATCACATATCTCCTCTGGTGCATGAACCTCCACCTCCATTGGATTTACTGCTGGTTTTGGCAAAGCTCATGGGCAAGCTATTTGAACTGATGCACAAGTGTGACAGCTCACATTTGTCATGTAAGACCGTCTTCTTGGTGGCTATCACATCATCCTAAAGAACTGGGGAGTTGCAGGTGCTCTCTATTGAGTCCCCTTACCTGGTCTTCCACAGGGTCAAGGTTGTCCTATGCCCCCACATGAAATTCCTTCCGAAGGTGGTGTCGGAGTTTCACCTTAACCAGGTGATTACTCTGCCGGTGTTTTACCCCAGTTACACCTTGGAGGCCGAGTACAGGGTCCATACTTTGAACCTGAGATGAACGCTGGGCTACTACAAAGAGCGTACGGTGGAAGTTTGGGGAGAGGTTTGCCAACTGTTTGTCACCTACGCTAACCTGCATCTGGCAGACCTGCAGCCAAGCGAATGATTGACAGATGAATCACTTCCTACATCAGTCTCTGCTGTAGGTTGACCGGTAGGGAGCCTCCCATAGGGCTTAAGGCTCATTCCTCTGCCTCGGTGGCTGCTTCTAGGGACGTCCCTATGCAGGAAATCTGCAGGGCTGCATCCTGGAAGTTAGCACACACCTTCATTTCCCATTACCACATCGACCTTGAGTCACGCCGGGATGCTGGTTTTGGTACCTCAGTTCTCCAATCCCTGTTCACTAAATAGGGGGTGTGCGTCTTGCCTTCCTCCTCCTGGAGAACTGCTAGGAGTCTGCCAGTAAGTGTGGCTAGAACAACATATCCACGATCCTAGAAAAACAGGTTACTCTTCTGTAATAGTAGTTCTTGGAGTGATGTATGTTGTTCATCCACACTGACCTACCTGACCTCCCCAGCTTCGACGCACAAACCTGGCTTCCATTGGGCCAAGATCTGGTGTCATGGGGCGGAGCCGAGGGTTATACCACCTCTGTAGGTGGGAGGAGCCAACTAGAAGATGTTCTGGCAATCTTAAAGGGGAAGGCAGATCTGCCAACAAGTGTGGATGAACAACATATACCACTCCTAGAACTACTGTTACAGGTGAGTAACTTGTTTTTACTTTCTCATGCCTTTCTTTTTTTTTTTTTGCACAATATTTTTATTAAATTTGCAAGCCAAAACGTGCAAACATGGTAACCACTTGGGGAATAACAAACAGAGAGGCACATAGGTTCACTTACAAAGGAATATTTCAGACACCCCCTCCTCAGGTACAGCACTTGGGGAAGTATCAAGAAAAGATTCAAAGTTCTCTCAGCAAAAAGCTCCCGGGGTAGTCTGCAGAAGAGAGGCCTCAAAGTCCACATCACCATTGAGACCCGAAGGTCAGAAGACTCCCTTGTCATAACTATAGGATAGTAAGCAATAATATAACATATATTCCCCAGCTCCCAGAAAACCCATAACAATTGATACCTGTGATAAGAAATAATAAGAATAATGTAAGCTACAAGGCAAAATTCTGCTATCGCATGTTATGCAGTAAATTATACAATAGGCAACGTACTAAGTTTGTAGATACAACAGCCATATCCCAAAGACTAAAACTGTCCCCATCCGGAACGATGATGTCCAGACAGTCCAAACAACATTAAACAGCATTTAAGTCCACAGAATCATGGCTACCTGTAAGAGGGCCCGTAAATAGAACAACAGGTACAAGTTGGGAGCCCCAGGTTGGCAACTGGCTGTCGTGAGTAATGGAAACTGCGAGAGTGCTATTAGGCATAGGGTCTCAGTAGCTGCAGGCAGCATCAAACAGTCTTAAGAGAAAAGCACCCACCTCGCACGTTCAACAAACCAAAGAGTAATATAGATAAACAGAGAGCCACCTCAAGAAGGCCTTCCCACCTGTCGTTAACCTCCACTTTTACATCAGAATATGGTGAGAGCCATGAATATACACTAGTCCTCATCGGAGACCCCTTTGCCCTTTGGTTCAAGTCCTCCTCATTTTGTCTCACCAATCTTTCGGCCTCCTTCAGGTCATTAAACAAGTATTGCCACCAGTTCCAGGAATGGCAAAGTTTAGCCAGCAGCGGTAATTGGTGTTGAATTTTTAAAAGTTTAAGTGGGCTGCGAAGCTTGTCGAATGCTTTCCGACGTTGTCGGGTGCTGTGGGGAAGATCAGGAAAGAGCTGAATCCCGTTGTTGCCATACTTTAGCTCCCAGTGTCATCTAGCCAACTGGAGGGCTCTGTCTCCAACCCCTGTACAAACCACCATCAAGGTTTATGGTAAGATAGAGGGAGCCACGGCATGCTGAGGGGTAAGATGGTAAGATTTCTCTATGGAGAGTGGGGGGATCCGATTCTGATAGTCCCATTAGGGTAGGTAGGAAAGTTTGTGCAAATTCCAGGCGGTCCTCCCCTTCTGCTCCCTCTGATAAGCCCACAACCCTCAGGTGTCGTTCCCAGGCCTTGTTCTCGACGCTCTCCAGTCTGGCACAGAGAGGAATTCTCCTTAATAAGTTTGGTGACCGCTTCCACAGTTTTGTTACAGGTGACTTAGTTACTTTCTGTGATGCCTGTTCACACACATCCATCTGTGTTTTTGAAGCCGAGACACAGGGCGTTAGAGTATCGAACTTTGTGTCCAAATCCTGAACTGACTTCGCCAATTGCTGCAGTGTTGTCTGGATGGTAGTAAGGGTCACTTATCCCGGTATCGGTTCAGCTGATGTTGCAGCTTTCTCGGCCTGAACAGGCCTACCATCACGTTGCTGACTCCTGGGTGTAAAAAAGTCTGTTGCAGGCGCATTGGACCCCCGAGACTTGCCCATTTTATAGCAGAGATCTTCACCTTCATACCAGATTCGATTTAGGCAGGTTAAACCCCTAAATAAAGGTGAAATTAGTATTTAACCCTTGCTGTGTTGCAGACTGATCAGTTCAGAATTCCTATACATTCTAATTCTTTAATTAGCAAAGGTTCTGAGAGCTTGAGAATGTGTTGCTTCTTTCTCAGCTGCTCAGCAGCGCCTCGCCCATGCCTTTTTAAAGGGAACTGTCATCTACAGGCTTTCGTAAAGTCTGAAAGCTCATAAAAAGCTAATTTAAATGAGCCATTGTGTTTATCTGTGAGTCTTTGCGGTCCAGAGTTATTCATGTGTAAATTAGTCTGTAATTAAGGGCTGGTGGCAGCCATATATTTTGGGCTCCTGACAGGAAATGATGTCACCAAGGGACTTGGTCCTCCTTTGACTATATTTAATCCAACAGATTGAATAGATTGTTTTATTAAGTGTGTTTTAGGGTGTTATTACAACACTTTCTACATTTCTAATAATTGTTTTATATGTGCATTGAAACTAGTGAGTTATCACCTTTACATTTCAAACTGTTATTAAAAAATAATCCATCTTCAGGGTTGCTTTAGCCTCTAGGCTATACTGCCAGTTGATCATCAAAAACTATACATCTCAAGGCTGGCTCTGTGTTACCAACAGGTATTGGGGCCCTGTATCAGGATTTCTAAACTCTGGCTGTGTTCATGTTATTACAGATTTTTGGGACTGCCACAGCACCAACTTCTGTCTTTTTCCGTTTTGTCTCTTGCAACCTTTTCTCTTACAATTTCAGGTGTGAACTCAGGTCTACAAGATGCAAACGTGGCTACGTACCTACTTGCCTGGCATTGTGGGGTCAGCCTTGAAATGTGTAGCATTTGGTTATCAGCTGGCAGTACAGCTGTGAACAAGCTTTGTTCATCCAGCAGAATGGGTTTTGAGCACGTGTTAATATTCTGAAAATATTATTCCTTTCTATCAGATTTGAAAAGAAAAAATAGGACACAATTACTTGTTTATTAGTTGCAAAAACACATTGATGGACAACATTGTTAAAACATGCATAACCTGAAAAGCATTATTAAAATATAGAGTAATATATGGATGGATTTGTGTAACCAGAATTTTACATGCACCAGAGGTGTAGAATGCAACATAAACCTCAAGAAGTTTATAAAAGGATCAGACATTGAGTGTGTGTGTGTAAATTCTGTTATTACACACACGCACACACCTACCCACCCATATATTATTTTATTTAATTAATGGAGATATTTTTCCTTTTAGCACAGTTCAGTTAGTGTGGCACTTCTGTCAGAGATACACACACACACACACACTGCCTGTCTCCCTTTTGTTTTTTTTCCTTTTCTTTGCTTTTTACATTACAGAGTTAATGACTTTCTGGAAGGTCATGGTCCATCAGCATAGCTGCATAGTGTAAGACGCACTCGAAGGGTATGAGCGGCAGGGTCAACCAGATTGATTTTTTTTTTCATTTTCAAGGCAGGATCAACTAGATAGATATTTAAAAATATTTAAAATCTTACTTGTCTTTACAGTGTATGGCAAAACTTGAGTGCTGGTACTGGTGCTCAGTAATGGAGCCACCATGTTGGGCAAGATGTTCAGCCCACCCACAGTGAAACTACATGCCAGTTAGCTTCCGTGGTGACGCTTGATTGACTGATGTTGATTACAACCTCCTGCATTTCGCGCTCTGAGGTGATTATCATTAATAAAATGTATGTCCCTCTTTGTTTGCCTGGCTCCCAAAACAAGACCTACCCTCCCATAAGTTTCCTTGCTTAAACATTAATGTCCTGAGTCAAAGTAATAAAAACAGGCAGAAAACTTCTTCAGAATAAATAAACACCTTTTTGGTAACAACTATTAGTTTTTGCTAATGTTGGTTGAAATAGAAATAACCCTCGCTATTGGCGACTGCTCACTCTGCGGTGTTACGGCTAGTGCCTCTCGAAAATGTGAGAGGAAAGAAAGGTATTCAAGCCTAGCTAGCAACATCAGGACACGATCAGGGCTCCCTTTTCAGTGCAAAAGACTCCTTTAAATGAGCTCCTCGGTCTGTGTCCTGCGGTTTTCCTCTCGGTTGTTTCTGCATCTAGAAGTAAGCTTACGAGGCTGTTATCTAGCAGTCCATTCCTTTATTGTAACTGCTGGCGTGTCACAATGCGGCAACACATTTCCAAACACTGTTCCCCGGTTAAGAATGTAGTGGGGTGCGGCTTAAACCTCAAATGGTTACTTGTTATTTATTTGTATACAGTCGTGGCCAAAAATATTGGCGCCCTTGTCCTTTTTCAAATAACTCACAGTTCCTCTAAACATAAGTTGAAATTAACAACAGTACAGTATTTGGTCTCCACAATTCTTTATTTCTCTGTTAATATTATAGAACCTTTGTTTTTGATTCAGAATTTAATATATCCTTTTAAATCAGAAAATGAAAAGAAATGGCATTGACAAAATTATTGACACCCTAGACGTAATATTTGGTAGCACAGCCTTTGGTCAAAATAACTGCAATCAACCGCTTCCTATAGCCATGGATGAGCTTCCTGCACCTCTCTACTGGCAGTTTGGCCCACTGTTCTTGTGCAAACTGCTCCAGTTCTGCCAGACTTGAAGGGTGCCTTCTCCCAACTGCTGTTTTCAGATCTCTCCACAGGTTTTCAATGAGATTTAGATCTGGAGTCATTGCTGGCCACTTCAGAACAGTCCAGCGTCTTATCTTGAACTATTCCTGGGTGCTTTTGAAGTGTGTTTGGGTCATTGTCCTGCTGGAAGACCCATGACCTTCAACGGAGACCCAGCTTTTGACACTGGGTTAACATTGCGCCCAAAATGGCCTGGTAATCTCCAGATTTCATGATGCCATGCACACATTCAAGGCACCCAGTGCCAGAGGGCACAGCAACCCAAAACATCACTGAACCTCCTCCATGTTTGACTGTAGGGAAGGTGTTCTTTTCTTTAAAGGCTTCATTTTGTTTTCTGTAAACATAGAGATGATGTGCTTTATCAAAAGCTCTAATTTGGTCTCATCTGTCCACAGGACATTCTGCATGAAAGGAGTTTGGCTTGTTCAGGTGTGTTTTGGCAAACCCCAGTCGACTTTCTTATGTCTCTCTCTCAGCAGTGGGGTCCTCCTGGGCCTCTAACATCTAACCCTTTTCATTGAGTTGGTGATGGATGGTGCCAGTTGAAACTATCGTACCTTGTGTCTGAAGGTCAGCTTAAATCTGTTTGGCAGTTGATGAGTGCTTTCTCCACCATTGAACAATCCTGCGCTGCAATCTTGATCAAGTTTTCTCTTGCTGACGCATCCGGAGGGTTGGCTACAGTGCCATGGGCCTTAAACATCCTGATAACATTACGTACCGTGGAATCAGGAACATCAAGGTCTCTGGAGATTGATTTGTAGCCTTGAGATTGTCCATGCTTGGCTACAATCTTCTGTCTGACCTCCTCAGACAATTCTCTGGCTGTGTTTCTTTTCTCCATGCTCATTGCGGTACACATAGTGACACAAAACTGAGTCCTTTTCTCTATTCAGACTGGTTGAATGAGAGATTTTTATATTGCAGGCACCTGCAACTCACCATAGGTGAGTTCAGTTCCAAAGTGAAGGAGAATCACCGGCTTGCAATCTGATTATTTTTAACTACTTCTAAAAGGTGCCAATAATTTTGTCCAGGCCATTTAAGGATTTCTGTGTGGAATAAGCAAAGACTTAGTAAATTTTTCTGCTTTTTTGTGTTTTATTCCACTGCAAACCAAAGAAATACATATGTGGATACCAAAATATTTTTTAATTTCAACAATTTTCTGGAAGGAATGGTGCATTGTTAGAAAAAACTGCAAGGGCACCAATATTTTTGGCCACGACTGTAAGTTCTGGCAGCCCACAACTAACAGTGAGGCATAAAATAAAAGGGGCACTTTTAAATAAAGCACTCGATGTTGTGCTAAGATAACTAGACCCCCATCAATAAATGCAGAAGTCTAATAAAAAGGAATGATTATTCTTGCCTACAGTATTTTTTTTTTTGTTTTATTTGACTACTTACTTGAATTGCATGTACTAATGAGTCTCAGCTCCTTCCTCTCCACACCAAGCATACCATTCTAAGAGCCGCCAGCCTCATTCTGAACATATTTATGGTATGTCTTGATGTGGGAGGAGCTAGGATGTGCTAGATGAATAAATAAAATATAAAATTAAAATGCAGAATAATAATTATGTTATTTTAGGGTTTTGAATATGTATAATCTGTGAGGAATAAAAAAGTATTATTAAAAGAAAAGTTATTGCTCATCCGAGTTCAGGGAAGGGGCTACAGATCAGGTGACCCATTCTCTAGATAAAAAGAGCACAGCTATTGACTAAAGAGTCAGTCTTGAGTTGGTCTGTGACCAGATCAACATCTCTCTATTCCATTCTAGAGCTGTATTTGGGTACTTATTTTGACCTTTGGAATTTTGTTTTGTCGCCTTAAGTCCGCTTATGCTTTAATTTATTTGCTGTTATATAAATAAATATTTGGACAAGTGAGGTTCAACTTCTTCACCTGGAATTGGTGTCCATGTCTTCAATCCCAGCACCTTCACAGTTCTGAGGGTGAATCGAGCAGCGGTGGTCAGAGGGACGGCTGGGGCGCACCGCCCGTGTTCTGTAGCGCCGCTCAGGCATGAGTCCCTGAAGGCTGGACCCGCTTCCTGCGGTGCTGATTTTGGCTGTGGTTCTGAGGATGAGTCGAGAGATCCTGGACCACCTCCCCAGCTTTTTCAGATCTTCATGTAGGTATGCTGTGGACCGCCGCCCCCTATATACCACGTGGCACATCGGGGGCAGGGCCAGCATCGGGGAGGGCAGTCCCCGCTAGCTACTGCTGGAAAAAGTTTGCCATGGGGTCCTGCTGCCGGCCGGTGTCAGTCCCATATGCGTCACCTGCTGCAAGAGCTTCTCTCGAAGATCTACTGTTACGGTGAGTTCTTACGTAACTGTACTTTCAGTGCCAAAAAGTTAAAAGGCATGACCTGGAGAAGGGAACCCAGAGGGCTGTGTATAATAGGATGTGGGGAGAGGGGTGGGAGGGCGCTGGTACTTGTAGTCACTGAGCAAGAGAGGGACTTGGGTAATCATCCCTGATTTCAGGGTGGCAAGGCAGTGCCAAAAGGCAGTAAGTAAGGCTAACCAAATGCCCAGTTACATAGGGGGGTGGTTTTGCCACTGTATCATTTGCTAGTGAGACCGCAGTTAGAATACTGAGTCTGGTGCTGGAGGCTATATCTCTGTAAGAACACTGACAGAAAGGAGGCAGTTCTGAGGTGTGCTACCAAAATAGTTAGGGGATTGCACAAGAAAGCATATGAGGAGAGGATACAGGAGCTATCATCTACTCCCTGGAGGAGAGAAGAGCAGAGGAAACATGGTCAAGACCTGTAAGTACCTTATAGGGGTGAACAAGATGCAAGAGGAAGACTCTTTCAGTGGAGGAGCACCACAACACAGGGGCATGCACTGAAGCTGGGGAGAGGTTAAGAGAAATGTGAGAAAAACCTTTTTGCAGAAAGGGTGATGGACGCCTGGAACAGCTTACCAGAGAATGTGGTGGGAGAAGACAGTGGGGAGCTTAAGAGGGACTCTGGCCAAAATGTTTGACATCAGTAAATTCAGAATTTGGATCAGCATCCCCTCCAACAGCCTCATGCCAAAAATCAGATCTGCATGTTAGTTACAAGTCATGTAACTGCCTGTTCTAAAAAGGCAGTTTCAGAGAAGAGCTACTGTTGATGTCATAACCTGAACTTACAATCTAGTCCTCCCTGCAAAGCTACCTTGTATGACTTATTTTTCCTGTGTTACTTAAAACTGCCATTGTAGTAAACTTCTGGAAAAGGAAAACTGACACTAGGTGGGTCAGCATGCATTTTCATAATATGTAGATGCAAGTTACACTACTTCAGAATGTGATGGGGGTTGGAATGCAGTGACAAAATGGCATTAAAATGACAAAGTTGCGTGCAATTTTAGAATACTGCAGGTATGAGATTTCAAAATGTCAGCAGTTGCAATTGTGGGATGCAACAATGACACAATATCAGAAAGTAGTTGGAACACATCATTTTTGAGAATGTGGCAGTGGCCTAATTTGGAATATGGTAGTGACTTCAATTTCGGAATATGGCGGTGATGCAAAATTTCAGAATGTGACAGTGACCCATGATTTGGAATGCAGTGGTGAAGCACAGTTTTGGAATGCAGTGGTGCCACACAATTTTGGAATGTGGTGGTGGCGCACAGCAAGAGCGAACCTTAGTGAGAAAGTACTGAGAGTAGCTTATACCAAGCGGCATTGGCGGAAAGCCAAGTTTCAGTGAAATAGAAAATCACACATACCCCATAATGCAAAGCATCATGAGCTGTATATGCACATCGTAACAAAATTTTAGGCTGGTTCAGCTTAAGCAGGAATGCATGGTGTGGGCCTCTCACACAATCTGCAAAGGGTACAAAGAGAAGACACAGACACGTGTTTCATCCTACCAGGATTCATCAATGTGTCTTGTCTGTATGACACCACAGGGAATGAATCAGCTACCCTAAGGTGGTCTGTCGGGTTTGGGTTGTGGTGAGCCCCCCTCCAAAAAAAAAAAAACAAGAAGACAAAGAACCTTCGTATGAAAGCACTGAGGCAAGGGTTACTCCAAAGGGCATTGATCGGAAAGCTAAGTTTCAAAGAAATACAAAATTACACATACCTCCATAATGCAAAGCATTATGGGCTGTATATGCAAATCACCACAACCTTTTAGGCTGGTTCAGCTTTAAGCAGGAAAACATGGTGTACCGAAGGATCTCTCGCATCAATCTGCAAAGGGTACAAACAGAAGACACAGACACGTGTTTCATCCTACCAGGACTCAGTGTGCCTTGTTTGTATGACAGGGAATCAACCAGGTTGGCGCACAGTTTCAGAATCGACAGTGATGCAGAATTTCAAAATGCGGTGGCAACTCACAATTTTGGAATATGTTGTTGATGCACAACTTCAGAATGTGGCGGTGATGTACAATTTCAGCATGTGGTGCTGATGCATAGTTTCAGAATGTGGCTGTGACGCTCCATTTCGGAATGTGGCTGTGATGCTCAATTTCTGAATGTGGTGGTGATGCATAATTTCACAATGTGGCAGTTGTGCACAATTTGGCAACATGGTAGTGACAATTTTGGCATGCAGCATTGAAACAAAACTTAGCCGGGATGTGCATTTTTGGAATTTGGTGGGGATCGCTATTCATGGATGTGCATTTGGGAATGGGAAGGATGTGCAGTGAAGGGATGTGCAGTTTCAGAATGTCTGAGGATGCATAATTTTGGGAATGGGGAAGGATGTGCAGTTTCAGAATGTGGTAGGGATGCATAATTTTAGAATGTGGCTGGGATGTGATGCACAGTTTTGAAATGTTGTTGGTGCATACAATTCTGGAATGTGGTAGGGAGAAGAAATTTCATAATAATAATATGTGTCCGGTCACATTCTGACAGTGTGCATCCCCACTACATTCTGAAATTTCCAGGATCCACCATATCCCTTGATGTGTGTCCCTTTTGCATTCTGAGACTGATTGTCCCACCACATTTTGAGATGGCACATCCCTGCCACATTCCAAGATTGCACGTCTCCCCACCCCCTCCCTGACATTTTAAAATTGTACACCTCCTTGATATTCTGTGCCTTGGTTCAGTGCTGCATACGAAATCACCTCCTGGCATGTTCTAACACAGTGCCATGCATGTGAACATTCTGGAAATGCAGGCACTGAAACCAACCCTATGTCAATTGATTTAGTGGTTTTTTTTTTTAATCATGTCACTTTTTAGCCGCATGCCCCATTCAGCCAGACTGCCCCTCCCCCAGCTCCGACATCCGAATTACCAGGGCTTACCTTATGCCCGGCCCAGGAGCGGTGCCTGCAGAGGGTCAGGTGTCATCCTGCCTGCCAGTGTTTTCTCCCGTTACCTGGGGCCCTAGGAGTAGAGGCAGCATGCGGCGTGGAGTCGCATGCACTCTACAGCCCTGGCAGCAGCCCATTCTGCCCACCTATTGGCTAGCACCATTGCACCCTCTGGCTTGCGCTGCAGCTTGGCCTCCACCAGGAAGCAGACCATGGCGAAGGATGCAGCCCCACCACCCTGGAAAGGAGAGCCTGCCTTCGGCCGCTCCTACAAGCTCCACCCACCCCCGCTGGCCTCCTGCTGCCCGTGCTTGTACCCAAACACTGGTCACTGGCGTGGTGAGCAAGTAAGGCGTCCAGCACCTCAGCCCCTCCGTGCCACCGGGCCGGCCAATTTATTTAGTTTTTTAAAATATACTGTAGCTAATTTCTCTTTTTTTTTTTGTTTAATCTCTTTATTAAAACTTTTTCTATATGTACATTGGTTATATTCAGATACTAATAGTTGCCATACACATTTGGGTACACGTATCTTGACACAAAAACATAATCGCATTTGTAACCAAGATCATCTTGTCATTATAATTAAGCTAGGTTTACAGTCCTACAATGGGGGGAAATCTAAAGATAATAAACTGTAAATACAGTAAAAACAATAATCAAAACTTATATGCACACTAAGTATTTCATTACTCTTCAAACTTCATCTTATAATAAGAGCCAGGATTATCCACGCTTCCCAGTGCTAACCTTTACTAACTGGGGCTCAAGATCTTACCTCGAGGGGGCTCTTGCAGCAGGCAACACCATTAGGATTGAAGATGACAGGTGCCAGGACCCCACGGAAAACCTCTAGCTAGCAGTCATTAGCAGCGGACTGCCCCTGACATCGGCCCACCCCCGTCCGCCTGTGGTATAAAAGGGCAGTCCCTCAGCCCAACCTCATTTATTTTCCTGCCGTCATCCCGTGCAAGTCGGACCTTGACGGACACCTTCTGTACTACGTCCTCCATCATTTTTTCACATTTACCCACGTTTTCTTACCTTCTCAATCATATTTTTGCAGCATTTTCTTGCATGTCTTCTCTATTCTCTTCTTCGTAGTTGTGGCGAACAAAGTGTGCTTGTAGCAAGCAGCTTCCTCATAAGGATGGCCACTCTTGCCTGTTCTGCCTAGGACTGGACCACGACACTGAGGCCTGCCAGCACTGCCATGATTTCAACCAGCTCACCTGGTTACGCCACCAGAAGACCTTGGAAGCCTTCCTGCTACAGCAGAGATTAAAAGCAGTGCTGAAGGAGCTCCACAGAAGTACCTCTTCCTACCCGTCCTCTGGGGCTTTGACAACTTCTTTACCACACAGAAGTCGTCCCGTAGAAAGCATAAACACTGGGAAAAGCATATGGACAGGCCCTGGTGAGCTTCCCATTCTAGGTCTTCATGCAAGTCGTTGACCGAGTCTGGTTTCCTCCCTGAAGGTCAGCCCCTTCCACATGGCAGCCATCACTCCTTCTGGGCTTCCAGTGGTGAAACCGCCCTCTTTATTAGTGTTTCAGGCGGTGGTTCTTCAGTGCTCAGGACTTCATCCCCAGTCCCTGGCGCTCAGGCCCTTACACCCTGTTGGTCCTCAGCCAGGGCTCAACTATATTCTCCTCAGGTAGCGGGACTTTGCCTGTTGCCCTCCCGATCCGGGCATCTGCTAAGTCAGCCCCGACTTTAGGGGTCGATGCCACCAAGCAATGCCTAGGGCATGCGCTCACCTCCCCCGCAAGAGTGACACCTATGCCCCGCTCGGGTGCTACCTCCCTGGCTCAGGTCTGTCCTTCAAGACTGGCACCAGGTGCTTCACCAGATTGATATCAGTTGATGGTGGCCACCCCAACGTCATCTTAGGCAATGCCTCAGCTGTCGTCCCCAACCCTCCGCTGTAGCCAGCCGATCCTGTTGTCACTGCTCAGTCGATGCCCAGTCTGCAGACACTCACTAGACTGGTGCCAGATGGCTCAGTGCCTCAGGGATCGAAGCTCTGGTAACCCTACCCTTCCAGAATTGATGCCGGGTTGCAAAGCCCTGAGGAACTAGCCAGGGCCTTCTAATCCTAACCACCCCCCACGGCTCCTCCAAGTCACGCCTCATAATTCGCGCACAGATGTTAGTGCCCTTTTTGCAGCTTGCTAGGCATATTATAAGGACAAGAACTCCCCGAAGAAGCCTCCTACTTGGACTCCTAGGGACCCTCTTCCAAATGCAGACACGGATCGGGTCCCCCAGCAGGCCTCATATACCACCTCCTAGAGAGCCTACTCCACAGCCTGATGGAGCTGGCACCAGCCACCCAAGGACTCAACATCTTAAGCAACGTCACTTGCCCTCTCCATCTCCCAATTCAGGTGAGTCGAGATGTTATTCTTCCTCTTCAGATGAGTCTGAGGGCTCTGACTTTCCGTCAGAACCAGAGGGGGACCAATGATACCCCCAGATCTCCTCCAGATGATCCTACTTTTATGGATGTGATGTGGCACATCCAATCCTTATGGGTTGGGACATGGAGGAATTGGACTCCAAGCGATGTTGACTTGCCATTTTCCTCTGCAAAAAGGAGTTGCTACCCTTGGTCGTTCCAACTCTTATTGATTCTTTCAAGGACATCAGTGGGGCTGCCTGGAAGCACCCATGCTGTCCTCTGGTGGTGTACAAAAAAGGCAGATCACCTATGTAATGCTCCACGGGACCAACCCTTCTATGGCAAACACCCAGAGGCAGACTCTGTAATCATTAATGCTGCCCATGACAGCTCTAAGCGTCCCAGGCACCTTAGCACTCAGCCTCCAAAGACTCCAGACAGATGGACCAATTCAGCAAGAAGTGTATGCCTCAGCCACATGCACTATCCGTTCTCTGAACTTTCTAGCCCACATGGTCCAGTATCAGAACGCACTGTGCGAAAAGGCTTTGGACGTGGCACAAGCTTAGCCTGATTTTCCTGGCAAGACCGAGCTACTGCACATTCTGAAATCGTGGCTTGGATGTGGGTACTCATGTTCTCTGAGCCTCTTATGACTCTGCGGACTCCACAGGCAGAGCTGCGGCTACAGGAGTTTATATTTGTCACTACTCCTGGCTCAGAGTCTCTGGTTTTGCTCAGGATGTATAATCTAAAATCTTGGATGCCTCTTATAGGGGTCCTATCCTTTTCGATGAGGACTTTCAGGACATCATCACTCGCTTACAGGAGTCAGGCAAGGCTTTGCGCTTGGTATACACTATGTACCGCTCGCAGCCTAAATCCTCTCAGAGACTGTCCTTTCTTAGGCACTCCAGGCAGCCATCCAGGGGTCAACAGCCCAGCAGTGCCTTTAAGCGAAAAGCCACTACCCAAGCCACTGGAAGTTCAGCCCCCAGGACTCCCAGATCCTCCCAAGTCTCACTGCCTGTCCTTGACTCTTTCACCTGACTCCTTGCCCGGCCCCGAAACCCTGAGGAGGGTCGTTTCCCTATATTCAGAGAGATGACGCAGAATAACCTCAGACCTATGGGTTCTTCAGCTAGTGGAAAAGGGGCACTCTCTGGAGTTCTTGGAGATGTCCCCAGGCAATCCCCACTTGCCATTCCATTACCTTGAAAACCACATCATCCTCAACCACAAGGAGATTCAGGTGCTCCTGCGAAAACAGGCTGTAGAACCCATCCCACTGGTGCAAAGGGGAAGGGATTGTATTATCATGTCTTCCTGGTTCTAGAGAGAACTGGAGACCTGCGTTACATCCTGGACCTCAGTCACCTGAGCAGTACAAGAAATACAAATGCTTCAGGGTGGTCACTCTTTCAGGCCTTCTCCCCTACTTCATCAAGGGTATTGGCTTTGTTCTTTGGACATGCAGATGCTTATCTTCACATCCTGGTCTTTCAGCCCCACATGAGTCTTTACAAAGTGCTGTAGTAGTGGAGCGCCTTAAGGAGGAAAGGCCATTATGTCTTCCTTTTCCTAGATAAGTGGTTTCTGACAACTCCACCAAGGAACAGCTGCTCAGAACCAAAGAGGCTACCTTCGCCTTGTTCCAGGATCTGGGGATCACCCTTATTCTCCCCAAACCCTTCTCTTGATCAAGGCAGAGGCTTCAGTATATCAGGACAATGTTGGATACCATCCAAGGCAAAGCTTTTCTCCCCCCAGATAGGGCGGAGCGCCTCCAGGCACAGGCTCAACTGGTCTGTCGCGAATTCCCAGCCAGATCATTCCTAAAGCTACTGGGACACATGGCGGCAGCCTTTGCAACAGTTCCTCTGGCTCGCCTGCAAATGAGGGTGGTCCAGTGGAACCTATGGGTTCTATGTGATCAGCACACAGATGATTTGGAACAACCTGTGTTAGTCTCCAACCCAGCGTGATAGACTGTAGTGTGGTGGTTAGACCCCTCAATCTCTCCATTGAGGTTCACTTCTGGACAGTCGCCTCGTCAGATCCTGACCACGGACGCGTCTGGCCAGTGCTGAGGAGCCAGTGGCACCGACACCAATGCCCGATCATAGAAACATAGACGTTGATGGCAGATAAGGACTGCAAGGCCCATCCAGTCGGCCAATTTTTTGTACTTTATGATTGTGCCATAGACCTGTATTTTGTCAGTGGTCTATTTATTCATACATACTCATCTGTATTGCTCCCTTCAGCCTATCCCATAGCTGTTTGAAGCCCTACACTGTATTCATATCCACAACTTCCAGGGTAGACTGTTTCATGCATCCACCACCCTTTCTGTGAAAAGAACTTCTTCAATTACCCCTTAATTAGCCTCTCTCTAGTCTCATGCTGTGTCTGCTTGTCCTATTTTCTTATATTTAAACATGTTAGACTCTTTCACCTTGTTAATGCCCTTAAGATGTTTGAATGTTTCAGTCATATCACTCTCGCCCTCCTTTGCTGTAGAGTGTACATATGAGCTCTGTTACTCTGTCCTTATATGTTTTCTGATGCAGTCCCTGCACCATTTTAGTTGTCCTTCTCTGGACTGCCTCCATTTTGTTAATGTCCTTAAGCAGATGTGACCTCCAGTGCTGCATGCAGTACTCAGATGGGAGCCTAACCAGTGTCTTGTAAAGAGTGATTATTACCTCCCTCTTGCAACTGCGATACACCTACTAATACACCCCAACATCCCTCTAGCCTTACCTACTGCTTTAGTGGTCTGCTTGGATGATTTCAGATCATCTGTGGTGATGATGCCCAAGTCTCATTCTTCCAGCAACTCCCTCCCAACCTATAAGTGGCTTCAGGGTTTCTCTTCTATGTGCATGATCTTGCACTTCTTTGTGTTAAACTCCAGTTGCCACTCTTCTGACCATTTTGCCAGTTTATCCAGATCTCTTCTCATTCTGCCCACCCAATCTGGATCATCTGCTCTGTTGCAGATTTTGGTGTCATCTGCAAACAGACAAAGCCTTACCCTCTAGTCCATCTACAATGACAGTAATGAAGATTGAAGAGGACTGGCCCCAGGACTGATCCCTGAGGTACCCCACTTGTGACTTGCATCTCTTCTGACTGTATGCCGTTTACCACCACTCTGTTTTCTGCCCACCAACCAGTTGGCCACCCAGTTGACCAACTTCTGACCCACCCTGAGCCTACCCATTGGGGCAGAAAATGGAAGAAGGGCTGGGCACAACCATGTAGCTTGATGGCCGTGCCCGGCCTCCAGGAGGGACTGTCTCGTGGAGATGGCGGGGGGTGGTTCAGTGCCAGTCCAGCTCGTGGGGACCGGGAGCCTCCAGAGGGCCGCCACGCCTGTGCCAGACCCCTCATCATGCAGTGAGCCTGCTGCTCTCCCGCTGGCAGGGCAGGGCCGGTGGCTGGATGCACCTGCTGGTAGGTGCCACAGCAAAGCGCAGAAATAAGGAATTAAAAGAAAAATAAATATTTCTAGGGACATGGATATGTTGTTCATCCACACTGTCTGGCAGGTATCCTTTCCGCTTTAAATCTTGCGGAAAGGTCTTCAAGCTGGCTCCTCCCACCCACCGGGTGGTAAAACTCTCGGCTCATGGCCCTTGAATCTTCCTTACGCTTGAAGCTCAGGTTCCCTCCTTAACGCTCTGCATATAAGACTGGTTCCTAATTCTTGGTTTTCCAAATGTAAAGTTTTTGCATTATAGACTTGATCTTCTATCCTCATGACTCACGATGGACAAATCGACTCGGTTTCGGAGATGCCCTTGCGGGCGAAAATATCTCGGACGGATCCACACTCATGTGTCTGTGTGAGCCTTGAGCACGACCCGCAGGCTTGTGACCTGTGCTCTTCCTTCTCCAGCCTCGATCCTCGAAGGCGGTGCTGCCCGTTTCAACTGGGCGCCCTGAAAGCGTTTTCCTCTAGTGTGAAGTCAAAAGAGGCCGGTCGGCGGTTTCCGCGGCGGGCGGGCTCGCGGATCAGCTAGAGCAGATGATCGCCCTCGAAGAGAAGGCGTGCGGGCTGCATCTTCCTCGACCACAACATTTATCCGCTCTCCTGGGTTCCTCTTATACAGCTTCCTTTAAGGAGCTTTGTCTGTCCCTCTCCACTAGAGAGGGACCAATATCTGCTGGACCTTCTTCTCGGTCCCAGAAGAAAGACAAGGGTAGAAGTCCCTCCGTTGGCGCTCTTGGGAGCAGGAAAGGTCCCTCTCCCAGTTGTCGGCCATTGACTTGATCGTCGTTAGAGCCGGCCACTGGTCTCACGGTGTCCCGTCAGGTCAGTTGACCCGAGACTCCGTCGGCGCAGTTGAGATCTTTCTCGACCCGTTGGGCGGGTTGTCGACCGGCACAAAATCCTCTCTCACCAGTTCCCCAGTGGGAGTTGAGGATCCCGTGGGCTTGCCAGTGCCTCCGGTTCCGGGCCCTCGGGTGAACCCTTGAGCGAGGAGGAGCCAGTTCCACCCGTCCCTCCCGCACCGTCCTCGAAAGTCCGAGGGTTCTCGGTCTCAGTCTCGGACTTCTTCAGTCAGCCGATCCGCCCGTCATAAGCGGTCTCGGTCTCGGCACCACAGTAGCGGCGCCACCGCTCCTCCTCACCGGGCGAGGAGGCTTCGGCGTAGATTACGTCGACGATCGAGACACTCATGTGGCAACAGCTCCTTCTGACCGGGAACAAGCCGTCGCCTTCCCGCCATTAAGTGCTGTCACCGGCGCCAAAACAACCCTCGTCTTACCGAGAGCCTGTTCCCAGGTCGGTTGTTCGGCCAAACCAGCTGCTCCATCGATTCGGTGGAACCTCCGCCTCCACAGCGCTGTGTTTGGGGCTCCAACCAAGAACTCTCGGTCGGCTCAGGGTTTGCCCCATAGGCTGTCTGTCACCCTCACTCCCGATCGCCCTCGGCAGGTGGAGGTGGCTCAGGCCGAGCAGCTCTTTGCGGACTCTTCTGAGTCCGCAGCGATTCCTCCCTTTTCTCCAGGTGAGTGGACTTGGAGTCCTCTGGAGGTCAGTCGCTGGGCGACAGCCCTTCGTCCTTCCTGGGTTTGCTTAGGCTCATCTCGGAGTCCACGGGATGCAGCTCGACCTGTATCCAAGCGGCCGTGTCCTCATGGAGATATTGGACCGAGATTCCCTCACGGAGGCCTTTCCTGTGGCTGAGGCCATTGTGGGCCCGGCCTTGGGCTCTGGCAGTGCCCTGCTTCCTGCCCTGCGCCTTAGCCGGATGACCAGGAAGTATCACGGTCCCTACCGGTTCCCTGTCCGGTTTCTCGAACATCCCTCAGCCCGAGGGTTAGTTACCGACAGCGTTTTCCGGCGTGCGGAAAGCGCTAGGGCGATGGACAAACCTCCCGGCAGGTCCAAAATTGGACTATGCGGGTGAAGAGTCTCAGCTTCCTCCCTTGGCCTTCGTCCAGCCAGCTCGGCGTGCTTATAGCATTTTCTCTCTCATGCCCTGTTAGGCTCCTGGGCGAGGTAGTCCATCATCTCGGCTGACCTGCAGACCACGGTTAGGCAGGTGCAGGACCAGGAGCAGGGCAGTGGCCAAGCAGCAACTTCAGACTGCTCTGGACATTGGAGACTCATCGCCAGGTCAATCACGGCCGCAGTGGCTATCGCGCCCGTCGGGCATGGCTGAGGATATCCACCTTCTGGCGGATACCCAGCACAAATTGGTGGATGTCCCTTCCTGGGGACCGACCTCTTTGGCCCTGGGTGGAAGGCCACCTCCAGAGGATCGAAAAGTCCAATGCCACTTTGGACTTGGTCTCATCCGCTCAGAGGAACAAAGGGCCGCAGACCGCAACCCAAGCCCTTTAAGTCCGTCCTGCGCCCATGCAGCGTCCGGCCCAGCAGCATCAGGGCCAGCAGGCTTGCGCTTGGCGTCCCAAACCCAAGCCCTCGGCTTCCTCCTCCAGGAAGCAGGGAGGTACAGGCCCTGGAGGTCCCTCGGCCGGTCCTTCCTCCAAGCCTGCCCAGTGACGGGTTGAGGGGTGTCGCCCCCAACCCCCGCCGGCTCATCCCAGGTGCCCCCCGTGGGGGGCGGCTCCACCACTTTCTTTCCGCCTGGTCCGTTATCACCACAGACCGGTGGGTGTTGGAGGTGGTGGGAAAGGGCCTGCCTCTGGAGTTTGAGCAGGCCCCACCCTTCAGAGCCATCGCACCTCGGGGAGCCTCGGGGTTAGAAGCCTCGCTGTTAGCTCGCCGAGCTGACATCGCTCTCCTCGAGAAGGAGGTGATAAGAGAGGTGGCGGACCCTCCCTCAAACCCGGGGTTTGTGTCCAGGTACTCCTGATTCCGAAACGGACGGGGGGTGGCGCCCCATTCTCGACCTACACGACCTAAACAAGTTTCTAAGGTCTCGAACCTTCAGGATGGTCACTCTGGCTCAGATAATACCATCCTTGGAATACGGCATGTGGTTCTGCTCTCTGGACCTACAGGACGCCTTCTTTCACGTCCCTATCCGTCCGTCACATCAGAGGTTCCTTCGCTTTCGAGCAGAGGGATCCCTTTTCGAGTTCCAAGCCATGCCCTTCGGCTTATCTCCAGCTCCCAGGGTCTTCACCAAATGCATGGCAGTGGTAACAGCATTCCTGCGGCGCCGAGGGGTCCGGGTTTACCCTTACCTGGATGATTGGCTGATAGCAGCCCCCTCCAGACAGGAGGTGGAGCGGTCCAGAGATCTGGCCCTCCAGGTTTGCTCTCAGGTCGGCCTCCTCATCAACGAGGCCAAGTCGGAACTCGAGCCGAAGCAGGTGATTCTTTTCATCGGGGCAGAGCTCGACTCTCTTCGAGCCAGAGCACGGCTCCCGGCGGACAGGGCCAAGGTTCTTTCCTCCTTTGCCCAGTCATTTCTGGTTGGGCAATTGCGCCCTGCCCGGGACTTCCTGCGCCTCCTGGGTCTCATGGCGGCCTGTACCAGTGTGGTCCGTAGGGCCCGCTGGAACATGCGCCCGCTTCAGTGGGGGCTGGCCAGCCAGTGGTCCCAACGCTGCGATCCATTGGACCAGCTAGTGACGGTGACCCGGGGATGTGGAACGCTCTCCAGTGGTGGACCATTCCAGTTCATCTACAGGAGGCATCCGTTTATCCCCCGAACCGACGGTCTGTCTATCGACCGATGCCTCTCTGATAGGTTGGGGTGCCCATCTGGGGAACACCGGAGCGACCTCTGGTCCCGTGGAGTCCGATGCCACATCAACCTGCTGGAGCTCCGAGCGGTCCGCCTAGCTCTCACCGCCTTTGCTCCGTTTCTTGAGGTCAAGTGGTCCGGGTCCAGGCGGGCAATACCACGACCGTGTACTATCTTAACTGCCAGGGTGGGACGCGCTCCATGCTTTTATGCAAAGGCTCTCGCATCTGGTCACTGGTGCGCAGCCTGGAGGCAGATCTCCTAGCCATTCATGTGGCAGGAGCCTCCAACACCCTGGCCGATGCCTTAAGCCGGATAGGGGCTGCGTCCCCCGAGTGGTCTCTCCTGCCGGAGGTAGTACAAGATCTATTCTTCCATTGGGGCGCACCTCAGGTGGACCTGTTTGCCTCCAGGGAGAATGCGAAGCTGAGGCTGTTCCATGCCCGCCCCCCTCAGCAGGGATCGCTGCAGGGGGATGCCTTCTCGAGGTCGTGGATCCCGGGCCTCTTCTACGCCTTTCCCCCATTCCTCTTGATGCACAAGGTGCTTCTCAAAGCAAGGAGGGACAAGGCGCAGGTGATTCTGATAGTCCCAGACTGGCCCTGCCAGTACTGGTACCCAGATCTCCTCAGCCTCAGCTCCAGGCTCCCGAGGCAGCTTCCAGCTCGCCCGGACCTGCTCTCAGTCAATCAGGGGAAGGTATTCCATCCGGACCTTCAATCCCTGCACCTTTCGGCCTGGTTCCTGAGCGGCTAGAGTTCCAGGCCTTGGGTCTTTCCGACGAGGTCCTCAACGTAGTTGAGGCGTCCCGTAAGGAGTTGAAGAGAAAATGCTATGCCTTCAAATGGAAGAGATTTTCCATTTGGTGCCAGGCAAAGGGCCTGGACCCTTCCTCCTGTTCCTTGGCGAGCATATTGGACTACCTTTGGTCCCTTTCTCAGCAAGGGCTTAGGTCGACGACCCTTAAGGTGCACCTGGCAGCCATCTCTGCTTACCGGGCGCGGGCCGGGAAGCAGTCGGTGGCGCAGGAGAAGGTGGTCTGGCGCTTTTTCAAATTGATCACATTTCCCTCCGGTCAGGAACCTCCACCTCCATGGGATCTACTGCTGGTACTGGCAAAGCTCATGGGCAAGCCATTCAAACCAGTGCACAGGTGTGAACTCTCACCTGTCGTGGAAGACCGCCTTCTTGGTGGCTATCACGTCAGCCAGAAGGATGGGAGAGCTCCAGGCGCTCTGCATCGAGTCTCCTTACCTGGTCTTCCACAGGGACAAGGTTGTCCTGCGCCCCCACCCGAAATTCCTTCTGAAGGTGGTGTCGGAGTTTCATCTTAACCAGGTGTTGAGTCTGCCGGTGTTCTACCCCAATCACACCTGGGAGGCTGAATATAGGCTCCATACTCTGGACCCTAGAAGGGCGCTCACTTACTATAAGGAGCGCACGGCTGAAATTCAGGGAGAGGTTCGCCAGCTTTTTGTCACCTACGCTGAAGCCGCACCTGGCAGACCTGCAGCCAAGTGGACGATAGGCAGGTGGGTCACCTCCTGCATAGATCTCTGCTATAAGTTGGCGGGCATGGAGCCTCCCAGAGGAATAAGAGCTCATTCTACCCGCCATACTGCTGCATCGGTGGCTGTTTCCAGGGACGTCCCTGTCCAGGAAATCTGCAGGGCTGCTACCTGGAAGTCAGCACACACCATCACCCATTACCACATCGACCTTGAGTCATGCCGGGATGCTGGTTTTGGGGCCTCTGTTCTCCAGTCTCTATTCCCTAAGTAGGGGGTGTGCGCCTTGCCTCCCTCCTCCCGGAGAACTGCTAGGAGTCTGCCAGACAGTGTGAATGAACAACATATCCATGTCCCTAGAAATACTGGTTGCTCACCTGTAACAGGGTTCTAGGAATGGTATATGTTGTTCATCCTACACCCCACCGACCTCGGCCGGCGCACAACCTGAGCTTCCAGCGGGCCAGATCTGGCGTCATGGGGCGGAGCCGAGAGTTTTACCACCTGGGTGGGTGGGAGGAGCCAGCTTGCAGACCTTCCGGCAAGATTTAAAGCGGCAAGGATACCTGCCAGACAGTGTGGATGAACAACATATACCATTCCTAGATCTCCTGTTACAGGTGAGTAACCTGTATATCCTTTCCAACCCCCCAATATTAGCAAACATCCTGTCCTAGTAAGTTTCAGGAGCTACTAGAAGACATTATGCCTGAGGTGAGAGGCCCTTCTGCAGCTTCTGCAAAGGCTCAACATTTGCATTCAAGTAACCTCTAGAGTTTATGCAGTCATCTCAAAATATAAATATATACATTTCAACAGTAACACTATATATTTTCTAAACAATAGAGATCCAGTATCAGTTACATTTCCTCATATTGATTTGCATACATTTTCATATCAGCAGATCTAGATGTGCAAGGAAAAAACAGACATGAAGAGAAAACTGAGAGGCGGGCAAAACATTCTGCGAGACTCTGCGGGTTGATCGAATCCGAGTTCTGCAGGGAAAATTTGGTTGCTGTAGAGACAGAATAAGGAAAGATCCTTGCCTTTAAATACTATCTCCATAACAAATTTAAACAAATTTATTGCAGTGTCAGTGGCTCAGTAGGTAGCACTCGCCTCTGAGGCTGGGAGATCAGAGGCTGTGGTTTCAGTTCCCACATCTGGCTCTTGGGTTAATATCCAGTACTGACACTGTAGTGCAACATAAGAGGTGCTGCACTCTGAGGTGCCGTCTTCGGATGAGATGTTAAAACCGAGGTCCCATCTGCCTAGATTGGTGGTAGTTCAGGTGGATGTTAAAGATCCCATGGCACTTATCGAAAAGAGTAGGGGGATTTTTTTTTATTAAAATCAGAACAAAATCATAACAAAATATATACAAATCAGTATTTCTTCATACAAAACCATAAAAAAGGAAAAATTCTAAACATAAATATTAATTCATACAATAGCCTCAAACATAAAAAGAACATTATACCTAACCCTCTCCCTCTCCCCATTCCAAGAGCAGGGAAATTTTTTATCAAAAACTCAACAACTCGTAACCCATACAAAAAAAGAATGACATCATACCAAGGCAAAACAAATAACATGAATGAAAACTATTCCTTACAATAAAACCCCAAAGTTTTTTTTTTCTTCTTTATTCCCCCTCCCTGTTCCAATATTCCCTTCCCTGACCCTAGTTCCATAGAAAATCAAAATTCGCCCATTCTGATCCCAAATTTGCCGAATGGAACTGTCCTAATTCACTACATTTCCATTTCATAACCTCCCGCATAATAACAAAATACAGATCCGATGCTGAAATATCTTGTTGCTGTAAAACCAAACGACATCTACAAATCCAAATCCAATAAACAAAATGAGCATACAGAATTCTAAGCAGACCAATATGTGTCTGAGTAAAACGAGAGTCAGGAATCCCAAAAAACAACAAAGCAGAAGATGGAGGTATTGATGCATTAATTTTCCACCTATTCTTAACTACATCCCAAAATTGCATAATATACGGACAAGAATAGTATAAATGATTAATCGTTTCAACTATGTCCTCACAACCCTCTCTTGGACAATATCTTTCATGCATTGCTTTGTGTTTCTGGTTTCCTTTAACGTTAATCTTTTGGTGCACACCCAACCAGACTGTATCCCACATATGCTCAGGGATCCGTGAGTCTGTAACATAGCTCGATATTGACTCTCGCTGAGAGCAAGTAAAATTCGAAAAAGGATGTTCTTGAAACTGAACCGCCAACAGTTCGTCATAGAAACGCTTCCTAGTAAAGGTTTGAACCATAGTAAAATGAATATCCCATTTAATTACCCAATCAAAAACCTCCTCCCAGCGTTTAACCAAACGAGGCCTTCTTTTGTTTTTATGGAAAAAAATACCCTTTTCCCATTTCAACAAAATCCCTTTAAGCACAAAAATAACCCGTCTACACCATAACTGTGTAGATCCCTTAATTAAGGGAACAATATTAGCATATAAAAATATAGAAAAAAAAAAATAAAATAGGGTTTAACATATTAATTCCATCTTTAATTTGTTTGTACAATACATTCTTTTTAATAGGGTTCAAACGACTACCCCAAAAACACGTAAAAAAATAATCTAGATAATGAAACTTCAAATTTTTTTGGTACCATAAAAATAGCACTAATATATATAAAAATTGGAGCCAAAAAGGATTTGATCAATAAGACCCGTTTCTTTTTCCCAACGGTGCTACCTACTCACCATCTCATTCCCCACTGATAATAATCTAGCCCAATTATAAACCGCCATGTTTTTGCCACCAAAATAAACACCTAGAATTTTACATGGAGCAGAAGCCACCTCACTACCCCCAATCATTCCGAAATCCTCCCGGAAACCCTGCAAATCAATACATTTCGTTTTCTTCAAATTCAGTGTTGCCCCAAGCTTGTCCCAATACCTGGATCAAATTTAAAGCTGTAATCACTGACTGGGCATCCCAAGCAACAAACACATATCATCTGCATATGTAGTACTTTACAACCAGACGAAAAACCTCCAGATAAACCTAAAATATTAGGGGAGAGCTGCACTAATCTCATAATGGGATCAAGAAAAAACACATGCAAGAGGGGACTTAAGGGGCAACCTTGACGTACCCCTCTCAGCACCGGAATCTTTGGGCCCATAATACCATTCTCGAAAGGAACTACATAAGCAAGACTATAACATACTTTTAACCAATCTACAAACAGTACCGGTAGCCCATAGGCCAGTAAACATTCCCACAAAAAGGAATGAGACACCTTATCGAATGCCTTGGCCTGATCCAAACTGACCAAAAACCCAGAATTATCCTCCGTACTAGTCCTTCCGTCCCCTTCTACTGTTTCCCGAAGTAATAGCAAAGCATCCGTAGTATTACGTCCAGGGATTAAACAAATTTGAGTTGGACTAATAAGGACATCCATAACCAAGGCTAATCGATTTCCCAGTAATTTAGCAAAAATTTTAAAATCAGTATTTAATAAAGTAAGTGGTCTCCAATTCCCTAAATCCGTAGAATCTCCTGATTTAAACAAAAAAAAACAACAAACCTTTATACATATCATTCGGTAAGTAACATCCTTCCTGAAAAAATCTAAAAATACCTAACATTTCCACTGGAATAATGTCCCACAATAGTTGATATAATTCTGTAGGTAATCCATCTGAATCAGGCGAAATACCCTTACGAAGACTCTTAACAACCGTGTCCATTTCTAAAGGAGAAAAAGGGGATATCAAAACATCACAAAGTTTAGCATTAAGGTGAGGTAAAGCTGCCACCTGTAAAATCTGAGGGGTATAATAAGAAGGGTCAGACTGAGGAACAAACATTTCAGTAACATAATGCACTATAGTATCCATAATAGAACCATTATCCGAGGCCAGAGTGCCCAGTGAAGATTGTAAGCCAGTGATTAGCTTCCGCCCCTCGTTGTTGACAGAAACAAAAGGATTAACACCTTCAGCTTTCCCTTGCGTACCAAACATTTGTTCCCTCTGGAGAGAACATAAACGGTTATACTGATATGATCTCATCTGATGTGTAATGATAGCGATCTCTGCACTAAGATCAACCTTTTCCACACATTGCCTGGGTAATAACTCACCTAAAGTACACCTTAAAACCAAATATTCCTTATAGTTAGACATGGCTCGAAACTTTCCTTGGTACATACAAAATGCAACTAGAAGGACTTTCAAATCCTCCCACCAAGACCCCACATTGTCATATAAAAACATCGTGGAAACTTTATTAAAAATAAATTCCGTAAAGCGAGACAAAATCGCAGCATCCTCTAGTAAGGAGACATTTAATCACCAAAATCTGAAACCAGGTTCTCTAACCGGTGGAATTGCAATAGTAACACCAATGAACATATGGTCGGAAGATTCCAGAGGCATAATCAAAATGTCTGAAAGATCTAATGATTGCTTCAAAAATAAAAAAATCAATCTGTGAGGAAAGTGACCCTTTAAAAAAAGTAGCTTTGGCTGAACCAAACTTATGCCCCTGAAAATCTTTCAACCCAGCTTGAGAGATCAGTGACTTCAAAAAAGTTTTATCACAATATTGTTTACTCGTAAGTTCCTTAACCTGAAAATTGACATTAAAATCACCTCCCCAAAAAATCTGTCTACTGGTAAATAAATACGGCTGGATCTTGGTGAATAAGTCAATCCTTAAAGCCTTAGTTTGTGGGCCGTAAACTGTAATTAATCTACATGATAGACAATTTATAATGATATCTAACAGAAATGCTCTACCAGGCTCAATATCTACTAAACGTAAAACCTGAACATTGGAAGCACGAAAACAAAAACCCACCCCACAACAGGCTTCCAATCCTATCGACCAAAAAGAAGAACCCCACCACCAATCCTTTGAAGTTTCAGTCAAGATATGAAGTCTCGTGTCTCGTAACATAAAGACATCAAACTGCAACTGACTCAAACAACCAAAAGTTAGTTTACGTTTATAATCTGACTTAATACTATTGACATTTAAGCATGCTACCCGTAAATTCAAAGAATCAAGGGGGCTTGTTCACAACTTTTTTACTGGACCTAGTAACCCTTTTTTGTACTGCCTTATTTTGTGAAGAGTGAAATGCTGAATCAGAAAAATCTTTACTCGTGCACTGTACCACATCCTCTAAAGGAACATCCTTGTCCACGTGCTCTCCCCATGTAGCTAACATCGAAAATCTGTTTGAAAGGGGCAGTGGAGACACAGGGAATGGGGCCGACCCTGGGTTTACATCCTCCACACGACATAAGGGTGTAGAAGGATCTTGCAAACACTCGTCTTGCAGGGTTAGCATCTCGAGAAGATCTGGAGAGGAATGGGCACCAACAATCAACCGCTTGGGGGGAACCTTGAGGTCGCAAGGGCATGTCCACCATTACCAACCGATGAATCCAGCCCCGCATCAGATATCAAAGAAACGGGGAACTTGAGCTACGGATACCCGATGCTGAACCACCACACTACCTCTAGAAGAGGAGGCATTAATGCCACACCTGCCTCTATGCCGAGCGGAGGAGGGTGTACCTAAACTGACCCACATCATCTACCCGTGGCCCACGAGCTCGGGAAAGAAGTACCTCATGGTCAGAAGCGGCCTCTAAATTGTGGGCTTCCCAAGGACAGTCTTGAAAAGCATGGGCTTCATCCCCACACAGGTTGCACGTAGGAGAGGCAGAACACTGGGCATCCGAATGACCTAGTAAACCACACTGAAAACATTTAATTTTAACACAATCACTACTTAAATGAGTCAGGTCGCCACATTTATAACAACTTTTCGGTTGTCCCACATAAAACAAAATACCCCTGTCACGACCCCCAAAAAAGGAGCTAGGTAGATGCTGATCCCTCTATCCGATTGTGGCAATTGAACCCGAAAGTTCCAACCACCAGTCCAGAAACCGTTCACATCCATAATAGGTTTAGGATGCTCAAAAATAGTACATTTCTTTTCTAACCAAAATTTGATATCGTTAACATCAACCCCTTCATTCCGAAATAACACTGTAATCGTTTTAATAGTGGGCTTAGTGATTGGTTAGATTTTGTGCTATTCCTATCACTTGAAACCTGTTGTTCATAATATAACTTCCAAAACTTGTCCAACAGAGCCATCGAACAGAAACTAACGTCATAATTCCGGTCCCCTGAAGCATGGATGAAAGCATATACATCCATAGGGGTAAAACCCATCCTATCCTTAATCAGGGTTTTCCCCACCCAAACATGATCAGGGACAAGTGGAGACGACCCCACATATCTAAGACGAACCAAAAATCTCCATTGGGCCGTAACTTCAGGTTTTGGAAAAAGTCCAGCATAAGTTCTCGCATCTCCTCTACTACGTGAAGTAGCTAGCGGGTCGTCAACCTTGTCAGCCTCCGTGTCCTTTACTGACGTTTTCAGCAAATCTTCCCCATGTCTCTTACCGTTCCCTCCGTGGCGGGAAAATACCATGTCATTCCTCCTGCAAAATGGCAGGCTGCACCAGACACCAAAGGCGACCCGCGTCTGTGCGCAACATCAAAACGAACCTCCATAGTAGCGATGCGCCAGAAACAGTGGAACTATGTGCAAACATTGACTGCTACTCCAGTCTACAGCCAGAGTGTGTCCTGGTGCAGTCTGAAGAACCAGGAAGTGGGACCAACGGATCGGGAACCCAGCGATTCCCATCATAGAACCAGCCAGCATGTTGCAAAGCCGACTCCGTAGACCATTCAGTATGAGATACTTGTAACACAAGGTTAGTCTTTGAAACCACACACTCGCTCTCCATATCCTCTTCCAAAACAGACTCTGCACATAAAGGGAGACGTTTGCCAGTACTCGATGTAGGACTGGCTACCAACACTTTCGTTTCTTTCTTTCTTCCTCCAACTTGGATTTACTGTGGCTATATTCCAATTCAGCAGTAGAGATAAGAGCCAGTAAATGAGCTTTTTGTCCTCCAGTTCCTTTTGCAGTTTAATTTCTTCCGAACTCATACCTCCAACATTATCCTGCAAACAAGGTGTTTCCAAACATGTTTCAGGAACAACTGAGCACCAAATTCTGCACATAAAGATCGCCAACTGCAGACTGTAAGTATTCCTCCACTGGAGCTCCGTAAGCCTGACCTGTCCCATCCATGGTCTGGGACGGACTTAGCTGCTCCACTCACTCCAACAATGCAACAGCGCCCTCTGCCTCTGCAGAGTAGGGGAATTTCCCCAGTGTCCTGGCCAAATTTTCCTCATTCACTAAAAATACCACCAACAACTTAATCTGGTTCAAGGTCAGTTGGCATTCATCTGTATCCCCCTCCCCTGGCTCGTGCCTGAAAATAGGCAGGATTTGTCTAGTGCACTTACCCGGTCAACAAAAATTAAACAAATAAATAAATAAAATAAATGGGACAGGGTCCTATTCTGCCCTGTCACAGTCCAGAATAATATGGTATGGGACGCAGAGGATCTGGATCTGGAGAGGCACAGGTTGGCTAAGTACCTCTGCCAGAAGTACTCAAAATTTTGTTTTGCTACCCCTGGTTGACACTTTTCAGGATGTCACTGGGAGCGCGTGGAAGCATCTGTCTAGCAATGCAAAGCAAATTTTTATTTATATAGCACCTTTCTTGAAACCAAGGCACTTTACAAGTTAAGCCATTAAACGTATAAACTGATAAAATGACAGATATATAAATTAATTAAAATCATCTGAGAAGGCCATCTGAAGAGACTCGATGGTCAGGCATTCTCTTCAACTATGCCTAACAAGTCAGACCTCTTTTACAGGGCCCCAGGAGGAACCCTTTTAGGTGAACAACCCTTAGCAGACTATATGGTGATTCTGGCGGCCCACGACAGGTCAGTGAGACCCAGGCACCTGAGCACTCAGCCTCCAGATAAGGAGTCTGTACAACTGGACCAACTTGGTAGGAAGGTTTATTCCTCTGCCACTTGTACCATATGCTCCCTCAATATCCTCACTCATATGGTCCAATATCAGAATGCCTTTGGTAGCAGGGTGTCAGACCCACTCCTAGGGTCAGGTCCACTGAACTCACAGTGCCCACCCTTGAGTGCAGTCTGTGATGGGGAACAGAGATTCCCTCCTCATCTTTCTTGAATGCTGCATGAGGTCACGACTGTACCTCTGCCACAAGGACCCAGGCGTCCTTTAGCTCTGGATAAGGGCACAATCCAGTCTTTTGTCTTGTGGCCAAATATGAACCCTTCCTTGGCTGTTACACAGAGAAGGAGGATCTAGACGTCACACTCTCTTCTGGAGTAGCAGTGTAACACCTGATCTGGCCTTCTCCCTACTGGACATGCAACAGCCTGGTTCAAAATTCTTGCAAACTCTGGTATTCTCCCTATCCTTCCAGATCCCTTACAGACCCTTTTCTTGGTTTGGTTTCTTATGGTGGTCCATCTAAGCAATTAACTGTTGTCTGAATTATTAATAAACCTACAGTCGCATCCAAATATAGAAATCTCACGCAGGTAGAATTTCTTTAGGAAAAAAAAGTTTTTACTTAAATATGGTTATAACTAAAAAGAACATACACTAATTTGGGTTACAGTATACATACACAAAAATGGAAAAGTGTACAGTGAAGCACACTAAAACTGTTAGCTAAAAAGTCTACCTTATAGCTGCAGTGAATTGAAGTCCAGAAAATGTAGATGGAGGTTTTCAGTTTCTTAGTCCCTGTGCTTGTGATCAGGAGAATGTCAGAGGAAAATGTGTATGCAGCCATTGGGTCTCAGCAGTTTTTCTCTTGTGTGTCAGAGTGGAGTCCAAATGCCTGAGCTGGGGCTATTTATACTCCTGTTTGTGGATAAGCTGGCCCTTCCATTTTAGGCCACTGGGTGTCACTCTTGCGCTTCCCCAGCACAATGCTCTGCCACCTGATCATGTTACCTAGCCTACATTTATGACTCCTGACATTACGTCATATGGGTCTGTTAGAAGGAAGTGTCCTGTTTTTTTCTTTCATCAAAGGCAATACCTTGGAACACAGTATCCTGATTTTTGAAGCTAAACGGGCTATCTCACATCGCAGGAGCCGGCCATTTAACCCAGCACAGGTGCAGAGGAGCCAACAGAGATGCCTGTCTGCATGCTTGCTGACTAGTGTGAAACTTAATTGTGCCTTATTTGAATTTTGGTTTGCAGAATGCTGGAGATTGATTTTGTTAACTGCCTAACTTGATAATTTAGCTTGAATTTTGTGGTTATGTTTATGGCCTTAAGCAAGTTTTGGTCTAAGAAATACCTCTAGCTCACTAGACTCACTCTTCTTTCAGCTATCAGCTTCTTAATGTCAGCTTTTGCTAAAAATACCTTTAGTACTGCATCAGTATAGAGCCTGCCTTCATTTGTTAATTCATTACCTTAATTCGGATTTTCCTGCTGTTTCTCCTTCTCTGTGCTGCGCATGCGCAGTGTTGGTCTCCTGTCCTCCTTTCCCTTCTGTTCTTCCCACCGGAGCGTTCTGTTCATTTGTCCAGTCAAGCTACTGCTTCCTAAAGATTCTGATTATCCTTCCTTCTTTTTCCAGGCTCTCCTTCACAAGCTCCCAAATGAGCACAGATCCCATCACAGGAGCCTGCCATTAGCACAGGTATGGAGGAGCCAACAAGTACTACACTGCATGTCTGCTGGCGAGTGTGGAACTACAACCCACAAGTGTTTTTCTCCTACAGAACCCCCTCTTCTTTTTTCACCTGAATACTGCCGACATTTTAGCGTGTCCAGCTTGGCTGCCAAGGAAGCCTCACCTTCCACCCCATAAATCCGATTGCACACTGGCATTCCCTAACTTCTGGTGAGCCTCTGTTAAATGATGTGGCCCTGCATACCCCCTCATACTTGTCATCCTAGAGTGTTAAGTATCCTGTTGACCCCTTATGTATGCCACACAGCTCCCCCACCGCTCCTTTCCTGATGGACATAACTCTGCCTTCAAGCAATTTAAGTGTTAGTGTAACCCACCTTCCAGTGCCCTACATGCCAGTCTATGTCAGTATCGCTCTGGTCCCGCCCTAACTTTCTGTCTAGTGTCGCACTTACCTCACTCCCCGTGCCCCTCTCATCCAAATCTGTTCCAAAACATCCTGATATCCTCAAACCAAAACTGCTAAAGCTTTTGCTACTCTGTCTAGCCCTTCTACTCATGCTACTCTCTGGTAATGTTCACCCCAACCTTAGCCCTCTACTGCAAACTCACTTTACACATTCTAACTTCAAGGTCTTAGAGTGCCTTCCTCAACATCTGTAGTCTATTACCAAAACTTGATCAACTGCAAGTTTGGATACAACAGCACAAGCCTGACATCCTAGATGTTGCTGAAACCTGGCTGTCCCCGAAAACACCCAACTCCACTGCTGCCCTTGTAGGTTATACTCACTTCAGGGTGGACCGACTAGGTGAAAAAAAAGGGAAGGGGGCTGTACCATTTACCTCTCAGACACCATACAGGGAGATGCCCTCCCAAAGTTGTCTGCCGTGAATAGATACCAGCCTATTGCAGTCAAAGTAACCTTGGGTCACAAAGGGAAGTCACTCACTGTCCTGTCAGTTTATATCCCTCCAAGGGACACAGCTACTGGCTTTGACACTGTCATTAACTATATTGCCAGATGACCTAATCACTCAGAGTTTGTCATGCTTGGAGATTTCAATATCAATTGGCAAGCATCTGGGGCCACCCCTTATAAGCATGTCTCTGCAGCTGTTAGCCTCACACAACTGGATCAATCCCCTACTAGACTAAACTATAGAATCCACACCTAATAGTTCTCATTTTACTGCAAATCACCCGGAAAAATTAAGGACATTGAGGTTCTGTCCGACCCCCTCAACGACCACTTCCCACTGGTGTGTCAGTGGTCATGCCAGTATCCCAGATGCCCTACTAAACTGTCACACCAGCGTGCTCTAAGGTGAGGGCAACTTCAGCATTTCAGGACTACCTTCGCATGTGTGACTGGTCACTAATTGACACGGCCACAAGTGCAGACGTTGCACTAGGGAATTTCATTGGATACGAACATACGAAATGCCAGCAGAAACGGGTCTCATGGTCTATAGAGTCTGCTCGATTGTGCAGCTAGCCCCTCAACTTGCAGCTGCCTCACTCTCCTCCTCATAACCACCCGCCCCACTCTGTTCCACCCTCTCTTTAATCCTCCCACCATTCTACACAATACCACCTCCCCGGGCAGAGTGTTCCACTTATCTACCACCCTTTCTGTGAAAAAGTGTCTCCTGATTTCCCTCCTGAATCTCCCCCTCCAGTCTTAGCCAATGCCCTCTCATGTCCCTGCCCTTCTGATCTGAAGAATCCCTTCTGTATTAATCCTTTTAATACCCTTTTGGTACTGAGGTTTCAATCATAACCACCCCATCCCTCCTCTCTTCCAGGGAATACATTTGCAGCTCTCCCTGCCACTCCTCGTAGGATTTTACCTCAAGTTCCTGTATCATCTTCATTGCCCTACGCTGCACCCCCTCCAGCGATCTGATGTTGTTCTTCAGGAACGGATGCCAGTACTACAGGCAGTATTCCAGGTGTGGCCTGACCAGCGACCTGTACAGCAGTAGGATCACTCCTCTGTGCGTGGAGGAGATTCCCCTCACTATGCACCCCAGCATCTTGTTTGCCTTTGCTGCCACCTTCCTGCACTGAACTAATTGGTTCATACGCCCCGTTATTAGTACCCCTAGATCCTTTTCCTCCACTGTGATTTCCAGTTGTACCCCTCCCAACTGATATTTTCTCCCCTGGTTTCTTGCTCCAGTGCAGTACCTTGCACTTCTTGGCGTCAAACCCAACTGCCATGTCTCCGACCATTCTTGTTCAGGTCTTCCTGCAGCCCCCCTCTACCCCCTCTATGTCATCTACCACTGCCCGATCTTAGTATTGTCTGTGAACAGACTGATCTCTACTCAGATCCCGTTTGAGATATCGGCTATGAATATCCTGAACAGCACCGGTCCCAGTACTGAATCCTGGGAACCCACTCGTAACATCCCTTAGTAATAAGAGCCCCCACCACCACCACCTACCCTTTGCTGCTACCGTCAGCCAGTTGGTGATCAGTTGACCATTTTGTTTCCCACCCCAATGTATTCCAGTTTTCCCTCAGCCTTCCATGTGACATTGAGTCAAAGGCCTTGCTGAAGTCCAAATGTAGAACGTCCACTATCCAGTTCCCTGGTAACCCAGTCATAGTATTCAACTAGGTTTGTCTGGCAGGATCTGCCTGATACAGAACCATGCTGATGGCTGTCTTGGAGCTCCATTGTCTTCCAGAAAGGTCACCAGTCTCTCTCTTCGGATTAACTCCATGAGTTTCCCCGGGATCGAAGTGAGACTCACTGGTCTGTAGTTGCCTGGGTCATCCTTCGGGCCACTTTTATCAATGGGCACCACATGGGCCATTCTCCAGTCCTGTCACACGCATCCTGTGTCCAGTGATGTACTGAACAGGTCTGCCAGTGGTCCTGTCAGGATGTCTGCTAGGTCCCTAAGTATCCTAGAGTGAATACCATCCGGGTCTGATGCCTTGTCCACTCTAGTGCCCTTAGTCCCTCCAGCACCTTGTCCTCTGTAATTCTGATATCAGTCGCCCGCCAACTCCACCTTCCAATGGAGTATCACCCCCCCTTTCATTAAGTGAACACCAGATCAGAAGTACTTATTTAGTACCTCTGCCTGGTCCTCCCCTTCTCCACCCACCACCCATCTTTCTTAATCCTCACAATCTGGTCTTTGTTTCTTCTTCTCTTGCCAATGTATCTGAAGAAGTCCTTTACCCCATCCTTTATTTCCTGTGCCAGTCTCAGCTCTCTGGAAGCCTTGGCTGCTGTGACTAGCCTGGTAACCTCCCTGGACTACTTTGTGTGCTCAGCTTTGTCCCCTTGACCTCCTGATTTCTTAAGCCTCCAGAATGCTCTTCTCTTGGCCCTTACCCCTTCCATTACCTTTAGAGTCAGCCAGCTCGGCTTGTTTGCTCTCCCCTTCTTATTCCGTGTCCTGGTGCAGGTCTCAGTAGCCTCTGCCAGCCCTTTCTTAATGATATTCCATTTTTGGCTGGCACTCTTGCATGTCTGAATTCCACCAGATGCTCAACCAGATTTCCCCATCCTTTTAAAGTCTGCTCCTTAAAATCGATCACGTGGTACCTGTTCCTCCCTTTCAACAACGCATATATTTGCTGCCTTCAAAATACGAAATCTATGTCAGCCAGCAACCCTGGATTATCACACCCCTCCTAAGCCTCATGGCTTCCCGTAACCACCTTTGGCACGTATCGCAGGCCACAAAATAAAAAACAAGACACTGGCAACCCTACAAGGAGGCTAGGAATGCCTGCCTCCATGCAAGTCCGCCTTGCCAAAATCTCCTATTTCCAAGACCAATTCTACAACTCCTGGGGAAATGGCAAAAAGTTCTGGGAAAAGATAAAAGCCTCCCTGATAAGCCTAATAAATCCCCCCCTCAGTGCGTGCTCAGTTTTAAGGGTGCTACCACTCAAGATCCTAAAGAAATAGCAGATATTTTCAATACTACATTTACTGAACTGAGCGCAGTACTCCCTCCTGATTCATTAATGATCCTCCCTATCAGAACAATGCCAGTCAATTGAATTCTCCCCTGTATGCCACCATTCTGCTTCAAGACAATAACTACCGTGACAGCTAAAAAATACTTACTGCATGTCCTTAGCAAATCTACATTTAGTAATGACACCCAAGATCTTAAATTCCTCCGTCTTGCCCTTGACTCAGTCCTGTCACCACTTACCAAGATACTCAACCTATCCGTCTGTCTTGGCCAGTTCCCCTTGGTTTGGAAAGCAGCAGTTGTGACACCTATTCACAAGAGTGGTGATAGGGCCGCACACTCTTAACTATCATCCAATCTCCATTCTGCCACCCCTTTTGAAAGCACAAGAATGGATTGTAGCAGAGCAGCTGACAGACTACCTTGCCACCTATCATAACCAGTGCCCCCAACAACACGGATTTAGAAAAGGGCACATCACCACCACTGCTCTCCTCGAATATACTGATTTCATCCATAAGTCATTGGATTGTGGACACCTTGTGGGGTCAGTTTACAATGACCTCACTAAAGGCGTTGATACTGTTAGCCATGCTCTATTACTCAGGTCCCTAACCACCTTCAACTGTCACGTGATGCGCTACATGGTTTAAAAGTTACCTTGCAAACAGAACCCAAGAGTGAGAATACAAGACACACTCTCAATCAGCCACCAGGCAGCTCTTGAGTCCCCAGGGCTCAATCACTGGACCCTCTTATTTAGCCTCTACCTGGATACCCTCCCCAGGTCTGTCCTACAAGCATACTCCTTTATGCAGATGATGCTGTGCTCTTCACCAGCCAGCCTGATCCTCTGCCTCTCATCAACAGTCTGCAAGAAAGTTTCACTGCAGTTGAGTCTTGTTTCTCAAACATAAACTTATCATGAACTACAAAAAACTAAAGTGATGCATTTGCCAGCCCTCACAATAAGCATAAAATGCCCAGCTACAGATCGCTAACAATCTCAACCCATGACAGTAACCTGTCATACAATGAGCATGTAAATATCTCCAGCGCAGTAAACATCAGGCTGTGTCTTCTGTATAAACTCAGGCACAGCATGTCCCAAGAAGTGCTCCGCCTAGCCATTACTAGTTCCATCCTCTCAATTATTGACTTTAGGTTAATAATTTGTGGCTGTGCCACCAACACCATACTTAAGAGAGTGGACCCTCCTTCAGACCTAGGGTTTGTTTCCAGTTACTTTCCTGGTACCAAAGCGGATGGGGGGGTTGACTGGCACCCCATTCTAGATTTGCACGACCTGGACAAGTTCCTCAGGTCCTGCACTTCCCCAGATGGTAACTCTGACTCGGATCATACCATCCCTGGAGCAAGATGTGGTTCTGCTCCCTTGATCTCCAGGATGGGTTCTTTCACGCCCCAGTCCATCCTTCCCACCGATGGTTCTTTCGCTTTCGAGCTGAGGGAACCCTCTATGAGTTCCTAGCCATGCCTTTCGGCCTATCTTCAGCCTCCAGGTAGCGGCTTTCCTGAGGCGCTGGGGGGTCCGAGTGTGCCTTTACCTGGATGACTGGCTGATAGCAGGTCCCTCCAGGTGGGAGGTGGAGCGGTCCAGGGATATGGCCCTCCAGGCTTGCTTCGACCTTGGCCTTGATCAACAGGGCCAAGTTGGAACTCGTGCCCTTGCAGGTGATTCAGTTCACTGGGGGAGAGCTCGACTCCTGCTGAACCAGAGCTCATCTCCTGGCAGACAGGCGGAGGTTCTCTCCTCCTTCGCCCAGTCATTTCTGATTGGGCAGTGCGCCCCTGCCGGGACTTCCTGCATCTTTAGGCTACATGGCCTGCACCAGCGTGGTCCGATGGGCCTGCTGGCATATGCATTCCCTTCAGTGGGAACTGGCCAGCCAGTGGTCAGGTCATCTCGACCAGCTGGTCTCTCTGACCCAGAGGATGTGGGATGGCCTCCAGTGGTGGCTTGTCCCAGCTCCTCTGCAGGAAGGGATCCCATTTGTCAGCCCCAAAGCCGATGATCATCCCTTGACTGATGCCTCTCTGATGGGTTGAGGTGCCCGTTTGGTGGAACACAGAGCCCACGGGCTCTGGTTCCCTCAGGAGTCCCATATCACATCAACCTGCTGGAGCTCTGAGTGGTTCGGCTAGCTCTGACCATGTTTGCTCCGTACACTCGGGGTCAATTGGTTCAGATCCAGACGGACAATATCATGACCGTGTACTGTCTCAACAAACAGGGCAGGACACATTCTTTGCCTCTGTGCAAGGAAACTCTCCACATGTGGTCCTCATGCTCAGCCTGGAGGCAGATTTCCTAGCCATTCACGTGACAGGAGCCTCGAATCAGCTGGTCGATGCCCTCAGCTGGCTGGGCTGAGGCATCTCACAGTGATCTGTCCACCAGGAGTTAGTGCAAGATCTGTTCTCCACTGGGGCTCCCATGGGTGGACCTGTTCTCCTCCAGGAAAGCGAAGCTGAGCTGTGCCGTGCCCACCCCCTTCAGCAGGGCTCGCTGCAGGGGGATGCCTTCTTGAGGCCATGGACCCCAGGCCTCTTCTACGCCTTCCCTCCACTTCCCTTGATTCACAGTGTGCTCATCACGGTCAGGAGGGACAAGGCGCAGGTGATCCTGGTAGCCCCACTGGCCACGCCAGTTCTGGTATCCAGATCTCCTCAGCCTCAGCTCCAGGCTCCCGAGGCGACTTCCAGCATGCCCAGGTCAGATCTCCATCAATCAGGGGAAGGTTCTCCATCTGGACCTTCAATGCCTGCACCTAATGACCTGGTTCCTGAGCAGCTAGGTTCCAGACCTTGGATCTCTCCGACAGGGTCCTCAACGTCGTTGAATACTTCCCATAAGGAATTGACCAGAAAATGCTACACCTTCAAATGGAAGAGATTTTCCATTTGGTGTCAGGGCTGAGGGTTGGACCTATTGTCCTGTCTGGTGGATAGCATTTGGACTCTCTCTGGTCCCTCTCCCAACAGGGACTTTGGTCTCGACCCTGAAGGTGCACCTGGTAGCCATCTCTGCTTACTGGTGCGGGCTGGTCAGCAGTCAGTGGCCGGCAGAAAGTGGTCTGGCGCTTCTTCAAGGCCTAGATCACATATCTCCTCTGGTGCATGAACCTCCACCTCCATTGGATTTACTGCTGGTTTGGCAAAGCTCATGGGCAAGCTATTTGAACTGATGCACAAGTGTGACAGCTCACATTTGTCATGTAAGACCGTCTTCTTGGTGGCTATCACATCATCCTAAAGAACTGGGGAGTTGCAGGTGCTCTCTATTGAGTCCCCTTACCTGGTCTTCCACAGGGTCAAGGTTGTCCTATGCCCCCACATGAAATTCCTTCCGAAGGTGGTGTCGGAGTTTCACCTTAACCAGGTGATTACTCTGCGGTGTTTTACCCCAGTTACACCTTGGAGGCCAGTACAGGGTCCATACTTTGAACCTGAGATGAGCAGCTGGGCTACTACAAAAGGCGTGCGGTGGAAGTTTGGGGAGAGGTTTGCCAACTGTTTGTCACCTCACGCTAACCTGCATCTGGCAGACCTGCAGCCAAGCGAATGATTGACAGATGAATTCACTTCCTACATCAGTCTCTGCTGTAGGTTGACCGGTAGGAGCCTCCCATAGGGCTGCTAAGGCTCATTCCTCTGCCTCGGTGGCTGCTTCTAGGACGTCCCTATGCAGGAAATCTGCAGGGCTGCATCCTGGAAGTTAGCTTACACCTTCATTTCCATTACCACATCGACCTTGAGTCACGCCGGGATGCTGGTTTGGTACCTCAGTTCTCCAATCCCTGTTCACTAAATAGGGGGTGTCGTCTTGCCTTCCTCCTCCTGGAGAACTGCTAGGAGTCTGCCAGTAAGTGTGGCTAGAACAACATATCCACGATCCTAGAAAAACAGGTTACTCTTCTGTAATAGTAGTTCTTGGGTGATGTATGTTGTTCATCCACACTGACCTACCTGACCTCCCAGCTTCGACGCACAAACCTGGCTTCCATTGGGCCAAGATCTGGTGTCATGGGGGCGGGCAGAGGTTATACCACCTCTGTAAGGTGGGAGGAGCCAACTAGAAGATGTTCTGGCAATCTTAAAGGGAAGGCAGATCTGCCAACAAGTGTGGATGAACAACATATACCACTCCTAGAACTACTGTTACAGGTGAGTAACTTGTTTTACTTTCTCATGCCTTTCTTTTTTTTTTTGCACAATATTTTTATTAAATTTGCAAGCCAAAGCGTGCAAACATGGTAACCACTTGGGAATAACAAACAGAAGAGGCACATAGGTTCACTTACAAAGGAATATTTCAGACACCCCCTCCTCAGGTACAGCACTTGGGGAAGTATCAAGAAAAGATTCAAAGTTCTCTCAGCAAAAAGCTCCGGGGTAGTCTGCAGAAGAGGCCTCAAAGTCCACATCACCATTGAGACCCGAAGGTCAGAAGACTCCCTTGTCATAACTATAGGATAGTAAGCAATAATATAACATATATTCCCCAGCTCCCAGAAAACCCATAACAATTGATACCTGTGATAAGAAATAATAAGAATAATGTAAGCTACAAGGCAAAATTCTGCTATCGCATGTTATGCAGTAAATTATACAATAGGCAACGTACTAAGTTTGTAGATACAACAGCCATATCCCAAAGACTAAAACTGTCCCCATCCGGAACGATGATGTCCAGACAGTCCAAACAACATTAAACAGCATTTAAGTCCACAGAATCATGGCTACCTGTAAGAGGGCCCGTAAATAGAACAACAGGTACAAGTTGGGAGCCCCAGGTTGGCAACTGGCTGTCGTGAGTAATGGAAACTGCGAGAGTGCTATTAGGCATAGGGTCTCAGTAGCTGCAGGCAGCATCAAACAGTCTTAAGAAAAGCACCCACCTACTACGTTCAACAAACCAAAGAGTAATATAGATAAACAGAGAGCCACCTCAAGAAGGCCTTCCCACCTGTCGTTAACCTCCACTTTTACATCAGAATATGGTGAGAGCCATGAATATACACTAGTCCTCATCGGAGACCCCTTTGCCCTTTGGTTCAAGTCCTCCTCATTTTGTCTCACCAATCTTTCGGCCTCCTTCAGGTCATTAAACAAGTATTGCCACCAGTTCCAGGAATGGCAAAGTTTAGCCAACAGCGGTAAGTGGTGTTGAATTTTAAAAGTTTAAGTGGGCTACGAAGCTCGAATGCTTTCCGGCGTTGTCGGTGCTGTGGGGAAGATCAGGAAAGAGCTGAATCCCGTTGTTGCCATACTTTAGCTCCCAGTGTCATCTAGCCAACTGGAGGCTCTGTCTCCAACCCCTGTACAAACCACCATCAAGGTTTATGGTAAGATAGAGAGCCCACGGCATGCTGAGGGTAAGATGGTAAGATTTCTCTATGAGAGTGGGGATCCGATTCTGATAGTCCCATTAGGGTAGGTAGGAAAGTTTGTGCAAATTCCAGGCGGTCCTCCTTCTGCTCCCTCTGATAAGCCCACAACCCTCAGGTGTCGTTCCCAGGCCTTGTTCTCGGCGCTCTCAGTCTGGCACAGAGAGAATTCTCCTTAATAAGTTTGGTGACCGCTTCCACAGTTTTGTTACAGGTGACTTAGTTACTTTCTGTGATGCCTGTTCACACACATCCATCTGTGTTTTAAGCTGAGACACAGAGGCGTTAGAGTATCGAACTTTGTCCAAATCCTGAACTGACTAATTGCTGCAGTGTTGTCTGGATGGTAGTAAAGGTCACTTATCCGGTATCGGTTCAGCTGATGTTGCAGCTTTCGGCCTGAACAGGCCTACCATCACGTTGCTGACTCCTGGGTGTAAAAAAGTCTGTTGCAGGCGCATTGGACCCCCGAGACTTGCCCATTTTATAGCAGAGATCTTCACCTTCATACCAGATTCGATTTAGGCAGGTTAAACCCCCTAAATAAAGGTGAAATTAGTATTTAACCCTTGCTGTGTTGCAGACTGATCAGTTCAGAATTCCTATACATTCTAATTCTTTAATTAGCAAAGGTTCTGAGAGCTTGAGAATGTGTTGCTTCTTTCTCAGCTGCTCAGCAGCGCCCCCCGCCCATGCCTTTTTTAAAGGGGAACTGTCATCTACAGGCTTTCGTAAAGTCTGAAAGCTCATAAAAAGCTAATTTAAATGAGCCATTGTGTTTATCTGTGAGTCTTTGCGGTCCAGAGTTATTCATGTGTAAATTAGTCTGTAATTAAGGGCTGGTGGCAGCCATATATTTTGGGCTCCTGACGGAAATGATGTCACCAAGGGACTTGGTCCTCCTTTGACTATATTTAATCCAACAGATTGAATAGATTGTTTTATTAAGTGTGTTTTAGGGTGTTATTACAACACTTTCTACATTTCTAATAATTGTTTTATATGTGCATTGAAACTAGTGAGTTATCACCTTTACATTTCAAACTGTTATTAAAAATAATCCATCTTCAGGGTTGCTTTAGCCTCTAGGCTATACTGCCAGTTGATCATCAAAAACTATACATCTCAAGGCTGGCTCTGTGTTACCAACAGGTATTGGGGCCCTGTATCAGGATTTCTAAACTCTGGCTGTGTTCATGTTATTACAGATTTTGGGACTGCCACAGCACCAACTTCTGTCTTTTCCGTTTGTCTCTTGCAACCTTTTCTCTTACAATTTCAGGTGTGAACTCAGGTCTACAAGATGCAAACGTGGCTACGTACCTACTTGCCTGGCATTGTGGGGTCAGCCTTGAAATGTGTAGCATTTGGTTATCAGCTGGCAGTACAGCTGTGAACAAGCTTTGTTCATCCAGCAGAATGGGTTTTGAGCACGTGTTAATATTCTGAAAATATTATTCCCTTTCTATCCAGATTTGAAAAGAAAAAAAATAGGACACAATTACTTGTTTATTAGTTGCAAAAACACATTGATGGACAACATTGTTAAAACATGCATAACCTGAAAAGCATTATTAAAATATAGAGTAATATATGGATGGATTTGTGTAACCAGAATTTTACATGCACCAGAGGTGTAGAATGCAACATAAACCTCAAGAAGTTTATAAAAGGATCGCACACTGAGTGTGTGTGTGTAAAATTCTGGTTATTACACACACGCACACACCTACCCACCCATATATTATTTTATTTAATTAATGGAGATATTTTTTCCCTTTTAGCACAGTTCAGTTAGTGTGGCACTTCTGTCAGAGATACACACACACACACACACTGCCTGTCTCCCTTTGTTTTTTTCTTTTTCTTTGCTTTTTACATTACAGAGTTAATGACTTTCTGGAAGGTCATGGTCCATCAGCATAGCTGCATAGTGTAAGCACTTTCGAGGGTATGGCGGCAGGGTCAACCAGATTGATTTTTTTTCATTTTCAAGGCAGGATCAACTAGATAGATATTTAAAAATATTTAAAATCTTACTTGTCTTTACAGTGTATGGCAAAACTTGAGTGCTGGTACTGGTGCTCAGTAATGGAGCCACCATGTTGGGCAAGATGTTCAGCCCACCCACAGTGAAACTACATGCCAGTTAGCTTCCGTGGTGACGCTTGATTGACTGATGTTGATTACAACCTCCTGGTTATAACAACAGATATCAACCAGGAGGTTGTAACTGGAGATAACTGTCTTTATCAGTATGTAAAAATTGATCACCATTAATTAAAGAGTATTTTACTTCTTTTGATGAAGTTGAAAGTATAACAGTTTGTTACTGAACTGCTTTGGATGGAATGGGATCTTCTACCCTAACAATGCCAGAATTCTATTGGATTATTAGGAGGCAGTATAGCGCAGTGGTTAAGGGCACTGAGCTACAGACCTGGAGACCTGGGTTTGAGTCCCACATCCCTCACTTGCATGCTGTTTGACTCTGAGCAACTCACGTAACTTCCTTGTGTTCTCAGGTCACACCTGGAAACAAGCTTCAGCTTAGTGTGCCTTTCCTGGTTAAACAATTCCCCCTTTCAATTATTTTTTTACTAACAGTTTGAAATGTAGAGGTGGTAACTTACTAGTTTCATTGCACATACAAAATAAATATTATAAATGTATAAATTGTTGTAATTACAAAATCCTGTTCCATCTAAAGTATTTCAGTATTTTATTTATTAGGTCTAGGATTACAATACCTTTGAACCAAGGCTCTTTTACAAAGGTTCCACGTCAGGTTACAATTCAAAACACAAGACATGTAAGTCAGATTACAAATTCAGTACATAGGACAAGGATGCAAAAGTGCGAGTATGAAATATGAAGTGTGAAACTGCTATACTTTTAACTTCATCAAAAGAAGTAAAAATAGAGAATAATATATGCGGTGGTGTGTTTAATGAGATTTTACACACACCTGAGTTGTGGGATGCTACATAAACTGATATACTAGAGAAGCTTAATGATCCTTTGCCACTGCAGGTCTTGCCTTTGACACCTCACCTATCAGCAAACTTAGCCCGGCAAGAGACTACACTGTTGGCTTTACTGATAATCCCAACCATAACCAACCGCATCCCACCCCCTTCAGCTTCCTCAAAATTACGTTCAAGCAAGTAGAGGACCTCCTCCTTTCTTTGGATACAAAAAAGAGTGCGGGTGCAGATAATGTTGAACCTTACTTCCTAAAACATGGCCATACCTATCTGACTGCCCCATTACACACTTAATTCTACTTAATGTTAGTGGGAACTGGTCCCTCTTGCTCCTCTCTCCACTCCTGCTCGCTCCTCACCCCCTCACAGCCCTGCCGGGTCTCAGTTCCAGTGTCCCGGGTCTTTTTTGCGCCTTTTCCCGCTAAAGCCGTAATTAGCCGCATTTTGCCGTAAGCGCCTCACAGCTCTGCCGAGTTTTAGTTCCATAACCCCGGGCCCTTTTTGCGCCTTTTCCCGCTAAAGCCGTAACTCGCCGACCTTCGCCGTAAGTGCCTCAAGTTGGCTGCCTCTCTAGTTCCAGTTCTATAACTATTGGGTCCTTTTCGCCTTTCCCGTTAATGCCGCACTTTATCATTTCGCCCTCAGGCTGGCCGCACCCCCCCACCCTACTTCCTTAACACACTCCTCTCCCTGCCTGCCTACCATCCCCTCTCTGCTCTGCTGTCCCTCGGTTCCAAAGCCCGGTTGCGTATCTCTGCCCATCACCACAAGGGCGTTAGCTGTAACTTTCCCTGTTCTTTTCTGCCAAAGCCCTTCGCCCCTCATTAGCTTCACACTCCCTTCCTGCCTGCTTAAAATCCCCTTCACCTGCCCTTCCCTTTCCTCTCCCTCTCCTCTAAATATGTGCTTCCTCCATTACCCTCTGCCTATTGAAACTGTATGCCTGCCTTTGAAATTGTATGCCTGCACTTGTACCAATGTACCTTTGCCTGTATTGTGTTAAACCTAAGTGTGCTATCTTGTACTGTAACTGTGTCTCCCGGGTCGTGCCTGAAAATAGTCACCTGTTGGCTAGTGCACCTACCCGGTTAACAAAAACTAAATAAATAAATAAATAAAATTCAACACCTCTCTGATTCAAGTTGAGCTACCTGTCTTGTGGAAAACTGCCCACATCCTACCATTATTCAAGACTGGGGATCCGAGTGATCTTAACAATTACCTGCCTTTTTCCATACTATCCGTCCTCTCTAAATTACTTGAAAAAATTGTCAACATCCAACTTAGACAACATTTGGATTCACAAAAGTTGCCAAACCCGGGCTTCAGAGCCAAACACAGTACAGTATCGGCTCTTGCCAAAGTAACTACAGACTGGCAAATGGCATTGGAGTCTAAGAAGCACGTATTTGCCCTCTTCCTTGATCTAAGTAAGGCCTTCGATACTGTGGATCATACCATCATGCTTACTGCACTGAGTAACATCGGACCTGATAGTTCTGCCATTAACTGGTTCACCAGCTACCTAACCAATAGGTTACAACAAGTCAAAGCCATAGGAGATCTGTCCCCTACAAAATCCTTGTTACGAGGTCCACAGGCTCCATCCTGGGCCCTATCCTCTTTGCAGTATACATCAATAATCTGGACTCGCAGCTGGGCACAGCAAATGTGCATGATGGCAGATGATACTGCTCCATACCACAAATTCATCCTTGGATCTGGCCCATGAGTACCCACAGAAAGACTTTATAGCCCTCAATACAACCTTCTCACTCATAAGCTCCTCCTCAACCCCAAAAAGACTAAAGCAATGATTCTCTCACCAGAGTCTACGTCCGAATGTCCACATATCACACAGATCCGAACACTTTTAGATGAACCCCTTGAAGTAGTTGATACCTTTAAATACCTATGGTTCTGGCTGGATAACAAGCTCAACTTTCTGTGCCACTTAATGAAACCTTGAAGAAACTAAGACAGTGATTAGGTTTATTCTGTCGCATTAAACACCTACTCACGTTAGAAGCCAGAATGAGACTAGTACAAACTACATTCCTACCTATACTGGACTACGCTGACTTCCTTTACAGTCATTGCCCATCAACGATGCTAAACAAACTGGACACCCTTTACCACCGGGCTTTAAGGTTTGTCTTAAATCTACCCCGTAGTACACACCTCTGTCATCTATATCAGGTTTCGGGATAGACCTCACTCTCAACTAGAAGAAAAAGGAATGCTCTCCTCTGGTTTTTTTAGAGCATTATCTGATAATCTCCTTGCATACATCTCGAACATCTTCAAATGGGCTAAAGGTTCCTATGGCCTGAGATGCTTCTCCTTAATCTGCTTCCAGATTCCTAGAGTGAAAACTACCCTTGGCTCAGCAGCAATCAACCTCTCACTTCCATCACTTTGGAACACTATGCAAGACTCATTAAAATTATCCTCACTTCCAAGCATTTTCACATTCAAAATTCTATTAACGGATTGTGTGAAGGAATCATGCAACTGTTTCAGACGCCGATGACCCCTAAGCCCCAAGGTGCCACTCTCAAATCTCGCCTAAGTATCTCATCCACCCACATTCCTAACAACAGAAACCTAGAACCTCATGTTCTAGTCTCTTTAATCCAAGATGGCCTCCTGCCTATTCTCTGCCTTTTACCTATTTTGGCCTCCCTTTTGGCTGCCTACTCTTTCACCCCAATTTCTACCCTATTCCTTAATACCTCCTTATTTTTTTATCATTTAGGTATGAGCTCTTACTTAGCAGAGAGTATATGGGATTGTTGTCTCTTCTCATTTCAGTAAAGCTTATCATTATGTACCTTTGCATGTTAATTATGTTGACCAATATGTATAGGCCCATATTGACTGGCACCTTCACAATGTTTTTTTTTTTTTTTTTGCACTGTTGTCCACTGTAATTGTAATCTTATGAAGTGTACTGTATTGTATTAATGCCCAGGACCGCCTTGAAAATGAGCTTGCTCAATGGTGTTTATGCCTGGTTAAATAAAGTGATTGTTTGATTCACCCTTGTAGTTTATAAAAAGCATCCTAGAACGAGGGTGTGTGTAAACACATACCACCCAATATTTTATTTTTTATAATTGCTGGAGTGCGCTTTTTTGTGTGAGCAATTATAAAAAATAAAATAATATAACAGATTAGTGTTCGGGAAGCCACGGACCACTCTGGATTCTGTGCGGACCTCGGTCTTCCTAGATATACTGCTGCACTTGTTTGAGGAAAAGGAAGAGGATATTTGGATTCAAAATGTATAGAAACCTTGATTTTTGTTTCAATATAAACTTACCGCCGAGTGGCGGTTAAACTCCTTCGAGGTTAGAGGCATGGACTCGGCTACGATCACATGCTGATGGAGAAACACAGCACAGGTTTTATTTTATTTTGCTTCTGTTTTCAAGTGGCTTAGTTAAGAAAAAAAGAGTTCTTTTTTTTTTTTTAAATAAAAAAAAGTAAATTACCGCCGAATATGAGGGACCATGAAGTGTGCTGTGCCATGGGATTACTTCACCGAATGTCAGAGAACAGCGACTGAGGGATGGCTGTTTCAAGGGAAACCTGGCACGTTTGTCGTTCTAACCGGGTTTCCCTATGGGAAAAAGTGCTAGCCAGTAATTATTACTCTTTTAATAATGCATTTCAGATTATGCATGTGTTAACAATGTTGTCCATCTGTAGTAATTGTGTCCTATGTTTTCTTTTCAAGTCAAATCTGGATGAAAAGAGCATATTTTCAGAATCATAACATGTGCTCAGATTGTTTTTGCTGTCTTTGTCCAGGAAAGGCACACTGAGCAACAGCTTGTTCCTGGTATGTTGTGGGAGCACAGGGAGGCCATGGTGCTAGGCCAGTAGGTAGGTAGCCACATTTGCATCTTGTAGACCTGAGTTCACACCCAAAAATTGTAAGAGAGGGAACAGAAAAAGACAGAAGGTGGTTCTGTGGCGGCCCTAGAAATCCATACTAATGTATTCAGCTGGCAGTACTGTATATACTAGAGATTAAAGTAATCCTGAAGCTGGATTGTTTTTACTAATGGTGTGAAATGTAAAGGTGATAACTCACTAGTTTCAGTGCACATACAAAACAATTACAGTGTATGGTAGAACGTTCTTGTTACCTGAATTCTATTGTTTCCCAGTCTTGTTGCACCATCATGAGTAAGTCTCATTGATGGCACAACAGCGCAGAACATCTCTGCACATGCGCAAGTAGCGATGCTCTGGACCTTGGGGAAATGGCTACGGTGGTGAGTCAGTACTTACGGGCTCAAAGTAATGGCACATTTTCCTTTTACTGTTGCCCTTTACAGCCCAAGACTATAGATTAAAAAAAAAAACAACAAAAAAAAACCAGATTCTCTAAGAAGAAGGGGAAAAAGTGATGGAGTAGTGCTTGTTGTTGGATTGGGAAGAGGGCAGGAACAAAGTCAGACGTCGTGGCTAAGGAAGAAGTGATCACCGACTAATTTACTGTTGCCCATACACTATACAAGACAATGGATGGGCGACAGTAAACAGCAGCACTGGTGTTCACTTCTCGAGGTTGTGTGACAACTGAAAACCTCTTGAGCTTCGCATGGTTGTCATGACAACTTCTCGAAGTCGACAACAGTGTTGTTGTTCGCTGTTGCCCATCCATTATTCTGTATATTATAGATGTAGAAAGTGTTGTAATAACTTAACACAGTTGATAAAACAGTTGATTTCCTATTTAACCTGTTGAATTAAATACAGTCAAAGGAGGACCTAGACCCTCGGTGACATCATTTCCTGTCAGGAGCCTAAAACATATGGCTGCCACCAGCCCTTAATTACAGGGTCATTTACATATGAATAGCTCTGGACTGCAAAGACTCTCAGATAAACACAATGGCTCAATCAAATTAGCTTTTTATGGACTTTCAGACGTTATGAAATCCTGTTTATGACAATTGCCCTTTAAGACATTCTGTAAAGGCCTGCTACACCTTCAGTCCCCACTTAGGGAACCTGTTCCCCCTTGGGACTTGAACCTGTGCATTGCTAAGCTCATGGTCTCCCCATTTGAGCCCATGGCTACAGCAGACTTAAAATACTTTATCTGGAAAACTGTTTTCTTAGTGGCAGTCATTTCAGACAGAAGGATTTCAGAATTCTAGGCCCTTTGCACTGAGCCTAACTACATTATCTCCCACAGAGATAAGGTAGTCCTCAGAACCAACAGGAAATTCCTGCCGAAAGTGATGTCCGAATTTTATCTCAACCAATCCATTTCGCTCCCTGTCTTTTTCACAGACAGATCCACTCCTGACGAGTTCAGGCGTCATTGCCTGGATATTAAAAGGGCTCTGACCTACTACCTGAAATGTACCAGGCAGCCCAGGGCCTCTCATACTCAGTGTTTCCTCACTTATGGAGAACTGTGCAAAGACAGGCTAGCCTCTAAGAAAGCAATCTCTCGCTCGATAGTCTCTTACATTCAGTTCTGTTACAGTAAGGCTGGCAAACAACCACCTTAAGTCCTTAGAGTCCATTCTACTAAAGGCACTGCAGCCTCAGTAGCAGCTTCAAGAGACATACCTTTGCTTGACGTCTGCAAAGTAGCTACCTGGAAGACTGTACACACCTTCACAAAGCCTTACTGCCTGGATGTACAGTCTAGATCTGATGCAAAATTTGGCACTGTGGTCCTGCAGAACCTGTTTCCTAAGTAGATTCTGTTACCGCCTCCTACCTGTGCTGCTTTGTAGTCTGCAAAAGTTAAGCATACAGAAGAATTCCTAGCGTGAGAAGAAAAAAATTACTTACCGTAAAAATATTATTTCTTCCAAGGGATTCTTCTGTATGTTTAACTTCCCACCCAGCCTTCTCTCACAGAGACTTAGAATACTTCTGCAGTCTCTGTTAAGCAAAATGTCCGACTGTAAACAAATTAGACTTGCACCATCTGCCTCTGCTCATCCCACCTCACCCTCTTTCTCTCGCTCTCTGTCGCTTTCCCTCCCCATCTCTACGCTTCCCGCCATCTTGGCCCTCTGGTGCCCACATATACCTCCTCTTGTATGATAATCAGGGCTGTTACCCTGAGCACTTACCTATCAAGTGTTATGCTTATTACTACTCCCCATGCACATGATCCGCCTTTGTATATTGTAATCCCTCATTACCATGTTTATATTTTGTTAGATGTTGCTATTTGTTCTACATATCCTGTTAATAATTCCTGTCGTGTAACTGTTCTCATTATTCATTTTGTCTTGTATACTGTTCATGACGTGAAACCCATGTAAAGAGCTTCTAGCTCAAAAGCTGTTATCTGAGATTTTAATAAATAATCTAATGTTGTGGCCCCTTAACTGCCTCTGTACACAGTTAGCGTAAACAAAACCAGCACTGAAGATCAGGTGAAAAATAGGCTTTATTTTCCTGGACGGCCAAAACAGCTCAAGTAGGACAGAACCTCAACTGGTTTCGCTCAGCAGAGTGTCCTCAGGAGGATCTGTTGTCAACAAGCACCACATGTTATTTAAAAGAGATGGTTTAAAGTGACAGTGTTTTAAAAAAGCCCAGTACACTATACAACATAGGAAAAATGTTAAAAAAACACCACTATGGCATATCAGTATTGTATCAGTTAGTCATAATTAAATACCACTCAATTACTAAATGCATAAACAAGTATATAGTAGATGATGATTCCCAATAAATATTTGAGATGGCTGAAGGTGTATACATGGTTGGGTTATTTGGATTCTCCATTTCTTGGATGAAAACCAAAAGATGCCCAGAGGCTTTAGCATCCACCTAAGGAGAAAAGAGCAACAATAAATAATAATAAATATTTTTTGTAGCTTATCATAATCCTCTTAACTATAAACAGCCTAAGATGAAACACATGCATTCTATAAAAACTGCAAAAGCTGAAAATACTGTGGCTAACAACAAGAGAACCTGTCTATACTTCTTGCTTTTATTTTTAATCAGTGGCATTAAATCAGTTTTATCATTAAGACCAGGACTCCCGAGACCACCCAATGTGAGAATCCAAAATACTTCACATTCCAATAGTCTAGTTTCAGCATCTCCCTCTCTAGGTCCCAAAGTGATATGCTCTGTACCACAAAATTTGAAAATGTACATAGCCTGCAAGCTCGGCTTTTTTTTTTTTTCATGTTTCTCATTTTTCTGAAATTTTTTGCCTTTTTTCTGGTAAAGTTCAGTGTTTTTCCATTTTTTTTTTAATAATATAACTTTTATTAAAATTTCAATTTCTGTGCAGTAAAAGTACACAGAGAATAGATGAATGAAGCAGTTCCATCACACCTTTATTTTACAGTCTACGTTGTGTATTAGACTATTTATTCTGGAAAAATCCTAGGAATTGTGTTATGGCCTATCTTCCTGAAGTCCTGAGTAAGGAATCATTGGACTGGGGGTAGAGGTATCCCAGTTTTCGAGGGTGGTTCGGTCCAAAATTCTAGTGGGAGGTCCTGTCTCGTCACAGTGTAAGGCAAGGCTTACTGGATTACCTCTGCGATGATTAGTCCAGGTTAATTCCAAAAGGTAGCAAGCTGTGGTAGCTGGAGTTTATAGGTGCTTTGGTACACAGATTTCTTTACCGAAATGTTCATTACCTGTGTGATGCCGTTGTAGTCTGTTCCGTTCCATGTTGACTTTACACACGCAGCAGTATGTTGGAAAAACCCTCTTCTATTTTGTAACATTTCATTCCACTTCCCCAGAACTCCATTGAAGGGAATCACTGCAACTGGAATGTGCATTACACACAGCAGACTGAAACGAAACACATCGTAATGAACCATACCAACCAGGGAACGCATTTCAGACGAGCGTTCGCTGTAGAATCTGAACACATGCACTTTACACACCAACAGAGGTAACAGTAAACTGTTCCTATTCTGTAATGGAATAATCATTACAGATAGTGTAAAAGTGCCTAAAATCTCCTTGTGAGTCTGGTTATATCCTTACTAAACAATTACCCAGATCTGGATGGTAGAGAATTTCAGCATGAAATGGTTTGTGGGTCAGGGAAAAGGAGAAAACTTAGAAGAAAGGAAGGAGTAGGGTAAAGAGGGTTCAAGGTAAAGAGAATAGAAGAAAGGAAAAAAAAAGGAAGGGAGAGGGGAGGAGGTGCGACCCACCCTACGATACAAAGTCTGTGTAGTTGTCAAGTTTAAATAAGACCCACCTTCTCTGTTGTCGAAGGAAGCGACCCAGTTACTGGTTTGGGCTGAAAATCTCTGAAGGGTGTAAATCTCACGGGCAGTGGCTCTCCACATTTCCAGGATCAGGGCTTTCTCCCTCCGCCGTAGGCGGGTAATGGTGTTTTGGGCTGCGAGCAGTAAAAAGATTGATTAGCTTTATGTCGGGGAGAGATATTGTCAGATGAGGAGGTGGGATAGCGGTTAGAATAAATGTAGTGGTTATCATGTCTGCACAGTCAAAAGTAGCTTCAAACTCTCAAATAACCCCCTGCCAAAACATCTCAAGGAATGGGGCATGTGATTGATATATGGGCTTGGTCTGCCCGATCCATACCACAAAGTCACCAGCATCTATCTATCTGTCTGAGATCCTGCAAACTTGGATGTGACCACTGAGATACAGAAGTACCACAAGCGGCACTTCAGGCAAATTCTCTCCAGCACATTGCCGTCATTACTCTAAGTGCTTGGGGGCTAAACTTGAGCAACTGCTCTAGGCTGAAAGTAGTGTTGAGTTCTGAGTTCCATCTAGTAAGACTGGACTTGATGGTAGTTGTTGCAGCTTGTAAGGCTTTATATAAGTTGTCAGTGAGGTGCGGGAGAATATCTGCTCTGATGTGTGATTTAAGAAGTTGAACCATTAGTGATGATTTTTCAGCAGTAAAGACCAGGAACTCATCCTTGGAGTAAAGGTAAGAACGAATTTGCAAATATTTGTGAAAGGCTGATTGTGGGAGATGGAATGTAGCTTGTAGACAGACAAAGACTAGAATCCCCAAGGGAGAGATCAGCTGGAATACATATGTAAGGCCAGATTGGTGCCACCTCAGTAAGGCCTTATCTAGTTTATTGGGAGGAAAGTCATGGTCATAGACTAATGCTCTAATTTATAGTAAATCAGCGGGGTTAAGGTAGTGACTCCTAATGTAGAGCCAGCGTCCATACTTTTCAGCTGTATATCTGTAGAATTTTCTCCCCGAGGAGCACACCGGAGAGTGGCCAAATGTGTATTGGGCTTGGTCGGAGATGTCGTTTAGTGTTAGTTCTGTTGTTTTCCAGTATGACTAATATTGGGGGTTGGCCCAAAGACATAGGATGCTTAAAGGCGTTGTCAGCACGTACTCAGAGAAATGGGGAGATTGACACCCCCCCACCTCTAGGCAGCTTTAGCACCATGTATCTTATCCTTGGGGATTTGCCCTGCCAAATGAATCAGGAGACAGCTTTATCCCAGGCTTTAAAATACAGCTTATCAGGCATTAAGGGGGGCATCTGACGAAAATAGAGAATGCAGGGGAGGCTATTCAAAGGGACAGGCTTTTTTTGGTATGGGTGGGTGGGGTGAAATTATATAGTAGGACCTCTGTTTTGGCAATGTTAAGTTTGTAATCAACCAGGGACGCAAATTCCCTTAAGTGTTGCCACACTGCTGGGATTGATATGTCTGGGGAAGTCAGTGTAAGCAGCACGGCATCTGCAAAGAGGGAAATCTTGCATGGTCTTCCAATTAAAAAGAGACCTTCGACTTAGTGGTCACAGCGTATTGCTTCTGCCAGAGGTTCTAAATAAAGGGCAAATAAGAGTGGGGAGAAGGGGCATCTTTGCCACGTTCCTCTCAATAGGGAAAATGGATTGGAGAGGGAGCCATTTACCCTGATATAATACAGGGTTTTAAATAATTGATTAGCATTTTTTTCCTGGGACAATACTAACTGTACAGAAAGTATTTATATAGGTTTTCTAGAAGTGTTATATTTGTTAAACACAGTGAGGCAAGTGCTATGCATTTTTACAATGTTTTAGCACTTTTATGAGCAAAACGCTAATCAATTTTTAGAGTTAAATAAAACCCTGGATAAGTTTGAGCTGGGGTGTATATGGCTTGGAGGGTTTGTATGAATTGTAGGGGTAGCCCAAAGTGGAGGAGGGCCCTCTACAGGAATGGCCAAGTCACCCTGTCAGAAGCCTTCTTGGCATCAAGACAGCAATGCCAGGGAGATCTGTCTGGAGGTTGCATAATCAATTAGCAAAAGGTTTTGACAAATGCTGTCATGTTCCTGACGTCTACGGATGAATCCCACCTGGTCTGGGTTTATTAGAAGAGGGAGGAGGGGTTCCAAATATCTGGCCATTATAGACATGTAGAGCTTGTAGTCCGTGTTTAAAATAGAACTAGGTCTATAGGATGCAGGATGATGGGGGGTCCTTTTGCGGTTTTAAGAGGGCTGTGAGGGTGGCATATTTCCACGATGGTGGGGGAAGGATGTCCTCCTGTACTCACAGCAGTGTCAAGATGTGGGGGGGGGGGTAAGATATTCTCAGAATGTAAATTCCACTGGGTAACCTTCTGGTCCCTTTGCTTTTCTAGTTTAGGTTCCCGGAAGGCTTTCTCTGTTTCTGAGGTTGTGATTGGATTGAGCAGACCTTTTGCTTCTCTTTCACTTAAACAGGGCAATGATTGTCGATTCAAGTAGGCGTCTGTCTGACTCGGTGGGGCATGGTTGTCTTTTGTATATAATTGCTGATGATACACGACCTTAACTCTGTGAATGTCGTGCGGGTTAGTTATGACAGTATTCGATGTTGGGTCATGCATGTGAGTGATGTATGCATGTGCTTTATAATTCTGGATCTGGCGAGCCAGATTTCGGGTTCCTCTGGGCCTCCCTCTTACTGATAGTGATGGATGTACAGTAGTTGTTGCTCTGTTCTTTGGTCCTGGAGCTTTTGTAGCTCCTGCTTCACTTTCTGTAATTGGGTCTTGATGGACTGGTCTCCTTGCATAAGGAAGCTTTGGAGGGTTTGCATTTCCTCTTGAAGGGAATTCATTTTTTTTTTTATCTCTGTCCCTCTTTTTCCAGGCTGTGTAAGATATAATTTCCCCGTAGTACCACCTTAAGGGTGTCTCAGAGGATGGAGGGCAAAGTGTCCAGGTTGGAATTATCTATGTGGACCATTTATTTAAACTAAATGCGTGAGGGAGTCTTCTATTTCCTCTTTGATCCAGGGAATGAAGTTAGGGTCCTTGAGTAACAAGGGGGTCTGACCTCCAAGAGGAGGAATTGGGGGCGTAAGAGATCCAGAGGATTGATAGAGAGTAAGGGACATGGTCTGATATGACAATGGGATTGATGTGTACATCTATAATGAGCTGTGTGTTATGGGTGATGTAAAGAAGAGGTCAATATGACTGGAAGTGAGATGTACTAGGGAGAAGTAGGTATAGTCCCATGCACTGGGGTGCATTAACAAGAGATATCTGATAGTGTGCAGTTGTACAGTAGGAGTCTGAGGGCAGCCACCATTCTGAAATGGAATTTGAATTGGCTGTCTTCGATGCTTCCTGCTTCGGGCTTTCGGTTGCATCTGCGACCACACCCTATACCTTCCATCCTGCCTCTTACTAGTTTCCACTCTGCAGTACCGGGAGCTATGACTTCCACCCCACCATCTACGACCTCCTCCACTGACGTGACAATGGTGGTGCAAACAGTTCAAGTAATTCAAGGGTTACAACCTACACAGCCTTCTCAGCATTTTTGACTTCAAACCACTTCCTCGCCTCCTCCTCCCAAGAGGCCTTGTCAGGAGTCCTCCTTTGTATTCCACAGGGAGCCTTCTCCTACACCCTTCTACCATTCTTTGGAGGATGAGTTTCTTCCAAAGTATGAGGAAGAATATGAGGAAGACATAGATATGGGTGATGGCCTCTGCTCTCCCTCCAGCACCTCTGTTGTATCTTCAATTGAGGAGGACCCTGGGCTCTATATGTCCTCTTCTCCTGACGACCCAGCCTTTCTGGATATCATGTCTCAAATCCAACAAGTGATCGGATTTAGTACTACAGAACAAGACAAAAAATGATACCATGTGGCTGATTGCTTGGACCTACCAGAGGACCCCAGAATTTTGGTGCCTCCTTTAATACAGGCATACCAGGATGTAGTCCTTGTGGCATGACATCGTCCATCTGCAATTCCACCAGTTCCTAGAAAGGCAGACTGCCTTTATCAGGCACCAACAGACCATCCATTTTTTTACTATTGCATCACAGGTTGACTCTAGTCCTTAATGCCGCACATGACAGGGCAAAGAAGCCAAAACATCTGGGCTCCCTTCCCCCAGACCGGGAATGTCAACACCTAGATGTGATGAGCAAGAGAATTTATCAGGCTGCTACTTTGAATTTATGAATCCTAAACTATATAGGCCACATGGTAAAATACCAGAAAACCCTCTGGACTACAGCAATAAACTGCCCCAGTCAGCAAAAAATTACCAACTTTTGGCTACCTTCACCACTGGCACCAGCCTCTCCCGTCATTTGCTTAGGGTGGGCTGTGACGTGGTAGACATTTCCGCAAGGACTTCAGCCATGGACATCACTCTGTCACCATGCCTGGCTGCGAGTGTCAGGTTTTACTTTTCACGTACAACAAACTATTCTAAATGCCCCTTTCAATGGTACTAAACTCTTTGGCTTGGATACTCAGACTATTTTGAATGATCTCCAAGCTTCTGGCTGTACTCTCCAAATGGTACATGGCATGTACCATACATCCCAAAAAATGGGACAAAAGCGATATTATCAGCCCTTTTAATTTAGTAGGACTGGCCGTCAACGCGGCAATGCCAGACAGTCCACTGGGGTTGACAGCAATCCCAGCCTGCTAGCTGTAACCCTGCCACTGCCTCAAAAGGAACCCAGGCCACCCCCCGCGGCGGCTGGCGACCCACAGTCATTTTGACTCACAGCACTGCCTCCCCAGCATTACTTTGCCAGCCTCGGAGGCTGTGGGAGGCTGCTTCTCTTTTCATTTAGAGGCATGGCAAATGATTACAATGCCCGTGTAGGTACTACAAATCATATGAACAGGCACACACTGGAACGGACTTCCCACACACCTCCTCACCCTCCCCGTTCTACTACATACCCACTATCACACACTCCAGTACTGTTAGACGAACTAAAGTCACTCAGATAGAAAACCGGGATACAACCCATACCCCCAGAAGAACAACGGAAGGAGTTTCATTCCTATTTCTTTCTGATGACAAAACGCAGAGGAGATCTGTGCCCAGTGTTGGATTTCAGAGACCTCAATTTGTATATTCCATACAAATAGTTCAGAATGGTCACCCTAGCCACAGTTCTTCCTCATCTGCATCAGAGAGACTGGCTTTGTGCTCTAGACATGAAGGACGCATACCTTCATATACTAATACACCCTGCACATTGTCACCACCTATGTTGTCAGCTCCTTGAGAATCACTTCCAATTCTGAGCGTTATCCTTTGGCCTGTTCTCGGCATCCAGGGTCTTCACAAAGTGTTTAGTGGTGGTGGCAGCTACCCTAAGATGTCAAGAACACTTTGTCTTTCCATACCTAGTTGGCTGGCTCATCAAAGCCTCCACCAAGGAAGAGTTGCTCCAGTCTCTTCATGCCACTCTTCAACTTTTTCAGGAACTAAGCATTACAGTCAGTCTGCCGAAATCCCTTATGGACCCGACACAAAGACTGCAATATACAGTTGTCATACTAGATACCCAACGCAGAAGGGCATTCCTTCCAGAGGACTGATGCCAAAACCTCATGACACTTGCTTTCCAATGTCATTTAACTCTGCACATTATGGCAAACCAATTTATGCATCTCCTAGGCCATATGGCCACAGCCATCTCCACTGTGCCATATGCTCGATTACATATGTGTCTGATACAGTGAGCATTACACTGTCAATGGCATCAGTGCACCAGAGATTTCGAAGACAGGATCCTTGCCACACCGGCACTCCACCGTGCCTTAAATTGGTGGACAGTAAAGTACAATCTGGATTAAGGCGTCCCCTTCCAGACACCTCCACCATCTCAAACCTTAAGCACAGACACCTCCATCCTGGGATGGGTGCCCACCTGGAACCTCATCGAACACAAGGTCTCCAGGAACCAACCACAGCCACTCTCCACATAAACCTTCTTGAAATGAGAGCGGTTCAACTTGCATTCCAGACCTTTTAACCATAACTGGTTCCAGTCTCCGTTCTGCTGCAGACAGACAACACTTGTGTTATTACATAAACAAAGAAAGTGGCACAAAACCTCAATGCCTTTGTCAAGAGGCAGTCCACGTTTGGCAAGAAGCCCTACGACAGAAACCTATGCTTATAGCATTCCATGTACCAGGAGCACAGAATGTTTTGGCAGATCACCTCAGTCGCGACATGCAAGGTCACGAGTGGACCTTACGTCAGTCCTCCAAGACATCTTCCACTGTTGGGGCACACCGGAGATTGACCACTTTGCATCTCCAGACAACTGGCTACCTCGTTTCTACTCCATCATACAGGATGAGGAGGATCGCTCTATAGATGGATACTCTGTCCCTGACGTGGAGAGGACAATTTTTGTATGCTCCCCCCCCATCCCTCTCCTTCAGCAAGTCCTCCTCAAGCTACAACTGGAGCCTGCAACAATAATTCTGATAGCTCCATTCTGGGCCAGGCAAATCTGGTTCCCACTTCTCCAGCAACTAGCGATCACCGACCCCATATCCCTTCCCCTTCATACAGACCTATTGATACATCATCAGGGGTCTCTCCTACACCCCAAACTCTGCTCCCTGCACCTTCATGCATGGCTGTTGAGGGCGTCTTTATAAATAGACAAAAAGTTTTGACTACTGTAGCAGATATCCTATTGGCTTCCAGAAAGCCGTCCACCAGAAAAACTTACCAAGTGAAATAGAAAGGCTTTGTTAATTGGTCGGCTTCCAACTCCCTCAGCCCTTTCTGTTGACCCTTCACTGCTATTTTGGCGTACCTATCTACCCTGTTCTCACAAAACCTAGGTTTATTCCTCCATTAAAGTTCATTTCAAACAACATGAAGTCTTGCTGTATTCTGACAATATGCAGTTAGCCCCAGCACTTGAACTGCCCCGGAGAGGAAAGAGTTAACTCTATGCAGGAGTATGGAACATCGGGCTCGAGCTTGGTTTTCAAACCTCTGTCTCTGCTACATCTCAGTGTAACTGTCAGATTCTTTACTCTGCCTAACTGAGAAATCTCTCCAGAAATCTTGCCTTCGGTTCGGTAAATGTAAAAAATCATTCTGTTTATTCAACCGTTTCATTATTTTTCGGTATCAAATCTCTGTCTACGGTACAAATAGTGTAAGTAGGTAGATAGTAAATAAAAATTGCATAGAAATTGTTTTTGTTCAGTTTCCTATCGGTTGGTCTGGTTGGGAATTGAAATTATTCTGTGATTCTTTATATTTTCAAATTCTCTTGTGGGTTCTGGAGGATCAGTTTCAAAAAAACGAAAATTTTTCTTGTTTTTTTTCCACAACCCATGACACAGTTGGTAACCAATTGGACGGTGTTACCTGGCTTGAAAGCTATTAAGGGTAACCTTTTTTTCAAGAGCAAGGCCATGTGTGAGAAACCCAAGAAGAAAACGGGTCGCACTGGGTTTCAACACTGTACTGAGTGTGGGGAAGCTTTTGCTAAAGCTGACCCCAACCTCGTATGCGTATATTGTCTGGGGTTTGACCACCTCAAAACAGACTGCCAAATTTGTAAAAGCTTTCCTAAAGCCACTTTAGAAAAAAGATTAAATAGGCTGAAGGAAAGAGAGGCCGAGAAGTCTGCTGATCTGGATGTCCAACCTGGTTTGGTTTTGGCTGAACCTGAGGAGGTGCCTGCTGACACGGTGATACCACCTCAGGCAAAAGGAGATCCGATTCCACGGGATCAGTTCCGCCAAAGGAGAAAGAAGTCAGCCGATTTGGATCAGGCACTGCAGACTCCAATCGCTGAAGAAATTGCTAAAGCACTAAGCATAGTCCAATCTCTTCGTCTGGTTCCATCCAAACTGACACCTTCAGGAAAGCGATTGGTTCAGACGGTTCCAACTCCATCGGAATTTGATCCGGAGACTTTTTATGAGGAATGGGAGGGAGATGAAGATTTCCCAGGGGAGGAAGAAGACGAAGATGTTTTTGTACACCTAGATGAACCTATTGAACCAGACATCTCCCCAGACAGGCCTACTAATGTCTCCCCTCCCAGACTTTCTGAGACCCCTTCCTACTTTGTTTTCCAAAAAAAGTGGCTGAAACTCTCCAGCTACCAGTTGTGGAAGCTGCTGAGGAGACCAAGGAACCTGATTAGGTAGAGATGATTGACATCCCAGAGTCCAAGAGGCTGTTTATTCCTCTTCACAAATCTTTGGGGAGACAGACTCAGAAACTTTTGCAAATGCCTACTCCCATACCCCCTGTGGACAAAATGATGGGACAGGAGGTATATGCTATCAGGTTCAGGCACGGAATTCCTCTACAGCCATTGCAGGCATGTTGGGGGTAGTGCAGGCTGCAGCCTGTGACAGGGCAACTATTCCTTTGGCTTCATCCCCCCCCCCCCAATAAGGATTCCAGGAAGGTGGATGCCATGGCCAGAAAACAGTACTTGGCATCTTCCTTGGGACTCAGGCAAGCCAGTTATATGACCTATACAGCCAGGTACCAGACATCCAGGTGGGATACTGTTCTGGAGCCGGCTAAGGCTTCCCCACCAGCTAGCCAAAGAGCTGGAGGAGGTGGCAGCTGATGGAATTGAGGCATCCAAGGTACAGTTCTATGCTGGTGTGGACTCCAGTGATGTGGCATGAAGAGTCAAGGCTACATCTATTTCTCTTAGGTGATTTGCTTGGCTTAGATGTACTAGCCTCTCACAGAATACCCAGGCTAAGGCTTTGGATTTCCCTGTGGTTGGTAATTCTCTGTTTGAGGAGCAGACAGAATCGTACATGAAAAAGATGGATGAATACAGGATGGCCTACAGGAGTGCAATGGGCAAGGAAAGGTGGGCCACTCCTCAGAAGCAGCCATCTAGGGCTTGCAGGTGCAGGCTATTTCAAAGGCTTTTTTACCAAGCCCAGGCCACCTCCCCTTCTTTTCAGTAGAGGTGGTTCTTCAGAGGGAGAGGCAGAAGAGGGGGATAAGCAGAGCTGCATCCTCCTCTCTGGCTAAAGCTCCTGCCAGACAGACCTTGATGTGTCAGTTCGGGTCACCTCCCCAATTCCTGTAGGGGGCCATCTTGTTTAGCACATCCAGACCTGGAAGTCTATCACATCAGACAGTTGGGTCCTGGAAGTGGTAAGCCAGGGACTGGCTCACAGTTTCTCAAAGTTCCACAGAATGAGAGCCAAATCATTTCCTCCTGCATCAGTTTCAGAAACACTTGCCTTAGAGACAGAAGTTTCCTCCCTACTAACCCTCAAGGCTATAGAAAGGGTTCCTTCACATCACAGGGGCAAAGGACTATTCCAGATACTTCCTTACCCTAAAAAAGACAGGGGAGTGGTGACCCATCCTAGACCTGAGATATCTGAACAAACATATCACAAAGCCAAAATTCAAAGTGGTGACTCTGGGAATAATTCTTCCCTCTCTGAGACCAGGAAACTGGCTAGCCTCCCTGGACCTCAAGGATGCCTATTTCCATATACCTATATGTTGCTCCCACAGAAAATATCTCAGGTTCAAGTTGCCATCAGGCCATTATCACTTCAGGGTTATGCCATTCAGCCTGACCTCAGCTCCAAGGGTGTTTACAAAGTGCCTTGCAGTAGTGGTAGCCTTCCTCAGAAGGCAGGGCATTTCTGTCTCCCCTTATCTAGATGACTGGTTAATCATAGGTCAGTCCTCAGACCAAGTCAAGTCAGCTCTAGAGGTTATCCAGAGTCTTCTCAGCTCTCTAGGGTTTCTTCTAAATCTCTCCCAAGTCTGTCCTTGAACTAGTACATCTCACCTTCATAGGGGTAGAACTGGATACTATTCAAGCAAAGGCCTCCTTACCATCTTCAAGGGTAAGGGCCCTGATAGACCTGGCCTCCTCATTCCGACCGCTAGTGTCTTGTCCAGCCAGGCATTTCCTTCAACTCCTAGGCCACATGGCAGCTTCCACAGAGTGGTTCAAGTAGCAAGGTTTCAAATGAGACATTTATTTCCACCTAAGATCTTTTTGGTCCCAGAAAAGAGAGACTCTCATAAAACCGATTCCAGGGACTCAGAGTCTTGTGCAGGCTCTCCAGTGGTAGTTAGATCAGGACAATCTCAGACACGGTGTCCCTTTCCTCAGTCAGCCACCCTCACTGGTACTGACCACGGATGCCTCTCTCTTAGGGTGGGGAGCCCATCTGGGAGCTCTTACTGCTCAAGGCCTTTGATCTTGGCAGGAGTCCCTTCTTCACATCAGTCTTTTAGAACTCAGGGCAGTGCTTCTAGCTGCCAGGGATATTCCCTTGGTGGCAATCTGTAAAGCAGCTGCCTGGAAAACAGTTCATACATTCACCAAGCATTACTCTCTGGATACCCAGACTAGGATTGATGCTAGGTTTGGCACAGCAGTACTGCAGAGCTTGTTCCCCAAGGGGGTACTGCTTGATAGTCTGCATATTATCAGAATACAGCAAGTCTTCATGTTGGTTGAAGAAAAAATTACTCACCATAGTAATGTTGTTTCTTCTAATGGAGTCTTGCTGTATTCTGACCTCCCTCCCTGCCTCCCCTCTCAGAACTTAACTTTTTGGGATGTGGGTTGGCAGGTACAGTGCTGCACCCCAGTGGTGTACCTTGTCCCCTGCCTGTCAGGTGGGATGTTTTTTCTTATTGATTTTGTGTTTCCTTAGCTTGTTTCACTATCTATATGGTTTATTCTTGGGTTCTCGAATTGAGTCTTTTGGGCCCAAGCTCCGTTGCCCATGGCTTAAAGTTTAAAACAATTTGTATTGTTACTAGTTAGTTAGTATTGCTGGTAAGTATCTGACAGTTACACTGAGATGTACCAGAGACAGAGGTTTGAAAACCGAGCTCGAGTATGCTCCTGCATAGAGTTAACTCTTTCCTCTCCAGGGCAGTTCAAGTGCTGGGGCTAACTACATATTGTCAGAATACAGCAAGACTCCATTAGAAGAAACAACATTACTGTGGTGAGTAATTTTTTCTTAGCAGCCATTTCAGCTTTTCATGAACCCATAGGAGGCCATCAGGTTGCACAAGACCTTGCCCATATGTTTCTAAAAGGAATTCTATATCTGAAACCTCCCATTCAAAGGCCAGTACCTCTTTGGGACCTGAATTTCATAGTAGAGAAATTAACATTAGCACCCTTTGAACCAGCTGCTACATGCAACATGCACTTCCTAGCATGGAAGACTTTATTTTTAGTGGCTTTTTGTGACAGGGTTGAATAGGATCTTGTCCCAGTTGTTATGGAGAGTTTGAATGCAGGGATCTGTTCTGTTCTTTCCTCTCCTGTTTCTCGTCTGTCTGGTTGCGCAACCAGATTTTCTTGCGAGACCTAGGACTTGATCACCCTGACAGTCTCGCAGTTCTCTGCCTCTCACTGTCTCTGTCTTCCCTTGCTATTCTGTCTTTTCCTCCCTTGGATATCTGCTGGTATAAATATATATGCAAATCATTATGTGGAAATGTAACTGATATTGGGATCCCTTTGTTTAGAAATTATATCGTGTTACTGTTGACGTATATGTAATTATAGTTTGAGATGATTGCAAAGCTATTTGGAACTCAAGGGGTTAACCTGAAATGCAATTTTTAAGCCTTTTGCAGAAGCTGTGGAGAATGGGCCTCATTTCTGGGACACTGTGTTCTAGCTGCATCTGCCTGATATTTATAAGAATATTTTAGAAAAAAAACAGGATGCTTGTTAAGAAGGGGGTGTCGCAAGGACTTATAAAAACAAAGCTACAATTTCTTGCAAGAGACACACAGAGATTGAAGAAAAACTCAGTTGGATCTTCTCTGTTTATTCTGCCTTTGTAAATAGTTATACTGAACAATTTTATTTTTTTATTTTATTGTTATTCATAATAAAACTCTTTTTGTGAATTTTACAACTGCTGCGGGTTTTTTCTATGCTTTCTGACCTGTGCCTTGACGATGGATGGTGTAAGAAGTGGGATTTGCACTGTGCATACTCTAAGTCAGGAGTTTTGTGCATGGATATTGGACCTAGTACCAAGGAAGCATAGAGAAAGGTATGGATTCTGCAGCAGCAAATCCAGGAGTGGTTACCTGGAGAAGGGTGTCCAAGCTGAGATTGTACAACCAGCACAAATTATGGAAAAAGAACAGGCAGTGACAGAACCTGAAAGCCTGACTGCCTTTTTCAGATGGTGAGCTGTACAACAAAAAGAGATGGAGAAACAGAGGAGAGAAGCAGCAGATAAGAGAAGTGGTGCAGCGACAAGAGCAGCAAAGGATGGATACCTTGCAAGCTATCAAAGGCAGAGAATTTGGCACAGATAGAGATGAGTAACAAAACACAAGCAAGTTAAACACCATTAAACTTACAAAGTTGTGTCCCTCAGATGGTATTGAGGCATACCTGACAACTTCTGAAAGAGTTGCCACAGGCTGCCAATGGCCAAAGCAGCAATGGACAATCAGGCTGGTACCCTACCTGACAGGGAATGTCCAGCTTGCCTGCAGCAGTATGGACACTGCACAGTCAGAAAGCTATCACCTGGTGATAAACAAAATCCTGAAAAGGTATGATATCTCAGGAGAAACCTACTGGCAGAGATTTCAATCTCTGAAGTACAACTCAGTCGACAATCCTAGAGAAGCATTCACCCAGCTCTGAGAACTCCTGGTAAAATGGCTCCAACCAGAGGCAAAACAGTCCCACAGATCATCAACACATTTGCAGTGGAGCAATTCATCAACATCCTGCCTACAGGTGTACAGCTTTGACTGAAAGAACACTGATCAGAAATTGGGGGAAAAGGCTGTTTCTTTGTCTGAAGACTACCAAATGGCCAGACAGATGCCACAGCGGCGAGATGGTAACCAAGCACCGGTAAGACATTCTTTTTCCCATTTAAACTCAGACTGATAAGAACTCTGGTGGGGGTAACAAATGTGTTCCGAAAGATGATGTTTGCTATAACTGTATTAAGCCAGATCATATTGCAAGAAATTGCCTTAAGAAGAGTGACACTGGACCAGATTTGTCCATGGAAGGTGCTGGGGGGGGGGGCTTAACAGATGTGAAGGTGGGGGATAAGACTGTAAAGGGACTCATTGATTCGGGAGGCAGACAGACCCTATTGTATGTTGAAGTGCTCGGAAGAGACTGTGCAAAAGAACTAGGTAATGGTGTCATCTGCATCCACAGGGACACTCGATACTGTCCCACCACCCAAGTGACTCTGACCATTAAGGGTGTGTCGCACCAAATGAAAGTGGGGGTAGTACCTAAGTTACCTGTTCCCATGATTATTGGAAATGACTGTCCAGGATTTACTGAGTTAATCTCAGAATAACTGAGCCCTGCAGTTTCAGCAGCAGTGATAACAAGAACTCAGGCACAGAAAATTTCCAACGGTGGGGACACTTTTCCTTTCAGTGACTTTACATACTAAAATGCCAGCAGAATAGGCCTAATGGTCTTTCGTGTCTGCTCGTTTGGTCAGCCCCCACCCTGGGTGCTGACCTTGCTGTCCCCCTCGCCTTCTCTGGCTTCTCCCTTCCCAGTTCCGGATATTCTTGCTGCATTGGATTTTGCTTCCTGAACCCTTCCCCTGTACCTGTCCCACCCCTCTTGAACCCCTCCACTGTCTCTGCCTCCACCAGCCCCCTAGGTAGTGCATTCCATGGCTCTACCACCCTCTCAGTGAAGTAGCACCCTCCTCCTTTCTCCCTGAATCTTCCCTCCAGCTTCCACCCATGCCCTCTAGTGGCCCCTCCTTCTTCCTTCAAGCACCCTCACTGTTCCTCCCCTATTTACCTCTTCATGTACCTGAAGACCCTCTATCATGTCCCCCGGTCCCTTCTCTCTTCCAAAGTGTACATATTTAGCTCTTGAGCCTCTCCTCATAGGTCCTGTCCCCAAGCCTCAAATCATTTTGGTTGCCCTCCTCTGGACCCTCTCCCGGAGGTTAATCCTCTTTAAGTCGGCCTCAAAACTGCACACAGTACTCCAGGTGCGGCCTCACCAAGCAGTTATACAGAGGAGTATCACTCCTCCTTCTGGAGGTGATCCCCAGCTGATGCATCCCAGCATCCTGTTGGCCTTGGCTGCTGCTCTCCTACAAGTCTCAGAGTTGTTCATCTTGACATCCACCACCACCCCAGGTCCCTCTCAGCCATTGAGACTTGTAGTATTCCCCCCCCAGGGTGTACACTTGGCCTGGGTTTCTGGCCCCCAGGTGGAGTACCTTGCATTTCCCTGCATTAAACCTCAGCTTCCACTTTCTAGACCATCTTTCCAGAGCCTCCAGGTCCCCCTGCAGGGCCACCCTCCCCTCCTCCCCATCCACCACCGCCCCCAGTTTCGAGTCATCTGCAAAGAGACTCATCTCACTCCTGATACCTGACTTTGATTCGGACTTGCTTGAGGACAGCTCCAAGATCTGGAAATCCAGGAAGAAAGATGATGCCTGAAGAAACTGTGGCAACAAATGACTGATTAACATAAGGGGTGTTAACATATGAAAATGCTGTAACTAAACTGATCACTGTTTGTGATTTTCTTTCAGAATAAGCTAACGATGTTTCTCTCCAGGGTTATTTTAAGCAGCTGGGGGTGAAACCAAAACAGGGTGTACCAATGTTTAAAAATGTAGTGGGTTACTGTACAGTTTGGCTTAAACCTCAGACACAGGAGCAGAGAGAACAATTGGTTATACCACAGAAGTATAGAACAGAGTTGTTACAGACAGCACATGATAGTCCTATGGCTGGTCACTCAGGGAGGGTTGCACGCTTGCCAGATTGATGTATAGATTTTACTGGCCTGGAATTCATGAAGATATTGCTACTTTTTGTAATTCCTGTGCCGAGTGTCAGAAAGTAGCCCCAGTCACTAGAAAAGACAAGGTGCCCCTACCCTTGATAGATGTGCCTTTTAAGAGAATTGCCACAGATGTGGTTGGTCCTTTAGACAAAAGTAAAAAGGGTAATAGATTTATCCTGGTAGTATGCGCCTATGCTTCTCGATACCCAGAAGCAGTTCAAATGTGTACTGTCACAGCTTCAAAAGTGGCAGCAGAGCTTGCAACAATTTTCAGCAGAGTGGGGAAACCTAAAGAAATTATTCTAGGAGCATGGATATGTTGTTCATCCACACTCTTTGGCATGTCCCCTTCCACTTTAAGATGAACTGGAAGTCTTCAAGCTGGCTTCTCCCACCCACCAGGGTGGTGTATACCTATGCTCGGCCCCATGATGCCTGATCTTCCTTTCTGCTGGAAGATTCAGGTTGCCTCCCTCGTGCTTACGCATTTTGTAGCCCCTGGCTTTCAAACCTTCGTTTTTTCCAAAAATTGGCATTGTTCGCATTAGCGATTGCAAGTTACCACTTCGATTATGGAAGACAAGTCTTCCCCCGGATTTCGTCTGTGCCCTTGTGGCCAGAAAATGTCACGCACCGATCCCCACACCACGTGCGTCTATTGCCTCAGTGTCGACCACGACACCTGGAAATGCGATATGTGTGTCGCGTTTCATCCCAGAGTCCTCGACGACCATCTCGCACACCTGAAGCCGGGGAGACCAGAGAAGAGGAACCCTCCGGTGAAATCCAAAGAGGCTCGGTGGGCGGTTTCCTCGGCTGTGGGATCTGCTGAGCAATTGGAATGCATGCAAGCATTCAAGGAGGAAGTGGCTCGTGGTGCAGAGACTTCTCGGAGCCTCTTCGTTCCATTCAGCCTGGGCTCCATGTTCTCGGGTTCCTTCCGAGAGTTGTGCCAGTCTCTCCTGACCAAGGGAGAGGTGCCTGCGGGCTCGCACTCCTCTCAATTGCGTAAGTCGGAGAAGGATCTGGGATTGTCTTTGTCTTGATGGAGATGTTCTTGGGAGTGGGAGAGATCTTGATCCCAGGAACATGCGGTCTCGACTTCGGTCGAGATCGCTTCTTTGGCCGCTGGCTTTTCGGCTTTGCTGTCTGGCCAGTCAACCAAATTATTGATCGACAATGTTGAAATTGTGATCGATCCGATATCGACGACTCCAGTTGGCGATTCCCTCGATCGAACCCCTAACTTGTTCTTTCCAGATGATGAGACCCAGCCTGCTGGGCCTCCCATCGAAGAAGTGGTCCCCAATACTGGGAAATCACTGGTCCTGCCAGTATCTCCCGAGCGACCGAGTCTGCCCGTCCGATCTTGATTGAGGTCTTGGACCTCCTCGACCAACAGGCTGAGGAAGAGCCATAGATGGTCTAAAAAGAGGTGACGCCATCGGCCGTCCTTGTCTTCCTCGAATGAGGAGAGGCTCCGGCAGAAACTCCGTCAACGCTATGAGGACCTCATGTGGCAACAGCTAGTTTTGACCGGGAATAAGCCGACTCCGGCTTCCACACCGGCAGTTACCTGACTTTCGCCTCCTAGGCCAAAGCTGACTCCTTCAGAGTCGATTAAGTTGGCTCCTCAGCCCGCAGAGCTGGTAAAACCACCAGTTCGGCCCCAAATGGTCTCTCCACCAATTGTGGTGGAACCACCACCCAAACAGCCTGTGTGAGGGGCTCCTTCCAAGGAAGATTGACCAGACACCGGGCTTCCCTGGTGGTTGTCGGGTCACTGTCATCTCGGACCACCCTCGGTGAGTCGAAGGTGACCTGGCTGGTTGGCCGTTATACTCTGATTCAGACGTCACTGGTTTGCATTCTCATCCAGGTGATGATGAATCAACCGTTGGCTTAGCGACGGAGGAAGGTCCTTCATCTTTTCAAGGGATTCTTAACCTCATTTCTGAATCTACAGGGATGCCTCTGGAGCCAATCCAGAAAAAGGCAGAGTACCCTCTTACGGACATCCTTAAGAGAGGAGGTACCTCAACAGAGGCCTTTTCTGTGGCTGAGGCTATTGTCGACCCGGCCCTAGAACTTTGGCAGTGCCCTGCCTCTTGTACAGCTCCATCTGCCCACATGGCCTGCAAGTATGCGGTACTCATGGGGTCCCTTGCTGGGTTCACAGAGCACCCTTCGGCCAAGAGCCTGGTGACCGCCTCTTTGTTCAGGTGTACTGGCAGTTCTGCCAACACTGACTGACTGACTTCCTGATAAAGGGTCCAAGCTTTTGGAGCATTCAGCCAGGAATGTCTATGCGGCTTCCTCCTTGGTCCTTCATCAGGCAAGTTCGGCCATCGTTATGGCACACTTTTGTCACGCCCTTTTACATAGAATTTTAGGGTTGCTGGATGAAGTCATCCCACATCTCCCCGCTGACATGCAGACCATGGTCATGCAGGTCCGGGATCAGGGCCGAGCTGTTGCCAGACAGCAGCTTCAGTTGGCCCTGGACATTGGGTATTCTTGTGCCTGCTCGATGGCTGCCGTGGTTGCCTCTCGTCACAGGGCTTGGCTGAGGCTCTCCTCCTTTCCAGCAGATGCCCAGCACAATCTAGCTGACGTGTCCTTCCTCTGGAGCAACTTGTTTGGCCCAGGAGTGGCTGGTCACCTTCAGCACATTGAGTAGTCCAATGCCACCTTGGACGCTACTTCTGCCAAGGGTTCTTCGGGCAAGAACCAGCAGATGAAGAAGAGGAAGCCTTTTCGGAATCCTTCCCCTGCAGCTCAGCTGTTCTCCTTTCAAGGTGGACAGCAGCACCAGCAACAGGCTCAAGCTTGGCACCCCCGGCCCAAGCCCAGACCACAACAGGCCTGTAAAGGAGGCCGAGGTTCAGGTCTTGGAGCCTCCTCCTCCAAGCCTGCTCAGTGACGGGCCGGGGGCTGTCAACACCTTTGCCGTCACCTCAGCTCTGGGTCTTCCCGTGGGGGGCCAGCTCCAACACTTCCTTTCCGCCTGGTCTGTTGTCACTTCGGGCAGGTGGGTTCTCAAAGTGGTCGGTCAGGGACTGCCTTTGGATTTCGAGCAGTACCCTCCAAACCGAGCCCACGCCCCTCGAGAGGAAAGAGTATCCACTCAGACCCAGTCAGCTCTCCGAGATGACATTGCTCAGCTCCTCCTCAAGGAGGCAGTAGCTCCAGTGGCAGTAGCTCCAGTGGCAGATCCTCCAGCAGACCCGGCTTTGTCTCCAGGTACTTTCTGGTGCCCAAGCAGATTGGGGGGGGGGGGGCTGGCACCCCATTCTATATCTGCACGACCTGAATCAGTATCTCAGGTCACACACCTTTCGGATGGTCACTTTGTCCCAGATCATACCATCCTTGGAACGAAACATGTGGTTTTGTTCACTGGATCTGCAGGACGCCCTTTTAGGGTTGTTGGATGGAGTCCTCCCACATCTCCCTGCAGACATGCAGGCCTCCATCGGGGTATTCCCTCTCTTAAGGATGTCTGGTGACCGCCTCCAGAGGCAGTCCCTGACTGACCACTTTGAGAACCCACCTGTCCTATCACAAGTTGGAAGAGGGAGGTAATAATTTACAAGACTCTGGTTAGGCCCCATCTGGAGTACTGCGTGCAGTATTGGAGGCCACACTTTCACAAGGACATTAACCAAATTGAGACAGTCCAAAGAAGGGCATCCAAAATGGTGCAGAGACTGCATCAGAAAACATATGGGGACAGATTAATGGAGCTCAGTATGTATACCCTAGAGCAAAGGAGGGAGAGAAGTGATATGATCAAAACATTGAAACACCTTAAGGGCATTAACAAGGTGAAAGAGTCTAACATGTTTCAGTATAAGAAAAATAGCTGGACAAGAGGACACAGCATGAGATTAGAGGGAGGCTGATTAAGGGGTAATGTGAGGGAGTTCTTTTTCACAGAAGGGGTGGTGGATGCATGGAATGGCCTACCTCAGGAAATGGTGGATATGAATACATTGCAGGGCTTCAAACAGGCATGGGATTGGCATAAGGGAGCAATGGAGATGAGTATGAGTAGATAGGCCATTGACAGAGCAAAGGCCGATGGCACCTTTATAAGGTAGAAAAAGAAATGGACAGACTGGATGGGCTTTGCGGTCCTTATCTGCCGTCCGCTTCTATGACGCATTCTTTCACGTCCCAATCCGTTCATCCCATCAGCGGTTCCTCCGCTCCAGGGTTGAACGGACCTTGTACGAGTTCCGAGCCATGCTGTTTGGCCTGTTGTCGGCCCCACAGGTCTTCACCAAATGCATTGCAGTGGTGGTGGCCCATCTCAGGCATCGGGGGTCAGGATTTATCCTTACCTCGATGATTGGCTCCTAGCAGGTTCCACCCAACTGGAGGTGGAGAGATCCAGGGACCAGGCCCTCCATACTTGCTCCCAACTTGGCCTCCTGATCAATGATGCCAAGTCGGAACCCATGCCTTCTCAGGTGATGGGCTTCAATGGGGCAGAGCTCGACTCTTGTCAAGCCAGAGCTCGGCTCCCGGCAGACAGGGTGGAGGTTCTTTTCTCCTCTGCCCAATCATTTCTGGTTGGGCAGTTGCACCCTGCCTGGGACTTTCTGTGCCTTCTGGGTTACATAGCGGCATGCACCTCAGTGGTCGGTTTGGCCCGGTTGCACATGTGCCCCTTCCAGTGGGAACTGGGTGCCCAGTGGACTCAGCGCCACAGTCATTTCAACCAGCTGATCACTGTAACTCAGAAGATGTGGGATGCTCTCCAGTGATGGACCACCCCAGACCGGTTGCAGGAAGGGATCCAATTTGTCTACCCCGAGCCGACGGTTGTCCTCATAACCGTTGCCTCTCTCTTGGGCCGGGGAGCCCACATAGGGGACAAAAGAGACCATGGGCTCTGGACCCCCAAGGAGTCCCAGTGCCACATTAGGCTGTTGGAGCGCAGAGCAGTCAGACTGGCACTGTCAGCTTTTGCTCCTCAGCTCTGGGGTCAAGTGGTTCAAGTCCAGACGGACAATAACAAGACCATGTACTACCTCAGCAGGAAGGGCGGCATGCACTCCCGTCTGCTGTGCAGGGAGGCGCTTAGCATCTGGACCCTCGTGAGCCGATTAGAGGCAGATCTCCTAGCTATCCATGTGGCAGGAGCCTCAGACCATCTGGTGTATGCTCTCAGCCGCTTAGGCCAGACATCCCACGAGTGGTCTCTTCATCTAGAGGTAGCTTACAGCCTGTTCTCCCACTGGGGCAAAATGATGGTGGACCTGTTTGCCTCCAGGGAAAACACCAAGCTGAGGCTGTCTCATGCCTGCCCCCCCCCCCCATCAGCAGGGCTCGCTGCAGGGGGATGCCTTCTTGAGGCTGTGGACCCCAGGCCTCCTCTACGCCTTCCCTCCATTTCCCTTGATCCACAAAGTGCTCCTCAAGGTGAGGAGGGAAAAGGCGAAGGTGATCCTGGTAGCCCCAGACTGGCTGGGCCAGTTCTGGTATCCAGATCTCTTCAGCCTTAGCTGCAGGCACCTGGAGCGGTTTCTAGTATGCCCAGACCAGATATCACTCAATCAGGGGAAGGTATTCCTTCTGGACCTTCAATCCCTGCACCTCACAGCCTGGTACCTGAGCAGCTAGAGTTCCAGACTTTGGGTCTTTCCAAAGATGTCTACACCGTGGTGGAGGCATCCAGAAAGAATCGACCAGGAAATGTTATGCCATCAAATGGAAAAGGTTTTCCATTTGGTGTCAGAGCAAGGGCCTGGACTCTTTGTCCTGTTCAGTGGCTAACATTCTTGACTACCTTTGGTCTCTCTCCAAAGGGGGTCTACAGTCATCGACCCTTAGGGTGCACCTGGCAGCCATCTCTGCTTACCGGGCATCAGCTGGTCAGCCGATGGCGCAGGAGACAGTAGTCGGCGCTTTTTCAAATACCTGGATCACATATCCGCTCCGGTGCATGAACCTCCATCTCCGTGGTATCTATTGCTGGTACTGGCAGAGCTTATGGGCAAGCCTTTTGAACCAATGCACAAGTGTGAGTTGTCACACTTGTCATGGAAGACAGCCTTCCTGGTAGCTATCATGTCTGCCAGAAGGACATGGGAGATCCAGGCGCTTTCGGTGGATTCCTCTTATCTGGTCTTCTTCAGTGAGAAGGTTGTCCTACGCCCCCACCCGAAATTTTTTCCGAAGGTGATGTCAGAGTTTCACCTTAACCAGGTGTTAACTCCGCCGGTATACTACCCTAATTACACCTCGGAGGCCGAGTACAGGCTCCACACTTTGGACCTGAGATGTGCTGTCTCCTATTATAAGGAGAGGATGGCGGAAATTTGGGGAGAGGTTCGCCAGCTGTTTGTGACCTACGCTGAAGCCGCTTCTGGTAGACCTGCAGCAAAATGGACCATTGCAAGGTGGATTACATCATGTATAGGTCTGTGCTACGAGTTGGCAGGTAAGGAGCCTCCCGGAGGAATAAAAGCCCATTCTACCCGCCATACTGCTGCATTGGTGGCTGCTTCCAGGGACAACCCTATCCAGGAAATCTGTCGGGCTGCTACCTGGAAGTCAGCAAACACCTTCATCACCCACTACCACATTGACCTTGAGTCATGCCGGATGCTGGTTTTGGGGCCTCAGTTCTCCAGTATCTGTTCCCTAAGTAGAGGGTGTGTGCCTTGCCTCTCCTCCCGTAGAACTGCTAGGAGTCTGCCAAAGAGTGTGGATGAACAACATATCCACGCTTCTCAAAAAACAGGTTACTCACCTGTAACAGTAGTTCTAGGAGTGGTATATGTTCATCCACACGGACCCACCCGGCCTCCCCGGCTGTGGACGCACACAGCCTGGGTTCCAGCTGGCTAAGATCTGGTGTCATGGGGCAGAGCCGAGGTATATACCACCTTAGTTGGTGGGAGGAACCAGCTTGAAGACGTCCGGCAAGATTTAAAGTGGAAGGGGACATGCCAAAGAGTGTGGATGAACAACACATACCACTCCTAGAACTACTGTTACAGGTGAGTAACCTGTTTTTACTGATCAGGGTAGTAATTTTGGTGCTGCATTACTTAAGGAGCTGTACAGACTACTAGGTATCACTGCCATAGGAACCTCCCCCATCACCCTCAGACAGACGGTCTTGTTGAGTATTCTAACCAAACCCTAAAACACATGTTAAAAAGGTTTGTAAAAGGAGAAGGGAAAGATTGGGACCAATACTTGCCTTACCTACTTTTTGCTTACAGAGAAGTGCCATAGGCATCAACAGGGTTTTCACCATTTAAAATGCTGTGTGGTAGGCTGGAAAGAGGGCCGCTGGATATGGTAAAAGAAACGTGGGCAGATAACCCCACTCAATCAATCTATGACATCTTATATGTGTGCCCTAAGAAAGAAGCTGGTAAAATATGTTGAAATTGCCCATTGTAATCAGGAACAGGCCCCAAACCAGCAGAAGGTATATTGTGACCATGGGGTAAAAGAAAACGTTTTTGAGCCAGGTGAAAAGGTTTTGCTGTTGTTACCCACAACAGAAAATTATTAATGAAGTGGCAAGGGCTTTATAGGGTGTTCAGACGTACTGGCACTGTTAACTATGAGATTGAGACCCCTGACAAGAAAAATCCTACTAAGATACACCATGCTAACCTTCTCAAGAAATGCGTTGAAAAAAATTACAAAAGCTGCTTTGCTAGTTTTACCAGAAGCTGATAAAGAAGATATTGATGTAGCTTATAATAGACTGGAACAAACTGTAACTGTTGATGCTGTAAAGGTGAATATTTCCTTAACCTCAGAACAAACTGCAGAAATTCATAATGTGCTAAAGAGATTTAACAGTACTTTTACCACAGTATCAGGTCGAGCATGTAATAGTGCCAAGGAATACTCGCCCTATTAGGCAAAAGTTATACAGGTTACCAGAGTTGTTAAGAGCTGTTATGGTTAAGGAAATACAAAAAATGAAAGAACTGGGTATCATAGAAGAGTCGAGGAGTACTTCGTCATCTCCAGTGGTAATTGTAAACAAAAAAGAAGGGCATGTTAGAATCTGCCTTGATTTTAGGAAACTTACTCAAGTGTCAGAATTTGACAGTTATCCTATGCCCAGAATAGATGATTTGGTGGACAGACTGGGGAATGCAAAATATATTGGTACCCTTGATCTCACCATGGGTTACTGGCAAATCCCTTTAGCTAAATAATCCAGAGACAAAACTGCATTTGTCACGCCTGTAGGATTCTATCAGTTCAGCACCATGCCCTTTGGTTTACATGGTGAGCCAGCTACATTCCCGCGGTACATGGATGTAATTTTATCCCCTCACTCTGGTAATCGTGCTGCATATCTGGATTGATGTCATGGTGTGTAGTCCAGACTGGAAAAGCCACCTGGAACACCTACGAGCAGTTATCCAATCGATGAAAAAGGCAGGTCTGAGAATTAATCCTACGAAGTGTGCATTGGGCATGCAGGAAACAAGATATTTGGGTTATGTTTTGGGAGATGGAGAAGTCAAGCCTGAGGTTTCTAAGAAGCTGTAGCTAACAGCCCTGTTCCTAAAACCAAGAAACATGTCAGGTCATTTTTAGGGCTGGCTGTTTATTAATGGAGATTATTCCCAACTTTGCAGAGTTAGTTACTCCCCTCACAGAGCTCATGAAAAAACAGTACCCGAATAATGTGAAATATACCCCAGAGTATGATGAAGCTTTTCAAGCCATTAAGGCCGCATTATGTTCAGCCCCTGTTTTAAGAAGCCCAGACTTTGAGAAACCTTTCTTGTTACAAACAGATGCATCCGAGGTAGGTCCAGGTGCAGTCCTGAGTCAATATATAGATGCGACGGAACATCCTAGTCTGTGCACAAGTAGGAAGTTGCATGACAGAGAGAAAATGTACTCCACCACTGAAAAGGAATGTTTAACAGCAAAGTGGCCCATGGAGTCCCTTAAGTTTTATTTGCTAGGAACTGACTTTGTACTTATAACAGACCACAGTTCTTTCTGTTGGCTTAACCAAATGAAAGATAAACATTTCAGAATCACAAGATGGTACCTGGCACTACAGCCTTTTGAATTCAAGGTGATATACAAATCTGGTAAAGAAAATAGCTATGCTGATTTTCTGTCAAGATATGGATCAGGAATGGAGGGTCCTGAAGGTTGAAAAACAAATGTACAAGTTTAAACTTTACTGTTTGCTGTACTGTTGCAGAAAAAAAGGATACTGCACATGTGCTTGATTTCTAAAAGTTAGAAGCTAATGTTAGTACAGAATTAATAGACAGCTTTGGAAGCCTGTTTCATAGAACAGGTTCCCTCTTAAGGAAGGGGGTGTATGTGACAGGGTTGAATAGGACCCTGTCCCAGTTGTTATGGAGAGTTTGAATGCAGGGATCTGTTCTGTTCTTTCCTTTATGTCTCTTGTCTGTCTGGTTGTGCAACCATATTTTCTCGTGAGACCTAGGACTTGATCTCCCCGACAGACTTGCAGTTCTCTGTCTCGCACTGTCTCTCAGTCTTCCCTTGTTATTCTGTCTTTTCCTGTCTTGCATATCTGCTGGTATAAAAATATATACAGATCATTATGTAAAAATGTAACTGATATTGGGATCCCTTTGTTTGGAAATTATATAGTGTTACTGTTGAAATGTATGTAGTTATAATTTGAGATGATTGCAAAGCTATTTGGAACGCAAGGGGTTACCTGAAATGCAGTTTTTAAGCCTTTTGCAGAAGCTGTGGAGTAAGGGCCTCAGTTCTGGGATATTGTATTCTAGCTGCAGCTGCCTGATATTTACAAGAACATTTTAGGAAAAAACAGGATGCTTGTTAAGAATGGGGCTGCAAGGACCTATAAAAACAAAGCTGCAGTGTCTTGCGAGAGAGACACATAGATGGAAGAAAAACTCAGATGGATCTTCTGTTTATTCAGCCTTTGTAAATAGTTATACTGAACAAGTTTATTTTTTTTATTTTATTGTTACTCATAATAAAACTCTTTGCTGATTTTACAACTGCACCTTGTTTTCCCTATGCTTCCTGACCTGTGCCTCGACGACACTATTACCTCTGCTCACCTCATCTCTGAGCTGCAGGCCCTTATATGCTCCGAGCCTTACCTGGTCTTCCACAAAGACAGGGTTTTCCTTCTCACCAATCCGGCCTTTCTTCCAAAAGTCATCTTGGTCTTCACAATGAACCAGTCCATACACCTCCCTGTTTTCTTCGCCGATCATACCAATCTAGGGGAACATCTCAACACATTAGATGTACATCACATCCTGTGCTATTATATAGCACCCTCCAAAGCCACAAGAAAAATCAAGCAACTCTTTGTTGCCTTTGCTCCAGGCAAAGAAGGTCTGCCAGTCACCAAGCAAACGCTATCAAACTGGCTTGCACATTTCATTACATACTGTACAACAAATATAAAAAACCTGTATCGGGGACTGTGCATTCTGTTCTACCTGAACTTTCTACCACCTCTGCATGCTTCCACGGTGTCTCAATCTCAGAAATTTGTGATACTGCAACTTTGTCTACTGTACATACCTTCACAAAGCACTGCAGTATAGATTTGGCCTGTAGGCACCGTGCTACCTTAGGCTCGCAGTCCTGCAGGACCTCCTATCCTATGCTACCACCCTTCATACTCCATTGCTTGGGAATTATCTCAAGAATTTTACGTGCTGCAAGAGATTCCCTCGAAGAAGATAGTAGTTTCATACTTACCATAATGGTAGATCTTCGAGAGGATCTCTTTTCAGCAGGTATGATCCTTTCCTCCGTCCCTCTCCTTCTCAGAGAGAGCAATTTTATAATCCGGCTTTACAAAAAAAGGGGGGGGCTTACCACTGGTCTCCTCGGTTCCCCTCAGAGTCTTGCTCCATGAGCAAGGAACTGAGGATGCTAAGTGCCTCCCACATATTTATAGTGACAGACGTGATGATGTCATGGTGGGGGGCCCCCCCAGTCAGCACTGCTAGTGAAAGCTACTGTCCACAAGAGCACCCTGTAGTGGACACTCAAGAGTATTACCTACTGCAAGAGATCCACTCGAAGATCAACCATTATGGTAAGTACGAATCTTTACTTTCCTCCAGGTGGGCATCCCAGCCCATCAGGGAGGTGTTGGTCGTGAGAGTGACCATCAGCTCCAGGAAGACAAATGGACTCCTTCCTGTAGATGTTCCAGGACCAACCACCACTGGATGGCAGTCCACATCTGTTTGGCTCACTGTGACCAGCTGGTTGAGGTGGTCCTGACGCCAAGACCACTGGCGGGTTAGCCCCCACTGAAGGGAGCTCATTCTCCAGTGGGCCCAATGAATCACACTAGTGCAGTCCGCCGTGAAGCCCAGGAGGTGCAGGAAGACCCTGGGCAGTGCACAGCTTCCCAACCCGAAATGATCGGGCAAAGGAGGAAAGATCCTCTGTCCTGTCTGCAGGGAGCCGGGCCCGAGCTTGGCAAAAGTCCAGCTCCGTCACGATGAAGTGAATTACTTGTGAGGGGACAAGTTCTGGCTTGGCCTCCTTGACCAACAGGCGAAGGTGAAAGCAGGTCTGGAGGGCCCTTTCCCTGTACCACTTCACCAACATCCTGGAGGGGCTCTGCAATCCACCAGTCAGGTACTGGTACACTCGGACCCCGTGGCACCTCAGGAAGGCTGCCACCAGTGCTGTGTATTTGTTGAAGACCCTGGAAGCTAAGAAGAGGCTGAAAGGCATGGCCTGGAACTCAATAGAATGCCCCCTCCACATGGAACCGAATTAACCGCTGGTAGGATGGATGGACGTGGACGTGGAAGAAGGTGTCCCACAGGTCCAGGGAGCAGAACCATATGTTCTGCTACAGGGATGGAATGATCTGGTTCAGAGTGACCATTCTGAAGGTGTGCGGCCAGAGAAACTTGTTCAGGTTGTGCAGATCCAGGATGGGGCACCAGCGCATTCCCCCCCAATCTGTTTGGGAACAGAAGGTATCTGGAAACAAACCCTGGATTGTTGGGTGGTTCTGGGATATGAACCACCACCACCTCCTCCTGGAGGAGCTGGGTGATATCCTGCCTAAGGGTAGACAGCATGTCTGCGGACATCGTATCCTCCTGAGAGGTTTGGGCTCGGCTGGGCAGGAGAAACTTGAACTCCAGAAGCAACCTCTGGCCGACCACTTCCAACACCCTTATGTCCGTGGTAACAATGGACCAGGCGGAAAGAAACTGGTGCAGCCGCCACCCCCCCACCTACGGGAGGATCCAGGGGAGACGGGACAGGCAGAGAGGGGCCACCCTCCATCTCGTCAGTGGGCAGGCTTGGAGGAGGAGGAGGCAGGGCCAGTGGAGGATGCTGCTGGACTCTGTCTGCCAGGCTTCCAGACCACGGAAGCAATGACTTGGGTCTGAGACGCCAGGACTGCTAGAGCCCTGCCAGGGTTGGGAGAGGGTTGGCTGCAGGAGCAGGATAGGGCCAAAAATACTTTTTTATGGGGGTTTGGAGCCCTTGTCCTTTTGGGCCAAGGTGACAGAATCCAAGGCGGCACTGGACTTCTCAGTCTTGGTGAGATGACTGACACCCCAGGCCTGAACAAACTGGTGCCCAGGAAGGGTACATCCACCAGTTTGTGCTGGGTATCTGCCTGAAAGGTTGAAATATGAAGCCAAGCCCATCAGCTCATAGCTGCAGCCATGGGCACTGACCTGGTTCAAGAATCGCCGATGTTCAGGGCTGTCTGAGCTGCTGTTTGGCCACTGCACGTTTCTGGTCCCCGACCTGCTTGACCATCATCTCAAGGTCAGTTGGGAGCTGAGGGAACACCTCATCCAGGGTGCCCAACAGGGCATTAGTGAAGTGGGCCATCATCAAGGCCAAACTTGCCTGCCTGAGGCACAGAGATGAAGCCGCATACACCTTGTTGGCCACATGATCCAACTTCTTGGATTCTTTGTTTGGGGGGGGGGGTGCTTATCAACATCGCCCAGCAGATGTGCCACACAGTCTGCAACCAGGCCCTCGACTCAGGGATGATCCACGAAGCCTGAGATGGAATCCATGGGGATCGCATACATGGGAGCCACACAGGCCGAAAGAGCAGGGCAGGAGGCTGGATGCTGCCAGAGCACCAGTGCACTCCAACATATGGCCTCGGCCATCAGAAAGGTGACCACCAGGAAGTCTTCCCGGTCGAGGATCTCGGTGAAGGGATGCTAGGCCCATTTCTAGACTGGCTCGAGTTGGACCCCTGTGGCCTCCAAGGTGAGGCAGAGTATGGCCCCGAAGTAGGTGGGACCATTGTCCGTGGACAGATACTCTCCTGACTCCAGGTCACCCTGCATAGAATACATGGAGGAACCCTCCGATTCAGAGGATTTGTCAAAGACTGACCAGCCCCCCCCCCCAAATCCTCGGTCCCCACTAATTGCAGTGCTCGTCAGCTCAAGTGACCAATAGCCACTGAGAAAGTACGGGGGTAGTGCTGGTGTCCTTGGATGGAGGACCATCCTTTGGCTGAGTAGGCGGGGGTTCCACCTGAATGGACAGAGATGCCAGACTCATTTCAGGGTGAGGCAGTGGCAGTCAATGTAATGCCAAGGAGGGAGCCGACACCGGCTTAGGCCCAGCATTCAAAATGAGCTGCAGCCACTTGAGCCTCTTGTGGCACCGCTGCAACTTGCAGCGGACCTGTTCCCCAAAAAGAAGTAGTAGCAACATTGCTTGCCCAAATGCAGAGAGCATGAACACCGACTTCGAGGTCTACTCGACCTTGAACTATGGATTCAGTACCTCGACTGCTGATGGACCATATAGCAGGGAGAGAGGCTGGAATTGGCGAGGTGGCGCCTGTTATTCCCTTCAAGCTCAATGTCCCTGGGGTTAGGGACTGGATCAGCCAGCTGATCCGAACCGCCCTGGGACTGCAAGGTCAGGACCATAGTCTTTGAAAGGAAAGTATCCTCCTTGTCCTGCGACAACAGGTTGACCAAGTCAAGAAAAATCTTGACTGGCTTGTTGGCCTGCGTCTTGGCTGACATGCCCAGCGGCCTGAATGGAAAGCTCGGCTGAAGCAGAATCATCGAGGATTGTCCATGAAACAGGAGTGCAGGAATACGAACATATGAAAATTGCCAGCAGATTAGGCCCAAGGGTCTCTTGCATCTGCTTGAGAAGCAGATACACAATACAATCACTCCTGCTGCCCCACCCCCCCCATCCTTCCCATACCCTGATGCACTTTCTGAGTACTCCAGCTGGTCTCTTCACTCCTCACCTGAACCTTGGCCCGAGGCAATCCGAGGCCCAAGAATGCTTATGATACCACGACCTTGGACAGGACTTTATAACTTTTATTTTAGAATCCTTCTTGCATTTAGACCCACAAGAATGGCCTTCCTCGAGGGTAGGAAGGGACTGAAGTAAGTCCTGGAATGCCACCGTAAAAGAGGCACCAATGCCCAGTGGAACCAGCATTATCACCGGGGAGGAGCCCATGGCCACCTGGGCAGCAGCTGCTTGAAAAGCAGCCATTTGTTCAGCAGACCGCAGAGACTGTCTTACAGGTGTCCTTGGAGCGAGCGGGAGGATCCTGCTTGTCTGGGCGACGCAGCAAAAGTCTAGCATACCGGTCCTCCAGGGTGGAGGGTTGCAGAGTACGAGTACAGGCAGCAAGCCTGGGGGTCGTGGTCCTGGCCCAGGCAACACACTCATGTGGCGTGAGGGCCCGTGCGGGACATTTTCTGCCCGCACGGACAAAGTTTGAACCTGGGCACCAGTCTCAGAGCAGAGGAGTCCATGGTGCAAACAGGGAAAAACCATGAAGCAGCTTGAAGACCAAAAGTTTTAAATTATTGGTCAAACAAAGATAGGGCCTATAAGAATGCAGAGCGCAGTGGAGCAAACCGGTCTCTTCCAGAGGAAAGGAAGCTCTGATGTCATGTGGTGGTGCCGAGGAGGATACTACCCGGGTGGGTGGGAGGAGCCAGCTTGAAGACCTTCCGGAAAGTTTTAAAGGGGAAAGAAATTCAGCCAGAAGTGTGTGTAGTACATAATATCCATACCCTAGAACCTATTTTATGTAAACAAGTAATGAAATCAGGTATACAAAGAGAATAATGGATAGGTTAGTGTCCATTACTGGGGAGTAATACCATTGAGAGGTTCCAATGTGTCCAGAACCTCGAGATGGTAGAACTCCCCGGTAATGGACTCTAAGCTGTCCAGTATTTTTTTAATATATGGATCCTTTTTTTTTATACACATTCTGTGATGGTCGCTCACTTCAGTGAAGAAGTTTCTCAGTTCCGGATGAGCGCCGCACTGTCTGACTCAGTCTCCCACCCGCTGCACTGTTGCGCTTTGTCTCTGCCCTCAGTACACTCATTTTTCAGAAAATTGTACGCAGTCCTACCTTTTGTTTTTCGGTACCACAGGATGAACCAGATAATTTCCTTTTTGCTCAGGAATAAAGGAGAAATACTGATGGCACCCGAGGATATAGTACAGTGACGCTAAGCGAGACACGGCCGCCATGTTTTTAAAAATGTTCTGCCCGCCCACAGAGGGAAAGTGTCCAATGATGGACCACACTGTTTGAGTGGCACTTCCAACATAGCCAGGCATCGAAGACTGCTACGCTTGTACTTTTCAGTTTCAGTGGTAATAGTATCGTTCAGAGCACCAAACGATAGTATTATGGGCTCTGAACGAAATTGTTATCACTTTTGAACTGTGCTATTATCACTGGTGACTGATAGTATTACCACTTGCTGTCCGGTACTATTACTGGGATTTTTTTGTATGCTTTAGTGCACTATTAAATTGCATATCCATATACTAAAAACAGTTTGTAACTTTGTTTTCGACAGTGTGTGTGGTTTACTGGGGATATGCTGATTCTAATTCTGCCGTTTAGTACTTTTTTTTATTGGACCCATTGTTTCAATAAGTCAAATCGTACACTAAGAATTGTGCAGTGACCAGCACACATTTACATCAGATGGTTCGATATATATTTGAATGCTTTGTTTTTGTGTTTGTCTGCAGTGAAACCTACAGATGCCAGCAAAACAACAGAACCAAAAGTTAAACAAGAGGTCAGTTTTTTCCTTCACTTATATTTGGAGTTAACTGTTTACATCAGGCAGTAATGCTTTCTTCTTGATATAGCTGGGTTGTTCTGCTGCTGTGTCAGACCTGTGCCTGTTGTACTGGCTGGTGATGCCCTGTCTAACCTTCCCCTCCACCCCACACCTCCTGGGCCTATCAAGTTTAGTGTTCCCCTAGGCATGAAGAGCTACTGACGCCGCAAAGGGAACTTTGAAAAACATAATAGGTAGGTAAAATTCTGCTTGTATTCTGTATATATTCTAGATTTCTCCTCCCAATTATTTATCACTGAGAAAATGTGCATGAATACATGATTTTATCCCTTGCAGTTACTATAATGTGCTTCTATAGCTTACTTCCTACTTCGTCATAATGCTCTGTTGTGAAATCACAACCTGTTGCCATGAGAATAACTGTGATGTCACAAGCATAACTGTGATGTCACAAGCAATGCCCTCAAGTAGGGAGATAGCAACAGAAATAGATGAACTCTTCAGGAGCAAAAATCCTGTTTTCATGCAGATGACCTCAGCAATAACTAATGGGGAGGAGGAATAAAGAACTAATGTGAAATACAAGCCAAACTTTATCTAAATATTATGTCTTGTTAAAGTTCTCTTGAAGGTGTCAGCTGCTCTTTAAGCCTCAGCCCAGTCCATTTCTTCATCTTATTAAAACAACCTCCCCTTCACCTTTCTCCTCACACATCCACATGCATGCAATACGGTTAATCCGAAACTAATTCTCAAATTTACAAGACTTCAGTCTTCTTTTTCCCTCGCAGCTGTGATATACAAATCGCCTCCCGGATTTCGTTGGTGCCCCGTGGGAAGAATATGTCCCGGACCGACCCTCACTCCACGTGCGTTTACTGCCTAGGACTCTGCCATGATTCGCAGGCTTGCGATTTGTGCAAATCCTTTTCAGCTTCAGTCTTGGAGGACTGCGCTGCTCGACTTCTTTTGGGGCGCCCTGAAAAACGATATCCACCGGTCAAGTTGAAGGAGGCCTGTTGGGCGATGTCTGCAGTGGCGGGCTCCGCAGAACAGTTGGAGCAGATGATCGTCCTCAAGGAGGAGGCAGCTCAGGCCGCATCTTCTTCCTTCTCGGTCGTGGCGTTTATCCCGCTTTCCTTGGGCTCTTCATATACAGCTTCTTTTAAGGAGCTTTGCCAGTCCCTCCCAACCAAGGGAGAAGGACCATCGGGACATTCCAGTTGGTCCAAGAAGAAGGACTCCAAAGGTAAGTCCCACCGTTGACATTCATGGGAACGGGAGAGATCCCCTTCACCGGATGGTCGACTTTCGACTTCGGTCTAGGTTGCGGCTAAGGCTGCTGGCTTCACGGTGTCCCCATCAGGTCAGCTGGCCAAGACACCTATCGACGCAGTCGAGATTTTTCTCAACTCGTCGGACGGTTTGTCGACTGATGATGCCAGCAACCCTACTTCAACGGTTCTCCCGGTGGAAACCGAGGACTTGCCTGTGCCAGAGTCCTCGGTTAAGGTCCCTGAACCGAAGGAGGAGTGGGTTTCCCCCGTCCCCTCTCTGACCCACCCTTGGAATCCCCGAAGGTCTCGGACCTCTTCCAGGTCCAGCTGGTCCTGCCGACATCGGCAGTCTCGGTCTCGTCACCATGGAAAGCGGCAGCGCCGCTCATCCCCATCATCCTCTTCGGAGGATAGGCTCCAGCGCAAGTTGCTTCGGTGCTACGAGGATTTAATGTGGCAGCAGCTCTTATTGTCCATGAATAAGCCGACTCTGTCGCCTTCTCCGGCCATTAAGTGGCTGTCACCTGAGCGGCCGAAATAACCCCTTGTAGTCGAGGGGCTGAAACCGGCACCGGTTGTTCGGCAAAAAACAGCTGCTCCACCCATTGTGGTGGAACCTCCGCCTCCACAGACGAGGACTGGGTTGCCGACCAAGGATTCTCGGTTGGGTCAGGGCTTGCCCCATAGGTTGTCAGTCACCCTCACTCCCGATCAACCTCGGCACGTGGAGGGTGGCTCAGGCACTTGGCAGCTGTTTGCAGACTCCTTGGAGTCTGACGATGACTCCTCCTTGTTCTCCAGGCCACTTGACCTGCAGTCTACAGGGGACCAGTTGGTGGACGAGAGCCCATCCTCATTTTTAGGAATGCTTCGACTCATCTCAGAGTCCACTGGGATGAAGCTCGAACCCATTTCAAAGCGGGCCAGGTATCCCCTCATGGAGATACTGGACCGAGGGGATTCCATTACAGAGGCCTTTTCAGTGGCCGAAGCCATTGTTGGCCCGGCCCTGGAGCTGTGGCAGTGGCCAGCATCTTGTCCCACACCATCGGCCAGGATGGCTCGAAAGTATGCGGTCCCTACATGTTCACTCTCCGGTTTCTGGGAGCACCCTTCTGTGGAGGGGTTAGTGACCGACAGCGTTTTCCGGCATTCCGGGAATGCTCAGGATGTGGACAAACTGCCCGATAAGGAGTCCAAGAAATTGGACTACTCAGCGCAGAAGGTATATGCTGCTTCCTCCCTAGGCCTTCGTCAGGCTAGCTCGGCCGTTCTGATGGCACATTTTTCACATGCCCTTTTGGGCTCCCTGGATGAGGTGATTCCTCATCTCCCGGCTGACCTTCAAACAACGGTCAAGCAGGTGCGGGATCAGGGAAGGGCGGTAGCTAAACAGCAGCTCCAAACTTCGTTGGACATCACTAATTCATATGCCTGGTCAGTAGCTGCTGCAGTGGCCATTCGCCGCAGAGCTTGACTGCGGATCTCCACGCACAAGCTGGCAGACGTCCCCTTCCTGGGTACTGACTTGTTCGGGCCCAGGGTGGAGGGTCATCTCCAATGGATCGAGAAGTCCAACGCCACCTTGGACTCGGTCACATGTCCCCAGAAGGACAAAGGCCGCCAGCAGCAGCGTATGCCAGTTCATCCTTCAGCCCCTGTGGCATGTCCGGCCCAGCAACACCAGCATCAGGGCCAGCAGGCTCGTACTTGGCACCCCAATGCCAAGCCTGCTGCTTCCTCCAGCAGGAAGCCATGAGGAAAAGGCCCAGGCGGCTCCTCGGCCGGCCCTTCCTCCAAGCCTGCCCAGTGATGGGTTGAGGGGTGTCGCCCCCAACCTCGTCACTCCTCCCCGGATTCCCCCCTGTGGGAGGACAGCTCCGCCACTTCCTTTCTGCCTGGTCTGCTATCACCATGGACTGCTGGGTGTTGGACATGGTAGGCAGGGGTCTGCCTCTGGAATTCGAGCAGTCCCCCTCCTGTCGAGCAATCGCCTCACGGGGGGCTACGGCATCCGCAGCCTCTTTGTCGGCTCATCGAGCTGACATTGCCTTGCTCTTCCAGAAGGCGGTGATCAGGGAAGTGGCAGACCCCTCTCTAGACCCAGGGTTTGTATCCAGGTACATCCTGGTCCCAAAACGGACGAGGAGCTGGCACCCCATTCTCGACCTACACGACCTGAACAAGCTCCTAAGGTCTCGCACCTTCAGGATGGTCACTCTGGCTCAGATCATTCCATCCTTGGAACAAGGTGTGTGGTTCTGTTCTCTGGACCTTCAGGATGCGTTCTTTCACGTCCCAATCCGTCCATCTCACCAGCGATTCCTCTGCTTCAGGGCAGAGGGATCTCTTTATGAGTTCCGGACCATGCCCTTCGGCCTCTCCCCATCTCCCAGAGTCTTCACCAAATGCATAGCAGTGGTGACAGCATTCCTGCAGTGCCGAGGGGTCTGGGTGTACCCTTACCTCCAAAGGCAGGCATATTACAGATCCCTCTGACTCTGTCTCACAGGGCTCCAGATAAGAATTTTGGGTATGAGTGTTTTACTCCTCATTTTTAAAGTAAGGTGAGTAAAACCGATTTTAGATGCATACAAATGACTCAATGCATTTGGCTGAAGAGTACATTTTTGGGAAATGATCGTATTTTTGGTACGTAGTCTTTTGTTTTTTTGTTAACTGTTATGCCAAAACAGCAGTACAATAATACAGTACCTACTAGTAGTAGTATTCTACTACTTACTGATTTTTTTTTTTATCATAATAGTTAACAAAAGACATACTAGTAATAAGTAAGTACACAGTCACACCACTGAAACAGTTTTGCAGCCACCACCAGGGCTAGTGACAGGGAAAATCCACCAGCCGGGCCCTACAGATTTTTATACTGTGTTGTGACAAAGTGTAAAAAGTATGTAGGGCTAGAGGATTTTCTCAGTCACTAGCCCTGGTGGTGGCTGCAAAACTTAATTTGGATTCCAGAGAGAGAGAGAGTGTCTTTACTAAAAAAAATGTAGATCTAATCCCCTCCAGTATCAGAGTGTTGCAACCAAAATTAGGGGAGTGGAGGTGACTGACAACAGTCTCACATTCTGTAGTCATGACGCTCACCATCTAGAAATTCATGGAAGACGCTGTGCCTTCTCTGGGTAGAAATTGGCACTAGCCCATTATCTAAATACTGGAGCCTGGTTCATTTTGTATAATCCTGTATAAAAGTCTGTAAGGCTAGTATGGATTTTCCTGGTCACTAGCCCTGCTGGCTAGTGGTTACAAAACTTAATTTGGAGTCCTTGGCTTTACTGACATTGCAGCCAGTCTGTGTATACAGTATACACAAACATACACTTCTGTTTAAAATCATTTTTTTTTTTGTATAAGAATGCACTGTAGAAGTATTGCTCTCTGCTATCATCTGGCTTGCAGCGAGCACAGTAACAGAAAAAAATATAGCGGTCTTGAAGTTGTGACTTTGGAAACTCTTCTCGCTAGACAGACTCACCTAGTTACTAAATCCTGATGCCATGTAGTCGACAATACTAGTAGTAGTATCAACCGCATGGCGTCAGGATTTAGTACCTAAGTGTGTCTGTCTAGCGAGAAGAGTTTCTGCTATCACAACTAGTCCTGGCCTTAGAATACAGTCCATCACCCATCATATGTTATCATCAACGACCACATCTTTTAGACTTCGACCATTCCTATTACTTAACCATTTCATACATTTTAAAACAATTTTGAACAGGACGTGGCAGCGCATAATTCCTAAATTAAGTCCTCAAGGCTACCGTGATCATCTTCGTGTACACGATCTACAAAGCAGTTATTCCAATTTCACTCGATTGAAAGTTTGTGGTACTGTATGAAATGCTATGTAGATCACTAGCTATCGAACAATCTATGCTGAGGCAGCCAACATCTAGCCCTGCTGCAACATAATCACCACTTTAAGAACACAAGCAGATGCAAGACAGAAGGGAAGGAGAAGCAGCATCAATTAATTATTACAGTAAGTGTAAGTAACACCGTGTTATTTAACCCTTACTGTAATAATTCATTGATGCTGCTTCTCCTTACCCACAGATGCAAAAACGGAGCTGATCACACTGATATCTAATTGCAGAACTCTGATAAAAACATACAGCAGCACCACCACCATGAGTCCAACAGATCATTACTACCCTGTATGCCCTACCCAGCCCAAATGTAGACTTACGAAGCAAGCGATCATGAAAATCTACTTCTGGCACAAAAAAAATGTATGTCAGAACTTAACTGGATTTTTTTCCTGGTGAGATCTTTACCATGTTCAATTCACATTAGCATTTGCTGCTATGAATCTAGCCTGCCTGTCCACCATCTGTCTGTCGTACTCTGTGTTAAGTTCCCGCCCAATTGCACAGTACAGACTTTTGTTTGAAACATCACAGCCAAGTCAATTGTGTGATAGCATCTGGGCGGTCATTGTTGACGCTGCATATCTGCGTGAGCCACTTACAATAACTGACACTGTGGGGGGGCGGATCAAGGAGTGTTTTTTTTGGAAGGGGGAGGTGGAAGAACGAGGACATTTCTTTAGAAGGGAAAAAAAATTTCACACACAGTAACCTGCATTGTAGATGCATGTTTAATACACGATTCATTTTAAAAAAGGAGCATAAATGCAGTTTTAACATGTGTAAATAGACCCTGTACGCAGCTTATCTGGAGCCCTGCCGCCTTGGACAAGGATCAGGTACCTCCAGCCAAGGAACATCCGTCGCCCCGGAGGATCAGACATTGACTCCATCGACCAGGGCATAGGATAAAACTCCTAGAATCGAGGACGCCCAACCGCCCCCTCCTAAGGAGCCTGACACCAAACCACAAGGGGACTTTGCTCTATGGGAAGAAACCCAACCAGACCTGACGCTAGAGGCATCTGTAGAAGAGGTACCTTGGGACCAGACACCAGCCCCTGAAGGCTCACACGTCTGACGCCTGGCCCCTCAAACCCGACATTTCCAACCCCGGTCGTCCCTTTAGCTGAGGTGGGGGTGCTGTTCACCGCGTGGTGGAATACCATCTCCGAGGATCTTCTGACTGAAAACTGAAAACGTCTGTTACCTGTGGAAAGAGCTGAACTGTGTGCCTGACATTGCTTGAGAACTGTGGGACTGCTACCAGTGTGGCGTTTTTGCCTGTTTTTGTGCCATTGCTCCCCCTGGCCCAGTATACCTTGCTCTAGTGAGAGGGGCCAGTTGTAACGGTGCTCACATCATTAAAGGAGGAGGGGCAGTATACTATAAAAGAACCACGCTGCTTGCAGCGCGAGCACGGCAGCGCCACTCGGTATTAGAAACGTAGGTGGATGTATATTATATGATATTCTTTTATCTTGTTGCTCATTTGTTTTCCTTAATAGGATAGTTTGGGTTGGGATATCACTTGGGTAAGTTTTATTAGTTTTTATTCTAGTTTTGGTTAGATAAATAGGTAGGTAAAGAGTTATAATGTCAGTGCTATGGTGGGGCATTGTATTTGTAGGGTGCCAATTCTTTTTATGTGTAGATTCTTTTCAGAGGGATAAAAATGTTGAGTGTTCCTATGGGGGACTGGAATGGAAGGGTACTATGTCGGGAGAGAGAAATGTTTTAATTGTGTGGCAGGGGGATATTCAGGCTTCTTTACTGGATATGCACTCTGAGACTATCTTTATCAAGTGGGTGTGTATCTGTAGTCATATTTTAAGTGGCTGGGGATATAATTTTACTCCTGAGGGCCTTAATACAATAGATAATCGAAGAAAGGGGACACAAATAAAATTCAAATTGTATAGACTGGGTAACTGGATTGCAATATTGGGGTTAATGTTAAGTGGGGATGTACAATTGAATCCTGGGCCTGTTGCTGATAATGATTATACCCTTGAAATGTTGAATGAAAAGGGTTTGAAGATTGTGCATATTAATATTTGTAGTCTGTTCAAGAAAATTGAACATCTGCGGGAATGGGTGGTGATTTATAAACCTGATATTTTAGTAATTACTGAGTCATGGCTGCAATCAAAAATTCAGGATAATGATATAGCGTTGGAAAACTTTAACATGTGGAGAAAAGATAGAACCAAAAGAGGGGGTGGTGTAATAAGTTATGCCAGAAATTGGATTGATATTAAGGAACAGCAGAATTTGTATAATTGCACTGACTCAGAAATTTTGTCATTGGAAATAAAATTATCTTATTCCAAACCTATATTATTGTTTGGCATATACCGTCCACCTAAAAGTAGCTTGGATATTTTTTCTGAAATGCAAAATATATTGAAGAATTATTTAAATTCACATGAGCTGTTGGTAATTGGGGATTTAAATGTTGATTGGGGTAAAATAGATGCTCATCATAGTTTAATTGACATGGCTACAACTTTGAGTCTGGTACAATTGATAAAAGACGTAACTAGGTTAAATGCACTAAATCCCAGTCACTCATCTATTTTGGATCTTTTATTTACTTCAAACCCTGATAAATATGTAAGGAGTGGGGTGTTACCGGATTCTATGTCTGATCATCAGATTATTTTTTGTATTAGAAATCAGAAAACTAGAAAGGTGCCTAAAAATATCATATATAATAGGGTATTTTAAATGTTTTGACTATATCTCATTTATGTTAGATTTAGAGAGTTATAATTGGAAGAGATTAGATTTAATCCCTAATGTGGGAGATGCGTGGGAGATGCTTCAAGAGGACTTTATACAAATTTGTAATAAACATACCCCCAAAAAAGCCAGGTTGATAAAGTCAAATAATGCACCATGGTATGAGTCTGGCCTGTTTAAAGTCAAAAGAGCCAGAGATAAAGCATGGAAACATGCCAAATTACTAAAAGGAAATCAGGAGTGGATTAAGTATAGGCAATTAAGAAATTTGTATACTAAAGAAATTAGGAAAGCCAGACAGGCTTACTGTAACAAAAAATTGTCTAAAGAAATGATGGAAAATCCAAGGGCATTTTGGAAAACAATAAATAAGTTGCATAAGGGTCCAAATATGGGTTATCCTAATAATTTTTTCATAAATGGGGATAAACAGGGTATAGGAAACTCTGTAGTTAATGAGTTTAACACCTTTTTTATTAATATGGGTACAGAGGCAATAAAATTAGGTGGAGTAAATGTAAACCTGGCCTTACAAGGTAAATCTGATTTAAGTAAATATGATGGAGCACACCCACAATCTAGTGAACAGGATGAGTTTGAATTTACTCCTATTATGAGAGGCGAAGTAAGGGACCAATTGCTTAAAATGAACACCAGTAAAGCAGAAGGTATGGATGGTATTCCTAATATTTTGCTAAAGTTGGCAGCCCCCATTATAGACCAACCTTTGGCAAATTTATTTAATCTGTCTTTATTCTCTGCGGAATTACCCTCAGTGTGGAAAACAGCTAAGATTGTTCCAGTTTATAAGTCTGGATCCAGGATGCTCCTGGAAAATTACAGACCAATTTCCCTGTTGCCAACTGTTGTTAAAATCTTGGAAAAGATTGTTGCAAAACAATTACAGGGATTTTTGAAAGACAAAGATATCCTTAATGGCTATCAATCTGGTTTTAGACCAGAGCATGGAACCAATACGACTTCAATAAAGGTTACTGGAGACATTGTTGAGGGTCTGGACAGGGGGATGCCAGTGGGTGCGATTTTTGTCGATCTTTCAAAGGCGTTTGATACTTTGGACCACGGCATCCTCCTGTCCAGACTAAAAACCTGTGGTATGTCGGATTTGGTGGTAAATTGGTTTTGAAATTATCTTGCTTCAAGACAACAGCAGGTAACTATTGGGGAGTGGTCATCTGATTTGAAATTGATTGTCTCGGGAGTTCCTCAAGGATCCATTTTGGGTCCTATATTATATAGTTTATATATGAATGACCTGAGATTTGAACAACAGGGGGTGCAGTATTATCTTTATGCTGATGACACAATTGTGTATCATGTTGACCATTCAGTGCAACTTATTCAAACTGTATTGCAGCAAGCATTTGATCATCTGCAGGACTTTTTACTTGGATCTAAATTAATTCTAAATGAGAAAAAATCCCAGGTAATGGTGTTTTATAGGGGTAATGGGTCTAAATTGAAACAAGAAGGATTACAAATCAAAACCTATTCTGGGGGTATATTACAAGTAGTCGATAATTATAGATACCTAGGGGTATATTTAGATGTAAAACTTAAATGGGATAGTCATATAGATAGTATTTTGGCAAAAGTGGGAAAATGTCTGGGCTCATTATACAGAGTAAGAAATAGTATGTCATTGGAAATTAGGAAATTAGTAGTTACAGTTGCGGTTTTACCCATATTAGAGTATGGAAATTTGATTTATATGGGTGCCATAAAAGAACAATTATATAGGCTTGATGTTATGTATAACAAATTAATTAGATTTGTATTGGCTGCTTCAAGAATGACACATAGAATGGATATGTATAAAGAATTGGGTTGGTATACTCTAGCCCAAAGACGCGATATTAGTGCAATCACACTTATGTCAAAATGTATTTTTAGGGAAAACTCCCAAATATTTGGCTGAGAGTATTAATATAAAACATACAGCAGTGGGCTTGCGCTCTGTAAATAGTTTGGTATGTTGTGTCCCAAAACGAAGAACTGTTTGGGGGGATAATCATTTTTTAAGTATGGAACCCCTTTTATGGAATAATTTGCCTGGAAAGTTTAGACCCATTGATAGGGATTTTCAATTGTATTTAATAAAAGAATGGCTTATAGATAGACAATATTGATTTCTGTAGAGCACTCAGTTTATCTAAAAGATATTTATAACTAGGATAGCAGTTTCTGAGACTAGTTTTTATTGTCTAATATTGACTACTTTGTTAGTCGAATTTGGTTTACAAGATACATGTATATGTTGATAATTTGGATGTGTGTTATATTTATACTGATGTATGTTTCTGCTATGGTTTATGTTTTTCTTTTATGTATAATTACTGGAAGTGTAACTGGAATTGGTACTCTGGACCTCTCTGTAAGTGAGCTTAGGCTCAGTAGAGTTATCCATATTCATTATTCTATGAATAAAAATTTTTACTACTACTTCTCCCAACACCCAGGGAGCCATCCCCAATTCGGCCATTGCCCAAGGACCCGTCCCCTAGGCCACCTCTTCCACCGAAGGAGCATTGGCCGCTAGAGGAGGAAGACAAGTGGAAGCCTGGTCCAAGTGGTAGGAAAATGCACGCGTCATCCGTCCCATTCTCCATCGGATGTCCGCCTTCGACCTCAGGAGAAGATGCTGGAGACTCCTTCTCATCAGATTACTCCTTATAAGAAGAGTCACCTATCCCTTCTCTGGACCCAAGGAACTCTCCAAGGTCACCCCCAGATGATCCATCCGTCTTGGACATTATGTGACATACCCAGGCTCCATACCAATGGGACACAGAAGAGCTAGATCCCGAGAGATGCTGTTTGGCTAAATTCTTGGGGGCTACTGATCCTAAACCCTTGGTAATTCCTCCATTAGTAGAACCCTTCCAGGACGTCACCAGAGTAACCTGGAAACACTTGGCTACTACAGCTGCAGTACCAAGAAAGGTGGATCAGCTCAACAAGACACCTAAAGGAAGAGCCTTTCCTAGGAGAGCACCCAAAAGCTGATTCCATGGTGCTAACGGCAGCACATGGTGGGGCACAACAGCTGAGGCATATGAGTGCCCAATCTCCGGACCCAGAGTCCAGAAAGTTGGATCAGATGTGCCACAAAGTGTATTCCTTGGCCACCTGCACAGTCGGGTCATTAAATTTTCTGATTCACATGGTGACCTATTAAACGTAACTCTGGGCAAAAGCAGTGGATCTGGCTAAGGCCCAGCCAGACTCTGAGGGGAAGGCAGAGCTACTGGTAGTCATCCAGTTAAGGATGGATGTTGATAAACGTGCTAAGGAGCTCCTATGATTGGGCACACATGGCACCTAGGGCAGCTGCAACAGGTATCTGCATGAGGAGGCACGCTTGGCTAAGAGTTGCAGGTTTCTGCCAAGACCTGCATGATGCCATTCTGGATGCTCCTTTTCAGGGACGAGTCCTTTTTTGATCAGAAAACCGAGAAGATTATAACTGATCTGCAGGACTCTGGTAAAGCAGTAGCTGAGGTCCACCGAATGTATAGATCAGAACCACAGGCCACCCGACGGTGTCCTTTTCGAAAAAAAAACAAGGTCAGCAGGGAAGACACCAGCCACAGCACGAGAGAGGCTTCAGAAGAAGAGGCCCCCCTGTCCCCCTTCAGGAGCCCAGAGCCCAAAAAATCCTAAAGCACCCAGACATCCTCTGCCCACTCCCTCCAATATGGCATGACTCCCTACTGACCCCCCTCTCCACTGGAGGAAGTGCAGGGGGAGGTGGCAGGAGGGAGGTTCTCCCTTTACCTGTCTAGATGGTCCAATATCACGTCAGACCAATGGGAGGATACTCCCTAGAGTTTACTCAGATCCAACCGGACAATCCACCAGTTCCCTCCCAGTGCTAACCCTCCCATGCACTTCTCATGCGGGCAGAAATACAGGCCTCGTTAGACAAGAGAGACATCCAGGAGGTCCCCTTCGCCCAATGAGGCAAAGGTTTCACTCCTACTTCTTTCTTGTTCCAAAGTAGATGGGAGACCTCCATCCCATTCTAGATCTGAGCCAGCTGAGCAGTTTGATCATTTGAATACAAACAGTTGAGAAATGTGACCTTAGCAAGCCTGTTGCCCATGCTCCATCAAAGAGACTGGCTTTGCTCCCTGGACTTGCAGGACACATATATGCATATCAAGATTCTGCCATCCCACAGGAAGTATCTTCGCTTTGCCTTCCAAGTCGGGCACTACCAATTCAGGGCACTGCCATTCAGTCTGTCATAAGCACCAAGTGCCTGGCAATAGTGGTGTTGGGCCTCAGGAGAGGGTGTCACCTTGTCTGTGTCATCGAGGCACAGGTCAGGAAGCATTGGAAAAACCAGGAGCAGTTGTAGAATTCCCAAAAGTGTTTATTAGTACTAGCAGTAACATAAAATAAACTTGTTCGGTATAACTGTTTACAAAGGCAGAATAAACAGAGAAGATCCATCTTAAGTTTTCCTTCAGTCTCTGTGTGTCTCTCAAAACATTGCAGCTGGCTCTCTAATAAGTCTTTTGTAACCCCCATTTAACAGTCATCCAGATTTTTTCTAAGATGTTCTTGTATGTTTCAGGCAGGTGCAGCAATAACACAATGTCCCAGAGCTGAGGCCCCTTCTCCACAGCTCTTCTGAAAAAGAGCTTAAAAACCACTGTCAGGTCAACCCCTTGAGTTCCCATTAGCTTTTTGCAATCATTTCAAACTATAATTATATACATTTCAACAGTAAAACTATATAATTTCTAAACAAAGGGATCCCAATATCAGTTACATTTCCACATAATGAACTGCATATATTTTTATATCAGCAGATATGCAAGGGAGGAAAAAGACAAAAATAGCAAGAGAAGACTGAGAGACAGAGACAAAGAATTGCGAGACTGTCGAGGTGATCAAATCCCAGGTCTCACAGGAAAATTTGGTTGCACAACCAGATGGACAAGAAAGGAAAGAACAGAACAGATCCCTGCATTCAGACTCTCCATAACAACTGGGTCCTATTCAATCCTGTCACAGTCTACTCCTACCTGAATGACTGGCTTTTTACAGCTCCAGCAGAAGACCAGTTAAACAGGACTTTGAAGGAGACATTCAGTCTGTTCCAAACTCTGGGCATTACCCTAAACTTGCCCAAGTCACACCTATGGCCTGCTCAAAGGCTATAGTACATAGGAGCAGTTCTGGACACAGTACAAGGAAAAGCCTTCCTGCCCGCAGATAGGGTGCACAGGCTAAGAGAGGTCACTCACAGCGTGAAGGACTCAGACTTGGTCACAGCAGGGGTTGTTCTGTAGTTTCTCAATCATATGGCCTCAGCCATAGCCACAGTTCCCCTTGCACATTTGAACATGAGGATCCTGCAGTGGTACCTCAGGGTTCAGTGGGACCAAGGCACGGACTAGGTAGAGCAGCCCATTTGGATCTCCGGCGCTGTCCATCAGTCCCTGACTTGGTGGGTCACCCTAGCCCATTTGAGTGAAGGGATTCCCTTCCAGCGACCCAGCCCACAGCGGATCTGTACTACAGATGCCTTGGGACTGGGATGGGGAGCACATCTTGCTTCTCATCAGACAAGAGGTTCCTGGAACTCCATAGAATAGTCTCTCCACATAAATATTTTGGAAATGAGAGCAATACTGTATGCCCTTCAGGCCTTCCAAGGGTACTCCTCCCTGGGCCCCTTCTGGTCCAGTTGGACAATACCCCAGTAGTCTTCCATCTCAACAAGCAAGGGGGCACACACTCTTATCTCCTGTGCAGAAGGCAGGGAGGGTGTGGACTTAGGCAGTGGATCACAGCCTGGATCATATGGCAGTTCATGTTACAGGGATTCACAACGTCTTCGCAGACAGCCTAAGTTGCTCTCGGCCCCAGAACCACGAGTGGGAACTACAACAAGAGGTGGTAGAAGACGTCTTCGAAAGGTGAGGTCGGCCAGAACTGGGTCTATTTGCATCCCCACACAATGCTAAACTGCCCAATTTCTGCTCGCTAGATCCAAGGCCTGGTGTTTTTGGTGAGCTGCATTGTCCCTCTCTTGGACAGGGAGGTTTCTGTATGCCTTCCCTCCCTTCCCTATTCTTCAGAGGATCCTGCTGAAGTTGCAGGCAGAAGGGGCCCAGATGATACTGGTGTCACCCTCCTGGCCTTGTCAGATTTGGTTCCTGCTGTTGCAAGAGCTGGCATTGGAACAGCTGATTCCGTCGCCCCTCTCCACTCACTTGCTCTCCCAAGAGCAAGGGACGTTGATCCATCTGGCCCTCCGGTCCTTGCATCTGCATGCTTGGCTTCTATGGACTTAACTTGGGATAGATTTGGAGTATCCTTCAGAGTGGCAGAGGTGCTTGTGGCAGCGAGAAAACCCTCTACCAGGGCTGCATATGCCGTGAAATGGAAGTGTTTTTGCTTGTGGGTGCTCCCCCGTTCTCTGGATCCCCACACTTGTCCAGTGGAATCTGTGCTGGAGTATGTTCTCCACCTATCGGACTTGGGCTTCTGCTACTCGTCTGTGAAGATGCATCGCTGTGCTCTTGTCAGCTTACCATGTACCAGTGACGAGGAAGACTTTGGCACAGTTGGACATCTGCAAGACCTTCCTAAGAGGTATCTTGCATATTAAACCTCCCAGGAGAGACCCAGTGCCACCTTGGGATTTTCTGTTTGTTTTGAAAAAGCTCACCTTGCCCACCTTTGAACCATCTGCAAGTTGAGAGTTTCGCCTTCTCTCTTGGAAAGTGTTGTTTTTAGTTGCCATTACCTCAGCCTGGAGGATATCCGGGCTGCAGGCTCTTATTTTTCACAGAGACAGAGTAGCCCTGTGTACAAACCCTACGTTTCTGCCGAAGGTAGCGTCTGAGTTCACGTTGAACCAGGACATCCAACTACCAGTTTATTACCCAGAGTATTCAAACAGAGGGGAGGCTTTGTTGCACACTCTGTATGTACACAGAATTCTGCATTACTGTTTGGCCAGGCCCAGTTCCTCCAGAAAGACAGACCAGTTGTTTGTCTCCTTTGCCCACAGAAAACTTAGGGCATCCATGACAAAGCAAACACTGTCTCATTCATTGCATTACATTCTGCTACCAGCAGCACAACAAGCCCTTACCAGGACCGGTTAAGAGTCACTCCACCAGAGGAATAGCGACGTCTTTTGCTTCTCTACGGAACGTTTACTCAGCGGACCTCTGTGTGGCCGCTACTTGGAGTTCAGTGCACACCTCTGTTAGGCAGTACAGTTTATATATTGCTTCCAGGAGGAGAGCAGGTTTCAGCCTAGCGGTCCTTCGGGACTCCTCTCCTGAATTCCTACAGCCTAGTGTAACCCCTCACCGGCCCCTTATTTAACCAGTAGGCACACCTCACATAGTCTAGGGAAAAAGAGAGGTGGGGATACAAAGCAATAAATAATTTGCAGATGTAGTAGGAAAACACAAGGTGTGTGTACATACTAGGCACAACCAGACCTATACCAAAACCCAGGTCCTGAGGAGAGAACTGTGACAGGGCGCTCCTGCCATGCTTGAGGATCAACCTTTTCTTAAATCTGTTGCAACAGTTCTTCTGTTTCTTAGTCTATGCTATCCTTTACAATTTCTAGTCCATAAGGTTGGCCACCTAAGGGCACCCTCCTCCCCTGTCTTGACTATGCTATAGTGTCCTCTTTAATTTTCCTTTTCCTGCTCAGGTCCTCATACAGGGAGGTTATTGTTGTGACCTCCAAGCATATGTAAAATAGGTTGTGTTTATCATTGGATTTAGTATGTAATAGCACTAGGTCATAATATACCTTATGTTTAGGAAACCTGTAAATGATGAAAATGCCATGGCACTAGGTGTTTTTGGTAATGGTAAAATTTACTAGGTGACGATTATAGAAATTAAGTTAGTTGTGCTATTTAAAATGCATGTCAATTGCTGTAAACTGAACAAGTATGAAATCCCATGGTGATTTGCATGTATCCCATGATGCTTTGCATTATGGAAGTATGTATGATGATGTATTTCTTTGAAACTTGATTTAGCTTGTTTTGGTTTTTTATCTTTTTGAGTCCCCACTACCCAAGCAAACGGGGCCCACATAGGGATGAAGGGTTGTCACTGGAAAGTGGTTAGATCAGAGATTGGTGTCAATAGGTGCTGGCTAAGTGCAGAGAATGCTGCCAAGGAAGAGAACGTGGGTGGGTGCCCTTTGTATAAAGTAGTCCAAATGTTCCTATTGGGGTCTGGTTGAACGGTTGACTTCAATGTAGTGAAACAAAGTTTCTGGAGACCAGCCACTCAGTTCATCATAAGAAATGTAGTTTTAGTTTGATATTTTCTTAGAACACCATGATCCCCTAGGTACGCCCAACGTTTCACCCAACACCAGGCTTCCTCAGGGGCTTAGGATATTGTGTTCCTAAATAAATTCTTTCATTATTGACTTTAGAACAACTAGGATTCAGTTTCCTGTTTGTTTCTAGCTTCAGATTATAACTTTTTATCTGAAACAAGTTACAACCACTTGGAATCTGTGCTTAGTTTCATTTCAGACTGCCCAGGGGTACCATTCTAAACTTCCCTTCACTCAGATTTCTAGCATTACAGTGCTCATTTCTTGCCTTTAGACATCTGGGAAATTGTGGAACTAGCCACTGTGAATACACACAAAAATCTTCTGGAAAGGTGGCACTAGGCCAGTGCTTGGTACATTTCCCATATGGTATAGGATAGGAATGTGGCACATGGGCCACGACGGAGCACTCAAGGCTCAAAACTTGCAGACCCCCACCAAATACAAAGGGTAAACTGGAAAAACCCACATACGAGAGGTAAACTTCTTCAGGCATTGGCCACATGCACTGACAGAAAACAGGCGCCCTTACAGAACCTGAAGTGCTGAACTGGTCACTCCAGATTTGGGGGGGGCCTTCTACCTTTTGCTTCCACATCCATACCCAACCATTCTTTCAGAGTTACGCCTCACAAATACTGAAACTGTAGAAATTGATGCTATCTTGCAGTGTTTATCACATTTAACATCAGGAACACCACAAGGGTGTAAGGTTAAAGTCCTGAACAAAGGGCAAGCCACACATGGGACTTCCACTATTGTCAGAGATCTTTAAAACACAAACTTCTTGAGGGGAATCCTCACAGAAATGGGTGAAATTGTCCCTTTATCAGAGAGTCACCCCACAGAAAAAAGGCAGGTACAGATCCTGGGTAACTCTGAGACAGAAGTCTACTCACAATTTGTACTCCAAGGCAGCTTCACCAAAATTCAGGGTTGGATCAGGGGATTGCCCCTAAAATCCACAGCAGTCCCCTTCATCCCACATGGGATAAAGACACAGGAATTCCTGGAGACGGTTTCCACCACTTCACTAGTCTGGAAAGGCAGTCCTCCACTAGGGTGAGAAATGCAGAAACTCCACACACTCTAAACTGCTCACTTTCTGAGCTCTGGAACAAGACTGACCTCAGAATTCTAAAACTACTCCCCCCTTACACAAGCTGTGGCTTATGTTTATTTATATATTTATTTATTAGCTTTTGGTAACCGGGTAAGTGCGCTAGGCAACAATCCTGCCTACTTTCAGGCACAACCCGGGAGAGTACAGGATATAATACAGATATGCACGGTTATACAATTCACAAGTAAAAATAGCATATTACAGACAATGTAGTACAGGTTGAGATGCATCAGGATAAGTCAAGTATACCAAGTAAGACACAAATTAAAATACCATGAGGTGTGTTATACAATAGACCTAGGCCCAAAGGGAGACTAGAGTCAGTTTCATCTACGTGCATTTACAGTTTCCAGAGATGTAGAGGTGAGAGAACAGCGAACGCTTAAACATGAGGTAGGAGGTGGAGTTTTTGATCTGCAGTGGGAGCGATTTCCAGAACTTAGGAGCAAAACTGGAGAACGCCTGTTCCCCCATTTTGGTAGCACAGGCTCGTACAGAGAGCATTGGGACAGAAAAGGACCTGAGGTTGTGGTATTGGGAAACCGGGGTAAGCAGATTGGTCAGAGAGGCTGGACTTAGTGGTCTAGTAAGGGAGTCAATAAGACACACTAGGGAAATAGCCCGGAGGTCTTTAGGTGACAGCCAGTTTAGGCCAGAACAAAGTAGGCAGTGATGAGTTAGGCGAGGGGCCGATAAAGCGAACCTACAAATATTATTTTAGGAAGTGTCCCATTTGCAGAGCACAGGCATTGGCAGGTTAAAGAACTGGGAGGGCATAAAGGAGTTGAGGGAGAAGTACTCCTCTAGCTACTGACAGTCTGGCTGATGGAGTGAGTGAGCGAGTGGCGTACACGATAGGCAGCGCCTATTTTTGCATTCACAGTCTGGCAAACCGCATTGACATGAGCCGAGAAATCAAGAGTAGGGTCAAGGGTAACTACGAGGTATTTGAAGGTAGAGGTGTTTGTGACTGTGGACCCATCACTGCAGTGGACAAGGAGCTTAGGGGTCTCTGTGAGCACCTTTTTAGAGGATCCAAAAAGCATGGCCTGAGTTTTACCTATGTTTAGGATCTGATGGTTATCTGAAAGCCAAGACTGAAGGGATTTAAAGTCATGAGAAGGATTGTGGTTAACGTCGTTAATGGATTTAGAAGAGAAATAAAGCACCAGGTCATCCGCGTACATGAGCATGCTACCTCAAAGAGAAGGACTGGGAATATCATTAATTGCTGTGAGAGTTCTAAATGACATCACCTCTCAGCTGAAACCGAGCAGAAGAGAGGGACAGAGTGAAAATTCATTTAACTAGATAACCACTAGCTGCCTTCAGTACCTAACACTGATACTGATGGGATTCTAGTAACCCCAGGCAATGAGGTTTACACTAGCATTTTGTCCTCCACCCTTCCGACCTGAGTCTCTTTTTGAGCACTGCTTGGGACTTAGTCCTAATGGTATTACTTGCTGCAAGAGCTTCCCCTCGATGTGAGATAGTACAGTTATGTAAGAACTTACCATAACAGTAAATCTTCGAAAGGAACTCTTGCAGCAGGTGGCTTTTCCACCCACGATAAATTCTATTATTTTCTATTTGGGGATGGGAGATCCTCCTCGGGTCTCCATCTGTTTTTCAGTTGGGTTTCCAGCAGGAGAACTGAGGTGGTGGCAGGAGACTGCACCCTTTATATCACATCTGATGTCAGGGTGGAGCCAAGTCGAGGATGGTCCTCCGCCACAGACGGCGGCCTTAGTCCTGATAGTATTACCTGCTGCAAGAGCTTCTGTCAGAGATCTGCTGTTACGGTAAGTTCTTATATAACTGTACTGTAGTCCCTCTGCAGGGAAACCGTGCGTGTGTGGACTTCAGCATTAGACCATCACTTAAGACGTTTCTGCAGTCCACGTCCCAGGCGTACAAAACACCTTGGCCAACAGCCCAAGTCGGTCTCTGTCAAGGGCCCACGGGTGGGAGCATCATCCCTCAGTGGCAGAAGACCTTTTCCACAGATGGAGTCGCCCAGACTTGGATCTGTTTGCCTCCCCATCCTACACAGAACTGCCCAGTTTCTGCTTGCTAGATCCAGGGACTGGTGTTTTCTGGCGAGACATGTTGTACCTCTCTTGGACAGGGAGGTTTCTTTACATGTTTCAAACCTTCCCTCTGCTTCAGCAGGTCCTTCTAAAGCTGCAGTCAGAGGGAGCAGACATGATTCTGGTGGCACTGTTTTTGGCTATGCCAAATTTGGTTTCTACTGCTTCAGCAACTGGCAGTGGAACCTCTGGTTTCCATACCCCTACAATCAGACTTGGTCTCCCAGGAGCAGGGAACTTTGATCCATGTGGATCTCAGATACCTGTATCTTCATGCGTTGCTCCTACAGACTTGGCTGTCTCCAGATTTGGGGTTTCCCCCAGGGTTGTGGATGTCCTAGTGGCCGCGAGGAAACCCTCCACTGGGGCAACTTACACCATGAAATGGAAGTGGTTTTGCATCTGGGCATCCTCTTGGCATTTTGACCCATACACCTGCCTGGTGAACTTGATATTTGAGTACCCCCTGTCTTTGTCTGATGTGGGACTTTGCTACTCTTCGCTGAAGGTGAATTTGTTGGCCCTTTCAGCTTACTATGAGCCTATTGAGGGCAAGGCTTTTGCCCAGCTGGATCTTCCCCATATATTTTTGTGGGGCATTCTGCAGTTGAAGCCTCTCATACAGGATCCTGTCCTACCTTGGGATCTTTTGTTTGTTTTACAGAAACTCACATTGCCTCCCTTTTGGCCTGCCGCAAGTTACTATCTGCGCTTCCTGTCGTGGAAAGTATTGATCTTCTCTGTGTCAGTCTTCACCAATCATCGCTGATAGGTTACAGCTGGAGGCACATGACCCTGCGGGAGCAATTTTTTTTTTAAAGGGGAAGGAGCAGGTGCCAGTGCCACTGCCCTCGAGGCAGAAACACTGCATGGCTCTTGAGGGTTGCCCAGTAACTAACGCTGACTCCTCCTCCACCTCAGTTCTGCTTCTCCCACCATCGAGTGTACAGCAACCTCATGAGCAAACTCATTTCTGCTATGACATCGCGGCCTAGTCCATTTTTCGTCAATGCCTCGTGGTTCTGCTATCGTCGCTAGACCTTCATTTGACGCTGAATCGGCTTCCGTTCTTCAACTACCGGTAAGACCTTTCCTTTTATTTGTCATCAAGTCTGCTTATGTAGTTTTAAAGTTTTGTTTTTCCATTGTTCATGCCCGGTTCGAGGGACAAGAAAAAATCAAGCAGACTCAATAGACCTTTAGGCCTACTCTGCTGGCATCTTAGTATGTTAGTATGTAAAAGTTGACAGACCCCAATGTGTCGGTGTCCCTGTGGATAGCAGTATTTTGTAATGAACTGGCATGACCATTGCTTCACCAGAAATTTTGATACCGGCTGGTTTATGGCTCTCTCCCCCCTTCCCCCATCCTGTCGCTCCCCCCATCCCCGTTCCTCCCCTGATCCCAGACTCTGCATGGCTCTCTCCCCTCCATTACATCCCTTTTCTCTCTTTCATCCCTTTCTTCCCTTTCCTACCTTCATCTATCCGCTGATCTTTCCCTGCAGTATTCGTACTCTCCCCTCCCTCTGCACCTTCTGTCTGTCTTCTTCGTTGGCTTCCTCACTTGCCCTGTACTCAGAGTTCATATTTCCCCCCCCCTTTTCTCTCTCTCTCTTTAACTTGCCCTTCACCCCTTTCCTGCCTCACTGTACCTTTTATATTCCCTTACAGGTGCTCCAGGGCCCTTTTGCTTTTGCTTTAGCACTTCATGGTGGTGAGGGGTTACTCTCCCTTTCCCCGTACTTCCCGTTATCCCTGACTCAATCTGTATTACTTTCGTTAACTCAGTTTTGTATCTGTTAAATACATTTTGTTGCACTTATCCTGCATTCCACCCTTTGTATTGCCCATGCTCGTTTATTCATGCCTATGTATCGTATTCCTGTATATTATCCTGTATCTTGTATTTGTGTTCACCCAATTCCCCCCTGAAAAGGAGCTCCGCTCAGTGGCATTTCACCTGGTTAAATAAAGATTTTGATTGATTGATTGTTTGACCTGCCTGGGTCCAAACCATGACATGGACCATAGCAGTGCCTGCTTCCCCATGGACTGCAGTGTGATTGAAAATTGTGTGTTAAAGAGCAGCTGTGCACCGCCGACCTTTGGAGGGTAGTCACGTACTTGGGACGCCAGACATAGGTCCCGTGACCCTTCCTCCAGGTCCCCTCATGATTCTGTAAAAACCATAGACAAGGGGGCTACTGCACACCTGAGCCTCACCTGGGCGGAGGTCTCTTCCTAGGGGCGGGGGGAACAGTCAGGTTCCTGTGGGTGCCTGGCTGGCGGCACTGCTTTGGCAGTTACCTCCTCAGAGGTACGGGCTCCCCCGGTGTTGTGGCTTACATCTGCTAGGCCCAGCCCGGTGGTGGTTTCTGCACCTTCCGTCGGTGCATCTCTTTTCCTGGAGCCGTTCGTAGCTCTGGTGAGCAAGAAGCCGCTGCAGCCAGTGCCAGGTCCCCCTGTAGCGCTGAAGGTAGGGGAGCCTCGGGGGTTGGCACTTTCTGGATCTCCCTGATCTCCTCCTCCTCCTCCTCTTCTTCTTCTTCCTCTTCTTAGGAGGATCGGGATGCGGACCTGGATTAGTAGCCCAACTCCTCGGAGTCTCGGGGCTACCCTTCTCCCATCACCTCAGTGCTCCCCAAACTGTCTCTGGCCTCAGAACCGGTAGTTTCCATCAATGTGGGCTTCAGTGCTGGGGATGGTGCAGGCCTTTCTGGAGCCACTTGCGTGAACCATGATTTCCATCTGGCAGAGGTAGAGTCTGCCAGAGCCAGGGCTGGAGCTGTTTTCTATGTTGCTCTGACCTCTGGGCTGGGAAAAGGGGCTCCCACACTTACCGCTTCCCAGGTGGGGGCGATAGGTGAAGAGGTGCCTCTCAGGTTGGTAGTGAGGAAGTCCTTCTTCCTGTGAGGAGGTCCCTCTTGGAGTCAGTGGGGTTGAGAGGGAGGGGTGAGGTGCAGTGGCCTTTCATTGGAGCCCTGTGATGCTCTGGAAGGAGCCGCAGTGCTGACCCTGCCTTCTTTCATCATCTTTTACGGGTGGAATTTCGGTATGTTTGGTTCTAAATCCTTTGTACACAGATGACGTAGTGATCCTCTTGTGCGGTCCTAGTATTGATCTCTTACAATCTAATCTAGTCAGTGATTTTTTAGAAATCCAGTCCTGGTTTTGTAATCATAGACTGGTTTTAAATGAAAAACAAAAGTATGGTATTCTATAATTCTAGGAGAAAGTTGCCCACTGAGCCTGTTTTAACTCTACACACAGTCTCAGGGGCTATGATAGAGCAAGTTAAATGCTGTAAATACCTGGGCTTAACTGTTGACTCAGGTATGAGCTATGACTTTCATATTACCAACTTGGTAGAAACTGTGCACCAACGGCTAGCAGCATTATATAGAATGAACTCTATAATGATACCTTCAACCAGAATATTGCTCTCACAAAGCTTTCTTCTCTCCACCTTTGATTATGGTTTAATATTCTGTCATAGGGCCAATGAGGGGTTACTTGTCAAGGTCAGAACTCTACTTAACCAAGTTGCTCGCTTCACCACTCAGCTACCTCCCAGAACACACCACTGTGTGCTTCATAAACAAATGGAGATGTTTTCATTAGAGCAAAGATTTAAATTTCAAATTGGCTTATTAACAAAAAAGGTAACCCTGAATAGGGTTTCCAACATTTTTCAAAATTTATTCAAGAAATATGTAAAATCTTTTTCAACTCGTTTATCAGACAACTGTTATTTTGCAGTACCTAACATGAAAACTGGGGTTGGACAAAAGGCATTGTTGTTAAAACTACCATGGTTCTTTAATTAAATAAGGACTAAAATTGATTGCCTTGGAACAACATTCTGCAGCCTTAGAAAGAAGCTGAAAAATTACTTGTTTATAGATGGTGAGTGCAGATGCTATGTGTAATTGGACCTTTTGACTGCAGATGGTAAATATGAGTATAGTACATGTTTTTGAATGACTAGAGTGATTCCTTGAGTGTTTGATTATTCCGTACCCTGAGTAGTGTGTTATTTATACTATGGTTTGTGAATTGTCTGTTTTTTTGTACTCTGGTTGCCCATGAAAACGAGTCTTTGGCCCATATTCTTACCAAATTAAATAAACAAATCAAATCAAGTGGGGCTAGGGGCAGCCCTTCTAGACCCTTGTAGTCCTGGTCACCTCACAGGGGAGAATTATCCCTCTGGGCTAAGTCCTGACCGCTTCAATCTGGTTGAGCGGCCATTGACTGTGGAGACTAGTGTATCCTTTGAGGGTGTTTGGCAGAGGGCTTCCAATTTCGATAAAGGGACATTCCCCTCTCTCTGCCCTCCCCTCTTTCCCGGGCCATGTCGATCCTTGGGGGCCCTTGACTTGAGAACAGTTAAGAGCCATGGCTACTGAGTTCCCTCGGTACGCAAGAGCTATGGACGAGCAGGTCTTCGGCTTGTCTTCCCTAGAGAAGCCGGAGTCTGAATCATCAGACTTATCGGCCTCCTCATCTTCCTCCCCTGAGGAAGATGGTCCTTCAGTCCAGTTGTCCTTGGATGCTAACCAAACAGCTTATCAGCACTTCCTGTCGAGGTTGGTCGACGACCTCCATGTTTCCAGGGTGGCAAGACGCAAACCTAAATGGACGATGCGCACTTCCTTAAGTGAATTTAGTGGGGCTCACTGGGTGGTGCCTGCCTGGCCTACTCCATTTCAGGAGGCTTCGTACCATGCCTGGCAGCATCCATTAGTCCCTTCCCTAGCCCCGATGGACTGCCAGTGCAGGTATTGTGCACCTCAAGGATCTCCTGGGGCTTTCCATCACCCCACCTCTGGGTTGAGTCTACTGGACACCCCTACCAGGCATAGAAACCCAAGGCATGACTGACCCCCTGAGGCTGACTCTACCGAGTTTGACCTTTGGGGTAGGAGCGTCTTCTCTGCATGCCTTATGCTTTGCATTGTGTTGCATCAGGCCCATCATGCTGCCTACAGCAGGCACCTATGGTCGATGCTAGGCCAGTTACTAGCATCAGTGCCTGATTCGGAGGCAACCAGGGAAGCCATCACCCTCTCCGCGCATGGCCTGGAGCTAGCAAGGCACCAATCAAAAGCATCATATGATGCCAATGAGGTGGCTTCCAGGCTGGCAGGGACAGCGATCTGCATTAGGCGGATGGTGTGGCATTGCCTATCCCGGTTGACACCCCTGGCCCAGTAAAGGGTGCTTGCCTTCCTTTTCTGGGGGACCCACCCTTTCTCCAGCAGGATGAGGTGGTGACTTGAGGGGGCTGTCTTCCTTCTCCCAGGCAAAGGGAGACCCTGTCTTGCTGTGACCAGTCACAGGCCTGGCCTGTGAGGGTCCCCTCCCTCTGACTTTTTTCCCTCTCAGGGGCTGGTGGCGTGTACCTCAGGACGGTACCAGGTCCCAGGGGCTGGTAATTCCATTAGTGATGAATAGTGAAGACTGACACAGAGAAGATACAAAAATTATGTACGTACTGCAGTTGTTGATCTTTCTGTGTGTCTTCACCATTCATCACTGCTTCTCACCCACCATCACCTTTTGGGACTCAGTCTCTGGGTGGTGCCTCCTTCCTGCTTGCCTTTCCCGGTTTGAGGCCAGTTGTGGGCTGAGTCCTGCTGGTACCTCCTGGCCCTCTGATTCTTCTGTGAAGAGGCAGGGGCCCACCTTAGAGGAGGGCAAGCAGGGGCACTTGCCCTATTAGGTAGGGGCTCCTTGGGGCCTGCTCCCCAGAATCCTGATGGGGACCGCTCTCTCTCTTCAGGGGATCTCGGTCTTTCTGTTGAAGGATATGGATTCCCCAACATTATTCTCAGTGCTGGGGTTCCCATTGGAATGGAAGGGGAATGGAGAGGGCCTTGGGAACCTTCACTTCCCTTTCCAGGGCTATAAGCTCCTTCCTTGCTGACTTCTGAGATGGTTTTTTGCCTTTGGCAGGGGCCCTCCTCCTCGTAAAAAGGAAGAGGGTGAAGAGGAGACTCCAGCAGAGATTCTCCATATCCCAATCCCTTCCAGTTTTCCTTGAAGGGCAGGTGGTCTTCTCTGTCACTCTCCAGAGGAAAATATTGTTTTGGGGGTCCCTGCAATAGAGTGGATTCTGTTTCCCACCCTGGATTATTGAGGGCAGGAGTGGGAGACCTGTGACACCCCCTCCATCTCGAGTCGGTAGAGGGGCTTAAGCCAGGCGCTCTGGCTTCTCCTGTCCCACTGAACCAATGTCCAGTAACCCTTTCTAGTTCTCAACCTGGGAATCGGGTTTAAAAAAACATCAAGAGATCTCATCTGGTAGTGCCTCCCCAACCCTTGGGCTCCCAGAGTGTCGTGGGATCTCTGCTGGGCTGTCATGGGGTCTTCTCCCTTCTGCCCTGCCTGTGTTCTGTCCTTTCTTATCTTTGTCCCCCTCTTCTCTCTCCCTCCTTTGTCTGTCCAGAGGTTGAGGCCCTGTTCCAGACCACTAGGTACTTCCTGTCCTCGTGACCAGCTTTTCCCTTTGTATGTTTATATCCTTAAACTTCTTCTGTCTCTCGGGCTCCCTTTGCTTCACCCTCTTCTCTGTCGCTGTTTTTGTATGTCGCTCTCCAGCTTCTGCAGAACTGAGGTGGTGGAGGAGTCAGCGTTGGTTACTGGCCAGCCCTTGAGCACCACACAGTGCATCTGCCTCGAGGGTGGCACCGTCCCCAGTGCTAGCTCGTCCCCATTTAGAAAAAAAATTGCTCCTGCTGGGTCCTGCGCCTCCGGTTGTAACCCCCAGTGATGAATGGTGAAGATACACTCAAAGATCAACAATTATGGTAGGTACATAATTTTCATTTTGTAGTTGACATTACTTCTGCTTGAAGGATTTCTGAGCTTCAGGCCCTGATGTGCAAGGAGCCTTATTTGGTTTTCTGCAAAGACAGGATGTCTTTGCGGACTAATCCTGAGTTCCTTCCGAAGGTGGTGTCAGAGTTTACCTTGAATCAGGACAAAGGGCGTCCACCTTCCGGTATATTACCCAGAGTATTCAGATCGTGGGGAGGCATTGTTATACTCTCTCGATGTTCTGGGGTGCTTCGTTATTATTTGGAGTGCACCGGTTTGCAATCTGATCAGTTGTTCATTCCCCAGCAAGGAAGGGACTCCTGTTTCTAAACAATATTTATCCAAGTGGTTGGTTAATTGCATTGTTTTTTGCTACAATAAATATGACAAACCCTTACCGGGCTTGGTTAAGGGTCATTTTACTAGGAACATGGCTGCTTCTTTTGCCTCGCAAAATGTCTCTGCCTCTGACATTTGTGCAGCTTCTACTTGGGAGTTCTGTTCACACCTTTGTGAAGCACTATAGTCTGGATCTTGCTTCATGCTGCAGAGCAGGATTTAGGCTTGCAGTCCTCCAGGGCCTCCTGTCCTAACTCTTTTTGGGAGACTTCTACCTCCACTCTTCTGACCGAGGTCTCCTTTTACTGCTTGGGACTCTGTCCTAAAGGTGTTACCTGCTGCAAGGATGAATTTCGAAGTAAGATAGTACAGTTACATAAGAACTTACCATGACAGTAGATCTTCGAGAGGAGCTCCTGCAGCAGGTGCTATTTTTCCCTCCCACCTTTCCTCTTGGTAGCTTCTTCTCCATCTCAGATACCTTTGTTCCTCAGTTCTCCTTTTTTTCACCTACTTGCTGGGTTTCCGGTGGGAGAATTGGGAATGGGCTGGGGCACTGCCTCTTTTAAACTATAAGTGATGTCAGGGGCGGGCCGACATAGGGGGAGGTCCCTTGCTGTACACTGCTAGCTAGAAGTTTTCCATGGTGTTCTGGCGCCTGCTGGCTTCAGTCCTAAACCTGTTACCTGCTGCAAGAGCTCCTCTTGATCTACAGTTATGGTAATTTCTTGTGTAACTGTACTTTTGCAATACTGGGCCAACATTTCCAGTACAAGGCCCTTCCATTTGGCCTTACAGCAACCCCTCGAGTTTTCTTAAAGGTGCTGATAGTTCTGGTGGCTCAACTGTGACAGGAAGGACATCGTGTATACCCTTATCTGGACGACTTGCTCATTCAGGCACCGATGTTCCCTCTAGCGAGGAGGTCGATATTCAGGATCCTAGAGTTACCTGATGGGATAGTGAACAAGGAGAAGAGCTCCCTCGATCCATCTCAAACCTTGGAAAATTTAAGGGCAGTCTTCGACATAAAAGTAGGGAGGGTGTTTCTGTCACCCTTCTGGGAGCAGACCTTGTTGTCAGAGATACAGTAGCTCAGGAATCAGTCCTCAGCTTCTGCCTACAGTCTGCTGCAGATGCTCTGCCTCATGGCAGCAGCAGTAGACTTAGTTCTGTGGGCCTGATTCCACATGCGGTCCCTTCAGACAGGGTTGCTGACAACCTAGGACCCATTGTCAGAGGACTATCAAGTCAGGATTCTCCTCACCCCCTCGGCTTCATCACTCCCTGAGTTGGTGGCTGAATGTGCAGAATTTCAATGAGGGGGTTCCGTTGGTGCTCCCACCAGAGTTGATTCTCACAACAGCTGCAAGTCTGCACGGGTGGGTGGCAGTCATGGTTCAACTTCCCACCCAAGGGATTTGGTCAGTACATGAACAGTGTCTCCATATAAATGTCCTAGAGATGTGAGCAGTCCACTTCGCTCTACTTCGGTTTCAGTCTGTACCGAAGAACAACGCAGTAAAAGTGCAGTCAGAGAATGCCATCACAGTGGTGTACATAAATAACCAAGGAGGCACAATCAGCAGAGAAATGCTTCAGGAGGCCTCTGAACTCATGAGCAGGGCAGAGAAGAATATGCCCTCTCTGTCAGCGGTACATTGCAGGGGAATTGAACATTCAGGTGGACCTAAGTGGCAAAAATGTTCACCCCAGAGAGTGGCAGTTGAAACCAGAAGTATTCAAACTCCTGAACAATCGGTTCAAACAGCCGCAGATAGATCTGTTCACATCAGGCCACAGTGCTCAGAACCAAAGGTTCTTCAGTCAGTTTCGATGTCCTCAGGCAGAAGCAGTGGATGCTGTGACTCAAGTGTGGTCCTTCCACAGAGAGTACACCTTTCCTCCACTGACTCGTCTTCAGAGAGTCTTAAGAAAAATAAGACACTCGAGAGGAAACTTTCTTCTAATAGCCCCAGAGTGACCAAGAAGACCATGGTTCTCCTATCTAGTGAACCTAACTCAACAAGTAGCCTTCCGGTATGAAGGACTTCCTGTTGCAAGGTCTCACCCAAACCCGGGTGTAGTGCAGCTCTCAGCTTTGCTCTTGAAAGGAGGAGACTCTTAAAATTAGGTTTCTCTGTGAAAGTAGTTGAAACCTTGATGGCAGCTAGGAAAATTCTATATCTGCAGCTTACACTTGAGTCTGAACCATATTTTCTTCTTGGGCCAGAGGGAAAGGGGGTTTAAGCCTTCAAAAGCCTCCATTCCTCAAATTTTGGACTCCTTTCAGGAAGGCATGGAAAAGGGGCTGGCATTGAGCAAGCTGAAGGGCCAGGTATCCACTCTCGGGGCTTCCTTAGAGTTCTCCCTAGGAACTAATACATTATTAATTTTTTGCATGCAGTTGGCAGGAGCCGACGGCTGTTTCGATCCCCAGTACCTGTGTGTCTGTGTCGAACCTTTTGAACCGCTGTTATCCATGTTGCTGGATGTATTGTCCTACAAGGTCTTCTTAGTGGCCATGTGTTCAGCCAGGAGAGTAGGTGAACTCCAGGCCTTGTCTGACAATGAGCCATACCTCCTTATGCATAAGAACAAAGTGGTACTCAGGACAGTTTTATCCTTCATCCCTAAAGTGCCCACGGCCTTCCATGTGAACCAGGAAATTTGCCTTCCATTCCTTTGCCTGCATCTTTCTCACCACAGTGTCAAGGAATTGAACAAACTGGATTTGCGGTGGGCAGCTAGGATCTACCTTAAACGAGCAGCTGAGTTTCGTAAGTCAGATAATCTGTTTGTTCTTTTTGGAGCAGCAAGGATGAAAAGCCTCCAAGTCCACCCTAGGTGGGTGGGTGGGTGCAGGCCTGTGTTGCTAAGGCCTATGTTATGAAAAACAAGAGGCCTCTGGTTCTCATTAAAGCTCACACCACCAGGATGATAGCAACTTCCAGGTGGAGAGAGGCAAAGCCATAGTTTTAGAACTATGCAAGACAGCTACATGGTCTTCAGTTCACACTTTCCAAAACATTATAATTTAGATGTTCAGAGTTCTGCAGATGCAGCTTTTGGTCACGTAGTGTTGCAGGCAGCAGTTCACAAGTAATGCTGATACGTCCAGCGTATGGGATAATATTCTCCCTTCTCCTGGTTTTTGTCGGGGCGCTGCTCCTTGAAACCCGGTTGTTTTGATTACCCATTGACAGTGTGGAGCCCTACAGAAAGAAGAAATTGACATCATACTTACCATAATTTCCTTTTCTGTTAGCTCCAACATTGTCAATGGGAACCGCTCAGGAGACTGGCTCCTGAGGGAAAATCTTATCCAGTATGCTAGGAGGGAGGTCCAGTTTTTGTAAAATTCCCCTACTTAAGATCTCTCTTTCTCTCTCTCTCTTCTGCTGTACTGTACTCTTGTGTATATTTATAGACTTGACTTGTCAGTTAGTCTGTGACCACAGGTTAACAGGTTTTGTCATTTTCTTAAGGTGTTTTTCCTGTTGCAGGTTGTTCTCTGCACTCATTTAAACAAAAAAAAGAGAGGATATGCCTCATTGTGTGTTAGCTTCAGGTTCACCGATTGGTGACTGGTATGAAGCCTGTTTGCTGTTACAGCATCTTCCCTACAAGACAACTGAATACTCCAGACCTTGGGTCCATGGAGTAGTATCCCTTCCTCAGATGTCTGTTAGGAAGGTAAGACAGTTTATTTACAGTAGGTGATTGTTTATAATTTTTTTTTTTTTACTTGTTCTTTATTCTCCCCCTTCCCTCAGCGCTCCCACTCTTCTAGAGACACCTATGGCCTTCTAGTCTCCGCCCTCTTACCTGGAGCCCTGGTGCAGTCCATTGCCCAGGTAGCCGGGGCTATATCCCCCAGGCGGGCATGGGGCCGGGCCACCCCCGAAGTCCTTCTTGTTTTTTTTTCGTTGCGATGCTGATACTGGGTCAGGCAGGGGCATTGGAGTTCAGGGTCTGGTGCTCCGTCTACCGGGAGCGCTGCGGGGTATTTTCCATTTTTCTTTGGGTGTGGTGCATGTCCCAATGTCAAGGCATCGCCGCTGACGTCACCCACTCCCAATCCACTCTCTATACGCTCGTGCACTTGCTGTGCCTCCGGCTTCCACCAGAGGCCAGACAGGCACAGAGTGTGTGTCCCACTTCCTCCCAGGAAAGTAGAGCTGTCCCTTGGACGCTCAATCCTTTCCCACCCCTGCCGACTCCCGACAGCCCGGGCTTATTTGCGAACCCGGGTCACCGGCGTGGAGTGAGGTGTGGCATCCAACGCCTCAACCCTCAGCGCCACCGGGCCGGTGATTGTTTATAATATATGCAAATGTATAGCTCTCATAGCACTGTGAGGTTAGTAGTGACTGGGGAGTTGCTGCTGCAGGGAATCCTCATATACTCAACGTTCCAAAGCTTGGGCTGTGCCATTCCTCTGGTAGGGGTGCACTGTACCCAGTTGCTTTGATTACCCATTGACATTGTTGGAGATAAGAGAAAAGGAAATTATGGTAAGTATGAAGTTAATTTCTTCTATCTAACGAGTACACTTTTTCCTTTTTCTGGAATTTACTAATATTGATTTATGTGCACCTGTTTTTGTAATTACATTAGCTGTAGCTGTTTCACCTCCTACTGTATGTCCTGCTCTGGGTCATACCTGGAAACAAGACTCTGCTCAGTATGCTTATCCTAGCCACCAAATTTTAAATAATTAAATGAAATCTATGCTTGCAGGATCAAGATGCAACATGTTGCCTCTTAGTGGCTAACCTGCCTTCAGAAGGATGTACAGAAGAAGATCTTTATCGTCTGGCAGCACCATTTGGGAGTCTGAATGATCTTATAATTCTGGACACAGAATGCAAGGTACCGATTAATCCTGAACTAGGGTTCTCTTTATGTTCATGTAATTGTGTTTTAGCTCAGTTTGAAAAGGTTTCTTTTAATAGTTTGTTTTGTTTATGAAGCAGAAACTGAAACAATCTTCTTAGGCTATCTTCTCTACAGGGCTATGCCCATTGGTCTTTGGTCCAGAGATGCTAGGACCCAGCAGGAGTTAGGAACTTTTGGGGTTGAAATATTTTTGTGAGGTCATAGCAGGCACTGGTAAGTTGTACTGGATCCCTCTTTGTGACCAAATATATGTTTTGATTCTCCTTTCAGAGAGTCCCCTATATTGTGCAGCTTAACCTTCCTGCTGCCAGCAAATAATCAGATGCACATGGTCACTGTGACTATATATTTTATATAAAAGTTTTCTCCCCCTTTAAGAGTCCCTGTATTGTGCATTAATCCTCCAGCTGCCAGTGACTAGTCAGACGCACATGGGTCCCTCTCTGTAAACAAATATATATATTTTTTTATGTCAGTGTTCTCTTGACTTTCAAATGAGTCCCCTGTGGAGCTTAAACCTGCTGCGACAAGTAAAGTCCCTCTCTGTGGCCAAATAGTCTTTTTTTTTTTTTATATCAAAGTTCTCTCCTCGTTCGAGAGTTTACTACAGCTCGCTGCTGGTCAGATATGCAGAGTTCATGCCGTTTCCATGCATCCAGTCAGGCACACATACTGTGGCCAAGGTAAATGTAGTTCAGTTTTTCAGTTGAAGTTCTCTCACTCCTTTTCTTAAACAAGACCCTTTTGTAGCGGAATCCTGCCTACCTGCTATTAAATCTAAACTGAGCGATTTTAAGCCTGCTCGCAGTGTTAAAACGCTGCTGTGATGACACAACCTTTTCTCAAAAATTCAGGGCCAGAATGAGAGATGGCAGAGGCAGGAAACTACAGACCTGTTAGTTTAGCCTCAGTGGTAGGGAAGATTATAGAATCACTTCTGAAAGAAAGAATTGTTGAGTATCTAGAGGTCAGTGGGGCACAGGACCCAAGGTAGCATGGATTCACTGCTGGGCAGTCATGTCAGACGAATTTAATAGATTTCTTTTGACTGGTGACCAAAGTAGTATACCAGGGAGGGGCTGTGGATGTGACCTACCTAAACTTTAGCAAGGCATATGACACAGTAGCACAAAAAAATCAATAAACAAGTTAGCCAGTCTGGGAGTGGGTCCCAGGGTGGTAACCCTGTTAAAAAAAAATTGGCTAGACAACAGGATGCAGGGGGTAATAGTAAACGGAGTCTGCTCCAAAAAAAGGAGGGTTACTAGCGGGGTACCACAGGGTTCAGTACTGGGACCAGTCCTCTTTTTAGTGTCTTTATAGGTGACATTGTGGAGGGCCTGGAAGGAAAAGTATGCCTCTTTGCAGATGACACAAAAATCTGCAACAGGGTTGATGCACAAAGGGGGTGGTGGAAAGGATGAGAAGGGGACTAGGCAAGGTTGGAGGAATGGTCAAAAGTATGGCAGCTAAGATTCAGTGCAAAGAAGTGCAAAGTAATGCACCTCGGAAGCAAAAACCCAGGGGAAGAGTACACAATGGGAGAGGGGGTACTAACAACAAAAAAAATGGAACAGGACCTAAGAGTAGTCATATCAGATGACCTAAAGATGGGCAAACAGTGTGAGAAGGCAGTAAGGAGGGCTGGGGGGATACTGGGATGCATAGGGAAAAGCATCACTAGTAGAAAACAGGAAGTTGTTATCCCTCTGTACAGACAGTTTGTGAGAACCCATCTGGAGTACTGCGTGTAGTTCTGGAGACCCCATCTCCGCAAGGACATAGACAGGATGGAGGCAGTCCAGAGGAGGGCAACTAAAATGGTGCAGGGTCTGCAACAGAAGCCATATGAAGAGAGACTAAAGGAGCTTAATATGTTTACCCTCGAGGAAAGGAGGGAGGGGGGACATGATAGAAACTTTCAAGTACCTCAAGGAAATCAACAAAGTCCAAGAGGGTAGCATCTTTCAGAAGAAGAGATGTGCAAGAACAAGGGGGCACAATTCAATGATAGAGAAGGGGGGGGACGGCTCAGAGGTAATGTGAGGAAGTATTTTTTTCACAGAGAGGGTGGTGGATGCATGGAACAGCCTTCCTGAGGAGGTCATGGGGTCAAAAACAGTGGTGGAATTCAAGGGACTGACATAAGGCAATTCTGGTGGGGGGTAGGAAGAAGTAGGCTGTTGGTTAACTAGGATCTGCAGCTTATCCAGTAGGTAGGGAAATGGGCAGACTAGGTGGGTCAAGCGGTCCTTATCTGCCATCAAAGTCTATGTTTCTATGTAGGTATTTCTGCTCTGTATTTATGGAAGAAAAGGACGGCAGAGGGCCGGAGTTGGAAAGGAGAGGGGGGGAGCACGGGGATGCTATCAGATCCCTTCACCACGGAGAGAGTTAGGGAGGAATTAACCAGGGTGAAAGTAGACAAGGCCATGGGCCCAGATGGCCTGCACCCAAGGGTGATCTTGGAACTAAGAAAGGAGCTGGCTGCCCCACTTGCGAGGCTGTTCAACCTGTCCTTGAACTGGAAAAATGTGACGGTGGTGTCCCGATACACAAGGGGGAAGCAGGGAGCTGAGGTGAAAACTACCGCCCTGTCGGGGGGGGGGGGTTGTGGTGGACATGTCCTATCTGGATTTCAGTAAGACCTTCAACACCTTATCCCATCGGAGGCTGGTCAACAAATTGGATAGCATAGGGGTAGGGCTCAAAATAACAAGATGGGTGAAAACTTGTTGGCGGATAGGAGTCAGAGGATGGTGGCAAATGGGGTGTACTCAGGGATTGGGCAGGTGAGGAGTGGAGTTCCCCAGGGATCAGTGCTGGGACCCCTCCTGTTTAGTATCTATGTAATAGACATTGTGGGCAGACTGTCGGGGAGGGTTGCCGTCATTGCAGACGACATGAAAATTTGTAATAGAGTTGACTCCCTGGAGGGGGTGGAGGACATGAGAAGAGACCTGAGATTTCTGGAGGAGTGGGTGGAGACCTGGCAGCTAAAATTCAAAATCATTAAGTGTGCTGTTATGTACCTGGGATATAGGAACCAAAGGGTTGAGTATATGCTGGGTGGGGAGAGAGTCAGGGTGTCAGAGGATGAGAGGGCTCTGGGGGTAATATTCTCCATCAACCTCAAGGTAGGAAGCAATGCTTAAGGGCAGTGGGGAGGGTGTATGGGATGCTGGCAAGTATCGGCAGGGGGATCGCCAGCAGGTGTAGGGAGGTCCTGGTACCCCTGTATCAGGCCCTGGTAAGGCCACACCTTGAGTATGGTGTCCAGTTTTGGAGGCCTTACCTGCACAAAGATATAGACTTTGATCGAAAGGGTCCAGCGAAGGGTAACCAGGATGGTGCAGGGGATGAAGGGCAAGCCATATGAACAGAGGTGCAAGGAGTTGGGGCTATATACATTGGAAACCATGAGGGAGAGGGTGGACATAATTGAAACCTTTAAATACACCAAAGGAGTGAACAAGGGAGGCCCAGGGAAGTTGTTCCACATGAAGGAAGGGAATATAACAAGGGGGCATGGCCTGAGACTCCAGGGGAGGCACTTCAAGAGCAATGTGAGAGGTCAGTTTTTCACAGAGAGGGTGGTGGAGAGCTGGAATGGGCTTCCGGAGGAGGTGGTGAATTCAGAGACCGTAAAGGGATTTAAGTCCGCTTGGGACAGACACATGAGGCTGAGGGGAAGGGGGGGGTGTCTCAAGATATGGTAGGGTAGACTGGGGGGGCAAGGGTCAGACTAGATGGGCCGTAGGGTCCTTTTCTGTCGTCACTTTCTGTGATTCTGTATTGGTGTATTTACTTGGACTCTTTGTCCGGAGGTGAGGCACTCAGATAGTTTAGCTGAGCCAGCCTGTCATGGGCCGTTGTGATAATCATAGAATCAGTCTTAGGTTATACAGTGAGGTGGCTTGCCCCTTCTGGGGGGGGGGTGATGGGTCCTGTCTGCCTTCTTGGAGACTGCTGGGATGGAGGATGGTTGTTGCCATATGGTGGAAGTCAGTTCCTCATGCAGCCCCGTCCAAGGAGGTGTGGGTAAGGGGTCTGCATTTGTCAAGTCCAGATGCCCTGTGAGCCTCTTCCTTTTGGGATCCAGCTCTTGGGATGCCCAGCCACATGCCTGCTGGATGGACCGAAGGAGCTCCGCAAATGAAGGGTCCTCTGGAGGAGATTTGGGAGACTCCTTTGGTTGTGGTTTCAAGGGAGTACGAGCCCCCAAGCTGGCCGAAGAGTCAGTGTCTGCTTCTGAATCTGAAGACTCCAGTCTACTAGGGAGAGAGGCTTTGTCTGAAGTCTCCCCTGTGACCTTGTGTCCAAGAAGGGCCCTAGGTGGACCCCTAATACAGTCCCTGTCTGACAACTGATGGTCGACTGGGGAGGGGCTCCTAGGAACCACCCTGGGGGTCTGGGTATAGGCAGTGAAAGGCTGTGAGTGACCAAGCTCCTGCAGGAGCTGTGATTTGGCATTCTTCCACAATGCAGAAATTGCCTCTTGAGAGTTAACGTGTGACCTGTCTGAGGCCAGAGGCTGTGGAAGGGGTTGAGACGGATGTGGAGGCTGGAAGCCTGGGTACCGTGAAGGAGAATATGAGGAGTGGCCAGGGGCCTGGTACCAATAGGGGTAAGCTTGAGAATGGTACACCTGGTACATATGGCCCGGTGTCTTCGAGTCACAGGTCAGGAAGCAAGTCTTTTCAACCCCCATTCTTAGCAAGCATTCTGTTCTTGTAAGTTTCAGGAGCTGCTAGAACACATTGTGCCTGAGCTGAGAGGCCCTATTTGTACAGCTTTTGCAAAAGGCTCAAAGATTTGCATTAAAGTAACCTCTAGAGTTTACAATAGCTTTCTGCAATCATCTCAAAATATAATTATATATATTTCAACAGTAACACTATATATTTTCTAAACAAAAGTGATCCCAATATAGGTTACATTTCCATACAGTGATTTGCACATATTTGTATATTGGCAGATATGCAAGGGAGGGAAAACAGACAGCAGGGGAAAACTGAGAGACGGTGAGGGGCAAAGAATTGCGAGATTGTTGGGGTGATCAAATCCAAAGTCTTACAAGAAAATCGGTTGCACAACCAGACAGAGTAGTAGACAGGAAAGGAAAGATCCTTGCTTTTTAAAAGCTTTCTCTAACAACTGGGACAGGGTCCTGTTCCACCCTGTCACATACATCCCGCTCCTTAAGAGGGATCCTGTTTTATTAGACAGATTTCCAAAACTTTTTATTAATTCTCTACTAACATTTGCTGCTTTCAGATACTAAGCACATGTACATTTTTTTATATAACAATACAACAGAGTATAGTTTAAACTCGTACATTTGTTTTTTCAGCCTTCAGAACCTTCAGTTCCTGATCCATATCTTGACAGAAAATCAGCATTGCCATTCTCTTTACCAGATTGTGTATCACAGTGAATTTAAATGGCTGTAGTGCCATGTACCGTCTTGTAATTCTGGAATTATCTTTCATCTGGTTAAGCCAACAGAGAGGATTGTGATCTGTTACAAGAACAAAATCATTTCTAGCAAAACTTAAGTGACTCCATGGCCCACTTTGCTGCTAAACATTCCTTTTCGATAGTGGAGTACCTTTTCTCTCTCTCTCTCTCTCTCTCTCTCTCATGCAACTTCCTACTTATGTACAGAATATGATGTTCTTTCCCATCTATATTTTGACTCAGTACTGCACCTAGACCTACCTCTGATGCATCTGGTTGTAACAAAAATTGTTTCTCAAAGTCTGGGCTTCTTAAAACAGGGGTTGAACATAATGCAGGCTTTATGGCTTGAAAAGCTTCATCACGCACTGGGGTCCATTTCACATTATGTGGGTACCATTTTTTCATTAGTTCAGCGAGGGGAGTAGCTAATTCAGCAAAGTTGGGAACAAATCTCTGATAATAATCAGCGAGCCCTAGAAATGACCTGACTTGTTTCTTGGTTTTAGGAACAGTGCTGTTAGCTACAGCTACTGTTTTAGATATCTCTGGCTTAACTTCTCCATTTCCCGACACATAGCCCAAATATCTGGTTTCCTGCATGCCCGGTGTACATTTGTTAGGATTAATAGTCAGACTTGCATTTTTGATAGCTTGAATAACTGCTCGTAGTTGTTCCAGGTGGCTTTTCCAGTCTGGACTCTACACCACGACATCATCCAGGTATGCAGCACAATCACCAGTGTGAGGGGATAAAATTACAAAATGTAACTGGCCCACCATGTAAACCAAATGGCATGGTGGTGAACTGATAGAATCATAGGCGTGGCAAATGCAGTTTTATCTCTGGATTATTTAGCTAAAGGTATTTGCCAGTAACCCTTGGTGAGATCAAGGGTACCAATGTACTTTGCACTCCCCAGTCTGTCCACCAAATCATCTAGTGTGGGTATAGGATAACTGTCAAATTCTGACACTTGATTAAGTTTCCTAAAATCAAGGCAGATTCTAACACTCCCCTTCTTTTTTGTTTACAATTACTATGGGAGATGACCAAGCACTCCTCGACTCCGCTATGATACCCAATTCTTTCATTTTTTGTATTTCCTTAACCATATCAGCTCTTAATCACTCTGGCAACCTATATGTCTTTTGCCTAATAGGATGAGCATTCCTTGTCAGTATTACATGCTCAGCCCCTTTTGCTCGGCCTGGTACCATGGTAAAAGTACTGTTAAATCTCTTTAGCACATTACGAATGTCTGCAGTTTGTTCTGACGTTCAGGAAACATTCACCTTTACAGCATCAGCATTTACAGTTTGTTCCAGTCTATGATAAGCTACATCAATATCTTACTTATCAGTTTCTGGTAAAACTAGCAAAGCAGCTTTTGGCATTTTTTCAACCCATTTCTTGAGGAGGTTAGCATGGTATATCTTAGTAGGATTTTTCCTGTCAGGGGTATCAATATTATAGTTAACAGTGCCAGTACATCTTAAGAATCTTATATGGCCCTTGCCATTTCTTTAACAGTTTATTTTCTGTTGTGGGCAGCAGTATCAAAACCTTTTCGCCCGGCTCAAAAACTTTTTTCTTTTACCCCACGGTCGTAATATACCTTCTGCTGACTTTGGACCTCTTCCTGATTACTGTGGGCAATTTCAACATGTTTTGCCAGCTTCTTTATTAGCGCACATATATGCGATGTTATAGTTTGTGTCTGAGTGGGGTTATCTTCCCACGTTTCTTTTATCACATCCAGTGGCCCTCTTGGCTGCCTACCATACAACATTTCAAATGATGAAGACCCTGTTGATGCTTATGGCACTTCTCTGTAAGCAAAAAGTAGGCAAGGCAAATATTGCTCCCAATCTTTCCATTCCCCTTTTACAAACCTTTTTAACATGCATTTTAGGGTTTGGTTAAAACGCTCAACAAGACCGTCTGTCTGAGGATGATGGGGGATGTTCTTATGACAATGATACCTAGTAGTCTGTACAGCTCCTTAAGTAATGCAGCACCAAAATTACTACCCTGATCAGTAATAATTTCTTTAGGTATGACCACTCTGCTGAAAATTTTGTCAGGCTCTGCTGCCACTTTTGGGGCCGTAACAGTACGCATTGGAACTGCTTCTGGGTATCGAGTAGCATAATCATATACTACCAGGATAAATCTATTACCCTTTTTACAGTTGTCTAAAGGACCAACCACATCCATTGCAATTCTCACAAAAAACAAATCTGTCAAGGGTAGGGGCATCAGGGGCACCTTGTCTTTTCTAGTGACTGGGGCTACTTTCTGACGCTCAGCACAGGAATTACAATAGGTAGCAACATCTTCATGAATTCCAGGCCAGTAAAATCTACACAGCGATCTGGCAAGGGTACAATCCCTCCCTGAGTGACCAGCCATAGGACTATCATGTGCTATCTGTAATAACTCTGTTCTATGCTTCTGTGGTATAACCAATTGTTCTCTCTCTGTTCCTGTGTCTTAGGTTTAACCCAAATTCTGTACAGTAACCCATTAAATTTTTTCTAACATTGGTCCACCCTGGTTTGGTTTCACCCCCAGCTGCTTGAAATAACCCTGAAGAGAAACATTGTTAGCTTACTCTGAAAGAAAATCACAGTCGGTTAATTTAGTTTCAGCATTTTCATATGTTGACCCTTCATGTCCATCAGTCATTTGCTGCCACAGTTTCTTCAGGCATCGTATTTCTTTCTTGGATTTCCGGATCTTGGAGCTGCGCTCAGAAACATCCAAATCAGAATCTTTGAAAGGAAAAGTGTCCCCACCATCTGAAATTTTCTTTGCCTGAGCTCTTGTCACCACCGCTGCTGAAACATCAGTATTTACTCCATCTTTGATCAACTCAGCAAATCCTGGGAAGTAATTTCCAATAATCACAGGTAAAGGTAACTTAGGTACTACCCCCAGTTTCATTTGGTACGACACACCCTTAATGGTCAGAGTCACTTGGGTGGTGGGATAGTATCGAGTATCCCTGTGGATACAGATGACACCAGTACCTGGTTCCTTTGCACAGTGTTTTCCCAGCACTTTAAAACACATTTGTTCCCATAGACGCCATATGGCGTCTGAACCATCCATTGCTAGATTTGACCCAAAATGGCCACCGGGAGCAAATGAGCTAACATGCACTAGGGTCTGTCTGCTTCCCGAATCAGTGAGTCCCTTTTCAGTCTTATCCCCCACCTTCACATCTGTTAAGTACTTGCCCCAATTTGCCAAGGACAAATCTGCTGCAGTACCACTCTCCTTACTACGGCAGTTTCTTGCAAAATGGCCTGGCTTATTACAGTTATAGCAGATAATGTCTTTGGGCCCAGATTTGTTACTCCCACCAGAGTTCTTATCAAGCCTGGAGTTTAAATGAGGAAAAAGAGTGTCTTACCAGTGCTTGGCTGTTACTACGCTGCTGTGGCATCTGTCTGACCATTTGGTAGTCCCGACCAAAGAAACTGCCTTTTCATCACTCTCTGGTCGGTGTTCCTTTACCCACAGCTGCACATCTGTAGGCAAGATGTTGATGAATTGCTCCATGACAAATGTGTCGATGATCTGTGGGACTGTTTTGCTCTCTGGTTGGAGCCATTTTATCTGGAGTCTCTGAGTCTGGTGAAGGCTTCTCGAGGATTGTCGACAGAGTTGTATCTCAGTGATCAAAATCTCTCCTTGTATGTCTCTCTGGAGATGTCATACCTTTTCAGGATTTCGCTTTTCACCAGGTCATTGTTTTCTGACTGTGCAGTGTCATACTGCTGTAGGCAAGTTGGGCTTTCCCTGTCGGGTAGGGTACCAGTCTGATTGTCCATTGATGCTGTGGCAACTCTTTCAAAAGTTGTCAGGTATGCCTCAATATCATCTGAGGGACACAACTTTGTAAGTTTAATGGCTTTTAAGTTGCTTGCATTTTGTTCCTCATCCAGATCTTTGCCGGATCCTCTGCCTTTGATAGCTTGCAAGGCATCCAGCCATTGCTGCTCCTGTCACTGCATCTCTTCTCTCCTCTGCTGATTGTGTTGCTCCATCTCTTCTCTCCTGTGTGCTTCTAAGTGTTGAATCTTTTTCTCTCTGCTTCTTAGTCTCGTTACCATTTGAAAAAGTCCATCAGGCTTTTAGGTTCTGTCCCTGCCTGTTCTTTTTCCATAACTTGTGCTGGCTGTACAATCTCAGACTGGACTTCCGACTCTGCTAGTTTGGCTACCATTCTCCTTGTAATCACTCCTGGACTTGCTGCTGCAGAATCCATACCTTCCTCTGTGCTTCCCTGGTACTAGGTCCAGTAACCACACAAAACTTCTGTCTTAGGGTATGCACGTCGTAAATCCCACTTAGGTGGACACCATCTGTCTTCGAGGCACAGTTCAGGAAGCTTAGGAAAACCAGGAGCAGTTGTAGAATTCACCAAAAATTATTTATTTATTTACACTAGCGGTATCATAAAATAAACTTGTTCAGTATAACTATTTACAATGGCAAAATAAAATAAAGTTTTCCTTCAGTCTGTGTCCCTTGTTCTCCTAATCTCTTTTGCAGTTGCAGCTTAGTCCTTTTATAAGTCTTTTCAACACCAATTCTTAGCAAGCATCCTGTTCTTGTAAGTTTCAGGAGCTGCTAGAATATATCGTGCCTGAGCTGAGAGGCCCCATTTGTATAGCTTTTGCAAAAAATATTTGCACTAAAGTAACCTATAGAGTTTAGAAATAGCTTTCTGCAATCATCTCAAAATATAATTATATATATTTCAACAGTAACACTAAATATTTTCTAAACAAAAGTGATTCCAATATCAGTTACATTTCAGTTACATACAATGATTTGCACATATTTTTATATTGGCAGATATTCAAGGGAGGGAAAACAGGCAGCAAGGGAAAACTGAGAGACAGCGAGAGGCAAAGAATTGCGAGATTGTCTGAGTGATCAAATCTGAAGTCGCACAGGAAAATTGGGTTGTGCAACCAGAATAGTAGACAGGAAAGGAAAGATCCTTGCATTTTAGATGCTTTCTCTAACAACTGGGACATGTCCTATTCCATCCTGACACACCCGGGCGTCAGAGTGTGCAATGGGTAACCAGCGACAGCGCCCCACCCCGGCGCCAGATAAAAAGGAAACTGCAACATAGGGTAGCCTGGGCTCGTGCCCAAAGGTCCGGACGGTGGTGGAGCCGAGGGACCACTGGGAACAAAGGGGTCTGTCGGCAGGCCTGCAGGGCCCGGAGTCCCGGCTGGTACTGCAGAAGGGTCAGGCGGGGGCTCCGGCATCAGAGCAGAAGGAATGGATAGGTCACCCTGTCCAGAGGCCATCACCAGGTTGGAAGGAATGTCGACTGGTGAGGGGTCAGGCGTCGGGGGTCTGAAGGCACCCGATGCTTGGTCCGAGGTGGGTGAGGGGGATACATGAATGGAAACCCTCATTGACAGGCCCGCTGGAGAAGTGGGGAGCTCGGAGAACATACCTGACTTCAGGGAAGATACCCCTTAAGCAGAAGTACTCGTATCCCGGAGGTCCAGTGAGAACAAGGGGTTGGGCTGAGTCAGAGGAATGAAGGGGTCCTGAGAGGGAGAACCATCGTGGGAAGAGTGGGTGCCTGAAAGCTGGCTCTGCTCGTCCTTGGGTGAGTCTGAAGTGCCCTACAGGAGAGCCTCGGCCAAGTGGTTGACGGGTAGGCTGATGACTGACTGATCGGCCTCGACCAAGCGGACGTCAGAGTCGTTGTCGTCCAACTTATCGGTCATGGTTGAGCAGACAACAGAGGAGCTGGAGTCCAGCTTATCGACCGGGGCCATCCACCCGTTAGCAGAACCGGAGCTTGACTTATAGACCAGAGAGCTGTTGACAGACCCAGAAATAAGGTCCTCCTGCAGAGAACACCCCTGTCGCCCTCTGACTACTGTGGGGGGGGGGTGACCGATCTGCCGGGGCAGACAGACATCGAGCAGGAGGAGGAGTGCTTACTAAGGTAGAAGCCTCACCAGAGGTGCCATTGACAGCCTGGCGGCACTGGGAAGAAGGGGACCAGTCCCGGTCCTGGCGTTTCTCTTTCTCCTTTCTCTTTGTCTTGCACTCGGTGGGTGAGGAGGAATGTTTCCGCAGCTCCTGAAGCTCCTTTTCCTTCTGTGCCAGGCATAAATTCAGCAGGTGGGCATCGAAGACTTTCTGGCGTGTGATGCATGTGGCCATGGTTTTTTTAGTTAATTTTTATTGCAGTTTTTAGTACACAAAATTCAGCATAAAGAAACAGAGCAAAACAAAACATCAGTAGCAGAGAAGTCAAAACAGGAATATATCCATTAGTTTACCACATGCACTTACATGTAGGGAGAATGATACAAGAATTAATTAAAGCAAGGAGAAGGAGGGACCCACTAAACTCTCTGTTCTGTAGTGATGCAAACTTTCGACAAAGACCGGGTAACCATATAATGCTGCCATAATATTACTAATGGACAATATGATTATGTAAATTGCTCTATATGTCATGGCTGGCTGAAAAAACTGAATTTCTGCCAGGGACTATAGTACTAGGAGAACTAAGGAGAAGAGCTAAAACAGTGACCACAAATGGAACTCAGCCTGTCCCCATCCTAGGCTTCAAATAAGCAAGAAAGGGAACCCAGCAAGCAGTATATGTTGCAAATGTATTGGCTGCGGCATGTGACATGCGGTCCAGTGATGCCAAGAGCATGAGAGCATGTTGAAGTTCTAGGATAGAGGGGATTTTGGTTGATCGCCATCGGCCTAGAATAAGGCGCTTAGCCGGGATACTAAGAAGGGCTAGCCAGCAGAGTAGATGGGCTTTGAGATGAGATCCATGAGGGGTAGGCCCAAGATCCAAACAAGGGGGTCCATCTGGGTCGCAAAGCCTAGAGTTTGCATGGCAAGTTGATTCACTGCCTGCCAAAGGGGGCCAGTAAAGAGCACTGCCAGATTATGTGACATAGATCCCCAGTTTGGGCCTGGCACCGCCAACAGAGCTTATTATCCAGAAGCTTGGCTTTGTACAGAACAGCTGGGGTTCTGTACCATCGGTGCAGAAGTTTGTTTTGAATAAGTCTGCTGCGCACATCTGAGTAGCTCGAGTGTGTCAGTTTCCAGCAGAGGGCCCATTGAACGTCATCTAGTCTCAGTTGTAGTGCCTTCTCCCACTTCCGTTTAGAGTCCGCAGACTGCGAGGGAATGCTCTCTCGGATGTCCGCATAGATTCCGCTGGCTCGGCCTCTGGAGAGCTTAAGCCAAATGGATAACTTTGGAGGGAATGTTGTGGAGGGTGGGTTCAGTTTGAAAAACTCTGCCAAGGAGCTGCGCAGGTTCAGGTATTTACAAAAGTCAATTTTACCTAGACCTTTAGCTTGACAAGTTCTGGAAAGGGTTGACTCCTTCGCCCAGTTTCATCAGGACATCTGCCAGGACTCTGATGCCCATGCGCTCCCACTGAGGCCAGTAAATGGCTTATTTTCCATCAGTATATGCATATTATGAAAGATAGGGATATAGAGCAGAGGGGTGGGGTTTACTTTAATCCTGTTAGGCACCTTGTTCCAAATCTGGACCACTGGTGCAATGGTGGGATGATCCCACAGTGACTTAGGGAGAGGGTTATAGATTAGAAGAGGAAGGCTGTGTAACTGAGCAATGGCCTTTTCCATATGGAGCCATTATGGACAAACAGGAGATAGGGTAGAGAACCATTTTAAGGACTGTGCTATGGAGTAAGCCAATGCATAAGTCTCAAACCACGGCAGGCCCCATCCTTCATTCCTCCAGTGGGAGCAAAGCTTCCCCCTGCTATATCGAGGTTTTTTGTTGTCCCAAATAAAGTTTCCCACCACTCTGTCAGTGGCGTGGAGCCATTTTGCTGGGGGAAGGGGGGGGCAAAGGGATATGCAAGAGAGGATAGAGAAGTTTAGGAGCAGAAATCATTTTGAGGGCTGCTGTTTTACCTGCTAAGGTGAGGTGAAGCAGTTTCTAGCTATCCAGTTCCGTCTTGAGGTTGACCATTAAACGGTTCATGTTGAGATCCCAGATTTTAGAGAGGTCAGAGGAGATATGGATACCCAGATAGACTAGGGAGTCCGGGGACCATTTGAGTCCTAAGGGAGGGACTCTTTCCTGAGTGCAGCTAGAACTGAGAGGGAGCAGTTCAGTTTTGGCTTTATTCACCTTCAGGCGGAAGATTAACGCAAAGCCTGCCAGGAGAGAGAGGAGTGCCAGAAGGGCTACTGTGATATCTTCCACTGGGACCAATAGATCGTCCGCATACATAAGCGTAGCATCTGCATGCGCTCCGATAGTGACCCCATGAATGTCAGGATGTTGGTGAATAGCAGCTGCCAATGGTTCAGCTGCCAGAATAAACAAAAGAGAGGAAAGGGGGCAGCCTTGTCGGGAACCTCTAAATATTTGAAAGGGCTGGAGATCGTTGAATTGTTCCGAATTCTAGCCATGGGCTGCTGATATAGTGCCCTCACCCAGTTCCGGAAGGTAGCCCCTAAGCAAAATCGATGCAGCACTTTCTCCAGGTATTCCCATTCAAGGGAGTTAAAGGCTGTCTGGAAATTGACCACTATTGCTGCTGCGGGGGTGGAGAGAGTCTTAGCATGATTGATAATGTTAGAGACCTAGTGTGATCATGTCTGAAATGTCCCGGGACAAAACCCACCTGCGAAGCGTGAATAAGAGAAGGGAGAAGTAGGCTAAGCATGTGTGGCCTTGTTGAAGGACTGGCAGATGTTGCAGTCATCAACTCGGTGTTTGGGGCCTAGGCAGAGGACATAGCGGGAGTGTTTGTCCCCGTGCAGGATCTGGGCACTGCAGTTTGAGCACTTAGTCAGTTGATGTGACGGAGAAGACATGCAAAAAACAACAATATTGAATTAAAGAAAATAAGAAAAATACTTTTGAAAATGGCAGTCTACTGGAGCAGAGTTCACCAAGGTCAAACTTGTACAGATCGACAGCTTGAAAGAACTTGAGGGCGGGTATATAGTGTAACACTGATGTCCTGTCGTGACGCCGGGGGTGGTCCCCTGATATGAATTGCTATCAGGAAGTTTGCCGTGTGGCCCTAACACCAGGGGGCGCAGTCAGGCATTAAGCAGGTTAGCAAGAGGAAAAGGAAGAGGAGACCATTATGGTTTTCCAAAGAGGTAGCAAAGAAAGTGAAAGCCAAAAAGATTGCATTCAGGAAATACAAAATGACACAGGCAGAAGGGGATAGGGAGAAGTACCAGGAGAAGCAAAGGGAGGCAGGGAGGTCAGTAAGGGAAGCCAGAGCTCAGACAGAAGAACACATTGCGAAATCAGTGGGTAGAGGGAACAAAACCTTTTACAGGTACATAAGTGAAAAAAGAGAGGCAAAGGGAGGGATAGTGAGACTGAAGGGGGAGGATGGGGGCCGCGTGGAGGATGACAACAGTAAAGCTGACATATTGAATTGGTATTTCTGCTCAGTCTTTACTGAGGAAGAGTAGGGTAATGGGTCTGAAGGGAGTACAAGGGGTGAGAATGATGCAGAAATGAACACAAGCCCCTTTTCACGAGAAAGGGTCCTGAAGGAACTGTAAGTAATAAGAGTTGATAAAGCAATGGGTCCAGATGGGGTGCACCCCAGGGTCTATAAAGAACTAAGAGAGGTGGTGGCTGAACCTCTGGCTATCCTGTTTAGCCAATTACTGGAAACAGGGGAGGTACCCAAAGACTGGAGGATAGCAGATGTAGTCCCCTTAAACAAAAGTGGGAACAAAGAGGAAGTGGGGAACTACAGACCAGTCAGCCTCACCTTGGTAGTGGGGAAGATCATGGATGCACTACTGAAGGAGAGATTGGTGGAACATCTGGTTGTCAATGGACTACAAGACCCAAGGCAGCATGGTTTCACCAGGGGGAGGTCATGTCAGACCAACCTCGTTGAATTTTTTGACTGGGTGACTAGGGAGCTGGATCGAGGAGGGCAGTGGACATGGCCTATCTGGACTTCAGCAAGGCCTTTGACACTGTGCCACATAGAAGACTATTACACAAACTGGGGAATATGGGTGTGGGCAGGACAGTAGTGTGGTGGGTAGGTAACTGGCTGGGTGGCAAAACACAGAGTGGTGGTAAATGGCAGTCACTCCCCAGAGGGAAGAGTGACCAGTGCCACAGGGATCAGTGCTGGGACTGGTCCTATTTAACATCTTCATCAGTGACATTGCGCAGGACCTAGAAGGCAGAATTTCACTGTTCGCTGATGACACAAAGCTCTGTAACAGAGTAGACACACCAGAGGGTGTAGACAGAATGAGAAGGGACCTGCAGAAACTTGAAGAATGGTCAGGGGTTTGGCAGTTGAAATTCAATGCAAAGAAGTACAAGATAATGAATATGGGGCACAAAAACCCTGGCACAATATATCAATTGGGGGGTGAGGATATAGCATGCACCAAGCAGGAAAGGGGTCTTGGGGTTATCTCTGATGACCTCAAGGAAGGGAAACAGTGTGACAAGGCAGCAGGAAAAGCAAATAGGATGCTGGGATGCCTAGGCAGGTGCATCACCAGCAGGAAAAGGGAGGTCATAATTGTACTATGCAAGACACTAGTGAGGTCGCACCTGGAGTACAGTGTACAGTTCTGGAGACCTTACCTACTTAAGGATATAGACAGGCTAGAGAAGGTTCAGAGGAGGGCAACAAAGATGGTACGTGGATTGCATCACAAGTCCTATGAGGACAGGTTGTAGGAACTGAATATGTACTCCCTGGAGGAGAGGAGGGAGAGAGGGGACATGATAGAGACATACAAGTATCTTAGAGGGAGGAACAGGGTGCAGGAATACACTATTTTTAAGCGAAAAAGATGTTCCAGGACTAGAGGGCATGGGATGAAGTTGAAGGGAGGACAATTCAGAGGAAACGTGAGGAAGAATTTCTTCACAGAACGGGTGGTGGACAAGTGGAACACCCTGCCAGAGGAAGTGGTGGGGGCTGAAACAATCATGGGATTTAAGAATGCATGGGATAGACATAAAGGAATTCTGGAGGTCAGGGGTAAGGGGCAACAGACTTCTAGGAAAACATAAACTGAACTTAGAAGCTCAAATGGGCAGACTGGGTGGGCCATAGGCCCTTATCTGCCGACACTGTCTATGTATTTATATGTGAAATCCTACTGCAGGAACCCTAACATAATAACATACTAAAAGCCAGTAGAATAGGCCTCATGGTCTTTCGTGTCTGCTCAGTAGCCTACCACCTAATGGGTGCTCACTTCCCGCCCCCCACCCCCAGAGAGGGTCTCTTGGCTTCAGTTTCCCCTTGTACCTGTCCCTTCTCTTCTTGAAGCCATCCACTGTGCCCTCTTCCACCAGACTCATGGGCAATGCATTCCATGGCTGCACCACCCTCCCAGTGAAGTAGTGTCTCCTATGTTCCCCCCTGTAATTTCCCCTCTCCAGTTTCCACTCGTGCCCCCTGGTTGCCCCCCCCCCTTTAGCCTGAGCATCTCCTTGGCTCTGCCCTTATTTATTCTTTTTACATATTTGAAGACTCCTCTCATGTCCCCCCATCTCTCCTGTCTTCCAGTGTGTACACCCTCTCAAAGTAAGATCAGTATGCAGTAAGCTGACTAGGTTGAACTTCCTTAGAGGTGGAGATTATGATACTGAATCTAATGAATTGCCAATCAGGAGAGAGCTTGAGGGTGTGCTGAGGAGAGCCTGCCTAGGAGGCACCAGAATTTTGTCTCCACCTGACTAACAGTGCCTCTGGGATGCTCTCTCTTTTAGCCAAGAAAAAGCTTATTTCATCGTTTGGTAGCTAAAACTTTACTTTGTTACTTTTATAGTGTGCTGAGTGATATAACACTCTTTTTTTTCACGGTTCTCCTCAGTTCCAGGAAACCGTGTTTTTCCGTCGGAACTCCCTTCCATTACTTTTGACTAAAAATGTTTACTGACTTTATTTGACGGTTTTTTTTTCTAAAAGTATTAGCGGTTCACTTTTTTCAACAGGAACCGACGTTTTTACATATACTTTTCGTACTTTTACTTTAGAAAGTCGCTGTTCTGTACCGCGAAGGAACCGACCGTATTTCTTCACTTTGCCCTACTTAGGTTTCTTTCTTTCTTTCAGGGTTTCTTTTATATTGGCATGTCAGAAATCCCTAAAAAGAGGACTGGATCCACAGGTTTTAAAAATTGTTTTAAGTGCCACAGAATATTGGTTAAAGCTCCAGATCATTACTGTGTACACTGCTCTAAATTGTGTTCAAAGACTAAGAAATAGAGCAAAAGAGCAAAAAGATTGAGAATTATGGCTGAAGGGAAGGATCTTCCTCTGTACCAAAACAGAGACCCAAGGCAACCGATGAGCGGCCTTCCAAGAATAAAAAGGAAGGTGCTGATAAAGCATCTTTAAAATGAAAAAATAAAGGTGCTGATGAAGTGACTTCAGAAGAAAAAAAATGGTAATAAAGATGCTGATGAAGTGACTAGGAAACCTAAGGCTTCAAAAGGTGCTGATGAAATGCCTGCTAATAAAAGAAAAGCCGATCAGATCACTGATGAAGTGCCTGCCAAGAAGCCTTATAAAGAAAAGCATACCACTGCCCCTTCCAGTGTAAACAAAGCTGAGTCGTCAGTGGGTAAAAAAACATAAAGATAAAACAAAACACAGAACCTCATGGTGGAGCTCTCCCAGACATTCAAGGAGACTTACCACTAGTGGAAGAGATGGCTAAAGCCTGGCATCTTTATCAAACCCTACAGGGCATGGGGCCTCTTTTTAATACCCCTGCCTTTACCAGACAACCTCCCCTGTTCAGCTCCCTAGGATGCAGGTGGCTATGCTGGCGAGGATGCTGAGGATTATTATGGTGAGAATCCTGATGATACATCAGAGGGTAACCTTCTAGAACCTGACGTTTCCCCTGATCCACATTTCGGAGCTTCAACAGCAGATCAAGATGATACCTCCTCCATGCTACCTTTTCTGCAACATATGGTGGGCATCCTTGACCTTCTCTCACAGGAGTCCACTCAAGATGATGAGGAAGATCAGGATTACAGAGAGGTGAGGGTCTCTCTCCTCCAAAAAAGGTGGTGCTTCCTGTCTATAAGGCTTTTAGAAAAACACTATGAAACTGCCCCAGACACCTACTTCCCTGCCTGAAATAGACAAAAGAATAAACAAAAAGTACCAGCTGTCCAGATCTGACACTGATTTCTTGTATGTACACCCCAGCCACGAAGGGGTTGTACAACAGGCAGACTGCGACAAAGCCAAAACTCCTGTGTCCGCTCAACCACCTGCAAAGGAGTCAAGGAGACTGGACTTCATGGCTGAGAAGTCCTATACCTCAGATTCTCTCCTCCTCCACCTTTCATAGAAACATAGAATTTGATGGCAGATAAGGACCACTTGGCCCACCTAGTCTGCCCATTTCCCTACCTAACGGATAAGCTGCAGATCCTAGTTGACCAACAGCCTACTTCCTCCTGCACCCCACTAGAGTTGCCTTATGTCTGTCCCATGCATTCTTGAATTCCCCGATTGTTTTTGACTCCACCACCTCCTCAGGAAGGCTGTTCCATGCATCTACAACCCTCTCATAAAGAAAAACTTCCTCACGTTACCTCTAAGCCGTCCCCCTCTCTATCTTCAAATTGTGCCCCTTGTTCTTACACATCTCTTTTTCTGAAATATGCTACGCTCTTGGACTTTGTTGATTCCCTTGAGGTACTTGAAAATTTCTGTCATGTCCCCCCCTCCCTCCTTTCCTCAAGGCTGTACATATTAAGCTCCTTTAATCTTTCTTCATGTGTCTTCTGGTGCAGACCCTGCACCATTTTGTTTGCCCTCCTCTGGACAGCCTCCACCCTGTCTATGTCTTTGCGGAGATGGGGTCTCCAGAACTGCAAGCAGAGCTCAAGATGTGGTCTTATCAACTGTCTGTACAGAGGGATAACAACTTCCTGTTTTCTACTGGTGATGCCTCTCCCTATGCATCTCATTATTCCCCCCCAGCTATCCTTACTGCCTTCTCACGTTGCTTGCCCACCTTTAGGTCATCTGATATAACTGCCCCCAGGTCCCTTTCCATTTTTGTTGTCAGTATCTCACCCCCCCTCCCCCACATTGTGTACTCTTCCCCTGGGTTTCTGTTTCCCAGATGCATTACTTTGCACTAATTTGCGTTGAATCTTAGCTGCCGTACATTTGACTATTCCTCCAACCTTGCCAGGTCCCTTCTCATCCAGGTCCCTTCTCATCCTTTCCTCCCCACCTTGTGTATCAACCCCGTTGCAGATCTTTGTGTCGTCGGTAAAGAGACATACTTTTCCTTCCAGTCCCTCTGCAATGTCACTTTTATAAAGACATTAAAAAGGACTGGCCCCAGAACTGAACCCTGTGGTACCCCACTAGTACCCCCCAATGTCTTCACTGTGGACTCAGTTTACTATTACCCTCTGCGTCCTGTTGTCCGGCCAATGTTTTACCTAGGCTACCACCCTGGGACCCACTCCCAGGCTGGCTAATTGTGTTTATTAATCTTTTGTGTGTGACCGTGTCAGATACCTTGCTAAAGTCTAGGTAGGCCATGTCCACAACCCCTCCCTGGTCTACTACTTTGGTCACCCAGTCAACGAAATTGATTAGATTCGGCTGACATGACCTTCCTGCTGTGAATCCATGCTCCCTTGGGTCCTGTGCTCCACTGGCCTCTAGGTACTCAACATTTCTTTCCTTCAGAAGTGATTCCATCATTTTCCCTACCTCTGAGGGCAAACTGACAGGTCTATAGTTTCCTGCCTCTGTGTTGCTCGCACTTTTGTGAAGGGGAATTACATCCGCCCTCCTCCAGTCCTCAGGTACCACACCACCCTCCCATGATTTGTTAAAAACGGTAGTCAGTGGTGTTACTAGTTCTCCTCTTAGTTCTTTTAGAATTCTGGGGTGAATCCTGTCAGGCCCCATTGCTTTGTCTGCCTTCAGTTTTAGGAGTTCTTTCAGAACTCTTTCTTCTGTCAAAGGACCGATATCACCCCCCCCCCCAAATCCAGAGTCCTTCTATTGACTGGATTAGGCACCTCCCCTTCTCATCCTTTGTGAATACTGAGCAGAAGGATTTGTTCAGTATCCCTGCTTTTTACTGTCCCTCTCTGTTCAACCACCCTCCTCTTTATTCAACCTCAATTTTCCGAGATACTTCCGGTGCCAAAGGCAAGCACAACAAGAAAGCTGAGAATAGAGGAATTTAACAGATGGCTAAGAACCTGGTGTTGTGCTAAAGGGTATGGGCTATTGGGGGAACCTGGGAGGACAGTAGTCTCTATGTCAAGGACAGACTACACTTGAGTGAGGAGGGAAAGAAAGCGTTGAAACAGAGGATGGAAGAGTACATAGAGGAAGCTGGGAATTTAAACTAGGAGTGGGGGGTGGCAGTTGGGGAAGAGATATGCACGGACCACAGATTGGGAAATCATATGAGCTTACCCCCCATAACAGTGACAAAGGACAAATGGCAAGTACTATTGGTGATGCTAGGAAAGGAGGGCAGGATGAAGGGGAGGGTGGAAGGTGGTTACCCTTAATGCTAGGAGCCTTGGGAGGAAAACTGCAGAGTTACAGGTTCTCATGGCAGAGGGAGAGGTGGACATTGCAGCCATCACGGATCTGTACCAGGGTACAGGTTATTTCGTAGGGACAGGGTGATTGGGAAAGGAAGGGGGGTGGCACTATATGTGAAGGAAGGACTGAAGTGTGTAAGGGAGGAAGGGGAGGAGGGTAGTACGGAGTCACTTTGGGTGCAAATCCAGGGTTCCAAGAATAGGATTCTTAGAATGGGAGTGGTGTACAGGCCACCATCTCAGATGGAGGAGTTAGACAGGGAACTAGCGGAACAGATCAGGGGGACCTGCAAGAAGGGTAGTGTGGTGATTGTGGGGGACTTCAACATGCCAGGAGTGGACTGGAGCACCCCAACAACCAGGAACAGAAGGGAGCAGGTACTGCTGGATGCCTTCCAGGACAGCTTCCTGCAGCAAATGGTCAGTGAACCAACCAGGTTAGGGAATACCCTTGACCTTGTGCTGGAAAATGGGGACTTTGTGAGAGAACTTGCAGTGGAGGAACCGCTGTCAGGGAGTGACCACCACTCAGTATGGCTCACATTGGATATGGGCAAGGAAGGAGTGGAATCTGGCACAAGAGTGCTGGACTTCAGGAGGGCCGACTTTGGGAGGATGGGGGAAGTGGTAAAAGGGTACCTGGCCAGAATTCAGTCTAGTATGGATACTAACCAGAAGTGGGAGCTCATAAAGCTGGGGATAGTGGAGGCAACCAAAACCTGCTGCAAAGCCCAGAGCAAGAAGGCTAGGGCTAAGAAACCGAGCTGGTTGAGCAAGGAGGTCATGGAAAAGGTAAGGAGGAAAAGAGCTGCCTTTAGGAAGTACAAGAAAACAGGGAGGGGGGAGGACAGAGAGGAGTATCGAAAGAGGTGACAAGGGCAGTAAGGGGAGCCAAAGCATCTATGGAACTCAGGCTGGCACAAGGCATTAAGAAGGGGGAGAAGGACTTCTTTAAGTACATCAGGGACAAAAGGAGCTGTAAGGACCACATAGTAAGGATTAGAAAGGAAGGGGTTGGGTGGAAGCAGGGTACTATAAGGCAGAAGAACTAAATGAGTACTCTGCCGTATTTACTAAAGAGAGAAGAGGGGGTGACACCCAAGGTGGGAGAAATGGCAGAAACAGGGGGAAAGTGGTGACAGATGGGGAAATCATGGAGGGCAGAGTTCGAGAGGGTTTGAAGGCACTGAGGGTGGACAAGGCGCCAGGCCCAGATGGCATCCACCCCAGGGTACTGAAGGAGCTGGCAGAGGTCCTTGCAGGACCTTTGGCAGACCTATTTAATGCCTCACTACATTCTGGGTGTGTACCTCAGGACTGGAGGATGGCTCATGTGGTGCCCCTCCACAAGGGTGGCCCCAAGGATGAACCGGGAAACTACAGACCAGTGAGCCTCACATCCATCGTGGGTAAGCTAATGGAGACTATCCTGAAGGAGAGGCTGGTGGCCCTCCTAGAGGCCAAAGGACTACAGGACAGCAGACAGCATGGCTTCATACGTGGCAGATCCTGCCAAACCAACCTGGTCGAGTTCTATGACTGGGTAACTAGGCAACTGGACAGGGGCCATGCAGTGGATGTCCTGTATCTGGACTTCAGTAAGGCATTCAACTCGGTGCCACATGGAAGGCTGGGAAGGAAGTTAGTAGGCAGGGGCGGGTGCAAAGCTGGTGAGATGGGTAGGAAACTGGCTGCAGGGAAGGCAACAGAAGGTGGTGGTGGGTGGGGAGCTCTCACACCCAAGGGCAGTGACGAGCGGTGTCCCACAGGGCTCGGTGTTGGGACCAGTGTTGTTTGGGATATTCATTGCAGACATATCATGGAACATCAAGAGCAAGATCAGTCTTTTTGCTGATAATACCAAGGTTGGCGCGGTGGTGGATGACTTAGGGGGGTGGCAGGGGTTGCAGGATGATCTTGCAAAGCTTGAAACCTGGTCAGACACCTGGCAACTGGGGTTTAATGCCAAAAAGTGCAAGTTGCTGCGTTTTGGGATGAAGAACCCAAGGAGGAGTTACCAGCTAGGGGGAGTGCAGCTAGCCCAGACAGAGGAGGAGAAGGATCTGGGTGTGCTCATTACAGGGTCAATGAACAACTCGGCACAATGTAGGAAGGCAGCTGCAAGGCCAATAAAATGCTGGGTTGTATTGCAAGGGGTATATCCTCGAGGAGGGAGGAGGTGATTCTGCCACTGTATAGGCCATTAGTTAGACCACACCTGGAGTACTGCGTGCAGTACTGGCGTCCGTATCTGAAGAGGGACATTAAGTTACTGGAGGGGGTGCAGCGCAGGGCGACAAAGACGATCAAGGGGCTGGGGGACTTATCATATGAGAGGAGGTTGAAGGAGTTGAACATGTACTCACTGGAGGAAAGGAGAGACGGGGTGACATGATTGAAACCTTTAAATACATAAAAGGAATAAACAAGACGGGTACAGAGGGGCTGTTCAAAGTAAGGGAGGGGAGGGCCACCAGGGGCCATGATATGAAACTGGAGCGAGGAAGGTTCAAGAGGGAGATCAGGAGACACTTTTTTACAGAGAGGGTGGTGGCTGGGTGGAATGCGTTACCTGCAGAAGTGGTATGCAGTAGAACAGTGGACTGCTTCAAACGAGGATGGGACAGGACAAGGAGGAGGGTTAATGAAGGGGAAGGGTGGAAGGGCGGGGCAGCTGCAGAATAAGGGGTGCTAGCTGCACATTCGAGCAGACTTGATAGACCTCTAGGCCTTTATCTGCTGACAAATTTCGTATGTTCATATGTTCAATATCCCTACTTTAGTCTTTGTTTGCTCCCTAATATACCTATAAAAGGTTGTATCCCCCTTCTTAACTGAGTTGGCTATCTTTTCCTCAGTTTGGTTCTTTGCTGTTCTGACTGCCTTCCCCACTTCCTTCTGCTTTAACTGATACAGTTCTCTGTCCTGCTCCTTCTGTGTTTCCTTATACTTCCTGAATGCTATCTTTTTCTGCCTAACCTTCTCCACCACTTCTTTTGTTAACAATAGTGTTTTTTTTACTTTTGTTTTGATTTGTTTATTTGCTTCACACAGAGGCCTGTTGCCTCTGTGATGGCAGTTTTGATGTTTCCCCATTGTTGCTTCACCCCACCTTCTTGCCTGTTTGCTAGTGCTTTTCTGAGGCACTCTCCCATTTTGACAAAATCAGCCCTCCTGAAGTCCAGTACCTTCGCTTTTGTATGGCTTGACTCTACAGCTAAGTTTATTGTTAACCACACTGTTTGGTGGTCACTTGTTCTCAGATGGCTACTAATTTCTAGATCTGAGATCCTCTTTCCATCCCCATTTGAGAGTACCAGGTCTAAGACTGCTCCTTCCTGAATGGGTTCCAAAACTAGCTGTCTGAGGCATGCCCCCTGTAGGGCATCGAGAATGGCACTGCTCTTGGATGTGGCTGCAGCAACGGTGATCCAGTTAACATCTGGCATATTCAGGTCCTCCATCAGCAGTATCTTCCCTTTGTCTGCCATCCTAAGGATGTTTTCTATCATTTCCTTGTCCATTTGAGACAGGGGTCTGTATTTATTTATTTATATTCACATCGGAATTACAACCCTTTGAGTCAGGGACTCATTTCCAAAGGCTCTTTGTCATTTTACAGTGATACAACAAACATAACATGACATCAGGTACTCACTGGTAATATATACACATATACAGTAACATAACAGGACATAATTAGAGCAGCGTTACAGACTTGGTTACAACAGTGTATTAGAGTGAGTACATTTGTCGAAACTTTAGACAGTGCAGTTGTAGTCCTACGCCGACAAAGGCTAGGTGGCTAACATAGTGTGAGTACAATGCCTGTAGAGGTGTTAAGGATGCAGTCGTTAAGGGGACGTTGTCAACAGACATAGAAAAAAAAAAATAATTGCACTGTCTGGGGAAGTGAGCACCCAGTATCTAGGACATCAAATACTGCGCACATGCGCATTTATGGGTGAAGAGGATGTGATTCCTAAGTGCAGCATTAAAGGGACCTATTTTGGGGAGGGTGGAGACGGGGCGTGGCATTGAACCAGCAAGTGGCCCTAGGACAGAAGGACCTTTGGGCAAGTGACATCCTAACTCTGAGCACTAGGAAGGTTGCCTTGGAAGAACTGTGGGTGGCAACAGAGGGGTGGCCGTGATTAGTGATGTGGATACTCCAGGGGGAGAGCCCAAGAAGGATTTTTCTTTTGCCAGTAGGGAGATCTGGTATACAACCCCTGTGCGGATTGTGGTGCCATTTCCAGTCTGCATGGTGACCCACAGTACCTCCTCTCCTCCCTGTTTACACTTTAGTTCTGTTGCTTTGATCCCTTCCCTTGCATAGAGAGCTACTCCTCCTCCTCTTCTACCCTTCTTGTCCCTCCTGTAGGTTGTGTACCCTGGTATGTTGATATCACAATCATGGTTCTCTGCGCACCATGTTTCTGTGACTGCCACGATATCCAGGCATCCCTCCTCCATCCTTCTTCTCACTTGGCATACACAGCCAAGTATCAAAAGACTCTTTGGAATTCTGTCCTGACCATTGCCCAGCAAAGGTCCTATTCTGTGGTACAGGATGTAAGGGCAGACTAGATGGGCTGTTGTGGTCTTTTTCTGCCATCAAATTTCTGTGTAGTCTGTGTAAAAAGGACCTAGTGGACACAGCCAAAACTGCCCTGGAAGGCAATAAGTACCAATTCCATATGGCAACAGACAATAATGATGCAGCTTCTAGGGTTATGGCCCATGCCATCTCCCTGAGGCTTTTTGCTTGGTTGAGAACAGCTAACCTAACACAGGCTACACAGTCCAAAGTTATGGACTTCCCCTGTGATCAGAACGTCCTTTTTGTCTCCAGAACAGACTTACATGAAAAAGGTTGATGAGTGTAAAACAGCCTGTCAGAGCAGTATGGCCAGAGGGAAGCTACCTGCTACCCAAAAGCCTCAGAATAAAGGGAATGGGACAAAAAGTACTACCATAGACCATTCTTCCCCTTTTCTGTGCAGGTCAATTACACCCAGATGAGGGGGTTCTACAGAGGAAGAGGCAGGAGAGGACAGAGGAGAAGTAAGCCTACCCCTGGCTCCTGACTCCCAACATCCAGGTTGCCTCCCCTCTGCTTGTAGTGGGCAGGCTCTCCCACTGCCTTCAGTCCTGGACCCTCATTTCTTCAGACAAGTAGATCTTGGAGGTAGAGTAAAAGGATATATCTCTGCAGTTCAAAAAGCTGCCAGCCCTCGGGGGCTCTCAACTGTCAAAGTCCCTAACCCAACAGAAAAACTTCTGTTGGGGTTAGAAGTAAAACACCTCCTGGCAGCAAAAGTGGTGGAAAAAGTACCCTTGCATCAACAGGGCAAGGGCCTCTATTCCAGATACCTTCTAACTCAGAAAACAAATGGGGAGTAGCGACCTATTCTCTATCTCAGATACTTGAACAAGCATCTTCTCAAACTAAAATTCAAGATGGCCACCCTTTGGATGGTAATACATTCCCTCCAACAGGGAGATGGGCTAGCCTCCCTGGATCTCAAGGATGCCTATTTCCATATTGCAGTATGGCAGTCTCACAGAAAATTTCTGAGGTTCAAGCTCCCATCAGGGCATTATCAGTTTGTAGCCATGCCTTTCGGCCTGACAGCTGCATCAAGGGTATTCACTAAATGTCTGGCTGTGGTGGCAGCTCATCTCAGAAAACAGGAAATCACAGTCTACCCCTACTTGGATGACTGGCTCATAGTGGGGAAAACTCCTGTACAGGTAAAAGAGGCGCTTCCCCAAACAAAGGACGCTTTGTATTCTCCGGGTTTTCTTATAAACCAAAAGAAATCCCATATGGATCCAGCTCAGATCTTCACTTTCTTAGGGGGCACAGTTAGACACCCAGCAAAGCAGGGCTTTCCTTCCACCAGAAAGAATTCAAAACTTTTTATCCGTGGCAAACTCGTTTGTCCTGGGCCAACCCAGCCCAGGCCGGCCAGGGACTTCTTTAGGCTCCTGGGACATATGGCATCCATGACTGCTGTGGTCCCAGCAGTAAGATTCAGGATGAGAGATGTACAGCACCACCTGTGGTCTCACTGATCCCAGAAGAGCCATCCCCTGTGCAAACTGGTTCTAGTAACAGAAGCACTGCTTCGAGCCCTACAGTGGGGGAAGAAATAGACAACCTCTCAGTAGGAATTCCCGTCCAGGCTCCATTTACAACAAAAATCATTACCATAGATGCATCTCTACCTCTACCCTAGATTGTGTTATCTGGACTCTCCTTAGTCCCTGCTTTGTAATGGAACTTTAAACGCTAGGTCAGCGTCTAGCCTAGACTGTATTATCTTGACTCTCCTAAGTCTCTGCATTGTAATGCAACTTCCGAGTTGCCTTATTGTGTACATTTGTAATATCTACCACTGTACTCACTTCTGGAATCTCCTTATTTGTGCATGTTAATGTTTACTACTGTATTGTAATGTTTAATACTGTACCATGACATGGAGCCTCTGCAAAGGAGTCGTCGTCTCAAAGGATTATAATTCCGATTGTTGTTAAATAAATAAATAAATCTCTGCTGGGATGGGGAGCTCATCTGGACAGTTCTGTCGATGGCACTTGGATTCCAAAGGAGTCAGCACACCACATCAACCTTCTAGAACTCAGAGCCATTTATCTACCATTGAAGGCCTTTGCTCCACAGGTCAAGGGCTACACAGTGCAGATCAGAACGGACAATACCACTGCTGTGTTTTACATAAACAAGCAAGGTGGCACGTGGTTGAATGCGCTGTACACAGAATCCTGAGAATTTGGTCCCTGGCCTACTCCCCTAGAGGTCAGCCTATCAGCTGTACACCTCCCGGGCAAGGACAACATCCTCGCAGATGCCCTCAGTCATATCAGCCAAGGGCACAACGAATGAACTCTGAACAAACAGGTCCTTGCCTTCGTCTTCAGAACCTGGGGTACTCCAAAAGTAGATCTGTTGAGTTGTACACCAAAGAAGAGGAAATCGGCCAACAACAGGCTGAGGCCTTAGTGGTACCAATTAGAGAGGGAGAATTACTCCAAGTACTTAAAAAAAGCCCAGACACTTAAGGCACCAATCCCGGACAGATATCCCTCCGAATTTTATAATAAATTCAAGAAGCTCCTTCTCCCTACACTACTCCCGGCCCTACATGCCGTCCTGGAGGGAGAACCCTCCCAGCATGGCAATATGCAACCATTTCGGCCATACCTAAACCCCAGAAAGATCTTAACTACTCCTCCTCATACCATCCCATCTCAATGCTAAATTATGATTACAAGATGTTTATGTCGGCTGTGGCCTCTATAATAGATCATTTACTCCCAGCTATTATTGACCCAGATCAGGTGGGCTTCATTAAGAGCAGACAGGCCTATGATGCCATACGGCATACACATCTTCTAGTAGATTATGCCGTGGAAAGACAAATTCCTTTAGTGCTGCTGGGACTAGACACTGAAAAGGCATTTGACTGGGTTAGCTGGTCCTTTTTATGGCAGACTTTGGGACACTTTGAATTTCCAGAACAGTTCGTGTAAAACAATTACAAAATATTTATGCTTCCCCCCCAAAGCAAATGTTAAGGTGGATGGGGCCCTTTCGTAAGTATTCCAGCTTTCTAGGGGCACTGCCAGGGATGCCCATTGTCTCCAGTGTTATTTGCTTTATACCTTGAACCCCTGGCCATTGCCATCAGATCCTCACAGGGAATAGAAGGCCTCCCTTTGGGGGGGGGGGGTCATCAGCAGAAGATATCTCTCTTTGCAGATGACATCCTATTAGCACTCATAGACCCTGAACAATCTATTCCAGAGGTCTGGAGACAACTACAAAAATTTGATAATTTAGCATGGTATAAAATAAACAAAACAAAAACTGAGGTATTAACATACAATTATTCCCCACCCTCCCATTTTAAAAGAGACTTCCCCTTTAAGTGGCATAGGCAAGAAATGAGATATTTGGAAATAGAGCTTGCAAGAAATGCATTCATGCAGAACTGCTAAATTTGGAACCACTAACCCTAAAACTGGCAGAAGACTTGTCTCGCTGGTCACATCTCCCTTTAAGCCTTTTTAAGCAAGATGGACACAATCAAGCAGAACGTGTTCCCCCGCATACTGTTTTATCTTCAGGCATTGCCCTTTACCCTGACTAAAACATATTTCCAGGCATGGGACAGAATGATATCTCGCTTTATTTAGAGCGGAAAACTCCCAGAATTAGATACTCTGTTCTGCAGATGACTAGAGAAAGTGGAGGGCTTAACTTCCCCGACCTCAGAAAATATTCGATGGCGGCACAGTTAAAGGTAGTTTTAAATTGGATGAACAAACAATATGATGTCTACTGGAAACAGAATTAACATGGGGAGACTTTTATAACATTCAGGAGCTCCTTTTTGGGACCCCCAAAAAAAAAAAAAAAGTGTAAGAGAGCAACGGATTACCCGAAACTCACCAGGGAACCCTTAAAAACATGGCTTAAGGTCTGCAATGATAATATAACCTTCCCAGAAAAAATCTTCCTGGGAACATTGCAGTACAATGCAGACCTTACAGTAGGTCCTTCAGGCCCATATTTAGCAAAATGGCAGAGATATGGAATTTTCTTCATTTTTCAGCTAGTGGGTAGAACAGGACTTCTTTCCTTTGTTTCCCTGCAGAGGGAATAACATTTGCCTCATAAATATTTGTATTTCTTATTTACATCTTAAATCATAGCTTCAGCCGTATGAAAGGGCACTTGTAGCATTGATTGAGAACCCTCCCCCAAATAATACAGCTTCTACAAGCACATATCAGAGGAGCTACCTCAGAGCACTTAATTAGTAAAATATATAGGGCCTTAAATGAGAGACGGAGAGAGTTGACTTAATTCGATTAGACTTGGATGGGAACAAGATCTACAGGTCCTGATTCCAGAGCAGGGTTGGAATGTTTCAGCACTACCAACCTTAAAAGCCTTTTCTTTTCCATACTGGAGGGAATATATGTGGAAACTCTGGTCTCGTTTCTTTTGTACTCCAGCCTTGTTGGTCAGTATGGGAGAATTGGGGGGTGGGAAAGTGTTGGAAGGAGTGCAGGGAAGACAGAGGAAACCAGAGTCATGTCCTTTGGTCATGTCCAAAGTTATCCGAGTTTTGGACGGAGATCCTCGAGAAGCTGAGGGCAATTTATGATACTGCTGATTTATTCACCCCCACATATGTATTGACATTTATTAAATCAGAAGGTCTGCGAATTGACAAGAACTCATTAAAACAAATTTCAAAATTTATAATAGCAGCCCACAAAATTATCACTAGACTGTGGTTCACAAAGTACCCACCAAAGAGGCTTGGCTAATTCTTTCCAGAGTGGTATGTGCCCTAGAGCGACTTTCCACCAAAATGATGGATAAAGTACAGCAATTTGATGTTCAATGGCAAAAATGGATAACCTATCAATTGGATCAGTATGCTGACTTTGTTCCTTAAGCTGTTCACTGATCTTGTAATCTCTGTTTATTTACCCAGAAGTGCCACCTGGGCCTTGACCAGAGGAGTGCTTGCTCCCCATTATGACTAAATTATAGGGAGAGGGTCCCACCGTGCTGTGCCAGGGTTCGCTTATATAAGCCCAGAGACAGCGTCTCAGAATTAAGAAATAATGATTCCTTGGAAACCGATGTAATAAACTCTCAATTTATTTTCCACCATGCCACCTGCCAAAGACTATATGTAATGTATTGTGATAGAATCAGTTGGCATTATTCTGTGATGTAATGCTACCTGTAGAGTTGTTGAATGCATATACTGAATGTTTGCCTCTCACCTCAACCATCAACTTCCACTGTACTGCTACTGGCCACTAGTACTGGAAACCGTCCCAGCAGCTGCCTTTTCCCAGGATTGGTCAGGGATGTCCCCTTATGCCATCCCTCCATTTCCAATGATTTTTCAGGGTTCTTCTGAAACTCAGGAGTCAACCAGCAGCAATGATTCTGGTGGCACCGCATTGGCGAAGGCAACCTTGGTACCCTCTCCTGCTAGCCCTCTCTTGCAGCAGATCTATTCATCGCCCTCTGTCACTCTCTTCCGACTCTGCCTCACCTAGAAGTGATTTATCCAGACCTGCAGTCCCTTCACTTCAAAGCTTAGCTTTTTAGGAGTTAGACTTCCTTGCAACTCATTACTGTGAACAAGTACTGTAAATCCTGAGGATGGCCAATAGCCCAGCACCAAAAAGACTTACGCAGCCAAATGGAAAAGATTTTCCCTCTGGTGCAAGACAAAACAAATCAGTGCTCTCAGAGTATCAATCCCTAATCTCTTAGATTATTTAGTGCGCCTAAAGGCCTCAACTCTGAAGTTTCCCTTTGCTGCAATTTTGGTCTACTTTTCTATTGGAAAGGACAAATCTGTTTTATTCTTGCCTGTTTTTAATCATTTTTTTTAATGTGTTCTCCATCTTAAGCCCCTAGTCAGGGAACCTGTTCCTTCATGGGATTTTAGCCTGTGTATTGCCCAGCTCATGGAATTACCTTTCGAACCCATAGCGACGGCTCACCTGAAATATGTCACCTGGAACACTGTCTTTTTAGTAGCCATCACCTCTGCAAGGAGAATGTCAGAGCTACAGGCACGCTGCACTGAGCCCAACTGTATTATCCCATGCAGGGACAAGCTAGAGCTCAGAACTAACATAAAATTCCTACCCAAGGTGGTCTCAGAGTTCCACCTTAACCAGTCCGTTTGCTTACCAGTAACTGAAAAAATCCACTCCTGGGGAACAAAAACTCCACAGTTTGGATGTCAAAAGGGCCCTGTCTTATTACTTAGATCACATCAAACAGTTCAGGGGTCCCTCCACACAGCTATTCCTCACCTATGGGAAGGTAGGTAGAGGATGGCCAGTCACTAAGAGAACTACCTCTATCTGGATTGTCTCATGCATTCAGTTTTGTTATGACAAGGCTGGTAAACAGCCCCCCAAGGGTCTCTCTGAAGACGTCCTCACTGTTATGGAGGCATCTTGGAAGGAGTCGACCAGGAAATGTTATGCCTTCAAATGGAAGTGGTTCTCCATTTGGTGTCGGGGTAAGGGGTTGGACCCTCTGTCCTGCCCAGTGGCTAGCATCCTTTATTATTTCTGGTCTCTCTCTCTCAGCTGGACCTTCGGTTGACGGCCTTCAAGGTGCATCTGGCAGCCATCTCTGCTTACCGGGCACTGGCCGGTCAGCAGTCGGTAGTGCAGGAGAAGGTGGTATGGCACTTCTTTAAAGACCTCGACTGCATTTCCTCTCCGGTGCGTGAACCATCACCACCTTGGGACATGTTACTGTTATTGGCAAAGCTCATGGACAAGCCATTCGAACCGATGCACAGGTGTGAGATGTCTCACCTGTCATGGAAGGCCACCTTCCTGGTGGCTACTACATCAGCCAGAAGGATTAGTGAGCTCCAGGCACTTTTGGTGGAGTCTCCTTATCGTGCCTTCCACAGGGACAAAGTTGTATTTCGCCCCAACCCGAAGTTCCTCCCAAAGGTTGGGTCAGAGTTTCACCTTAACCAGGTGATCAGTCTCCTGGTGTACTTCACCAGTACCACCTCAGAGGCCAAGCACAAGCTCCATACTCTGGACTTGAGGTGAATGCTCACTTACTACAAAGAATGCATGGCTGGAGTTAGGGGAGAGGTTCGCCAGTTTTTGTCATTTATGCTGAAGCTGCACCTGGCAGACCAGCAGCTAAGCAGACGATTGGCAGTTGGATTGTTTCCTGCATCGACCTCCATCACTTGGCGGATAGGGAGTCTCTTGTTGGGCTTAATGCATTCCACCCGCCATAACGCTGTCTCATTGGCTGCTTACAGGGACATCCCTGTCCAGGAAATCTGCAGGGCTCTCTCCCGTCTTCCAGGGAGTACATGTTCAGTGCCCTCAATCTCTTCTCATATGCCTTACCCTGCTGACTAGCTATCATCTTTGTAGCCTTCCTCTGGACATTCTTCAGCAGGCTGATGGCCTTTTTGAGGTGTGGGTACCAGTACTGAACTCCATACTCCAGATGCAGCCTTACCAGTGATCTGTCTGTACAAGGGCAGTATAACCTCCTCTGTCCTACTATTCATCCTCCTAGATATGCATCCCAGCACCTTGTTTGCCATTGCTGACGCTTTCCTGCACTGCCTAGAGTGCTTCGGGTCACTAGTGATCATCACTCCCAGGTCCTTCTCCTCCCCTGATGCAGATACTCTAACTCCACTCAGATAGTACTCTGTTGTGGGATTCTTGGTTCCAGCATGCATAACTTTGCATTTCTTGGCATTGAAGCCAAGCTACCAGATCCTGGACCACCTCCACAGCTTTTCCAGATCTTCCTGTAGGTCCTGTGTCCACTCTCCTGCAAAGCTTGGTGTCATCCATGAATAGGCACATTTTTGCCCTTAATGCCATTCCCCAGTGTCAATGATGAAGACACTGAACAACACTGTCCCCAGCACAGAGCCCTGCGGGACCCCACGGGTTACCTCCCTGGTGCCAGATAACTCTCCTCCAGCAACCACCCTCTGGGTTCTATCTCTCAGCCACTTTTCCACCCATCTGGCCATCTTTTCCCCAACCCCGAGATCCACCAACTTCCTGATCAACCTTTTGTGGGGCACAGAGTCAAAGGCCTTGCTGAAACCAAGATAAAGGATGACTACCGCTTGGCCCCTGTCTATTGTCTTGGTGACACAGTCAAAGAAGTCAGTCAGATTCATTTGACACAATCTCCCCCCCATGAACCCATGCTGTCTCACATCCTGGAGACCATGCTCCTCTAGATATTCAACCAACCTTTCTTTAGTATGTTCTCTATGAGCTTGCCCACAATGGAGGTCAGACTGACTGGTCTGTAATTCCCTGGGTCATCCTTAGGACCAGTTTTGTGGAGGGGACACTAGATGTGCTGTTCTCCAGTCCTGCTATACCACACCTGACTCTAGTGAACTATTAAATAGGTCTGCCAGTGGCCCTGCCAGTTCCTGTAGTACCCTTGGATGTACTCTGTCCGTGCCGGGTGATTTGTCCACCTTCAGTGCCAGCAGACCCTTCCTCACTCTATCCTCCTAATCACTACATTTGTGCCCCCCCCCTCCTCTTCCCTCCTGAAGGCACTGGTCCATCCTCCTCCCTGGTGAAGACAGAACAGAAGTATCCATTTAGTATTCATTCTGCCTTCCTCCATTATCCTCCACCCCCAGAAGCCTCAATAACCTCCTTCTTGTCCCTTTTCTCATTTATATAGTGAAAGAAAGCCTCCTCCCCCTTCTATTTTTTTTCTTTTGAATTCTTTTTCTTCTCCTACCTCAGGAGCCCTCTCTCAGGTGTGGATTCTCAGATCTTAGTTCTGCTGCCCACTTGAAGCTCCCACTTCCGCACTCCTGGATGAACGCAAACACTCTCCACCGCACCGGCTGCCCAGCCCCCCAGCTCTGAGCTCTGGGTTGGGACCACCAGCTCCTACCGGAGCTCCATCTAGAATTCAGATGAGTGACCGGGGAGGAGAAGGAAAGAGAGACCAGAAGCACGGAGCGGAAGGGGCTCGGCACTGGGTATGGGGCTATGGCCACTGATCCCACAGTCGCCTACCCCAAGGCAGGGGTTTTTCTTCTTAGTTGCACCCGGGAACGCGGATGTGCAGTGACATCCAGCGGGACATGCGCTGATGCTCCCACGACCCTTGTACATGCTCCATATCGGGCTTGCAGCCGCCAGCCTCTGCCAGGGGCCATTACAGCGGCATGGAGCGGCAACCTTCCTCCCCAGGAGAGGAGAGCAGTCCTCCAGACGCTTGATCCTCTCCTGCCCATTGCCGACCCCCAGAGCCCGAGCCCATTTCCGAACCCGGGTCACCAGTGTGGTGCGAGGTGTGGCGTCCAGTGCCTCAACCCTCAGCACCTCAGGGCCAGCTCTTCTCATCCTTCTTAATTCCTTCAGCTATCTGCAGCTCCTTCTGTGCCTTTGCTCGTCAGACTTCTTTACTTGCCTCACTAGCCAACCTTCGGTAATTTTCCCTATCCATCTCTCTCTTGCGCCTTCTAAATTTTCTGTAGGCCAACTTATTTTCCCTTACTGCCCGGGCAACCCCATAACTGAACAAGCTTGATACTTTGGCCATTGTGTTCTTCCTCCTCAGCATAATACACTCATCTGTGGCAACCAGTATTCCTTCCTTAATGATGGACCACCTTTGGTCCACCTCCATATCTGCCCTGATACCCACCAGATGGCTCCTTAACACTTTGCCCATTTTCCTGAAGTCTGCCCTCCTGAATTCCAAGATTTTGGTTTTAGTCAGGATGCTTTCCCTGCCCATATCCAACTGGAACCACACTGTGCAGTGGTCACTTTCACCCAGTGGCTCCCTGACCATTATTTCCTGTACATGCTCCCCATTTGTGAGCACCAGATCAAGAATTGCCTCAGCTCTTGTTGGTTCAGTGATGCCTTGAGTCAGGAACCCACTCTGCAGTCTTTCCAGGATCACCCGACTCTTAGCACATGCTGTGGAAGGTATGCTCCAGTCCACATTGGGTAGGTTGAAGTCCACCACACTTACCACCTCTCCTTTCCCCACAGCTTCCAATATCTCCTCATCCTGACTGGGTGGTCTGTAAACCACCCCCCAACTTCACCTTTCTCCCTCTATTGGGCCTTAACTGAACCCATAATGCCTTTCCTCTCCTTTCTCAGACTCTTCCCTGATGTAAACTGTCACCCCTCCCTCTTCACGACTACCCTGTCCCTCCTGTATAGCTTATATCCCAGGATCGCAAGGTCCCAGTTATGGTGTGATGTTGCCCAAGTCTCGCTTACTGCAGCTATGTCCACTCTACTGTCTGCAAATAGTGCCTGCAAGTCGTCCATCTTGTTTCTAAGACTCTGCGCATTCAGAGACACCACCCTCCACCTAGAATCTGACCTTTCTTCTCTTCCCTCTATTCTAGTCACATTCATCCCCTTTGTGCTCACCCCTCCACGTACCATTGTTAAGTATTCCTCACCTCCTCCACCCGTTGCTAACTGTGTTCTCGCCCCTTCCAACTCCTACCTCCAGACCTCTTCTATTACCATGGGAGGGGTGGTTCACTGACCTCCTCCTCTCGGAGTCTGTGGGCCTGCAAACCAGTTGACCCCACTCAGTAGTTTAAATTAAGTGTAGCGGTTATATATTCCCCCAGTTTGTTCTAGAGTACCCTCAAACCCTCCCTACTGAGGTGTAGTCTTCTGGTGAAAAGAGTGCTTCGTTTGACAAGGTCTCCTCCCAGTCCCCAATACAGATGAACATCTCCTTCCCACACCATTTCCCAAGACAGTCATTTAAATTAGCTGTTCTTTTCCTGGTTGTGCTGGCCCTTGGTACTGGTATCACCTCTGAGAAGGTGACTGAACTTACATCCTCCCTTCCTGCAGATCTTTCCTACCTCCTTGAACCTACTTTGCACTATCTCAGCCCCCTCCGCAGCTACGTCATTGGTTCCCACATGCATAACTAAATTAGTTTTTCCTCCAACCTCCCTTACTATTTCCCTTATTCTTAGGCCCACCTTCCCCACTGTCATTCCTGACATACAAACCTCCCTCCTGCTTGCATTTGGGTCCCCTTTACTTCCCCAGTGAATACCCCTAATTATGGAGTCTCCTATGATTGCCATCCTTCCATCCCCTGCATCCATGCTCCCCGTCCTTCCTTTCTTACCTTCAGTACTAGCTGCTTCCCCACCTAACTTCTCCCTAATGAACTTATCTCCACATCCACAATTTGTCCCTTTAACTGTTTTTCCATCTCCCAATCTGCCCTTCCCCTTCTGACTATATATATCTGCTTTCAGTTTGCCCTCCCCTCTTCCTTTCCTTTTCTCTCCCTCCTCCCGTCCTCCACTCCATTTTGCCCATCTCCTCTTCCCTGCCCAACCTGATTAGTTTGCTCCCCCATCCCCTGTACTCCTACTCTCAACCCTGGCTCAATCTGACCTCCTACCTCACCTCCTGCTGCCCCCTCCCTCCTCCCAGACAGTGGTGCAAATCTGTTCAATAAAGTTAATGGGGTACCTCAGGGGTCGGTAGTGGGGCCACTCCTGTTTAAAATCTTTATAGGAGACAAAGCAGAAGGGCTGGAGGGCAAAGTATGTCTATTTGTGGATGACACAAAGGTCTGAAAATGAGTTGATATGCTGGAGGGAGTTGAAAGTATGCACAGGGACCTGGAGAAACTGAAGGATTGGTCCAGGGGGCGGCAACTGTCATTCAATACAAAAAAGTGCAAGATCATGCACTTAGACAAGAAAAACCAGGGAGCGGAATACCAGATGAGGGGGGCATGCCCTAGACGTAACCAATCTGGAAAGGGACCTTCATATAATAATTTTGCGTGACCTGAAGGTGACAAAGCAATGTAAGAAGGCGGCGGCAAGAGCCAGTAGGATGCTGGGCTGTATCGGTCAGGGAATTAGTAGCAGGAAGAGGGAGGTCATAATGCCCTTGTATAGGCAACTGGTCAGACCCTGCCCTTGTACAGGAAACTGGTCAGGCCATATCTCGAGTATGGAGTCCAGTTCTGGAGGCCATACCTCAAGAAGGATGTGGATAGAGTGGAGCGGGTCCAGAGGAGAGCAACAAACATGGTTAAAGGCCTCAGTCATTTGTCATACGGGAAATGGCTAAAGGACCTAAACTTGTACTGCCTAGAGCAAAGAAGGGAAAGGAGGGACATGATTGAGACCTTCAAATATATCAAGGGTATTACCAGGATGCCAGTAGGGGACATATTCCAGGTAAAGAAGCAATCAAAAACAAGGGGACATGATATGCAGATAGTAAGGAAGAGGTTCAGAGGAAACATTAGAAAATTCTACTTCACAGAGAGGGTAGCAGATATCTGGAACAAACTTCCAGAGAAGGTGGCGGGGTCAAGGGCTGTGGGGGGATTCAAGGGAACATGGGATAGACGCATGGGTCCTTTGGATCTAGGGAGAGGGGACAGTAGGAAATAGCAAAGACCTGGCAGCTAGCTAGGTACACTGGGCAGACTGGGTGGGCCTGGCGGTCCTTTTCTGCAGAAACATTCTGCGTTTCTATGTTTGGACAAAAGAGGAGTGAGTCTTCACCCAGTCCACTGGAAGCCAAGCCCTGCCTCTGCTACAGTTGAGCTCTGCCTCGAAGAAGTGCATAATCTGCAGTGGTACAAGTTCCCACTTGGGCTGGTTGACAACAAGGCCAAGTGACAAGCAGGTCTGGAGGACCAGCTCCCTGGACCACTCCACCTTCTCTCTGGAGGGACTGCTATGAGCCAGTCATCCAGGTAGGGGTACACCTGGGCCTCTCAGCAAAGTATATATATTACACCACACCAGTGGTGGATAAATTTAAATAAATCATGTTATTTGGGGATAAATATTTATTTCCACTTAGAACACAACTTATTTAGCTTAGAACATGTTTTTCCACTTAGAATCTGGAAGTAGAACAGAGAGAACAATGAGCCAGATAGAGAACTTACAGTGGAAGGAAAGACGGTTTTAAGCTATATGTAATTGCATAGCTTGTACACTCTTTTTATGATGTAATGTTCCACGTGTCCCTATCCCCTAGGGCACATCTGGCATCGAGTGGTAACCTGCTCAGTATGTTTTCCTGGTAAAACTCTTAAATAAATAAATAAGCTAGAACAAGGTAAACCACCAGTAAAAACATTACAAATGGTGTGGTATATATCAAATACATAATGAGCTGCAGTAGAATAACAAATTTATCTCCACACATGAGTGGTAAAACCTTTATAACTAACTTGTGGCTTCGCCACTCATGAATTATGGGTCTTACCTCTCACTAGTGGAGATAAATGTGATATTCTCATGAGTGCCGAAGGCACAAGTGAGATATCCAGAGCTCACAATGCAGGAGTGACAATATTTGCCGTACCACACAATCTGCACATCATGTATTCGATTTATACAATAGGCTCGGAGTTTCTGAAGTATTATTATGTTGTCATGTGTTCTGTTCCTGTTTATGGGTTTGCTTATTCTGTGTGTGCGTTTTTGTGAATGGGCTGGCAGTGTTATAAACTCTGGGAAACAGATGAATGTGTTTTGCAATGCTAAATGAGCTAGTTTTAGGTAGGAGTGAGAAACAGACCATTTTGTGAAGCTGTATTCTTTAGAATTCTGGCTGCAGTCAAGCTGAGAGTTTCATAGTAATGGTAATGGGCTGAGAGTCAGAGTGCCAGATCAGTTGAGACTTTTTAGTGATACCTGAGTTAGCTGCAGGCAGCAGTGAGGAACAGACTGTTCTGTGAAGCTGTGCTCTTTAGAATTCTGGCTGCAGTCATGCTGAGAGTGTCACAGTAATGAGCTGGAAGTTAGAGTGGGGAATAGGTGTGTTTTGCAATGCTAACTGAGTTAGCTGCAGGCAGCAGTGAGACCTCTCATGTAGTTCTGGATTTGTGTCTATGGTAACAGCACAGGTGTTTCTTGCATACTGAGGGGAAAGCTGACTAGAGTTATGATATCAGTGACCTTTGTGTGACCTGTGTAAATGGCTGATAACCATCACAGTATAACAGAGCATAAACGTATCACACTGCAATGGATGATAAGATACACTGTTTTATCTTACTCATTTATCACTTACCCCTATTGTATAAATAGGGGATACATGATGGGCATGAGTGTGATATGGAAAATATTTTCACTCCTCTAGAGTGACCTCTGAACTCATGAGTGGCGAAGCCACGAGTGAGGTTTCAGAGGTCACTGTACAGGATTGAACATATTTCTCATATCACATGAGTGCCCATCATGTATCCGATATATACAATGGGGGCCTCATTGTTGCAAAATGTGCCATTTGCGCGGCTATGCACGGGTGTGATAAATGTCAGGTCTTATATTTATCACACCCTGTTGAAAATAACATGATTTATCGCGCTCATTTACCACTCACCCCCATTGTGTGTGTGTGTCTATATATACATATAGACACACACACACAGTATATATGTGTGTGTGTGTGTGTGTGTATTTATACAATAGGGTGAGTGATAAATGAGTGTAATTAAAAACATGTATTCTCACTGCAGTGTGCTATCTCACTGTGGTGACATCACCACAGTGAGGTATCTCCGGATATCTCACTGTGGGGATGTCACCACAGTGAGATATCTCACTGCTGCCGGCAACTAACTCAGTTAGCACTGCAAAGGACACTCACTTGTGTCCCATAGTGTTTCTTAAACTCCCAGCCCATTACTGTGCTGATCTCAGCTTGACTACAGCCTGCATTCTAAATGACTGCTTCATAAAACAGTTTCTCACTGCTACCTACAACTAACTCAATTAGCATTGCAAACCACACTCAGCTGTTTCCCACAGTGTTTCTGACACTCCCAGCCCATTCAGAAAAACTCACATGCAGTAAGAGCAGATAACACACAGAAACAGGAAAAGAACACAGGAAAACATAACAATACTTCTGAAGCTCCTGCCCCTATTGTATAAAGGTACACATGATGTGCAGATTATGTGCTATGGAAAATATTCTCACTCCTGCATCGTGAACCCTGGATACTGTCACTCGTGCCTTCAGCATTCATGAGTATCCAGAACTCACTCTGCAGAGTGAAAATGTTTTCCAAAGCACACTCCTACTCATCATGTATTCTCTGTATATAAGTATGTATGTATATATGTGTGTATGTGTGTATAAATGTGTATGTGTGTGTATCTATATATATGTATAAAATGGGTAGGGAAAAATTGTCTCTGCAGGTTGGTTGAAACACATCACATGACCATGCGTATATCAGAGCGCGACCGTACACCTGCACTTTCACCCCCCTCTAAAACAATTTTGCCATTTTATAAGATGGATAACTCACTCTAGGTTGTGCAGTCGGTTTGATATACGCATTCCTTTAGTTGACGCACACGGCGCATGAGTCCGAGTTTCACCACACACTTTAGAGTGGGTTATCTGTTACATAATCATATATGTGTGTGTGTGTGTGTGCATATTAAGGGCATACATGATTGCTCGGTGTGTGATACCATATGTATCGCGTGTGGGCAGTGACCTCGGCTAATGAGTGGTGGAGCGTAGCAGAGTCACAAGTGAGGTTTCTGAGGTGACTGTCCATGAGTTGTGATACATAGGTATCGCACAATGGGACATCACGTATTCATTTTGTACAATAGGGCTCTGTTTTTTGTTTATTTTGTTTTATGTTCTGTTTTAGGATGAGGGGCAGTGACATGTACGCAGTGTAGATAACTGGCGATCACATGTGCACTGTGCTTGATATCTTTGCAGTGTACATGTCATGAGTTATCACACAGTGCTTGTGATAACGGCTTTTTACTTGATGCCATATATAGTGTGTGTGTGTGTGTGTGTGTGTGTATATATATATATACATATGTGTGTGTGTGTGTGATTTTATATATATATATATATATATATATATATATATATCTATGCATGCATATGTGTGTATATGTAATAGATAAACCACTCTGAGGTATGTGGTCACACTCTGATACTCACGCACTCCTCAGTGTGTTTCAACACGCCCGGCGTGGCATATTAGGCGTGACCACACACCTCAGAGTGTTTATCTATCTCATAAAATGTCAAAATTGTTTTGAAGGGGGCTAAAAGTGCAGGTGTGCGATCGTGCACTGATATACGCATCGTCTCCTGCTGATGTTTTACATGCTGATGAGCTTCTTCTTTTTTTTACTCATTTTATATATATATATATATATATATATATATATATATATATATATATATATATATATATATACACACACACACACACACATGTGTATATGTAATAGATAATCCACTCTGAGGTGTGCGGTCACACTCTGATATACGCACAAGGCTGCAGGCCGAGTCGTCAACTATCAAGCGTCGTATATCAGAAACGCGACCGTACACCTAGAGTCGTTTATCTATCTCATAAAATGTCAAAATTGTTTTGGAGGGGGTAAAAGTACAGGTGTAGATTGTGCTCTGATAAATTCACGGTCACCTGCTGATATTTTACATGTTGATGAGCTTCTTTTTCTTACCCATTTTATAAAAATATATATATATATATATATATATATATATATTCCGACATGAATCTACTTGACTCCTTGATGGCTGCCAGAAGTCCTCTATGTCTGTAGCTTATGCTCCAGTAGGGCCACTCTCTCTTACCTTGGGCCAGCAGGGAAGTTTTCTCCCTTGATGGCCTTTTTTCTCAGCTTTTTTTTTATTTAATTTTTTTTCATTTTTTTCCCTGCATTTTGGTTTGCCATCATTTGGCTGCCATCCTATGCATCACACATGGTCCCCGGTGCTCACTTGTACAGGGCTAGCATGCAGTGCCTGTGGCGAGGACCCCCAATCCCTGGCTGCAGGGCGTGGATCTAATACCCAGATGCGATTCCTCACGGGTCCGTGGGTGTGCAGAGGCACGGCCATCAAGCCGCCATGAACGACCATTATTTTCCACCATGTTTTTATCCCCGTAGGAGTATGGACGTGCAGTGACGTGTATGTACAACATGCCAATGTCTGCCGTACTCCTCCCTCTAGATACACTGTGACTGTAGTGCCCCCAACCTCCATCGGGGTCCACTGCAGCATGGTGCAAGCCCGAAACCCACCCCAGGGAGAGGAAAGCAGTCTACAGATAGTCTATTCACTCCCTAAACAGCTGATCCCGACTGCCTGGGTTCATTTCTAAATCCAGGTTGCCAGCATAGCGCGAGATGTGGCGTCCAGTGCCTCAACATTCTGCGCTATCGGGCCGGCCTTCTGCTGCTTTTTGATTTTTTTATAAGAAGGCGGTGAGGTTGACTTGAGTTCAGTGAGAGGCCAGGCTTTGCTGTTGCAGCCTCTTGGTTTTTTAAATTTCATCTCCGAGCACATTGGTGTCAGAGGAGAGACTCTCTCTTAAAGCTGATATCGGTTCCAAAGACACGGTTACAGGTCCTTCACTGGTGGCAAGACAGAATCAACTTAAGGGGAGGGGTCCCATTTGAAAAGGAATCCCCTACCTTTGAGCTCACATCAGATGCCTCTCTCTCCTAGGGTGGGTGGGGGCACATCTGGACGAGCATACAGTGCAAGGTACGTGGTCCCCTGCAGAATCACTCCTGCACATAAATCTTCTAGAACTCAGGGCAGTGCTCCTGGCACTACAATTCTTTGCACCCCTGGTAAGGGACAAGGTGGTACAGGTCAGGACAGACAATACCACCACTATGTAGTACATCAACAAGCAGGGAGGGACAAGATCCAACCTGCTGTGCACAGAAGCAATGAAAATTTGGAGTCTGGCATGCTCCCTACAGGTGTTCCTTCGGACATCCACCTTCCAGGGAAGGACAATACTCTGGCAGATGCACTCAGCAGAATCAACCAAAACCATCACGTATGGTATCTAAACAGACAAATATTGGAGGTGGTGTTTCACGGGTTGGGTACCCCAGAGATAGACCTCTTCACCTCACAGAAGAACTGTCTGCTCCTTCTATTCTGCTGCAGGCCTCTGGCAAAGGGCAGTGCCCAAGGGGATGCCCTAGTGTTGGACTGGTCAGGGAGGAGCCTGTACACATTCCCTCCATTTTCACTGGTGCTCAGGGTCTTTATCAAGCTCAGGTCTCAACCAGCTACATTGCCATGCTCCTGATAGCCCCAGACAGGGCCAGACAACCATGGTACTCGTTATTACTCTCCCTGTCAGTGACCCAATCTTCTGACCTTCTTTCAGCTGGAGGATCCTATATCCAAACCTCATGTCTCTTAGATTCGAGGTATGGCTCTTGAATACCTAGAATACACAGGCTTACACCTTTTCGAAGGTGTGCTCAGGGTTCTTAGGGTTTATAGGAAACCCTCTACCAAGAAAACCTATGCATCCAGATGGAAAAGGTTTTCTATTTGGTATAATTCTATTGGGATATCACCTTCCCAGGCAGGGCTACCAGCCCTGCTGGAATGTCTCACCCATTTGTACTCTTTGGGCCTACGACCCACCACGGTTAAGGTCCACCTGGCATCCATCTCAGCCTATCATTCGGTGGGTAAGGGTGCCTCTCTGGCTGCTAACCTTATTTTCAAGAGATTATTTAAAGGGTTAGCTCACCTGCATCCACCCCATAGGGAATCAGTGCCTTCTTGGGACCTCAATGTTTGCATTGCCAAGCTAATGGAGCCTCCATTTGAGCCCATGGCTACAGCACATTTAAATTTTGTCACTTGGAAAGCAATATTCCTAATGGCTACCACCTCAGCCAGACAGATAAGTGAATTACAAGCCCTCTGACTAGAACAGAGCTGTTCTCCTTCCACAGGGACAAAGTGGTGCTCTGTACTAACAGGAAATTCCTTCCAAAAGTAGTCTCTGCCTTCCATCTGAACCAGTCAAGTAAATTTGCCAGTCTTCTTTACTGAAATTCTAGTTCAGGTGAGTGCAGGCTGCATAGCCTGGATTTCAAGAGGGCTCTCAGCTACTATCTTGACCACACCAAGGCCCACAGGCAGGACAAACAGCAGTTGTTCCTGACCTATGTGAATGTGGGAAAAGGAAAGCCAGCTTCAAAAAGGACAGTTGCACAATGAATAGTTGCATGTATCCCATTCTGTTACAGTAAAGCTGGTAAGGAGCCCCCAGTGGGCCTGAAGGTGCACTCCACAAGGGGCACAATAGCAGCTGCCAGGGATATTCCCTTATTTGAGACCTGCAAAGCAGCTACATGCGGAACAATACGCACTTTTACAAAGCAGTAGTCTAAACAGTCAGTCCAGAAGTGATACCAGGTTTGGCACAACAGTGCTGCAGAGCCTGTTTCCTAACTGAAGTTTTGTGCCCACCTCCAAAGGTACTGCTTCGTAGTTTGCTAGAGTTAATCACATTAAAGAATTCCTGGGGATAGAAGAAAAAATTACTCATTGTAGTAATCTTGGTTTTTCCAATGTATTATTCAGTATGACTAACTCGACCACCGTACCTCCCCTTCTAGAACCAGTTAGCCTCTGCATCATAGCTAGTATCTTCAATTGTTAAAATAGTCATGTCTGGGTTGTGTTCAGTTTTAAAAACCAGGTGGCTTCTGTTTTTCCTCTTGTGGTCCTATCTAGCATTATCTGTGGACAAGTTTAAGGGGAGGGGGGTTGTTTTAAGATTTGTATTACTGTATTTAGAACAGTATAGTTAGGGGGTCTTAACTCGCAGGCTTCAGTAAATCTGAGCATTATAGAACGCAGCAGTTGATAAGGGTAGCAGTTTGAATGGTGGCACGAGCCAATAGATGTTTCATCAATTGCACAAGTTTCATTCATATTCAAGGCAGTTCAACACAGGAGGCTGACTACTAGAGTTAATCATATTGAAGAATACCTTGGAAGAAACAAGATTACTACGGTGAGTAGTTTTTTTCTTGCCTCCCTTTGAACTGGCTGTGTCTTGCGAGCTGCGCTTTCTGTCGTGGAAACCATCATTTTTGGTGGCCATTAGTTCTGCTCGAAGGATTTCAGAGCTTCAGGCCCTCATGTGTAAGGAGCCTTATTTAGTTTTCCACAAAGACAGGGTGTCTTTTCATACCAGTCCTAAGTTTTTTCCTAAGTTGGTGTCAGAGTTTACTTTAAATCAGTCCATTCACCTTTCTGTTTATTTCTCAGAGCATTCCAGTCAAGGGGAGGCATTGCTTCATACCTTGGATGTACACAGGATTCTAAAATACTATACTCACCAGACTAAGGACTCTTCATAAGTCCAGTCAGTTGTTTGTTTCCTTCACTCCTGGGAGAGAGGGTTCCCCTGTCTTTAAACTGTTTGCCTAAGTGACTGGGAATTTGTATGGTTTACCGTTTCCAAAAGTATGGTAAGGAACTTCCTGGAGCTATCAAGGGCCATTCCACAAGAGGCATGGCCCACCTTAGTAGCTTGTTTTCACAGTGTATCTGCTGCTGACATTTGTGCTGCTGCCACCTAGAGTACTGTCCACACCTTTACCTAGCACTGCAGTCTGAACATTGCCTCTTGGAGGCATACCAGTTTTGGCCTGTCAGGTCTTCAGGTATTCTTTTGTACGCTGCCTTTTAACCTGCCACCCATCCATCCTGGCTGCTTCTGTGATAAGTACTGCTTGGGACTCAGTCTTACCGGTGACAGCCCGCTGCAAGAGATGCCCTTGAAGTAAGATAGTACAGTTAACGTAAGAACTTACTGTAACAGTAGGTCTGTGAGAGGATCTCTTGCAGCAGGCCCTGCCTTTCCCTCCCTGCTTCCCTATCTCTTTGCCCGTGTCTCACTCCCCTTCCATTAGGGTGTGCCTTCTGCTTTCTTTTTGCTATTAGAGTTACCTCACCATTCTTGGTTACTCCCTCTGGACTCCTCCTGGTCTCCAGCGGAAGAACTGAGGAGGGCTTGGGGGCCTCCCACCTTATATAGGATAGGCTGACATCAGGCGTTGATAGAGGAGGTGGGCAGCCCCCTCTGGTATACTGCTAGCTAGAAAGATTTCTGTGTGGTCCTAACGCCTGACAACTCAAGTCCTACTGGTGATAGCCTGCTGCAAGAGATCCTCTCAAAGATATTCTGATCTCCCTGGACTGTAAGTCTTCACTATTTAATCACACTTCTGGGTTCTAGCCGGAGGCACTAGGACTTTGCAGTAGCCAAAAACCTTCAGGAGGGCCGATGCCGAGGTAGGACCATGCATGTGTGGCACCATGAGACTGGCTCACGCCATATAGGCTATCTCGGCGTCGACCGTCCAGCTTCCTCCGTTCCTTTTTCCCCGCCATCCAGTGCGCTTCAGTGACAATGTTGCTCACCCACCGTGAGTCAAATCTTAATGTCCATACAACAGCAGTGTTTCGTTTTGATATTTAAGTTTAGTATTTATTATACAAGAGAAAAAAAAAAGAGAAGCTTTTAGTATTATTTTCTTCTTCAGCCCTACAGATCTAGGGAGTTGACCATGGATGGAGATGGTGACATAGGGACTCTTCGTTGGAAGGCTGCTGGGCTCATCCAGCCCGCCGCCCTCTCCAGTTACCGACCCTATCACTCCACCCTCCACACACCAACAGGTGTTGGGGTGTGCCTTGGGGTCATTGGCCCTAAATCTCACCCCATTCCATGTGTAACCAAGCTGACATGGTACAGTACTGGAGAATGGGGCGAGAGTTAGGCCCGACGACCCCAAAGCACACCCCGAGATCTGTTGGTGTGTGAACGGTGAGTGGGTGGTGTGGTGGAGTCGGTAACTCTTAGCACCAAATTTCCAGACTTTTGTCACTGTACTGTGAACCCTAACTGATGCATTAATGGATTTTTTTGCAATTAATTTCCCTTCTTTTTCAGATAGTATAATAGTATCATTATTTTACTGTGGTCGCGCTGCGCAGGGCCTTCGGACACTGCGCTCCAATCCCGGAAAGTTATGCACGTGCGTAGAATAAATTCAACAGATGCACATAATTCGGACATTTACAGGAATGTTTTTCACCCAGTTTTCAACATGGCCTTTTGGGAACCCCACCTCATGAACAATGGCACTGTAATTTCGTTAATCTGTCCCGAAAGTTGAGTTCGCACAACGACTGTGCCATTCAGTGCCACAGGTGCAAAAACATGTTTCAGGCAGGATGTGAAAAATGACAACTATATACTGTTAATGCGGAGGTGTGAAAAATGATAATGTCACAAATCTGGAGAGAAAATATGAAAAATTGTCGAAGTTAAAACCATGCGTAAAAACTGCGTAATGCACTCTTGTAACGTGGCCATATTTTGGAATTTTTTAACCAGATTTTCAAAATGGGCTTTTTAGGACCTTCCCTCATGAACACTGGCACTGTGATTTCGTTAAGCCGTCCCGAAAGTTGATTTCGCACAGCAACTGCACCATTCTGTGCCACAGGTGCGAAAACACAAATTGGGCAGGATGTGAAAAATAACAGCTGTACTCTTCATGAGGAGGTGTGAAAAAATGGCAATATGGAAAATGTGGACTGAAAATATTAAAAATTGGTGAAGTTATGGGCATGCGTAGGAACTGCACAACGTACGCTCATAACATGGTCATTTTTTGGAATTTGTGCACCAGATGTTAAACATGGGCTTTTTGAGACCCCATTTCATGAACACTGGCACTGTCATTTCGTTAATCAGTCCCGAAAGGTGATTTCTTGCAGTGACCGTGAAATCACCTTTTAGGTCAGATTAACAAGAGGACAGTGACAGTATTTATGAGGTGGGGTCCCCAAAAGCCGATGTTGAAAATTTGGTGCAAAAATGTTGAAGGTGTCCGAGATATCAATATAAGTTCAGAACACCATGGACAGCCATTATACGGCGCTTACCTTGGTTCCTCAGTTTGCGTTCGGCTTTGAAGAGTGCAGACATGTCCTGGTCCAGGGAAGATGACAGCACCCAACCTCCGGGTGGGTAGGGGGGTGGGGAGGTGGAAGCACAGAGGGAGGTGGAGATATAGGAGAGGGACGAGGGAGACGATTTAGGACTGTTTTCTTCTTTTCAGGAACAAAGCAAAATGAAAAGACATCTGGGGATGGTTTCTTTTTCACAGGTGTATGCTTATTAAATAGCATTCCGGACACTGGAAGTGGGCTCCTTAGTGTCCGTGAGTACTGGAGGCAGGGGTGGGGGGGGGTTACTATTACCGAACTAAGCCGACACGGGGATTGGGCACCCAGATATCGGCGAAAAAAAAAAACAACCGGCTGGGATAAACCAGCAACAGAGGCTGGAGGATGGGACAGCACACAGAGGGAGGGAGCAGGAGCGATTCTGCTACATTGTGGGACTGGGCACCGGCAACAGTGGATGGAGGGTGGGACAGCACACAGAGGGAGAGAGCAGGAGGTCTGTATAATTTAAAAACTAAATAAATTCACACATGCCTCGGCCCTCTTGAAGGCACTTAAAGGATAAAACATCCTTTATTTAGGTAAACACCAACAGGTGTTTGCCTAAACAGGGGCCGAGTTACACTATCCTGCCATAGTCGTAGTGCAGCTATAGTTAGGGTTGGTTGGCCACTTCTATGTTAAACCCAAAATTTTGCACTTTAATAACTTTGCAACCATATGACGGATTTGCCTGAAATTGTGCATGTGCGATCAGGTACCATAGATCTCTGGATCTGGCAGTTTTAATTCCGGTTGGATACGCATTTGCGGAGCACCAAAAAATGTGCAAAAACACACTTTTTTACTATTTCTTTGTTAGGGGCTACAGCCCAAAGAGTTTCTGTCTGCTCTGAAATTGCCGGAGAATATGCAGTCTGGGTCACTGATGAGCCTTTTGAAGATTTGGTGAAAAAATATTAATGCATTCAAAAAACTATACTCTTGTACCCACATCTGAACGTCTTTTCTCTGCTGGACATTTTTGCCTTACCACTGTCACTGCAACAGATTACTTTGTTCCTGGATGTTATTCCTTTGTATTACCATTGCTGACATCTTATTTTATTGTTTGCTGTTTTTGTACTGTACCCTCCCGGGTCATGCCTGAAAACAGTCATCTCCATGGCTAGTGCACCTACCCAGTAAACAAAAACTAAATGAAATAAATTAATAAAAGTTATTCAGATTTAAAGTATCCCATTATAATCAATGATGGAAAAATAGCTGTGCCTCTCAAAAGCTGCAGACAGTATATTTTACTGTCGCAGATGCCCTCAGTAGTGTTGTGCCGCTGCCATCTTGTTTTCAGTTTGCGGTGGAGAAAAACGGCTGTAATTTAAAAGTTACTGGCCATAGGTAAACACCAACAGATGTGTTTACCTGATCGGGGGCCGTGGAACACAATCCTGCAGTTAGATTTTAAAAATAATGGCTGGAAATATGTTTTTGCACTTCTGCCATTGAAAGTGTCACAAATTTGTAAAAGTCCCTTTGCTAAACTTTCACAAATTTGCATAAGTTCCTTTGTGAAACTTTTGCAAATGTGTGACATTACTTCAGTGTGGCCCCTACCTTTTCTGGTCATTATTTTACAAAACTAACAGTGTCGGGGGCAGGGGTCTGACCACAAACAGTCCAATGCTCAAGCGGAAGGACAGTCCTCCCATAGGCACAAAAAGAAGCGGGCCTGTTCGTGATCCAGGTCGGGGTCTCAGCTGTGCTCCACCTCGAGTTCTTCTTCCCGGTGAAAGAAAAAACTGTACAGCTTCGTTCTTCTAGGTCAGTTTTGGTTTAGCAGGTGGCTCCATCTCTTAGGAGGATGGGGGTGGTTTCAGGTGCACTGCCAGGTTCTTTGGAGCCAAGTTTGGGGCCATGATCCGCAGTGCCAGATCTGTTGCCTAGTCCAATGTCCCCTGTATTTACATTGCCCGGACCGGGTCGGAGACTTTTTGAGTATGCTCCTGCTCCCTCTGATGGGTGCACAGAGCAAGATGAGTCTGACCCCGATCTGTTACATTCTGAACAAGGAGATGAGGACGACTCCTATGGTTTAGATGAGAAAACGTCTCACACAGCTGAGGCTTCAGTAGAGGACCTCTCTTTCCAGTCTCTGCTTTGAAGTATGAGGGCAACCCTGGATTTGCAGACTTCATCTATTGACCCAAGTAGACTTATGCATCTGGAGTGGCTCTGTGTTGCTTATATTCTATTGAACCTTATGCCACCAGTTTCCCCCACCCTTTGAGACTCTTGTTTGAGGCAGTGAGGGCAGCCCTGCTCTTGATCCTTCCATCTGCAAGTCCATAGTTGGGAAGTATATTTCTCCTAAGGACAGGCTAATTCTAGTCTCTCAACCCTTCGCAGATGTGCTAATTGTCCTAGCAGAAAATGGCAAAGCTGTCCTTCCTCAAGAAGTATCAGTTCATCCTATCTATAAGGAGTCCCTTCAGGTTGATAGCATAGGGAAAAGAGCGCTTGCTGCTGCAACCCTGGACATGCATATCGCCAGCTATCAGGGGCATTTCTGTCGATACGAATATGCCCTCTGGACCTTCCTGAAGTCTCAGGTGGAGCTCCTCCCAGACTCTGATTCCAAGCTGTATCATTTGCAGACCATCACTAGAGGTATACAGAGCAGTAGACACCAGCTTAAAACCACCATGGATGCTTACAACACAGCATCCAGATCTGACATGGTCTGGATCTGTTTTAGGAGACATTTCTGGCTTGGGACATCGGTGTTTTCCCCTGATGCACAACAGCAGGTTATAAATGTAATAGCAGTAGTAGTAAGTAGTAAAAAGTTTTAGTTCTGATATCAGAAACAGGATAGCCCAATTTAGCAGAAGCTAATTTACAGTGGGGTCCTACTGTACAAAAAAAAAGATCAGTTTCACTCTTAAAAATACTATAACATACATATAGATACGTTGTTACTTAGACAAAACAATTTTTACAATAAGTACAAATCTCTCAAACACAACAACTTTTTGGAGACAGTGCAACCTCTTCAAGCCAAGATCTTAATACATTCCAAGATGATTTGTTAGTACATGACCTCAGGTGACCTGGCAATAAGTTCCATAATTTTGGGACCTCATATACATAGCAATGTTGGCCCCTCATTGTTCTCATAAATGGCACCCTAAAATTTATGTCCCCCTGCAGATCGCAGTCCCTCCTTGACATTCCACTCCTCCAAAAACTCCATTAGATATCCTGGTGCTTTTTTAAAGTAACAGTGGTGGGTCAAACACTGCAAATGCAGAGTACGCCATTCCATCAGGGATATCCAATTTAAGGCCTTATAGAGAGTGCAGTGATGTATATTCCAGGGTGCATCTGAGATAAAATGCACATATCGATTAAAAATAACATCTGACCTTCCCAAAGTGCCTCTCGCAACCCCACTGTATACAGCATCACCGTAATCAATGTGAGGAATTATCATTTAATTCACAATTTTTAATCTAGCTTCAGATGAAAGGCTCAGTACTCTGTTTATACAGTACCCCCCAGCTTCTTATTCAGTTTTTGTATCAAAGCTCGCTCATCCACAGACTCCTAAAAATAAATAAATAAATCAGGAGGGGTGACAGTGAAGTTTAGGGTCCCTCATTGGTCTGCCAGAATAAACTTCGGCACTTTGGAGGGGATATTCCTTTCTTTCTCTCTCTCTCTCTCTGTCTCTCTCTCTCCATCTTATCCTCTTTTTTCATTAAATTCTTCTTCATCTCTTCTTTCCCCTCCTACTCCAGCCACCCCTCTCCTCAATCAATCAATCAATCACTCAGTCAATCAAAATCTTTATTTAACCAGGCAAACATCATTGAGCAGAGCTCATTTGCACAATGGACTTGGACAGGATACAAGGACATTATACAGCACAATGAAAACAATAAAGCCGGTAGTATATAAATAACTAACAAGAAGGCTGGAGCTAAATACAATGTACAGGGTAACAACAGCGGTAGGGTCCTGAGAACTGTACATACACATGAGTAGACAATTACAGGGTATAGTCAAGAATGGACAAAATATAGTGTGGTGAAGACTGAAGAAAAAACACAGAGCAAGAAGGGGGCAACAAGGGTAAATTAGGGAGCTGTTGAGAAAAAGAAGGGTGGGTTGGTTAGGGTATGAGAGGGAGGGGGAGGGTAGGAAGGGGAACCCGTGAAGGTCACAAAAACAGATAATGATACCAGGGCCATGGGTAAGGACAAGTTCAAGTTGAAGGGAGTGAGATGGGGCATAGGTAAGGTGAAGGCTCCAGGGTGAAGAAGCTAGGGGGCATAGGAACATGATGTAAACATTTTAATTAAGGCCACAGACACCTGAGCAAGGGAACAGACTATGTAAGGAAAAAATAGGAAAGCTATGTAAAGGGTAAGGAGGGAGGGGAAGGGGTCTAATAAGATGGAGTAGTATATGTGATACTTCTACAAACAGGTGACCGGCAAGTCACTGAGGAGGTCAGGGGGAGATCAGGAGAAACAATTGCAGGTTTCCTTGAATGAACAGGCATAGAGAGTTTTAAATGCTGTTGTGTTAATGATGTGGGCCAGTTTCAAGGTTTTTTGCAGTTTGTTCCAGCACACAGGTGACATATGACTTATGGAAGCCCTACCGAAGTGTGATTTGACCATGGGCACTGCCAGGTAGATACAAGAGGCATTTCTCAGCGTATATGTACCTATCACGCTTAGGGGTAAACAATCCAAGATATACTGAGGCAGCTCCTTAGCGATAGCTCTGAAGATCCAGAGGGAGGCATTTCTCTGTTTTCTGTAAAGGAAAGATGTCCATCCCATGGCATTGTATAGAGAGCAGTAGTGTGTATTGTAAGGAAGATCAGTGATAAACCTTAGAGCTCTATGATAGAGCGTGTCAAGTTTTGAGAGTGCAGCAGCTGGGCCCTGACTGTACAAAAACTCTGTGTAATTAAGGAGGGAGAGGAAGGTGGTTTGGACCAGTCTTTTCTTGGCATCTCTTGTAAGGAGATGCCTAATCCTGTAGAACAGTCCCAACCTCTGCCTCAGCTTATTTGACAGTTTTTCGATGTGGTCAAGAAAAGAGTGTCTGTGGACAATCCAAACCCCCAGATACTTAAATTTGGATACATACTCCAGTGGTTCACCAAGAAGATTGGTGATCGGAGGCAGTATTCCAAGTTGGTCTGGATTTTTTTGCTGGCGTAAGTGGAGAGAAGAACATTGCCTTAGTTTTTGGGGGGGTTTTTGCATTTAGGAGTAGTTTTTGGTTTAGAGGAGTGGTTTTTGATTTAGAAGCTGATATTGCAGAACACTGAATTCCTGTTGAAGGTGACTGTAAGCAGCCTCAAGGGTAGGTCTACTGGTGTAAAGTACCGTATCATCTGCAAAAAGATGTATATTGTCATTTTTGATGCAGGCATCTATTCTGTTAATGTACATTGCAAAAAAGCAAAGGGCCTAGTATAGAACCTTGCAGTACGCCTCTCAGGAGAAGCTTAAGTGGAGAGAGTTCCCCTTCTGCTGTGACCTGCTAAAACCGATCTACTAGATAATTAGAGAACCATCTCAAGGAGAGGTGGTCTAGTCCAATGTTCTGGAGGAAAAGAAGAAGCAGGTCATGGTCGATGGTATCGAACACCTTGCTAAGGTCTAAGAATACTGCACAAACAAAGTTTTTGGCATCTAGTTCACATAGCCAGTCATTTAGTAACCTTAGTGTAAAATGGACCCAATTATACAGGTTCCTGGTTGGTAATTCTCAGTAATTCAATAAAGTCACCACACTATTTCTTTGCCAAATTAGTTGTAATTTATTGAAATAGTATATCATTTTTAGGCATTAGGTAGCCTACTACTACCTAAGTGTACCTGATACAATTTAATCTTACAGCCAATGGGGCAGTCCCATTGGGGTGTTTCTAACATGCAATCTAGACAGCTTGTAATATTTGCATTACAGGGCTACAGATTTTCAGAGAAATATGAAACCATATATCTCTGGATCCCCCGAGCAATCTATGGATAGTCAGATCTCTGACTGTGTCTTATCGAAGGGATACTGGACATAATCATACATCCCATATTTATGTGTAGCTTACTTAAAAAAAAAAAATGCAAGGCTGGAATTTCCCAAAAACTACGACAGCAGATTTAGCCTGGACACCTGGTCATTAATACATTCCCATAATCAATGTTTTTGATACATCCTGTAACTATGATTTCTGAGACATTATGTAATCAAAGTTTTCTGGTTACGAGATGTACTTGACATTTTGCCGAGACAAGGGAGGGTCACTATTCTCATCCTTGGATGGAAAATCAAGTGGTTAGGGAATTATATATTTATGACAAATAACTTTTGTCTTGGGAGCCAAAGAGCATATGAGAGATGTGACTAGCTTGCTACAAATGTCAAAGTAACCTTGTACCAGCAACCAAATGAGGTATCTCATTATTTCTTATCAGTTTTCTGTTAAACATATTTTTTTAACACAAAAAAATTATATGATAAACTTTTAACAGTCAAGGCTAAACACAGTTATTAACAGCTGTGCGCATATCTTGGCCACAACCTCGCCTTATGCTTTCAGCTATTTTTCTTATTTTACAGAATCTCAACAACCCTTTTAAAATCTCTCACACACACACACATATATTAAGTGACATGGTGGTATTATTTATCTATTTAGTCACTTACAGCCTTTTGCTACTTAGATACAGTATATAAATTCACATGTTGCATCATTTAGTCATCTACTAGCCATCTGTATTCTCTCCAAGCCTCTCACACCTTTTGCACCTTACATGACCAACTGTATGTATAAAGGTTGTTATTAATACTTTATATAAACTAAACTTGTATAAACCTGGCCTATAAACTAAACTTTTATAGATTTGGGCCCTAGGGGCCACTGAGCAGATTCAACATTAGCAAGTACCTTAAGGGCATTAACAAGGTGAAAGATTCTAACATGTTCTAATATAAGAAAAATAGCAATACAAGAGGACACAGCATGAGATTAGAGGGAGGTCGATTAAGGGGTAATGTGATGAAGTTCTTTTTCACAAAAAGGGTGGTGGATGCATGGAACGGCGTACCTCAGGAAGTGGTGGATTTGAATACAGTGCAGAGCTTCAAATAGGCATGGGATAGGCATAAGGGAGCAATACTGATGAGTATAAATAGATAGGCCATTGACAGAGCAAAGGCCGATGGCACATTCATAAGGTAGAAAAAGAAATGGGCAGACTGGATGGACCTTGCAGTCCTTATCTTCTGTCAGCTTCTGTGTTTCTCTGTTTGTACGTACCGAAGTTGTGCTATGCTGTGGTCTAAAGCTTGATTGCAAAGGGTTAAGAAGATTAGAGGATTCCAAGTAATTCCTTAGTTGAGAGCTCACAATTTTTTCTAACAATTTGGACAGGATTGGGAGTAAGGAGATAGATCTATAATTGTTTAAGTCGCTGGGGTCTCCAGATTTCAAAAGGGGAATAACATGAGCAGGTTTCCATACAGGAGGGAGGATACCCTGAAAGACAGATAGATTAAAAAGGTGGATAATTGGCATAGCCAGGATGTGATATCCAATTTTCAGGAAGAAGGGGTCAAGCAGATCTGCTCCTGCACTCTTCCTAGTATCCAGCTGTTGCAAAAGATCTTTGACCTCTTTTAAGGATGCAGGCTGAAGGGAGAATGAAGAACTCATGACAGGGACTTCTTGGTCATGTATACCAAGTTGGGAAGCAGAGAGCACTGGCAGGGGAAGAGTCGATGGCTAAGCAGGCGGTAGCGAAGAGATTGTTGAGAGACTGAAGGAGGGTTGGCTTATCGGAGACTGTAGTGCCTCCAGGGCAGATTTTTGCTGGCAGTGCAAGCCTTCTGTATCAGCTGAGCCTGTGGTGAAAGACATTGCAGAGGGACTGGAATGGAAAGTATGCCCCTTTGTAGACACAAAGATCTGCAACAGCGTTGATAACACAAAGGGAGGTGGAAAAGATGAGAAGGGACTTGGCAAGATTGGAGGAATGGTCAAAAGTATGGCAGCTTAGATTCAATGCAGAGAAGTACAGATTAATGTACCTGGGAAACGAAAACCCAGAGGAGGAGTACACAGTGTGGGGGGAGCTACAAACAACAACAGAAATGGAAAGGGACCTGGGAGTAGTAATATCAGATGACCTAAAGGTAGGCGAGCAATGTGAGAAGGCAGTAAGAAGGGCTGGGGGATTACTGGGTTGCATAGGGAGAGGTATCACCAGTACAAAACAGGAAGTTATCCCTCTGTACAGACAGTTGGTGAGACTCCACCTGGAGTACTGCCTGCAGTTCTGGAGACCCCATCTCAGAAAAGACATGGACAGGATGGTGGAAGTCCAGAGTAGGACAGCTAAAATGGTGCAGGGTCTGCAATAGAAGCCATATGAAAGGAGAGACTGAAGGAGCTTAATATATATACCCTTGAGAAAAGGAGGGAGGGGGGGACATGGTAGAAACTTTTAAGTACCTCAAGGGAATCAACAAAGTCCAAGAGTGTAGCATCTTTCAGAAAAAGAGATGTGCAAGAACAAGGGGTCATAATTTGAAGATAATGGGGAGACGGTCCGGGCCCTGGAGCAACGTGAGGAAGTATTTTTTCATGGAGAGGATGGTGGACTCATGGAACAGCCTTCCTGAGGAGGTCATGGGATCAAAAACAGTGGGGGAATTCAAGAATGCACGGGACAGACATAAAGCAATTCTAGTGGGGGGTAGGAGGAAGTAGGCTATTGGTTACTGGGATCTGCAGCTTTTCCAATAGGTAGGGAAATGGACAGACCTGGTGGGCCAAGCAGTCCTTATCTGCTGTCAAAGTCTATGTTTAAGACCTTTCTTTTCAGTCTCTCCTCAGGAATATGGGGTCCACCTTAACCCTACAGACTTCTTCTGTGGACCCATGCAGACTTTTGCTTCTCGAGTTCCTACATGTCCCTGATATTCCTGTGGCCCTAACTCCGCTGGTGCCCCCCTCCTTGGAGAGACTGTCTCAAGCAGTGTGGGACAGGTTGATACTAATCCCTTCTGTTGCCAAGTCCATAGATAGGAAGAATGCCCCCCCACCAAAAAACGGACCTATCCTAGCATCTCAGCCTTTTGTGGATGCTCTTCTGATACTTACGGAGAACTATAAAGCTATTCTTCCTCAGAAATCCACAGCACGGCCTATAAATAAGGAATCTCGCATGATTCACATTTTGAGGAAATGGCCATTTGCAGCAACAACCTTGGGTTATACATATTGCTAATTACTAGGGCCATTACCCTCAGTATGAGTACACCCTGTGAAACGCACTCAAATCAGTGGTTGAGCACCTCCCGGAATCTGACGCTAACGTGGAGCTGCTTCCAACCATAACCAGGGGCATAAAGTGCAATAAACAGCAGCTGAAAGCTTCTTTGGACGCCTGTGACACTGTCTCTAGGGCAGCTGCTGCTGGGATTTGTATACTGGGGCACTCCTGCCTCAGAACATTAGGTTTCTTAACCGATGCTCAGCAGAAGGTGATGAACGTTCACTTTGACAGTGCTTATCTGTTAGGCTCTGTAGTCAAGCAAGCACTGGAGGCCGCTCAGAAAACCAGGACTGCCATTAAAAGAGCCAGGCCAGCTCCTGGAGCCCCCAGAGGGGCAGGAACCATCGTCAGTTTCATAGCAGTCCTTTTGAGGGAGAGGCCGAGGAGCCTTAAACAAGAACTGAACTCCTCAGTCGCAAAAGAAATTGCAGCAAAAGGCACAGGGCCCAGAAGGTGCCTGGTGCCAACCTCTGAAGATCCGACCCAGGTCCCACCTCTGCTGCCCAAGGTGGACACCTCTACGGAAGTAGGAGGGCATCTGACTCAGTTTTACAACCAATGGAAGTCCATTACAATGGACAAATGGGTCCGCAGGATTGTCTGGGAGGGATACTCTTTCAGTTTCGCAGAGATTCTTCCTGATCTGACACTCAATCAACAGCACAGCCTGTCCACCACTCATTCAGGCCTTCTTACTTCCAAGATATTGGGTCTTCTAAGGAGCAGGGCAGTAGAAGTTCCTCCGCTGGCATAATGGAACACAGGTTTCTATTCCCATTATTTTCTGGTTCGAGAGAAAACAGGTGGCGTGCACCCAGTTCTTGACCTCAGAAAGTTAAACAAATACCTGTTCAGGGAGAAGTTCTAGATGATCTCCCTAGGAACGCTACTACCACTGATTCATCAGTTTGACTGACTGGCATCCCTGGGTATGCAGTACGCCTACCAACACGTTAGGTTGTCATCGAGGCACAGGCCAGGAAGCATAGGAAAACCAGGAGCAATTTCAAAATTCACAAATTGCGTTTTATTTTAACAGCAAAATAATAAAAAAAAAGTTGTTCAGTATAACTATTTACAAAGCAGTATAGAGAAACCAGTCCTTCTGAATGTTTCTTCTCAGTTTCAAATCTCAGTCTGTCTCTCTTGCAAAACATTGCTGCTCTGTTTATAGGAAGTCTTTGCTGGGAGCTCATTAAGGAGACACTTTTTTTTCACAGAAAGTTCTCGTCGGTTTCCAGTGTTCTTGCAGGTGCAGCAAAAAGAACATAATGACCCAGAACTGACCTCTTTGTTGATAGCTCTGTGAAGCTTGCACACCAGCATCTAAGTTTAACCCCTTGAGCTCCAAGTAGTTTTTTGCAATCATTTCAACAGTATAACTATATACAGTTTTAAACAAAGGGATGCCACTATCAGTGACATTTCTGCATAAAGATTCACATGTATTTTTGTACCCACAGATATGATGGGGGAAGAAAGGACAGCACAGCAAGGGAAGACAGAGTGATAGCGAGAGGCGGAGAATTGCAAAACCATTGGTGTGATCAGATCTTACTTCGAGTGGGAGCTCTTGCAGCAGGCTATAAACATTAGGACTAATGCCGCAGGCCTTGGGACCCACCGGAAAAAACTTAGCTAGCAGTACCCAGCGTGGACCGCCCCCGATGTCAACTCCACCCCAACGTCGGTCGCGCAATAAAAGGGACGGACCCCGGCTCCACCTCAGTTCTTTTCCTGCCGCTGACCCACTCTCATTGTGAAAGCCTTAGTGCATGCTACAGCAGTTTCAGTAAAGTTTGTCAGATTTTTTCATTTTTTTCTTCTAGTTTGACCAGTTTTTTGCCTTGTCTTCTTTGTTTTGACCTCTGTTCCAGCGTATGTCTTTCCCGACATCGGTCTCCTCTGGTCACAAGAAGACAAAGTATGTGTGTGGCCGCCAGACCCATCCAAGGACAGCCACCAGAAGTGCGTCTTCTGTCTGGGGCCAGACCACGACAGTGCTGCTTGCAAGATCTGCAGAGGCTTCACCGGCAGGACTCGCATCAGACACCTAAAGGCCCACTTACTGGAGCAGAAGATGGATGTCCTGCAAACCTCAAGGGAAAAGGGAAAGCACCGGGACAAGTCCCATAAGAGGTCGTGGGACAAGTACCTTAGCTGGTCCTGCCATCAGTCCCGCTCTTGTTCTTCCCCCAGAAAGGCCTCCTCTTCTGGCTCCAGCGGATCCAACTGCCCAGAGCAATCCAAGCGAGAGGAGACGTTCAGGCCGGAGCTTCCTGCCAAAACACTGATGCCGGCCAAGGCGGGAACCTCCTCGGACAAGCCGATGACTGGGAAGGTCATGCCACGACGCGTCACCTCCACTCTGGCAGAGTCTGCCAAGGCCTCTTCGGCGCATGCTTCAGCCCCGCCAAAGAAGGCATCAGGAACTGCTTTGCCCTGTCCAGGTAAACCGCCGTGTAAGGACACGGGCTCCCAGGCCAAGTCTCCTACTAGGTCCCACCCCTCCAAACTGGCCAGTTTTGAGCCAACACATGCCAAGACACCAACGCCAGCTGATTTACCTAAGGTTAAAGGGGGCGCTGGTAAACCTGCGCAAGTCAAGGTGCCATCACCGGCCCTGAAGTCTTCAACTCCGGAGGGCTCTTCTTCGAGTTCACCCCGAAGGCCCTGCCAGACCTACCGGCTTCTCCAGTCCCCCTGCTGGAGACGGTGGCCTCAATATTTTCAAAGGAAGAATTGCAAGAGCTCTTCTCCTTTTTGTGGAGTCAAGTTAAAAAGGAGGAAACTCCACTGAAGACGGACTCGACACCGGTCCCTGATCAGCCGGACAACCAGGAGCCCGAGGATTTGCCTGCCGGTTAAGACTCCAGAAGAGCGGTGCAAACCCGACTCAGGTCACGCTCCCACTCGTGTGTATGTTCCCAATCTCGACCTGCAGACTGGTGACGGCGCCATTCCAGATTAGGCAGCCGTCGTCAGTCCAGGCCCAGAAGCAGATCCCGCAGTCACCATAGATCTTACTTCGAGAGGGTTCTTTTAGTAGGTATTCACATATAGGACCCACCAGGTGTCAGGGATACCACAGAAAAATTTCTAGCTAGCAGTCACGTCAGGTGACTGATGTCATGCGACGTCAGTATAAAGGGGCGGTACCTCACTCCTGCCTTCCAGTTCTTTCCTGCGGTCGACTTGTGAAAGTTCCTTGCAGTAGAGTTCAACGCTCGTCAGTCGTTAGTCGGTACAGTTTTCAAACTTTTCAACCGTTTTTTTCCACATGTCTACACTGTCTCTCACTGTACGCTGTGTATGTTGTCCCCAACGCCTTCTGGATTGCATAAACACAAGTGCGAATCGTACGGCTCCCAGCTGCCACATAAGGACGGCCATTCCCTGTGCCTCTTCTGCCTAGGCCCAGATCATCCTGTGGAGAAGTGCCAGCACTATCAACAATTTAATTTGGCTACCCGAAAACAAAGGCAGCAGTCCCTGGAGGCCCATACTTTAAAGAAAAAGATGTCATCCATGAAGAAGGAGCTAAAAAAGTTGAGGCAGGCATCCATTTCCCCTGAAAGCCATAAAAAGAAGAAGCACCGGGAGCAGGATTCGGGTTCCACGGCCTCCGCGACTCCGGCTGGAGTCATGGTTCTGAAGGTAACATCCCCTCTGAGGGACCGCTCCACAACGACCGTCTTGGTGGTATCCAAGACGGTGTCGACCCTCCCATTGGGCTCGCGGTCGGGCCCCTCGGGTACCTCCAGGGTAAAGGAGGCCTCCGTTCCAGGGAAGGCCGCTGCCACGCGGCCCTCGGGTTTGAGCGGGTACGCTAAGTCAGATGACGGTGCCATCGACGTCTGCCCGGACAAGGCTGGTAAGCCGCTCACTCCTTCGGGAGGGCGCACAGTTGCTCTTTCGCCAGGAAGGGATAGGGAAAAGGGCAGGGGTAAATGGAGAAAATGATAAAGGCAATAACATAGAAACATAGAAGTTGACGGCAGATAAGGATCGCAAGGCCCATCCAGTCTGCCCATTTCTTTTTCTACCTTATAAATGTGCCATCGGCCTTTGCTCTGTCAGTGGCCTATCTATTCATACTCATTTGTATTGCTCCCTTATGCCTATCCCATGCCTGTTTGAAGCCCTGCACTTTATTCATGGCCACCACTTCTTGAGGTAGGCCATTCCATGCATCCACCACCCTTTCTGTGAAAAAGAATTTCATATTCCCCTTAATCGGCCTCCAATCTCATGCTGTGTCCTCTGTCCTGCTATTTTTCTTATATTTAAACATGTTAGACTCTTTCACCTTGTTAATGCCCTTAAGGTGTTTGAATGCCTCGATCATATCACCTCTCTCCTCCTTTGCTCAAGGGTATACATATTGAGCTCTGTTAATCTGTCCTCATATGTCTTCTGATGCAGTCCCTGCACCATTTTGGCTGCCCTTCTCTGACTGCCTCAATTTGGTTAATGTCCTCAGAAGGTGTGGCTCCAATACTGCACGAGTACTCCAGATGGGGCCTAACCAGTGTCTTGTAAAGAGGGATTATTACCTCCTCTTATGACTTGTGATACCCCTACTAATACACCCTAACACCCCCTAGCCTTACCTACTGCTTTAGAGGTCTGCTTGATGATTTCAGGTCATCAGTGATGATGATGCCCAAGTCTCTTTCTTCCTTTGTGACTGCTAGCAACTCCCCTCCCAGCCTATAGGTGGCTTCAGGGTTTCTCTTCCCTATGTGCATGCTCTTGCACTTCTTTGCAGTAAATCCCAGTTGCCACTCTTCTGACCATTTTGCTAGTTTATCCAGATCTCTTCTCATTCTGCCCACCCCATCTGGATCATCTACTGTGTTACAGATCTTGGTGTCATCTGCAAACAGACAAGCCTTACCCTCTAGTCCATTTGCAAGGTCACTAATGAAGATGTTGAAGAGGACTGGCCCCAGGACTGATCCCTGAGGTACCCCACTTGTGACTTGCATCTCTTCTGACTGTATACCATTTACCACCACTCTCTGTTTTCTGCCCGTCAACCAGTTTGCCACCCAGTTGACCAACTTCTGACCCACCCCGAGCCTACCAGCTTATTTATCAATCTTCTATGTGGAACAGTGTCGAAAGCTTTGCTGAAGTCAAGGTAGGCGACATCAACTGCTCCCCCTTGGTCCACCACTCTGGTTACCCAGTCAAAGAAATCTATGAGATTAGTTTGACAGGACCTTCCTTTTGTAAACCCATGCTGTCTTGGATCCTGTGCCCCTATGGATTCCAGGTGTTGCACTATCCTTTCCTTAAGGAGTGCCTCCATAATCTTGCCCACTACTGAGGTAACTGACTGGTCTGTCGCTCCCTGCCTCCTCCTCTCTTGTGGAGCGGGATCACATGAGCCCTTTTCCAGTCTTCTGGGACCTCTCCTGTGCTCAGAGACTCACTAAACAGTTCTGCTAATGGCTCTGCTAGTTCCACCTTAGCTCCTAAGTACCCTGGGATGTATGCCATCAGGTCCCATTGCCTTATCCACCCTGAGCTTAGCAAGCTCTTGTAGGACCCTTTCTTTTGTGAAGGGAGTAGTGCTCACCTCCCTCCCCCCTGTGTCCATGGTGCTGAGCTGTGGGCCCTGCCCTACCTTCTCTTCAGTAAATACTGAGCACAAGTATCTATTTAGGATAGATGCCTTTACATGGTCCTCCTCCTCACATGCTCCCTTTTCTCCATTAAGCTAAGATACCCTCTGGACTTTCTCCTTTCACTAATGTATCTATAGAAAGTCTTGTCACCTTCTTTACTGTTCGTGCTAGTGTTTCCTCAGTTTGGGACTTTGCCTGCCTTACTGCCTTCCCTGCTTCCCTTAGGGCAGTTTGGTATGCCTCCCTATCTTCATCCCGCTGTGTTCCTTTATATTTCCTGAAGGCCGGCCTTTGGCTCTGACCTTTTCTGCTACTGTATTTGAGAACCAAAGTGGTTTCCTTCTTCTTTTGCACTTCCTTTTCTGTCTAACACAATGGGATGTTGCTTCAAGTATTGCATCCTTAATGCTTGCCCACTTTGCCTGTACCCCCTCACCTGTGTTTCTTTTTGCCAGGGCTAGCTTAACTCTGTTGGCCATCTTATTAAAGTCAGCTCCTCTGAAGTCACATATTTTTGCTTTGGAATGGGATGATTTAGATGTAGTAGCCAAATTGAATTGAACCATACCATGTGATGGTCACTGGCCCCCAGGTGACCTCCTACCTGGAGATTTGTGATCCCTTCCCTGTTAGTCAGTAATAGATCTAGGATAGCCCTGTCTCTTGTGGGTTGTTGTACCAGTTGTTTGAGGCCCTCCCCCTGCAGGGAATCCACTATGTGTCTAGTTCTGGCAGATGTTCCTGCTGGTATTGACCAATCTGTATCCGGCATGTTGAAGTCTCCCATTATCAGAACCTCCCCTTTAGCTGTCATGTTTTGTATATCTTCTAACAGTAATGTGTCTATGTCCTCCCCTGGTCTGGGGCCTGTAGACAACCCCAGTTCTTATGGCTGTTCCATTTCCTGTTTCCAGGGTGACCCAACGTTCTTCTGGCTCCTTATGTGTATTCTGAATTTCTGTAGCTTTGATATTTCATTGACATACAGGGCCACTCCCCCTTTTGTACCTCGGTCTCTTCTGAACAATACATAGCGAGGTACTGAAGTTTCCCAAGTGTGGTTACTGGTAAACCACGTCTCACTAATTGCTACTATGTCCAGTTTAGCCTCTGACATTATTGTCTGCAGGTCTGGGATCTTATTTCCCAGGCTGTGAGCATTTGTGTACATGATTTTCCATTGGCCAGATTTCGGTGTGTTAGTTGTTGGGTGAGGTCAGGCATTACCCCTGTGCGTCGTATGGGGAGACAAACCTTTTTTCTTACCTGGTGATGCAAATGAACTGCAAACATGCTAAATCCCTGTTTGACCACTAGCTGAGGGGGGAGGGGTGTTCTTCCCATTCGATGTATGGGGTGCTGCACCCCTCTCCCCATTTGCTAGTTTAAATATTCTGCAAAGACGTCAAACTTCTGCCCCAATGCACTGACTCTCCTTAGTCAGATGCAGTCCATCAAATTTAAAGAACTTCCTCCCAGAACTGTTGCCAGTTCCCTACAAATCTGTGTCCTTTTCCTGGCACCAGCCCTTGAGCCACGTGTTTAGCTCCCTATCTCCCTTCTCGACCTTCCGTTCATCTGCTCCCTCTCCCAGACTGGCAGGATCTCAGAGAAGGAGATGCCGACAAAATGGATGATAGTTTGTCACCCAGCCTGGTCAGGTGTTCCTTGGTCTCCACAACTGACCGGCTGGCGAGATCATTAGTCCTTATGTGTACTAGGACATCAATGTTTTCTCCTGCTTTGTGAGCAATTTTAGCACTGCGATCAGTGTCTCTCCATGCTGATGTACCTGGGAGACATCTGACCATTACCCCTGGCTGGAGATGGGTATCAATAAGGACAGGGATGTGGTAAAAAGGGGTAAGGCCATCTAGAAATGGAGGGTAATGAGTACCAATGCCCGTAGGTAGTCTGGGCAGCAAGCTCCCTGAACTTGTGGCCTTGATAGAAGAGGGATGCCTGGATACCGTAGCAGTCACAGAAACATGGTACACAGAGAACCATTACTGGGATGTTAACATACCAGTGTACACAACCTACAGGAGAGACAGGGAGGGTAGAAGAGGGGGAGGAGTAGCTCTCTATGTAAGGCAAGGGATAAAAGCAGCGGAACAAAAAGTAAACAGGGAGGCGAGGAGGCACTGTTAGTTTAGTTAGTTTATTGTTCTAGGAATTACTACCTTTGAGCCAGAGGCTCTTTTACAAAGGTTCCACGTCAATTAGGTACAGTACAAAAGGTTACATAGATAACACAACAATTTGTGTTGTGTCAAGAGCAAGAAAACATATACAAATACATATCAAATCACTTGTGCAAAAGGACATGAGATATCAATAATCACATTATTATTACAAGAAAGAGGTCATGCCAGATTAGGAGAAACAAATAGGGAAAAAGTCCAGAACAGAGAGGGTAAGTGAATGGTGTGGGGAGCAGACAATAGCAGGAGAAAAGGTTTTCCAAACGTGTCTTTGTCAAATAACGGAACAGGGTTGGTAGTGAGAAAATAGGAGGTTTAATCAGGGCAGTCACAGGAGCTGGAAATGGCAAGGTGAGAGAAAAGCCTTGATTTGAAAATACCTAGAGAGGTGGAGGCAGTAATATGAGTGCTGAGGGCATTTAGCCAGCTGGGGCACGATAGGCAAATTATCTTTGTCCCTGAGAAGTCCGCATCGGGGACTTGAGAGGCTGGTGTTCAGATCTTCTGGTAAACGGTGCTAGCGCCGGCATAACAGGTCTTGGATACAGGGTGGAGTGAGGCCCAGAGTGGATTTTTTCGCCATCAGGCAGGTAAGGTACTTTATCCGGTTTGAGAGTTGCAATCAACCTGAGTCAGCATAGAGTTCACATGTGTGGGTACGTCGATGTGCACCAGTGAGCAGCCGACAGGCCTTATTTAGGATGTTGTAATGCACTAAGTGCTGTAGTAGTGGCAGATCCGTATATAAGCCATAGTCAATCACTGAGATGATAGAAGATTGGATGGCAATCCTCGTGCAGAATGGGTAAGAAGCTGTCGGTTCCGATACAGAATCCCAATTCGCTGATTAATAGTTTTGCTGTACTATCAATGTGAGTTGCAAGGTTAGGCCTTGATCAAAGTTGATTCCAAGATATTTGAAAATTGGCACTTGTTCAAGGGTATTTCCCAGGTATGTATTAATGGTGAGTGGGACTTGCCGTGTCTTGTTTTACGAGTTAGAGAAGAGCATGGATTTAGTTTTTTTGTGGTTTAGTACCAGCTTATGTTCAAGGAACCACATCTCAACTTTGGGAAAAGCATGCTGAAGGTTGAGACGTAAGAGGTTCGGATCTTTATGAGTGGCAAGAATCACGGCATCGTCGGCATAGAGGATTATTTGTTCAGGGCAGGATTTGGGGAGGGAGTTTGGAAGGCTGAAAAGGAGGGGGCCCAGGATGGATCCCTGGGGAACTCCTGAGCGAACCGGTTTTGAGTCTGAGAGAACTCCAGCTACTTTTACAGATTGAGAGCTGAACAAGGTAATTTTACCCAGTCACCAGGACCTCCAAGAGAGCCCTAGGATAGAAGTTGTTTGATAAGTAGGCCATGGTGAACTGTATCAAATGCCTTGGTTAAGTCAATGTAGACTGCTCCAGTTAGGTTTCCTTTGTCCATGGCATTGTGGATTGCTCCTGAGAATTCAAGTAGGGCAGTCGATGTGTGCTGTGCCCTTTCCTAAATCCATGCTGCTGAGTGCATAGATGTTGTGCTTTTCCAGGTAGTCTGAAAGTTGGTCCGCCATCAAGCGTTCAAGGGCCTTAGAGAGAGGTGGTAGTATTGATATCGGGCAATAGTTACCAGGCAGTGACTTATCACCACTTTTGTGCACCGAGTGACAACTGCAGCCTTCCATTTCTAGGGAATTGGCTGTAGCAGAGGGAGAGATTGAAAATTTTTGTGAGGGAGCAGTACTTCCTCCAGAGTGAGGGACAGAAGTTTAATGTACAATAGTGTCGCTTGCTCGGGACTTAGAAATGGCCTTCTTTACATATTTATAGACTTCATGTGCCTTTACTAGTTTGAAATGGAAGGGTGGTTTGGTTGGAGAGGCAGTAGTAGAAGTAGAAATTGGGGGGTCAGCATCAGTGAAGAAATCAGATGAGAGGACACCACTAAGGTCCGTGAAGGTATCATTTAGGGTGTTTGCAATGATCTCTGGGTCTAATGTAGTGGTTCCATCCACATTCATTATTGTAGGAGAGGATTTGGACTGCTGACCCATGATATTCTTTATGTTGTCTGTGGGTCACCTTAGAGACTGGAAATGGCACCACAGTCCGCACAGGGGTTGTATACAGACCCCCATGTCAGGGTGAGGGAAAGGACAAGGATATGATAGAAGGCATCCTTAGGATGGCATAGAAAGGGGAGATACTGTTGATGGGGGACCTGAATATACCAGATGTTAACTGGAGCACTTCTGCTGCAGCCACATCCGAGAGCAGGCCATTCTCGATGCCCTACAGGTGGCATGCCTCAGAAAGCTAGTTTTGGAACCCACTTATGAGGGATCAATCTTAGACCTCATACTCTCAAATGGGGACAGCGAGAGGATCTCAGATGTAGAAGTGGGTAGCCATCTGGGAACAAGTGACCACCAAACAGTGCGGTTCACGATAAACTCAGCTACAGAGTCGAGCCATACAAAAGTGAGGGCACTGGACTTCAGGAGGGCTGACTTTAGCAAAATGGGAGAGTGAATTAGAAAAGCACTAGCAAACAGGCTAGAAGGAGGGGTGGAGCAACAATGGGGAAACATCAAAACTGCCATCACACAGGCAACAAGCCTTTGTGTGAAGCAAATAAACAAATCAAAATGAAAGAAAAAGCCACTATGGTTCTCAAAAGAGGTGGCAGGGAAGGTTAGGGAGAACAAGATAGCATTTAGGAAGTATAAGGAAACACAGAAGGAGCAGGACACAGTACTGTACCAGTTAAGGCAGAAGGAAGCAAGGAAGGAAGTCAGAATAGCAAAGGCCCAAACTGAGGAAAAGATAGCCAACTCGGTTAAGAAGGGGGATAAAACCTATTATAGGTACATCAAGGAGTGTAGAAAGACAAAGGGAGGGATAGTGAGGTTGAATAGAAAGGAAGGTGGGTGGGCAGAGGGGGACAGTGAAAAAACAGGGATACTGAACGAATATTTCTGCTCAGTATTCACAAAAGAGGAGATGGGGGAGGTGCCTAATCCATTTAGCAGATGCACTCTTGATAAGGGGATCGATCCCAGTCCTTTCACAGAAGAAAGGGTTCTGAAAGAACTCCTAAAACTGAAGGTGAACAGAGCGATAGGGCCAATGGACTTCACTTCAGAATTCTAAAAGAATTAAGGGGAGAACTAGTGACACTACTGACTACACTTTTTAACAAATCATGGGAGGATGGTGTAGTACCTGACGACTGGAGGAAGGTGGATGTGATTCCCTTTCACAAAAGTGGGAGCAAGACAGAGGCAGGAAACTACAGACCTGTCAGTTTGACCTCTGTGGTAGGGAAAGTGATGGAATCACTTCTGAAGGAAAGAATTGTTGAGTACCTAGAGGAAAGTGAGGTGCAGAACCCAAGGCAGCATGGGTTCTTAGTGGGAATGTCATGTCAGACGAATCTAATTGATTTCTTTGACTGGGTGACCAAAGTAGTAGACCAGGGAGGGGCTGTGGACATGGCCTACCTAGACTTTAGCAAGGCATTTGACACAGTCCCACACAAAAGATTAATAATCAAATTAGCCAGCCTGGGAGTGGGTCCCAGGGTGGTAGCCTGGGTAAAACATTGGCTGGACAACAGGACACAGAAGGTAATTGTAAATGGAGTCCACTCTGAAAAAAGAGGTGTTACTTGTGGGGGTACTGCAGGGTTCAGTACTGGGTCCAGTCCTTTTTAATGTCTTTATAAGTGAAGGAAAGGTATTCCTCTTTGCGGACGATACAAAGATCTGCAACAGGGTTGATACACAAGGAGGCGTGGGAAGGATGAGAGGGACTTGGCAAGGTTGGAGGAATGGTCAGAAGTATGGCAGCTTGGACTCAGTGCAAAGAAGTGCAAAATAATGCACCTGGGAAACAAAAACCCAGGGGAAGATTACACAATGGGAAGGGGGAGGTAATAACAACAATGGAAAGGGACCGGGGGGTAATCATATCAGATGACCTTAACATTAGCAAGCAATGTGAGAAGGCAGTAGGGAGGGCTGGGGGGATACTGGGATGTATAGGAAGAGGCATCACCAGCAGAAAACAGGAAGTTGTTATTCCTCTATACAGACAGTTGGTGAGACCCCATCTGGAGTACTGCGTCCAGTTCTGGAGAGACCCATCACCGAAGCACATAGACAGGATGGAGACAGTCCTGAGGAGGGCAACTAAAATGGTGCAGGTCTGCAAGAGAAGCCATATGAGGAGAGACTAAAGGAACTTAATATGTATACCCTTGAGGAAAGGAGAGAGAGGGGTACATGATAGAAACTTTTAAGTACCTCAGAGGAATCAGCAAAGTCCAAGAGGGTAGCATCTTTCAGAAAAAGAGATGTGCAAGAACAAGGGGACACAATTTGTAGATAGAGGGGGAATGGCTCAGGGGCAATGTGAGTAAGTATTTTTTCACAGAGAGGCTGGTGGACTCATTGAACAGCCTTCCTGAGGAGGTTGTGGGGTCTAAAACTGGGGGAGAATTCAAGAATGCATGGGACAGACATAAGGCAATTCTTAGCCATCCGCACAGGTGTGGTCTATAGACCACCAGCCCAGGAGGAAGAAACAGATAGGTAGCTGATGCTAGCCATCCAAAGGATGGCAGACAAGGGTGAGGTAGTACTTGTTGGAGACTTCAATATTCCAGACGTGGACTGGAGCATCCCAGCAGCAGCATCAACTAGGAGCAGATTTATCCTGGACTCTTCAGGGTGCCTTCCCAAGCAACTGGTCATGGAACCAACTCGGCAGAAGGCAATACTGGACCTTGTGCTCACAAACAGGGACAGTGTGATGGGGATAACAGTGAGGGAGCACCTGGGGAACAGTGACCACCAGTCATTGTGGTTTGAAATCACAGAAAGAGCAGAACCAAACCGCACAAAAACATGTATCCTTAATTTTAGGGGGGGAAGACTTTGGGAAAATGGGGAGATACTTGAAAGAGGCATTAAGGGGAATGGGGCAGGAATCAGGAGTTGAGGAACAGTGGGCAGTATTTAAAATGGGGATTACAAGAGCAGCAGAAGTATGCATTAAGCAGGTTAGCAAGAGGAGACCATTATGGTTTTCCAAAGAGGTAGCAAAGAAAGTGAAAGCCAAAAAGATTGCATTCAGGCAGTACAAAAAGACACAGGCAGAAGGGGATAGGGAGAAGTACCAGGAGAAGCAAAGGGAGGCAGGGAGGTCAGTAAGGGAAGCCAAAGCTCAGACAGAAGAACACATTGCAAAATCAGTGGGTAGAGGGGACAAAACCTTTTATAGGTACATAAGTGGAAAAAGAAAGGCAAAGGGAGGGATGGTGAGACTGATGGGGGAGGATGGGGGCCGCGTGTTGGATGACAACAGAAAAGCTGACATATTGACCAGGTATTTCTGCTCAGTCTTTACTGAGGAAGAGGAGGGTAATGGGTCTGAAGGGAGTACAAGGGTGAGAATGGTGCAGAAATGGGCAGCAAGTCCTTTACGAAAGGGTCCTGAAGGAACTGGAAGCAATAAAGTTGATAAAGCAGTGGGGCCAGATGGGTGCATCTCAGGGTCTTTAAAGAACTAAGAGAGGTGGTATGAACCTCTGGCTATCCTGTTTAGCCGATCACTGGAAACAGGGAGGTACCCAAAGACTGGAGGACAGCAGATGTAGTCCCCTTATACAAAAGTGGGAACAAAGAGGAAGGGAACTACAGACCAGTCAGCCTTACCTCAGTAGTGGGGAAGATCATGGAAGCACTACTGAAGGAGAGATTGGCGGAACATCTGGTTGTTAATGGACTACAGGATCCAAGGCAGCATGATTTCACCAGGGGGAGGTCATGTGGGACCAAACTCGTTTAATTTTTGTACTGGGTGACTAGGGAGGTGGATCAGGGGAGGGCAGTGGACATGGCCTATCTGGACTTCAGCAAGGCCTTTGACTCTGTACCACATAGAAGACTCTTGCACAAACTGGGGAATATGGATGTGGGCAGGACAGTAGTGTGGTGGGTAGGTAACTGGCTGGGTGGCAGGACACAGAGGGTGGTGGTAATGGCTGTCACTCCACAGAGGGAAGAGTGACCAGTGGGTACCACAGGATCAGTGCTGGGACCAGTCCTATTCGACATCTTCATCAGCGACATTGCGCAGGACCTAGAAGGCAGAATTTCACTGCTCGCTGATGACACAAAGCTCTGTAACAGAGTAGACACACCAGAGGGTGTAGACAGAATGAGAAGGGACCTGCAGAAACTTGAAGAATGGTCAGGGGTTTAGCAGTTGAAATTCAATGCAAGATAATGCATATGGGGCACAAAAACCCTGGCACAATATATCAGTTGGGGGTGAGGATATAGCATGCACCAAGCAGGAAAGGGATCTTGGGGTTATCATCTCTGATTACCTCAAGGTAGGGAAACAGTGTGACAAGGCAGCAGGTAAAGCAAATAGGATGCTGGGATGCATAGGCAGGGGCATCACCAGCAGGAAAAGGGAGGTCATAATTCCACTATACAAGACACTACTGAGGCCCCACCTGGAATACAGTGTACAGTTCTGGAGACCTTACCTACGTAAAGACATAGACAGGGTGGAGAAGGTTCAGAGGAGGGCAACAGAGATGGTGCATGGATTGCATCACAGGTCCTATGAGGACAGGTTGAAGGAACTGAACATGTACTCCCTGGAGGAGAGGAGGGAGAGAGGGGACATGATAGAGACATACAAGTATCTTACAGGGAGGAACAGGGTGCAGGAATACACTATTTTTAAGCGCAAAAGATGTTCCAGGACTAGAGGGCATGGGATGAAGTTGGAGGGAGGACAATTCAGAGGAAACGTGAGGAAGAATTTCTTCACAGAACGGGTGATGGACTAGTGGAACACCCTGCCAGAGGAAGTGGTGGAGGCTGAAACAATCACGGGATTTAAGAATGCATGGGATAGACATAAAGGAATTCTGGAGGTCAGGGGTAAGGGGCAACAGATTTCTAGGAAAACATAAACTGAACTTAGAAGCTCAAATGGGCAGACTGGGTGGGCCATAGGCCCTTATCTGCCGACACTGTATATGTATCTATGTACTTGTGGGGGGTAGGAAGAAATAGGCTGTTGGTTAACTAGGATCTCCAGCTTACCCTGTAGGTAGGGAAATGGGCAGACTAGGTGGGCCAAGTGGTCCTTATCTGCCATCAAAGTCTATGTTTCTATGAAAAGGCCGCATGGCCTTTATCGAGCAAAGGATCCAATAAGTCAGACGTTGGCTCCTCTGATTCCCACCCAGATCCGGCTGATAAGCCATACATTGGTCCCACCAACGTCCGCCCGGCCAAGGAGCCTGCGTCGGACCCCCTCAGCCAGTCCAGTGTCCCAGGTTCCCCGCAACGCTTGGCACTGCCCTCTGAGGTCCCTGCATCTCCTCTACTGACCCTGGGGATTCCATCCGTCCCTCCCTGGATATCACAGAGGATTTGAACACACTGCCGTCAGGGCCCCATCATTTGGGACCAGACACCCTGATGCTGGACCCTCAGACATCGACCCCGATGCTGGCTGACATCCCCCTACCAGACAGCACTTCCGCCAGAGCCCCTGGCCCTTGGGTATCCAACACCTCAATACCCGGTGCCATCTTACCTTGCAGCACAGTATCTGATGCCACCGTATCTGACACCGCTTTACCCAATGCCGCAGTACCCAGTGCCTCAATACCCGACGCCGGGTTTCCCGCCATCTGGTTATGGATACTCCATGTACGGATATCCTCAGTATCTGTATTCCCCTACGCTGCCCACGCCCCAGCCTGTGGCACATTTGAAGGAGATTCTAGCCTCCTGGTGGGCTGAGACCAAAGCTCAACTCACCAGAGAGGTAGATAGTCTACCGACGCCTGACCCTTCGGAGGATCCCCTGCATCAGAGACGGGAGACTCCCTCTCCCTTACCCGACACCAGAGGTGAGCCCTCGGGTGCCAGGGGTAGGGAGGATCACAGCGTCCCCAGAGAATTTCCCAGGGACCGTCCCTCCCTCGCGTAGGGAGGAGTCTTCCTTTTCTTCGTCGTAGACCTCTGACTCGGGGTTGCTCTGACCCAGATGACGAGTCTCATACTCCAGACCTACCTAGGCCAAGGACCCCTCCGAAGTCTCCTGCAGAGTATCCTTCTTTTCTGGAGCTACTGAGAAAGATCCAGGAAGTTCATCAGTGGCAATCTCTGGATCCAGATCCACAGACTAAAAAGCTTGCTGCCCACTTGGATCTGCCCGAGACCGCTCCTACATTGATTCCACCCTGGACAGCGCCTCATGCGGATCTTGTTTCCACTATTTGGAAACAACCTTCCGCATTATCCCCACTTCCAAGGAAGGTAGATCGGCTATATCAGGCTCCCAAGGGAGTAAATTTCTTGAACCTGCACCCCAAAGTGGACTCTTTCGTGATTAGCGCCGCTCATGGCCACTCTGCTAATCCTAAACATCTCAGCTTGTCTCCGCCTGACAAGGAGTCAAGGCTTCTGGACCAGTATGGAAAGAAGATCTATGCATCTTCTACCCTGGGTATTAGGGCCCTGAATTATGTCGCACATATAGGGGATTACCAGAAGAGCATCCTTAGTCAGGTGGAATCAAAATTAGACTCCCTTCCTGAGTCCCAGACAAAACAGGACGTGGCGGATCTTGTCCATTCCGCTTGTTCGGTCAGTTGGCACATGCTTCATGCCACTTACAGTGCAGTGGACACAGCTGGACGGAGCTCGGCTTTCACCATAGGCCTTCGGCGTCATGCCTGGCTCCATGTGTCAGATTTGGTCCCTGAAGTGTAATCCGCTATTCAGGATGCTCCCTTCAGGGGTTCAGTGCTGTTCGGGGGTGAAGTCAAGGACATCATTACTGACCTGCAAGAGAAGGGCATTGCACTCAAGTCTGTTGACTCTTTGTACAGACTCCCTCATGGGCAGAGGTGTCCTTTTCGTAGACGTAAGTGACCAAAACCATAGGGCATATGGGCTAACAAGCATCAGGGCCCCTCCAGCAACCAAGACTTCTGCAACCAAAAAAGCCTCGGGAGCCTCGACTGCTGCGCAGCCCCAGACCTCCTGACTCCTCGCCTCTCCCACTGCCTCTGGAGGTCCCAGAAGAACCGGCAGGAGGGAGATTCTCCTTCCATTTACCAGGTTGGGAGAGGATAACGTTGTATGCTTGGGTGCTCCATTTGATTGCAGCAGGACACTTAGTATAGTTTATACCGAAACCACCCTGAAGACCTGTCTTACTCCTCAGAACATCTTCCTTTGGTCCTAGAAGAAATCACCTCCCTTCTCTCGAAGGCGGCGATAGAACCAGTTTCCAACCACTTTTGGGGGATGGGTTACTCTTCCCATTTCTTCCTAGTTCCAAAGAAGACTGGAGACGTGAGGCCTATTTTAGACCTCAGTTCCCTGAACATGTTCGTGGAGTACAAACACTTCAGAATGCTCGCCCTGCAGAGCCTTCTGCCTCTTCTTCAGCAGGGATTGTGGCTGTGCGCTTTGGACATGCAGGATGCTTACCTACATATCCCCATCCCACCGCAAATTCCTCCGATTTTGCTTTCAGGGGGACCACTACCAATTCAAGACCCTCCCATTTGGTCTCTCCATGGTCCCCGTGAGTATTTACTAAATGCCTTTCTGTGGTGGTGGCCCACCTGCGTACCCAGGGAGTTCAGGTGTTCCCATACCTGGACGATTGGCTCCTGGCGGCCCCATCCAGGGAGGAACTCCTACACACTCTTTCCCTTACCCTACAGGTTTTCACCAGCCTGAGTGTTACCATCAACCAGGCAAAGTCCCATTTGGTCTCCTGTCAACACCTCCAGTTCATAGGGGCGATGTACATGACTAGTGGCAAAGCCTTTTTGCTTCAGGACTGGGCGGATACCCTTCAGACTCGAGCATGCCTCCTGTCCAGTCGCAGATGAGTCGGATCCAAGTCAGTCCTCCACCTTCTTGGGCTAATGGCGGCTACCATTCTGACAGTCCCACACGCTCTGCTCCATATGAGGATTTCTCAATGGATGCTTTGTTCTCAGTGGGACCAAACACTGGATGATCTAGACAAAAGAAGTACTAGTTTCCAATCCTGTGAACAGGGACTTGCAGTGGTGAATGGTACAAGAGAACCTTTGCTAGGGAGTTCAATTCAACATCGAACCCCCCTCCCAGACGTTGACCACAGATGCCTCAGGCAAGGGCTGGGGAGCTCATCTTGGGTCCCACAAGACGCAGGGCAGCTGGTCCCGGTTCGAACAAAATATGCACATAAATGTACTCGAACTAAGAGCAGTCCTTTATGCCCTCCAGACCCTGCACTCCTCCATCCTTCCCAGTCATCTCCTCATACAGACATATGACATGTGTGTAGTCTGGTATCTCAAGAAGCAGGGAGGAACATGTTCCTACCCTCTATGCAGGGAAGTAATGAGAGTGAGAGTCTGGGCTACCCAGCAGCACTTTCACTTGACGGCCATTAATGTTTCGGGAGTGGAAAATACACTAGCAGACCGCCTCAGTCGGTCCTCAGCTAGGGCCCATGAATGGGAACTGGATCAAGAGGTCGTAGACAACATCTTTCTGCAATGGGGAACACCTTAGATAGACCTGTTCGCGTCTCCTCAAAACGCCAAACTTCCCGCCTTCTGCTCACTCACTCCAGGGCGATACATTTTTTGGCTGGACGCTCTGTCTCTTGATTGGAGGGACAGATTCGTCTATGTCTTCCCTCCTATTCCCTTAATTCCAAGGGTCCTGAACAAGCTCAGATCAGAGGGGGCATGAATGATCCTCATCGCTCCATTCTGGCCCAGGCAGGTTTGGTTCTCTCTTCTGCAACAGTTTTCAGAGGAACCTCTGCTTCCTCTTCCTCTTCCTGTGGCGCAACACTTGTTGACCCAAGATCAGGGGACCCTTGTTCATCAAGGTCTCAAATCCCTTCATTTGCATGCGTGGCTCCTGCAGACATAGCTAAAGCCTGCTTTGGGAGTTCCCCGCTCGTAGTAGTCATATTGGTAGAGGTCAGAAAGCCTTCCACCAGGTCCACCTACGCCATGAAGTGGAAATGGTTTTTGATTTGGGCCACATCAAAGGATTTTGAACCTTTCTCTTGCTCAGCCAACAGAGTCCTGGACTACATGCATCATCTCTTCGATCTGGGTCTCAGCCATTCCTCTTTAAAGGTCCATGTGGCAGCGATTTCAGCCTACCATGTCCCCTTCAGAGACAAGACTTTTGCTCAGTTGGAAGTCCTCAGAGGGGTCCTAAATTTGAGACCCCCATCCGCATTTCTGCTCCTCTTTGGGACTTAAATTTTATTCTTGAGAAGCTTACTCTGCCTCCCTTCGAGCCAGCAGCTTCAGCAGAATTAAAGTTCCTCTCGTGGAAGACTCTTCCTAGTGGCCATTACTTCAGCTCGCTGAATTTCCGTGCTTCAGGCCTTGATGTGTAAAATCCGGTATTTGATTTTTCACAAGGAATAGAAACATAGAATTTGACAGCAGATAAGGACTGCTTGGCCCACCCAGTCTGCCCATTTCCCTACCTAATGGATAAACTGCAGATCCTAGTTAACCAGCAGCCTACATCTTCCTACCCCCACCCCTAGAATTGCCTTATGACTGTCCCATGCATGCTTGAATTCCACCACTGTTTTTGACTCCACAACCTCCTCCGGAAGGCCGTTCCATGCATCCACAACCTTCTTTGTGAAAAATACTTTAAATTACCTCTGAGCCACCCCCATCTTCAAATTGTGCCCCTTGTTCTTGCACACCTGTTTTTTGAAAGATGCTACCCTCTTGGACTTTGTTGATTCCCTTGAGGTGCTTGAAAGTTTCTATCATGTCCCCCCTCCTTTCCTCGAGGGCTATACATATTAAGCTCCTAAGTGTCTCTTCATATGTCTCTCCGCAGACCCTGCACCAGTTTAGTTGCCCTCCTCTGGACAGCTTCCATCCTGTCTATTTCTTTGCGGAGATTGGGTCTCCAGAACTGCACGCAGTACTCCAGATGGGGTCTCACCAGCTGTCTGTACAGAGGGATAATAACTTCCTGTTTTCTACTGGTGATGCCTCTCCCTATGCATCCCAGTATCCCCCCAGCCCTCCTTGCTGCCCTGTCTCATTGCTTGCCCACCTTTAGGTCATCCGATATGACTACCCCCGGTCCCTTTCCGTTTTGTTGTTGTTAGTATCTCACCCCATTGTGTACTCTTCCCTGGGTTTTGTTTCCCAGGTGCATTACTCTGCACTTCTTAGCATTGAATCTAAGCATACATTTGACCATTCCTCTAACCTTGTCTAGTCCCTTCTCATCCTTTCCACCCCACCTTGTGCATCAACTCTGTTGCAGATCTTTGTGTCATCTGCAAAGAGACATACTTTCCTTCTAGTCCTCTGCAATGTAAACATAAAGACATTGAAGAGGACCAGTCTAATACTGAACCTGCGGTGCCCACTAGTAAGCCCCTTTCTTCAGAGTGGACTCCATTTACTATTACTCTCTGTGTCCTATTCTCCAGCCAATTCTTTACCCAGGCTGTCATCTTGGGACCCACTCCCAAGCTGGCTAACTTTATATTAATCTTTTGTGTGGGACTGTGTCACATGCCTTGCTAAAAGTCTAGGTAGGCCATGTCCACAGCCTCCTGATCTACTACTTTGGTCACCCAGTCAAAGAAATCTATCAGATTTGTCTGGCATGACCTTCCGCTGTGAATCCATGCTGTTTTGGGTCCTGTGCCCTCTGGCCTCTAGATACTCGACAGTTCTTTCCTTCAGAAGTGATTCCATCATTTTCCGTATCACTGAGGTTAAGCTAACAGGTCTGTAGTTTCCTGCTTCTGCCTTGCTCCCACATTTGTGAAGGGGAATCATATCTGCCCTCCTCCAGTCCTTGGGTACCACCTCATCCTCCCATGATTTGTTAAAGAGGGTAGTCAGTGGTGTCACTAGTTCTACCCTTAGTTCTTTTAGAATTAAGGGTAGAACTAGTGACCTGACTACCCTCTGTGTGGCTCTGTGCACCAGCCCTAAGTTTCTTCCTAAGGTGATGGCTGAATCTACACTGAATCAATCCATTGAGCTATCCACTTTCTTTACGCAACACTCCAGTCAAGGGGAGTTCCTCTTGCATACTTTGGATGTTCACAGAATACTGACATTCTACACCACTCTAACTAAGGATCTCAGGAAATCTGATCAGCTTTTTGTCTCTTTTGCTCACAAAAGAGAAGGCAATGCTGTTTCTAAGCAATGCCTATCTAAATGGTTGGCTCATTGTATGACTGTCTGTTATGACAAGTACATCAGGACCCTGCCGGATTAAGTCAGAGGTCACTCCACCAGAGGAGTAGCTGCCTCTGCGGCTTGTTTCAAGAATGTATCAACGACAGACATCTGCGCAGCCGCAACTTGGACTTCTGTCCATACCTTTACGAAACACTACAGTTTGGGCATTGCCTCTCGCTGTAGAGCAGGCTTCGAGTTGGCTGTGCTTAAGGTCTTCTTTCATAAGACCCGTTCAGCCAGAGGTTCCATGCCATGGATAGTTATCCTCCTCCAAAGTGCTTTTCCTTGTCCCAGACTGCCTGGGACTCAGTCCTGTATGTAAATACCTTCTGCAGAAGCCCTCTCGAAGTAAGATAGTACAGTTACGCAAGAACTTACCATAACGGTAGATCTTCGAGAGAAGCTCTTGCAGTAGGTATTGCCTTCCCACCCTCCAGCCCCCTAAGGTTTTTTGGCTCCATTTCCATTAGGGGAAATATCCTCTTGTCTCGCCTCTTTTGCTCTTGGCGAGAAAGAACTGGAAAGCGGGCCTGGGGGACTGCCCCTTTATACTGACGTCGCATGATGTCGGTCACCAGAGACTGCTAGCTAGAAATTTTTCCGTGAGATCCTGACACCTGGTGGGTAAGTCCTGTATGTAAATACCTACTGCAAGAGCCTTTCTCGAAGATCTACTGTTACAGTAAATTCTTATGTAACTGTACTATCTTTGTCTAGGTGGGCGCGCTCCCCCACCCAACACTGGTCCGTGGATGGGCGTTGGTCATCACTCCGTTGTCAGTCCTGGAGCCGGTGCCGGTCCAACAGTTACCGATGTTCAGGTGCGGGTAGTTCCCACAGACACCGATCGGACTCTTCCTGGTCCAGGAGCCATTCTTCTTCCTCCTCCTCTTCATCTTTCTCAGGAGTTGGGGGTTCTCCTGGGAACAAGGACCTACCCTGCTTGCCTCCTGATGATCCAACCTTAATGGACGTCATGAGGTACATCCAGGCCCCTAACGAATGGGAGACCGAGGACCTGGATCCGGAATGCCAGAGACTAGCTCATTACCTGAGGCAGAAGGAGCCCAAGCCCTTGGTGGTGCCTCCTCTGGTTGACACTTTCCAAGACCTTGCCAGGATAACGTGGAAGCATCCAACTCAGTCCCGGCGGTTCCCAAGAAGTCAGACAGGCTATACAAGGCCCCAAGGGATGAGCCTTTCCTAGTGGAAAACCCTCAGGTGGACTCTTCAGTGATCACAGCTGCTTGTGACAAATCTAAGCAACCGAAACGTCTTAGCTCCCTGCCTCCCGACCAGGAATCCCATTGCTTGGACCAGGTGGGCAAGAAGATTTATTCTGCCTCCACCTGCTCCATGCGTTTCCTAAATTTCCTCAGGCACATGGTCCAGTACCAGAATGCACTTTGGGAAAAGGGACAGGAGCTCGCCAATGCCTTGCCAGACTCTGCACAGAAGACGGAGCTTCTGGACTTACTAAAATTGGGCTCGGACATGGGCATGCACATTCTTCGTGCCTCATAATGGTACTGCAGATACGCGGCCAGGGCGGCAACATCAGGTGTCTGCCTGGCACCATGCGTGGTTGAGGGTCTCAGGATTCCGCCAGGATCTGCAGTCCAGAATCGGGGATCTCCTATTCCAGGGTTCCGTGCTGTTTGGGCAGGACACTGAGGGTCTTATCTCTCATCTACAGGAGTCAGGCAAATCTATCTGGTCCGTCCAACAAATGTATAAGGGGACCAGAAGCGTGCTCGGAAGATGTCCATTTCGTAAGCCCTCAGGCCAGCAAGCCCATGGAAACCAGCAGGGTCAGAGAGGCGGCTTCAAAAGGAAGACCAGCAACCAGCAGCCTAGAGGTGCTTCCTTTCAAGGCCCATAGTCCTCCCCGGTGTCTCTCTGCCCACTCCCAGCTCTGCCCAATGACTCCCTATCGATCCCCCCTCCAGAGGAGGTACCGGGGAAGACGGTAGGGGGTCGCTTCTCCCTCCATGTGGAGGGATGGAGCTCAGTCATCACGGACCAGTGGGTCCTGGACAACATAAGGAGAGGACACACGCTGGAGTTCACCGAGATCCCTCCAGAAACTCCACCAAAGTCCTCTAGATATCCTCCTTCCCACATTTCCCTTATAGAAGGAGAGATTCAGGCCCTCTTGCAAAAAAGGGAAGTGGAACCAGTTACTCTGCAGCAACGATGAAGTGGGTATTACTCCCATTTCTTCCTGGTTCCAAAAAAAAAAACGCAAGACCTTCGGGCCCATCCTGGACCTCAGCTCTCTAAACGATTTCATCGAATACCAAAGGTTCAGGATGGTGACTCTTCCAGGTCTCATTCCTCTGCTGCACCAGGGACTGACTCTGTTCCCTTGACATGCAAGATGCATATATGCATATCGGTGTCTTTTCCCCTGCACAGAAAGTACTTGAGGTTCCACTTCCAGGGGGAACATTGTCAGTTCTGGGTTCTTCCGTTCAGCCTCTCCTCCGCTCCTCGAGTCTTCACTAAGTGCCTGGTAGTGGTGGCTGTGGCTGTAAGGCGCAAAGGGCATTACATCTTTCCTTACCTCGATGATTGGCTGCTTGCAGCACCTAGTTCAAGCTCTCTGAGACACTTATACTCCATTCTGAGAAGTGGGAATCACCCTGAACCTACCAGCGTCTTCCACAGAGCCCAGCCAAAGACTCGTTTTTATAAGTGTGGTCCTGGATTCGGTCCAGTGCAAGGCTTTTCTTTCCCAAGAAAGGGGAGCTCGCCTGCGGGAGATGGCCGGTTCAGTCCTAGTAATCCCTCAGATCCAAGCCAGGACCTTCCTCCGTCTTCTGGGGCACATGGCGACGGCCATTTCAGTCACTCCCTTGGCCTGCCTCTACATGAGGATCCCACAGTGGATGCTCAGGGTGCAGTGGGATTAGCGCTCAGACGGTCTGGACCACATGGTCAGGATGTCAGAGCCAGTCAGGAGGACCCTGCTTTGGTGGTTGGACCCTCTATGTTTGAAGGAAGGGGTTCACTTTCATCAGGAGCCCCCAAACCGGCCTCTGACAACAGACACCTCCGATTTGGGTTGGGGGTGCACCTTGGGGACCGCCAGACTCAAGGCGTCTGGACCTCAGAGGAGCCCAGCCTCCACATCAGTGTGCTGGAAATGCCAGCTGTCCTCAGTGCTCTAAGGACCTTTCAGGAGGACCTTATACCGGGCTTCCTTCTAGGTTCAGATGGACAACATTGCGGTTGTCTTTTACATCAACAAGCAAGGAGGGGACTCACTCCTACCCCCTGTGCAGGCAAGTGATGAGAGTCTGGTATTGGGCGCTGGAGCATCACATATCTCTGTCCGTGGTGCATGTTCCAGGTGCTCAGAATGACCTGGCAGACAGCCTAAGCAGGTCTCAGTCCAAGGCTCACGAGTGGGAGCTATTCCAGTCAGTAGCGGACCAGCTCTTCGACATGTGGGGTCGTCTAGAGCTGGACATCTCTGCGTCTCCACTCAATGTCAAGCTGCCACTTTTCTGCTTGCGAAAGCACACACCTGGTGTTTTCTGGCCAGACGCATTGTCCCTTTGTTATGCAGGGAGGTTTCTTTATGCCTTCCCTCCCTTCCCTCTCATTCAGAGAGACTTGTTGAAGGTTCAGGCCAAGGGAGCTCAGATGATTCTAATCGCCCCACTATGGCCTCTGCAGTTTTGGTTCCCACTACTTCAGCGGCTGTCCTCAGAACCTCTAGTTCCGCTGCCAATATGCTCGCAGTTGCTGTCCCAGGAACAGGGCAGGCTGGTTCATCCAGATCTCAGGTCTCTACACCTTCATGCGTGGCTCCTGCAGATGTAGCCAAATCAAGGTATAGGGTCTCCCAAGAGGTGACGGACATCCTTGTTTTGGCATGGAAGCCCTGTACTCGCTCCACTTACACTATGAAGTGAAAATGTTTTTATTTATGGGCTTCATCTCACCATCTGGACCCCCTTACCTGTCCAGTGAACTCAGCATTACAGTACCTCCTCCTCTTATACAAGCAAGGATTGAGCTACTCTTCCATAAAGGTGCATATGTGGGCTATTTCTGCTGATCACACCCTCTTTGGAGACAGGGCTTTGGCACAGTTGGATGTGGCCTGCACCTTTTTACATGGCATTTTGCATTTGAGACCTCCCATTAGGGATCCTATCCCTCACTGGGATCTCCTTTTTGTGTTGGAGAATCTCACTCTCCCTCCCTTTGAACCTGCAGCAGAGTGTGAGCTGTGTTACCTTTCCTGGAAGGTTTGTTTTTTGGTGGCTGTTACTTTGGCTCGAAGGGTTTTCGAGCTTCAGGCCCTGATGTATAAGGAGCCTTATTAAGTTTTTCATAGGGAAAGGGTTTCCCCCAGAACAAATCCTAAGTTCCTTCCCAAGGTGGTCTCAGAATTGACCCTCAACCAGTCGGTTGACCTTCCAGTGTATTTGTCTACCCCTGCAAATAGGGGAGAGGCTCTCCTACACACATTGGATGTCCACAGGGTGCTGAGGTACTACCTCACGTGTACAGTGGTACAACGTAAATCGGAGCAATTGTTTATGGCCTTTGCGCCACAACACCTGAGAAAACCGGTGTCTAAACAAACTATTTCCCGGTGGCTTGTCCACTGTATTGTATTGTGTTTTGTTATGCCAAGTACAACAAACCTCTGCCGGGCTCAGTTAGAGGTCATTCCACTAAGGAGGGGTCTCTGCCTCCTTCGCCTCCCTGAAGAATGTCTCTTTTCGGGACATTTTTGCTGCTGCTACTTGGAATTCAGTGCACTCCTTTGTTAATCTATAGCCTGGACATTGCCCCCAGGTGCCGTGCCGGATTTGCCCTGGAAATCCTTCAGGGACTTTTGTCTTAAATATCAGTTTCCATCTTCCTCCTTCCAGGGTTAGTCATCTCCTTGGCGCGGGACTGCTTGGGATTCTGTCCTAATGGTTATATTGAATAGAATTCCTGGGCCTGAGCCGGCCCGTTAATGTAGCCAGTGGGGAGTTCATGCGACACTGGTGACTGGGTTTGGAACGAGCTTGGGTCATCGGAGGGCCGGCCAGGGGAGAAGGATGGAGCGTCCTATGGACTGCTCTCCTTCTCTGGGGGGGTGTGGGATCTTTGTGATCGGTGTGAGAGTGGCGCTTAGCTGAAGCTGGGTGCATCACTCTGTGCACCAACACATGGTCGAGGAGGGGAGGGGTTGGGGCTAGATAGACGCTGGCGTCATTGCACGTCTCTGCCCCAGCCAATAAAGGGGAACAAAACACCTCCTCATCAGACGTCTCCATGATGCCCTGCTCCTGGCTTCGATTAGCCGCCTGGCCACGATCTCCCCAACTAGCTACAATCCACGGTGCCTATTCCAGTGGCAGCGCCGTGCCCCACCTCCTGGGGGGTAAGCTAGGAGTGACCAGGAAATCAAGAGCTAATTAGGCGGTGGAAGCTGTTGAGCACCGTAACTAAAAAGATTCATGGCGGAGGGGGATAAGAAAAAGAGGGGTAAATACAAAAAAAAAAATTCCTGGGCTTGCAGCAGGGTGCCGTGCTTGGCTAACAAACAAGTAAGATTAAGAAGTAGTGAACGCCAGCACCGGTTACTTACAGTACTTAAAGTCCTCAGAAAGGTTGCCACAGTGCCTGGATAAAAAGAATGGAAGCAAGACCTTGTTAAGGTTCTATAGGTGCTCAAATTTTTTTTTTTAAGTGCACAGTGCTTCCACTTCCATGCACGCTGTCCCCTTCCATGCATGCTGTCCCCTCCTACAGCAATGCACACTCTCCTGGCGCTTAATCATTGGAATGACCATCAGATACACCAACAACAATTAAATACAATGTGTTTAAAGTAACAGTGCCCATATAATATTAAAAACAGTTATCAAAAAATGTTCATATTAAAAACAATCCATTTCTGTGTCATATATTCCAAATTGAATCTTTCTCAACTGGTAGTTGGTACACTTATTCACTGGTAATGACAATTTTCATTTAAGGTGTATTATTAATGATCTTTATTTTTGAGTTTAACAAGTCTATCTAATAAGCAGTACTATATTGCCAATATCATTTGACACATTTCATATTTTTTGCTTTATCTAATTTTACCATTTCTGTTATGTGCACCAGTGTTGTCCTCTTACTATAACATGGTTTCCCACGAGGATCCATTCTGCAGCCATATTAAAATGAAGATCTGAATACAACAGACATAAGATAGTCAGTATACCAGTGAAAGCCAAAACTAGACCATCTTATTACATATTCACATCAAATACATACAGTTTTATTCTTGGCTTCACTACGTTCACTGATGTCCGTGATCAATTGTGGGGGGGGGGATTATTTTTTAAAAAAAGGGTTTAAGGTCAGTTCTTTTGTTTAGACCTGGTTTCTCAGATCCCCCTGTTGCAAAAATCCAATACTGTTCTCTCTTCAATAGAACATTTATTATAGTCTCCCCCCTCTGGCTGTTTATTGGTTTCTCTATGCCCATAAAGGACCGAGTGTATTCCTTCGGATTTACAGCTCTCCCCATATGTACTGCAAGAGCATTTTTTGGGTCTCTATTGCTTATTGCCCTTAGATGTTCCACTACTCTGTCTTTTAGTTTTCTTTTTGTTTTTCCTATGTAGAAGCTTGCACGCGAGCAGGTGGCCATATATATAACTCCCTCAGTTGTGCATGTCATATATCCTCTCACTGTGGTTTCCCGTTTTGTCTTTTGGTTTATGAAGCTCTTAGTCTGTATCACGGATTTGCAAAATTTGCAATTTCTACACCTACAGCAATCATCTTGTTTCTTAGGTAGCCACATTCTCACCTGCTCTTGTTTTGGTTGAACTGAGTGAACCAAACTATATTTTAAGCTTTTGCCCTTTCTGTGTATTATTCTTATTTATTTATTTATTAAATTTTGGTGACCGGGTAGGCCCACTGAGCCCCAAAGGTCCCTTTTTCATGGGCGACCCGGGATAACAATACAAGTTATAAGAATGAACAAGGACATAAGGAACATTAGAGTCATTGTGAGTTACATCATGAGGTGGTTACAGTAAAGGAAAATAGTGGATACAGGCATAGTTACAGGCATGGTAAAAGAAAAGCAGTGGATACAGGCATGGCTTAGTGAGGTCCTTGAGACCTGGGTCCAAACTTACCAAGTGCCAGAGTTTCTTAATTATGTTACTTATCTCCACAGACTCGGCATTATATGTGCTCACAAAGTTTATTCATAAATCACCTTTTTCCCTTTTTCTTCATAACATCTGACCTGTCCCTTTTATCCACCTCTTCTTTGGCTCTGACAATAACTTATTTAGAGTATTCTCTTTCTTATAATATTCTGTTTCTTAATCCTAATGGTTATAGCCTGCTACAAGAGCTCCCACTCGAAGTAAGATAGTACAGTTATGTAAGAACTTACCGTAACAGTAGATCTTTGAGAGAAGCTCGTGCAGCAGGCGCTCCTTCCCCTGGAGAGGTTTACAGTTTAGTGCATATGCAGCATAGCAAACGGAGAAGTTTAAATTCAAGTTTTTTTTTACCATTCTCCGTTCCTGATCCATATCTTGACAGAAAATCAGCATTGACATTCTCTTTCCCAGATTTGTGCATCACTTAAAATTTTAATGGCTTTGGTGCCAGGTTCCACTGTGTAACTCTAGAATTTGTATCCTTCATTTGGTTAAGCCAACAGAGAGGATTGTGATCTGTTAAAAGTACAAAGTCAGCTTCTAGTAAGTAAAATGTCCTGTAATAACCAGCCAGCCCTAAAAAAGATCTGACATGTTTATTGGTTTTTGGGACAAGGCTGTTAGCTACAGCTTCTATCTTGGAAACTTCTGGCTTGACTTTTCCATTTCCCAAAACATAGCCCAAATATCTGGTTTCCTGCATGCCCAATGCACACTTACTAGGATTAATGGTCAGACCTGCCTTTTTGATCGATTGGATAACTGCTGATAGGTGTTCCAGGCGGCTTTTCCAGTCTGGACTGTACACCACGACATTATCCGGTATGCAGCAGAATAACCAGTGTGAGGAGATAGTTACATCCATGTACCGCTGGAATGTAGCGGGTGCGCCATGCAAACCAAACAGCACAGTGGTGAACTAATAGAATCCAATAGGAGTGGCAAATGCAGTTTTGTCTCTGAATTATTTAGCTAGGGGTATTTGCTAGTACCCCTTGGTGAGATTGAGGTTACCAATATATTTTGCACACCCCAGTCTGTCCACCAAATCATCTATTCTGGGCATAGGATAACTGTCAAATTCTGACACTTGATTGATTCGTAAACAAGGCAAATTCTTGCACTCCTTTATTTTTTCTTTACAGTCACCATTGGTGATGACCAAGCACTTCTCAAATCTTCTACGATACCCAATTCTTTCATTTTTTGTATTTCTTTAAGCACGTCAGCTCTTAACCACCCTAGGTAATCTGTATGTCTTTTGTCTAATAGGGCGAGCATTCCTTGTCACTATTACGTGCTCAACTCCTTTTGCTTGGCCTGGTACTGTGGTAAAAATACTGTTAAATGTCTTTAACAAGTTACAAATTTCTGCGGTTTGTTCGGAGGTTAAGGAAACATTCACCTTTACAGCATCAGCAGTTAGTTTGTTCCAGTCCATCATAAGCTACATCACTATCTTCTTTATCAGTTTCTGGTAAAACCAGCAAAATAGCTTTTGGTGTTTTTTCAACTCATTTGTTGAGGAGGTTAGCATGGTATATCTTAGTAGGATTTTTCCTATCATGGGTCTCAATCTCATAGTTAACTGTGCCAGTAGAGCTAAGAGCCTTATAAGGCCCTTGCCACTTTATTAACAATTTATTTTCTGATGTGGGTAACAGTAGCAAGACCTTTTCACCTGGCTCAAAAACTTTTTCTTTTACCCCAAGGTCATAATACACCTTCTGCTGGTTTGGGGCCTCTTCCTGATTACTATGGGCGATTTCAGCATATTTTGCCAGCTTCTTTCTCCGAGCACACACATAAAATGTAAAAGATTGTTTGTAATGTGGGTTATCTTCCCATGTTTCTTTTATTACATCTGGTGGCCCTCTAGGTTATCTACCATACTGCATTTCAAATGGTGAAAAACGTTATTGATGCTTGTGGCACATATCTGTAGGCAAAGAGCAGGTAAAGTGAGTATTGGTCCCAGTTTTTCCCTTCTCCATTTACAAACATTTTTGACTTGCATTTTAAGGTTTGATTAAAACTCTCAACATGACCGTCTGAGGGTGATGAGGGCAGGTTCTTACGGCAGTGATACCTAGTAGCCGGTATAGCTCCTTCAGTAATGCAGCACCAGAATTACTACCCTGATCAGTAATAATCTCTCTGCCCACCCTGCTGAAAATTTTGGCAAGCTTAGCCGCCCCTTTTCGAACTGTGACAGTACGCATCGGAACTGCCTCTGGGTATCGAGTCGCATGGTCACATACTACCAGAATGAATAGATTACCCTTATTTTGTCTAAGGGGTCAACCACATCCATTGCAGTTCTCTCAAAAGACACATCTGCCAAGGGTAGGGGCACCAGGGACCCCTTGTGTTTTTTAGTCACCGGGGCTACTTTCTGATACTCAGCACAAGAGCAGCAGTAGGTAGCAACATCTTCATGAATTCCAGGCCAGTAAAATCTATACAGCAATCTGGCAAGGGTGTGATCTGTTACACGAGGTTCCTGCACCCTAATTGATACCCTCAGGGGTACACCGTAGACAGCTAATGTTTAGGCATAAGGCTATACTAATACATAGGGCTAAGGGCGTCTACCATATAAAGAGTAGATGTCAGGATATAAATGCATATTGTTGTAATCCACTTTGCTTGCTAATGCACACATATTATACCATGTATTCTCTGTCTATTTTTTACTTGTCAGATGCAAAGACACCTGTCCTTGAAGTAATTATAATATGTAAGGCAACATTGCCATCCTTTGGTGATGTGCACCACTACACCTTGTTATGTAAGACTCTGTATAAGAACTTCTTTGTTCTAAAACTGATGACTTTACAGAATTATATAATGTTATCTTGGACCGTGGAGCCACCTCTAATTTAGCCAATAGGGCTCATCTCTGTAACTAGAAATGTTTCTATCTTTTAGTAACCATAGTAATTATCACAGGTATATAATGTTATGCACAGGCTTTACACCTCGGAGACCCGAGAGATCCCAAGAGACTACAGAGAAACCTCGAGGTGTAGGGAACGCTTTGACCTGGCTCCCGGTTCGTATTGGTAAGAACTGCTTAGGGCAACTGTGATTTATCCCTTTTGTAGTAATAAACTTGTTTATTACTCGAATGCAACTTATTTGTGATTATTTGCATTCCCAATATCGTCAGGAATCTGAAAGTGAGGTTTAGACCTCTTACAGATCCCTCCCCGATTGACCAGTCATAGGACTATCATGTGCTATCTGTAACAACTCGAATCTATACTTTTGTGCTATAACCAATTGTTCTATCTGGTTCTGTGTCTGAGGTTTAACCCCAACTCTGTGTAGCAGCCCATTCCATTTTTTAAACATTGGGTCACCGTCAGCTGCTTAAAATAACCTTGGAGAAAAGCAGCATTAGTTTCCTCTGAATCAAAATCACAATCAGTGATCAGTTTAGTTTCAGCATTTTCATATATTAACTCCTGTGTCCATCAGTCTTGTATTGCCACCGTTTCTTCAGGCTTCATCTTTCTTTCCTGGACTTCTGGTCGGATCTTGGAGCTGTGCTGAAGCAAGTCTGAATCAAAGTCAGCGAAAGGAGAAGAGTCCCCACCATCTGAGATTTTCTTTGCCTGAGCTCTTGTCACCGCAGCTGCTGAAACATCAGGATTTACTCCCTCTGTGATTAACTCGGTAAATCCTGGAATGTCATTTCCAATAATCACAGGTACAGATAACTTGGGTACTACCCCCACTTTCATTTGGTGCGACATACCCTTAATATTCAGTCACCTGAGTGGTGGGATAGTATCCCGTGTCCCTGTGGATGCAGATAACACCAGTACCTGGTCCTTTTGGATGTTGTTTTCCCAGCACTTCAGCTTGCAAAAGGGTCTGTGTACTTCCTGAATCTGCATGTCCCTTCACAGTCTCATCTCGCACTTCCCTTAACAGTCTTATCTCACACTTTCACATCTGTGAAGTACTTGCCCCAGTTTGCCAAGGATAAATCTGCTACAGTGTTACTCTCCTTACTATGACAATTTCTTACACTATGACCTGGCTTATTACAGTTACAGCAAATAAAGTCTTTGGGCACAAATTTGTTACCACCACCAGCTTTCTTATCAAACTTGGAGTTTAAATGGGTAAAAGAGCGTCTTACCAGTACTTGGCTGTTATCTTGCTGCTGTGGCATCTATCTGGCCATTTGGTAGTCTTTAGCCAAGGCAACAGCCTTTTTGCCACTTTCTGGTCAGTGTTCGTTTACCCAAAACTGCACATCTGTAGGCAGGATGCTGACAAACTGCTCCATTGCAAGTGCGTCGATGATCTGTGGGACTGTTATGACCTCTGGTTGGAGCCATTTTATAAGAAGTTCTTTGAGTTAGGCGAAAGCTTCTCAAGGATTTTTGACTGAATTATTCTTCAGAAACCGGAATCTTTGCCTGTAGGTCTCTCTTGAAATGTCATACCTTTTCAGGATTCCCGTTTTCACCAGGTCATATTTTTCTGGCTGTGCAATATCCATATTGTTGTATGCAAGTTGTGCTTTCTCTGTCAGGTAAGGTACCAGTCTGATAGCTTATTGCTGCTTTGGCCACTGGCAGGCTGTGGCAACCCTTTCAAAAGTTGTCAGGTGTGCTTCAGTATCATCCGAGGGACACAACTTTGTACCTTTAAGGTCTTTTAAGTTGGTGTTTTGTTGCTCTGCTGGACCTGTGCCAGAACCTCCAGCTTTAATAGCTTGCCAGGCATCCAGCCATTGCTGCTCCAGTATCTGCATCTCTTCTTTTCTCTGTTTCTCCATCACTTCTTGTTGCTTAGCCCACGATTTGAAAGAGGCAGTCAGACTGTCCAGTTCTGTCACTGCCTGTTCTTTTTTTCTCCCATCGCTGGTGCTGGCTGTACAGTCTCAGCTTGGACTTCTGTCTCTGCTAGTTTGGCTTCCATTCTTCTAGTAATCACTCCAGGACTTGCTGCTGCAGAATCCATACCTTTCTACAGTGCTTCCCTGGTACCACGTCTAGTACCCACGCACAAAACTCCTGTCTTAGAGTATGCACGGCATAAATCCCACTGAGGCTGACACCATCTGTTGGCGATGTACAGGTCAGGAAGTATAGGAAAACCAGGAGCAATGTCAAAATTCGCAAATAGCATTTTATTTTTCTCAGTAACAGCAAAATAAAAAATGAAAATATGTTCATTATAACTATTTACAAAGGCAGTACAGAGAAAACAATCCTCCTAAGTGTTTCTTCTCAGTTTCAAATCTCAGTCTCTCTCACAAAACATTGCTGCTCCTTTTATAACAAGTCTTTGCAGGGAGCTCATTAAAGAGACAGTGTTTTTTCACAGAATGTTCATGTTAGTTTCCAGCGTTCTTGCAGGTGCAGCAAAAAGAACATAATGACCCAGAACGGACCTCTTGTTCACAGCTCTGTAAAGTTTGCACACCAACATCTCAGTTTAACCCCTTCAGTTACAAATATTTTTTGCAATCATTTTAACATTATAACTATATACAGTTTCAGACAAAGGGATCTCTGAATCAGTGACATTTCCACATAAAGATTCATACATATGTTTATACCCACAGATATGCGAGGGGGAAGAAAAGACAGAACAGCAAGAGAAGGCAGCGAGAGATAGCAAGAGGTGGAGAATTTCGATACTGTCGGAGTGAACAGTTCCTAGGTCTCACAAGAAAATTTTGTTGCACAACCAGACAGAGGAGAGATGGAAAAGCAGAGGATAGAACAGACCCTTGAGTTTAAACTCATTCTGCATAACAAATGGGGCAGGGCCTTATTCAACCCTGTCACACCGGTGCACCCAAGTTACCACAAGTATCTCTGCTTCGTGGCCTGGGGTCAGCACTGCCAATTAAGGGTCCTGCCCTCACTGGCCTGATGGCATTGAGGGTTGAGGTAGTGGACACCATACTTTGCGCCACGCCAGTGACCCGTGTTCGGGAATGGACTTGGGCCACCGAGGGTCAGCTGGGGTGGGAGAGGATCGAGCATCTGGAGAGCAGATCTCCTCTCCCAGGGTGGGTAGTGGGACATGCATCGCTCAGCAGTTACCCCTATGGAGATGGGGGGATACTGCAGTTAGCGACACCACAGAAGGGGTGGAGCAGGCGTCGGGCATCAGCACGCTAGGTGCGCAGAAGCCATTGCACAACTGCGGTCCGGAGACAAAATAAAGGAAAAAGGCCCCCACTTCTGGATAGGCGATGGCACCCTCCAGTGCCCCACTGTCACACTCCCAATGCTGGGCTCAAACTTCTGGCCCTCCTGATCCCTCCATCCTGCTTTGAACCCACGATGGTCCCCCTAGTTGTTGGATTGGGCGGGAAGGGGGAGTGTCCGTCCCCGATTTCCTGTAGTGGAGAGCTTCAGGTGGGCGGTTAGAATGGTGGCAGCGAGTGAAAGATGCCAGAGAGCGTTCCGGGTAAGAGGGTGATAAAAAATAGTTGACCAAAAAAAAAAAAGAGTCCTGCCCTTTGCGCTTTCATCGGCGCCTCAAGTCTTTACAAAGTGCTTTGCAGTTCTCGCTTTACATCTCAGAAAATCTGGCTTCGAGCCTGCCCAGAGGTGCTGGATGCCACACCTCATGCCATGCCGGTGACCCAGATTCGGGAATGAGCCTGGGCAGTCGGCAGGGGGAGAGAGGATTGAGCGTCCAGAGGACTCCTGTCCTCTCTCGGTGGGGAGACCAGTTGTCCTGCTTGCTGACTGCCCTCTGGCAGTGGCTAGAGGGCAGTACGGATTGGGAGGCTCGAAGTCGACGTCCTTATGATGGCGGGGGGGGGCGAAAAAAGGAAAAGGCGAGCCTGGCAAGCTCAACGATGGTCCACCGCTCCCAGGAGCAGATACCCGGATTCTGTATTAGGTCTCCGGGAGTAGGGAGAAGCCGGCAAACTCCTCCTAGCCCTGCCACGGGTGGGGGGGGCAATTCACATGGGAACTGCCGGGGGGTCGCCTAGCACAGGAGTGGCGGGACCGGAGAGAGAGAGTCCCTCCAATCAGTGGGCTGTAGCCACCTGCCAAGGCTCAGGAAGAAAAAAGTATACATAAAAAAAAAAAGAGAATGCAGCATCCAGGTTTTACCTTGCCTGGACAGTTGGCTCCTAGCAAGCCCATCCAGGCAGGAGACACAGAAAGCAGTCACCACAGCTTCTCAGTTCCACACTTCCATAGGGGTTCTTCTGAATATGGAATAATCCCAACTTCAACCCTCCTAGCAGCTCTTCTTCATAGGAGCCTTCCTGGACACCTTCAGGGTGAAGGCTTTCCTTCTGGAAGACAGGAGAAACTGCATTCTCCAGATGGCTTGCTACATTAGGGAGAACAACTCTTTTCAGACCCTCTAGATGCAGCGGATGTTGGGCCTCATGGCATCATCCATCTTCATGGTTCCTCTAACTTGACTGCACATGAGGACCACACAAAGGATGCTCAGCACACAGTGGTCACCGACCACACACCCACAATCCTTTCACATAAAAGTGACAGAGCCTCTGACAAGGTTACTTGCGTGGTGGACACAGGAAGGCCAGCTTCTGCAAGGTCTACCCTTTGCCCCACCAGAACCTCAGATCACCATCACCGTGGATGCATCTCTGATAGGTTGGGGAGCTCACTGTAAAGACCTCCATGCTTGGGGAGTGTGGCGCCAGGACGAGTCTCATCAACACATAAATATCCTGTGGTTGAGGGCTGTCCTATGTATGCTGTCCCAGCCCTGAAGGATATCCTCTGTCAGAAAGTAAATCTCCTTCAGATGGACAAGAAGGCTATGATGTATTACATCAACATGCAGTGTGGAGCGCACTCCTACCCTCTGTGCAGAGAGGCCATGAAGGTGTGGGAGTAGTGTCTCGATCACAGTGCATTAATTCTGGCAGTCTACCTCCCAGAAATTCAGAACGACCTAGTGGATTGCCTCAGCAGGATGGAGGCAGATCCATACGAATGGTCGCTCACACCAGATGTTGTACAGTCGCCATTCAACATGTCAGAAAGTCCAAACCTGGACCTTTTTGCGTCTTACTCAACGCAAAACTGCCTCTGTTCTGCTCCAGACTCTAGAAATCCAGAACCTGGCCTTTTCTGTCATGATGCATTCAGACTGTTGTGGACAAGACGCTTTCTGTACGCATTTCCTCCTCCTCTTCCATTAGTTCAGAGGGTGCTGCTCCATTGAAGGCACACGGGGGCAGGATGATTTTCCTCACCCCATACTGGCCTTGGGAGATTTGGTTTCCTTTGATCAACAGATTGTCTGAAGTCCTCCCGAGGCAACTTTCTCTGTTAACGGACCTCCTGACACAGGGGCCTGTGGTCCCTCCCAACCTGTGCTTCCTTCGTCTCCATACCTGGCTACTGAGGAGTTAGAAGTGGATAGATTTAAGGTTTCTCAGAGAATCTCAGAAATCCTCTTGGCAGTGCGAAAGCCTTCCACTAGGAACACTTATACTGCTAAATGGAAACGCTTCTCTATTTGTTGCACAAAATTCCTTCTGAATCCGTTTTGTTGCCCAGTGAATAAGGTGTTGGAGTACTTCTTAGACCTGTCAAATGCAAGACTGCAATACTCAGTGGTGAAGGTACACAGAATTCTGCATGATTTCTGTCTATCAAGTTCATTGCAGGAAAACTCCATTGAGCAAGCTCATTCACAAGGAGGTCCTGTGACATAAACACTTAAAGTACAAACATAGATAGGTAATAACAGTATATACATGAAATGCACGTTACATGATACAGGCTGGATATACATACAAGGGTACCACATACGGTGACCGCAGGTGGTAAACATTAATATGACACAGGGAAGCGACTTACAGGTTGCTTACTGATAAATGAAACATGATGACTGGTGTGTGCAATACATACATTTTGGCAGCTAGAACAAACAACAGACTACAACTGATATGGGGGGGAGAAGTGATTTGATAGCGTAGCAGTGGATGCAAGCATAGATAAAGCCAGGAGTAGAAGGGGAAAGGAAAGCAGTTAATATGACAAAGCAATTATACCTTACCAGTGGATAAATATGGCACACATAGGAAGGAAGAGACGTAATGACAGTTACAGGTGTCTTTTATTTTGGCTTAACTTAGCGATTTGTAGAAGTTTATTGAAACTGTGCTAGTTAGTTTCAGTACGGTTTGTAATTGGTTCCAAATGGAAGGAAGGGCATATGCAATAGCACGTTTACCAAAGGAGGTCCACATCCTTGGTATGTCAAGCATAATAAAGTCAGATTTTCTTAATGACTATGCACTATGTGAGATACTAATAAGGGAAGAGAGATAGCTTGGCAATTTCTGCAGGAGCAGTTTGAGTCCATAGCCCAGCATGGAGCAGGCGTCTAGTAGTAAGGGATGTCCAACCAACAGCTGCATATAAGTCACAGTGATGCGAACAGTAAGGGGAGCTGGTAATGAACTGTAACGCACGGTGATAAAGGATGTCCAGTTTACTTAGATCTGCAAGAGTGGTGGAGGAATAGATTACATCGCCATAGTCGAGTAGGGGGAGAAAAGTGGCCTGTACAAGCTTGTTTCGAGTTTCAAGGGAGAAAAGGGGCTATTTCTGTAGAAGAAACCTAACCTTGCTTTTAACCTTCTAGAGACATCTTCGACATGGTCATTGAAAGATAATTTATTGTCGATCCAGATACCCAGATATTTAAATTTGGTTACAACTTCCAGAGGCTCGTTTAGCGTGGTGACAATGAAGTCTTGGGCAAGGGTATTGGGGGCCTGTGACAGCACTGCGGGAGAATATCATCGCTTTAGTCTTCTTAGCATTGAGCAGAAGCTTTGCCTTTATTAGATTATGCTCAAGTTATGCGAAGTCCACTTGAAGCACTCCCTTGACTTCAGATAACGATGAGCCAGAAGTATACAACACAGTATCATCCGCAAAAAAGTGCAGATTGGACGTAGATATGTTAGCATCTAAGTCATTAATGTACAAAGAAAACAAGATAGGGCCTAAGATGGATCCTTGGGGGACTCCTCTTGCAACTGGCAAGGCAGCAGAAAAAAAGCCTTCCGCCTTTACTTTTTGGGATCTTCTAGTTAGGTAGCTAGAGAACCACTGGGTGGTATGGTATGTGGCACCCAACTTTGCAAGGCAATTGACTAATAGTTTGTGATCAACAATATCAAAAGCTTTGCTGAGGTCCAAAAAGACTGCGCCAGTTACCTTCTTAGCATCTATAGCAGGATCCAATCATTGGTTACTTTTGCTAGTGCAGTGATTGTGCTATGATTAGCCCGAAGCCAGATTGAGCTGGAATGAGAGAGAAGGTTTCAAGTGAGATTTTAACTGAATATGGATCAGTTTTTCGAGAACTTTAGAAAGGATAGGCAATATGGAGATAGGCCTATAGTTGTTTACATCGCATGGGTCACCAGATTTAAATAGAGGGAGGATATGTGCTGATTTCCAGCAGGATGACACAGTAGCAGATGTAATGGAAAGATTGAAGATGTGGAGAATTGGGGCAGTGAGATGGGGGCGTGCTGACCTTAGGAAAAGGGTTCCAAGCCATCGTCCCGTGCACTTTTTTTGGTGTCTAAGTTAAGAAGAGAATCTTCTACTTCTTTATAAGTTATCTTGTGTAGTTGGAAGGGGCTGGGTGCAGGACTAGATGTAGGGGGAGGAGTATGCTGGCTCACCGCAGCTCCAGCATAAGGTGACGAGTCAAAAGCTAATCCAGCTGTGGCAAAGTGGGAGTTAAGTTCCTCCAGGATTAGGGACTTGTTTTCCACAATCTTGCCACTTGCAGCTATCTTTATTGTCTACCATGAGTCTGTCACAAACATGACGCTGGCTCAGTTACCAGTGGTCTAGAGATTCCTTAAAGGTATCCTGCACACTGGACCTCCGGTCAGGAAACCAGTGGCTACATAGGATATTAACCTCATTCTAGATATGCTCACCTTTTGAGCCTCTAGGCACCTGTGACTTGGTAGTTTCTGACCTGGAAGACTGCCTTCTTAGTGGACGTTATTTCCACTCACAAGGTTTCTGAAATTCATGCCTTGGTGACAGATCCTCCATATACTGTCTTTCACAAGGTTAAGGTGGCACTCCTTACTCACCCTAAATTCCTACCCAAGGTGGTTTCGGAATTTCACCTTAATCGGCCCTTGGTTCTCCCTACTTGTTTTGCCAACTTCCAAAATGAAGGGGAATGCACCCTTCACTCCCTAGCTGTCAAGAAGGCTTTGCAATTCTACATCGACAGAATGAAGGAGATTCACAAATCCAAGCAACTCTTTGTCTCATTCAGCATGGCCCAGCCGAGTCAGCCTGTTGCTATCAGATGCATTTCTCTGTGGTTAGTGGTGTGCCTTCACAATTGCTACTCAATGGTGCAAGTCAAATTGAAAGGCTGGTTTGAAGCCCACTCTGCCAGAGCAGTCATGGCTTCCCTGGCAGAGATTCGTAATGTGCTAGTTGCAGACATTTGCAAGGCGTCTACTTGGAGCTCGGTGCATATCTTTGTGAAGCACTCCACTCTGAATGTCCACGCCAGACAGCATACTTCGTTTGGCAGGGCAATCCTTAATGGACTGCTGTCCTGAGTGAGCTCTGTCTTCTGCCACCCAACTCAGGGGATTGATTCTTAGCTTGGTACTCTCTCAATAGTGTGAATGGTTGGTGAAGACTGTTAGTCCAGGAAGATTTGGAAATTATGTATCTATCATAATTCTTTATCTTCAAACAACATGAAGTCTCGCTGTATTCTGACAAATGCAGTATGACCGACCAGTTTAGCTGCCCTGGAGAACAACGAGTTGAACTCTATGCAAATGCATAGAACATTGAGCTCAGGCTCGGTTTTCAAACCACCATCCTGGGTACGTTCTAGTAACTGATAAGATTCTTTACTCCACCTGCCAGTGAAGATGCCTCGGAGATTGCTCCTCTTCCTTTCTATCTAAAGAGTAAATAAATCATCGGTTTTACTGTCCGTTTCTTATTTGTTTTCAGTGTTCTTCAAACTGCTGTCCTCGGTATAGCTGTAGTTTACCAGTTACAAAGATACATACTGTAGATACATAGATACATAGACAGTGTCGGCAGATAAGGGCCTATGGCCCACCCAGTCTGCCCATTTGAGCTTGTAAGTTCAGTTTATGTTTTCCTAGAAGTCTGTTGCCCCTTACCCCTGACCTCCAGAATTCCTTTATGTCTATCCCATGCATTCTTAAATCCCATGATTGTTTCAGCCCCCACTACTTCCTCTGGCAGGGTGTTCCACTTGTCCAGCACCCATTCTGTGAAGAAATTCTTCCTCATGTTTCCTCTGAATCGTCCTCCCTCCAACTTCATCCCATGCCCTCTAGTCCTGGAACATCTTTTTCACTTAAAAATAGTGTATTCCTTCACCCTGTTCCTCCCTGTAAGATACTTGTATGTCTCTGTCATATCCCCTCTCTCCCTCCTCTCCTCCAGGGAGTACATGTTCAGTTCCTTCAACCTGTCTTCAGTTGGGTAAGTGGTTTGGTTTCTGGTAGTTTCTGTGACTATGAGGATACTGAACAATATTTTTCTTTTAAAAGTTTCTTTTTTCTTCTGTTAAAGGGTACAGTACCAGTGAGAGTTCCTGAGTAAACAGAGTTTTTTCTCGGTTTTCTTCAACCGGCGCCGAACCACTGATCGGGTCTTGTTCTTCCCTTTAGCCGGCCTGACTCAGCCACCTAGGGTAATTGAATTCCTGTATATCTGGGCCTGACTAAGCCATTTCAGATAACTAAATTCTGTTTGGGCACAGCTTAACCGGCCTAGCAAGCCACTGGGTTAAGTGCTAAATTTAAAGGGTATGTCTCTGAAACCCAAGAGAAAAAAACAGTCCCACTGGGTTTCAGTTGTTGCACCAAGCATGGTGAACAATTTGCTAAAGCCGACCCACACTTAATTTGTCTCTGCTACTTGGGTTTTGATCACCTGTAAGCAGACTGCGACATTTGCAAAACTTCCTATCAATCAACCCTCGATAGGAGACTGGGTAAATAAAGGGAAAGGAAGGAAAAATCATCTCAGGATGTCGGGTCCGGTTCAACTGAATTGGCCGATCGGTTTCAGAACCTACAGATCAGGGCGAGCCTTCGTCTTCCAAAAGACGGTTGGATTCAACTGTGGATACCGCACTGTCGAAGAAGTCCAAAAAATCCGGTTTTTCCATCCGCTGATGAGATTGCTAAAACGATAAGGATTGTTCAGTCCCTGCAGCCCAGTTTCGGTGAATCAACTCAGAGACTGGTTGGGCAGTCACCAGTTCAGGTCACTGCCAGTTCAGCTCCTTCTGGTCTCCTGGACCCTGAGGAGTATTACGAATCAGACTATGAGTATGAGGCTGAAGATGAAGGGGAACCTGTTGAACCTGATGTTTCCCCTGAGCATCCAGAGTATGAGTGTCCTCCTTGGGGGAGGGGCCCCCTGTGAAGCCACCTCCCATTTTGCCTTTATGAGGCAGGTGGCAGAGACCCTGCAACTTCCTGTCCAAGAGACTAGACAGGATGAGGAGGAAGACCAGAGAAATGGTGGACCTCCCTGCTTCTTCTCAGGATCTCTCCATCCCCATACATAAGTCTTTGAAAAGACAAACCCTCAAGGTCCTCCAGACCCCTTTCTCTGTCCCTCCCTTGGACAAGAAGATGGACAGGAAATATGCCCTGGCTGGCAATGGCACCGAGTTTTTATCTTCCCATTGCAGCCGTGTGGGGGTTGTACAGACTGCAGCCTGTGAGAAGGCTGGTATTCCCCTGGCTTCCCATCCTCCTGACAAGGACTCCAGGAGAATTGACTTCCTGGCCAAGAAGACTTACTTGGCCTCTTCCCTGGGCATGAGGCAGGCCTCACACATGGCCTATGCTTCTAGGTGCCAAAAGGCACTGTGGGAATCTGTCTAACAGTTAGCCCAAAAAGCTTCTCCTGAGCTAGCAGCTGACCTTCAGGAGGTAGTTTCGAAGGGAATCCAAGAATCTTAAGGCCCAGTTTAATATGGCCTTCCCTCCTCACTGGATTCTACCCTCACATCTTGGTATACCCAATGCTGCACTTTTCATCCTCTCCCCATCCTACCTACATTCCTTCCCCTCCCCCCACCTTCCCTTTCCTTATGACTCTGGCACTTCTCATCTCTCGTCTGTTTTCTCTGACAGATTCCGCTGGCTGCCTTGCTTACAGTGTTACCCATGAATTGTATTAATGTGTAATGTGTTTGCAAAGTCCACATTGTTGTAATGTCCGTCTTGATGTTCCCCATAATTTGTATTTCTAGGGACATGGATATGTTGTTCATCCACACTGTCTGGCAGGTTCCTTGCTGCTTTAAATCTTGCCGGAAGGTCTTCAAGCTGGCTCCTCCCACCCACCCGGGTGGTAAAACTCTCGGCTCCTCCCCATGACGCCAGATCTTCCTTACATTGGAGCTCAGGTTCCCTCCTAACGCTCTCGTATAAGACTGGTTCCTAATTCTTGATTTTCGAAATTAAAAGTTTTGCTAAAAGACTTGGTCTTCTCTCCCTGCGCTGCGATGGACAAATCAACTCCCGGTTTCCGGAGATGCCCTTGCGGGCAGAAGATGTCTCGGACGGATCCGCACTCCATGTGCGTCTACTGCCTGGGCCTTGAGCACGACCCGCAGGCCTGCGATCTGTGCTCTTCCTTTTTGGCCTACGTCCTTGGAAGACCGTGCTGCCCGTTTATAACTGAGGCGTCGAGCGATTTCCTCCGGTAAAATCAAAAGAGGCCCGGTCGGCGGTGTCCGGTGGCGGGCTCGGCGGATCAGCTCGAGCAGATGATCGCCCTCGAAGAGGAGGCGGCGCGGGCCGCTTCTACCTCGGCTGCGGCATTTGTCCCGCTCTCTCTCGGTGCCTCTTATTCAGCTTCTTTTAAGGAGCTTTGTCTGACCCTCTCGACTAAAGGTGAGGGTCCAGCTTCTTCTGGACCGTTTTCTCGGTCCAAAAAGAGATCAAGGGTAAGTCTCACCATCGACGCTCTTGGGGTGGGAAAATCCCTCTCCCCGAGTGGTCGGCCGTCGACTTCGGTCGACTTCTCGGCTTCGGCCACTGGTCTCACGGTGTCCCCGTCAGGCCAGTTGACCGAGACTCCCGTTGACGCGGTCGAGATTTTTCTCGACCCGTTGGATGGGTTGTCGGCTGGAGAAGCCGAGAATCCCCTCTCCCCGGTTCCCCCGGTGGGAGTTGAGGATCCCGTCGGCTCGTCTGTGCCTCCGGTTCCAGAACCTTTGGTTGAATCTTCTGAACCGAGGGGAGTGCCGGTTCCCCGCGACACCTCCCCGCACCGTCCCCGGCTAAACCGAGGTTCTCGGTCTCGGACGTCTTCACGGTCCAGCCGATCCCTCCGTCATAGGCGTTCTCAGTCTTGGCACCGCGGCAAGCGGCGCCGCCGCTCATCTTCTTCCTCCTCCTCCTCGGACGTGGGGAGGCTTCGGCGCAAGTTGCGTCGAAGATATGAGGAACTCATGTGGCAACAGCTCCTTCTGACCGGGAATAAGCCGACGCCGTCGTCTTCCCCGGCCATTAAGTGGCTGTCACCGGAGCGGCCGAAACAACCCCTCGTTTTATCCGAGGAGCCTGTGCCCAGGCCGGTTGTTCGGCCAAAACCAGCTGCCCCACCGATTCCGGTGGAACCTCCGCCTCCACAGCCGTTAGTTGAGGCTCCGACCAAAAATTCTCGGTCGGCTCAGGGACTGCCCCATAGGCTGTCTGTCGCCCTCACTCCCGATCGACCTCGGCAGGTGGAGGGTGGCTCAGGCCCGAGGCAGCTCTTTGAGGGCTCTTCCGAGTCCGAAGACGATTCCTCCCTTTTCTCCAAGCGAAAGGACTTGGAGTCCTCAGGAGGACAGTCGGGGGACGATAGCCCTTCGTCCTTCCTGGGATTGCTTCGGCTCATCTCGGAGTCCACCGGGATGAGGCTCGAACCCGTTTCTAAGCGGGCCAGGTATCCCCTCACGGAGATTCTGGACCGAGGGGATTCCCCTCCGGAGGCCTTTCCGGTGGCGAGGCCATAGTGGGTCCGACCTTGGAGCTCTGTGGCGCCCTGCTTCCTGTCCTGTGCCTTGCCAGGATGGCCAGGAAGTATCCGGTCCCTACCGGTTCCCTGTCCGGTTTTGAACACCTCGCCGAGGGTTAGTTACCGACAGCATTTTCGGCGTGCGGAACGCTAAGGATGTGGACAAACCTCCCGACAAGGAGTCCAAAAATTGACTATGCCGGTGAAAAGTCTATGCTGCGTCCCTCCTCGGCTCGCCAGGCCAGTTCGGCTGTCCTCATGGCACATTTTTCTCATGCCCTGTTGGGCTCCCTGGATGAGGTCGTCCCTCATCTTCCCGCGGATCTGCAGACCACGGTCAGGCAGGTGCGGGACCAGGGCAGGGCAGTGGCCAAACAGCAGCTCCAGACTGCTTTAGACATTGGGGACTCATGTGCCAGGTCTGTGGCGGCCGCAGTGGCTGTGCGTCATCGGGCTTGGCTGAGGATATCCACCTTTACTTCAGATACCCAGCACAAGTTGGCGGATGTTCCCTTTTTGGGGACCGACCTCTTCGGCCCTGGGGTGGAAGGTCACCTGCAGAGGATCGAGAGTCCAATGCTACCCTGGACTCGGTTCTCTTCCGTCCAGAAGGACAAAGGCCGCAAACCACAGCCAAAGCCCTTTCGTTCTTCTGCGCCCACGCGCCTGGCCCAGCAACGTCCAGGGTTAGCAGGCTCGGGCTTGGCATTCCAAACCTAAGCCCGGGCTTCCTCCAACAGGAAACAGGGAGGTAAGGCCCAGGAGGTCCCTCGGCGGTCCCTCCTCCAAGCCTGCCCAGTGACGGGCTGAGGGGTGTCGCCCCCAACCCCGTCACCTCACCACAGCTTCCCCCCGTGGGGGGATGGCTCCGGCACTTCCTTTCCGCCTGGTCCATTTTTACCATGGACAGGTGGGTGCTGGAGGTGGTGGGAAAAGGTCTGCCTCTAGAATTTGAGCAGGCCCCGCCCTTCAGAGCCGTCGCACCTCGGGGGGGCCTCGGGGTCCGCAGCCTCACTGTCGGCTCGTCGGGCTGACATCGCTCTCCTCCTCCAAAAGGAGGTGATCAGGGAGGTGGCGGACCCTCCCTCAGACCCGGGGTTTGTGTCCAGGTACTTCCTGGTTCCGAAACGGAGGGGCTGGCGCCCCATTCTCGACCTACACGACCTAAACAAATTCCTAAGGTCTCGAACTTTCAGGATGGTCATTCTGGCTCAGATAATACCATCCCTGGAACACGGCGTGTGGTTCTGCTCTCTGGACCTGCAGGACGCGTTCTTTCATGTCCCTATCCGTCCGTCACATCGGAGATTCCTTCGCTTTCGAGCGGAGGGATCCCTCTTTGAGTTCCGAGCCATGCCCTTCGGCCTGTCTCCAGCTCCCAGGGTCTTCACCAAATGCATTGCAGTGGTGACAGCTTTCCTGCGGCGCTGAGGGGTCCAGGTGTACCCTTACCTGGACGATTGGCTGATAGCAGCCCCCTCCAGACAGGAGGTGGAGCGGTCCAGAGATCTGGCCCTCCAGGTTTGCTCTCAAATCGGCCTTCTCATCAACGAGGCCAAGTCGAACTCGAGCGGAAGCAGGTGATTCTGTTTATCGGGGCAGAGCTCGACTCTCTTGAGCCAGAGCACGGCTCCCGTGGACAGGGCCAAGGTTCTTACCTCCTTGCCCAGTCATTTCTGGTTGGGCAATCGCGCCCTGCCCGGGACTTCCTGCGCCTCCTGGGTCTCATGGCGGCCTGTACCAGCGTGGTCCGTTGGGCACGCTGGCACATGCGCCCCCTTCAGTGGGGACTGGCCAGCCAGTGGTCACAACGCTGCAATCCATTGGACCAGCTAGTGATGGTGACCCAGGAGATGTGGAACGCTCTCCGGTGGTGGACCATTCCATCTCATCTGCAGGAGGGCATCCCGTTTGTCCACCCCGAGCCGACAGTCTCTCCATCGACCGATGCCTCTCTGATGGGTTGGGGTGCCCATCTGGGGGAGCACAGAGCACACGGCCTCTGGTCCCCTCAGGAGTCCCGATGCCATATCAACCTGCTGGAGCTTCGAGCGGTTCATCTAGCCCTCACCGCCTTCGCTCCATTTCTCCGGTGTCAAGTGGTCCGAGTCCAGACGGACAATACCACGACCATGTACTACCTAAACCGCCAGGGCGGGACGCATTCCATGCTTCTATGCAAGGAAGCTCTCCGCATTTGGTCACTCGTGTGCAGCCTGGAGGCGGATCTCCTAGCCATTCATGTGGCAGGAGCCTCCAACACCCTGGCCGATGCCCTGAGCCGGATAGGGGCTGCATCTCACGAGTGGTCTCTCCTGCCGGAGGTAGTACAAGATCTGTTCTCCCACTGGGGCACACCTCAGGTGGACCTGTTTGCCTCCAGGGAGAACGCGAAGCTGAGGCTGTTTCATGCCTGCCCCCCTCAGCAGGGCTCACTGCAGGGGGATGCCTTCTCGAGGCTGTGGACCCCGGGCCTCTTCTACGCCTTTCCCCCATTTCCCTTGATTCACAAGGTGCTTCTCAAAGCAAGGAGGGACAAGGCGCAGGTGATTCTGATAGCCCCAGACTGGCCCCGCCAGTTCTGGTACCCAGATCTCCTCAGCCTCAGCTCCAGGCTCCCGAGGCAGCTTCCAGCTCGCCCGGACCTGCTCTCAGTCAGTCAGGGGAAGGTGTTCCATCCGGACCTTCAATCCCTGCACCTGACGGCCTGGTTCCTGAGCGGCTAGAGTTCCAGGCCTTGGGTCTTTCTGACGAGGTCCTCAATGTTGTTGAGGCGTCCCGTAAGGAGTCGACCAGGAAATGCTATGCCTTCAAATGGAAGAGATTTTCCATTTGGTGTCAGGGCAAGGGCTTGGACCCTTCCTCCTGTCCTTTGGCAAGCATCTTGGACTATTTATGGTCCCTTTCTAGTCAAGGGCTTAGGTCGACGACCCTAAGGGTGCACCTGGCAGCCATCTCTGCTTACCGGGCGCGGGCCGGGGAGCAGTCGGTGTCGCAGGAGAAGGTGGTCTGGCGCTTTTTCAAAGGCCTTGATCACATTTCCCCTCCGGTGCGAGAACCTCCACCTCCGTGGGATTTACTGCTGGTACTGGCAAAGCTCATGGGCAAGCCATTCGAACCAATGCACAGGTGTGAACTCTCTCACCTGTCGTGGAAGACCTCCTTCTTGGTGGCTATCACGTCAGCCAGAAGGATGGGAGAACTCCAGGCGCTCTGCATCGAGTCTCCTTACCTGGTCTTCGACAGGGACAAGGTTGTCCTGCGCCCCCACCCGAAATTCCTTCCGAAGGTGGTGTCGGAGTTTCACCTTAACCAGGTGTTGACTCTGCTGGTGTTCTACCCAAATCACACCTCGGAGGCCGAATACAGGCTCCATACTTTGGACCCTAGAAAGGCGCTCGCTTATTATAAGGAGCGCACGGCTGAAATTCGGGGAGAGGTTCGCCAGCTTTTTGTCACCTACGCTGAAGCCGCACTTGGCAGACCTGCAGCCAAGCGGACGATAAGCAGGTGGGTCACCTCCTGCATAGATCTCTGCTACAAGTTGCGGGCATGGAGCCTCCCAGAGGGATAAGAGCTCATTCTACCCGTCATACTGCTGCATCGGTGGCTGCTTCCAGGGACGTCCCTATCCAGGAAATCTGCAGGGCTGCTACCTGGAAGTCAGCACACACCTTCATTACCCATTACCACATCGACCTTGAGTCACGCCGGGGATGCTGGTTTTGGGGCCTCGGTTCTCCAGTCTTTAGTCCCTAAGTAGGGGGTGTGCGCCTTGCCTCCCTCCTCCCGGAGAACTGCTAGGAGTCTGCCAGACAGTGTGGATGAACAACATATCCATGTCCCTAGAAATACAGGTTACTCACCTGTAACAGGAGTTCTAGGAATGGTATATGTTGTTCATCCACACGACCTATCCGACCTCCCCGGCTTCGACACACAACCTGAGCTTCCAGCGGGCCAGATCTGGCGTCATGGGGCGGAGCCGAGAGTTTTACCACCCGGGTGGGTGGGAGGAGCCAGCTTGAAGACCTTCCGGCAAGATTTAAAGCGGCAAGGAACCTGCCAGACAGTGTGGATGAACAACATATACCATACACTAACTTGTTTTTTTTCTCTTTTAGATATTTTCTGAAGAAGACCTAAGGTCGAAACGTAGATTTTTAACTCTATTTTCTATTTTCAGCGTGCATTTACTATAACCATTTTGTTTTGCTTTTGAACATATACCATTCCTAGAACTCCTGTTGCAGGTGAGTAACCTATATTCTCTGACGTGGAACCTTTGTAAAAGAGCCTTGGCTCAAAGGTATTTGTAATCCTAGGCTTGATGAATAAGCCTCTCAGGCTCTGGCATCTGCCATTTCCCTCAGGCGGTTTTCCTGGTTGAGATATACCAACCTCTCCCAGGATGCCCAGAACAATGCTCTGAACTTCCCCTAACACAGAATTCACTGTTTGGGGAACAAACAGAAGTGTACATGAAAAAGATGAATGATTACAGGGTGACATACAATAGTACCTCTGCCAAGGAGAAGTCTGCCACCCCCCAGAGACAACAAGCCAGAGGGGGCAGGGGCAGACCTTACCCTAGGCCCTTCCATCAGGCAATGGCTTTTCCTTCCTCTCAGCAACCCAGGGGGTTCTTCAGGGGAAGAGGAAGGAGGGGTGCAAGCCGTGCTGCTTCCACCCCACACCCCTCTACTCCTACCAAGCAGATTCCCTGAGGGGTCTGCTCGGGCTGCCTCCCCAGTTCCTGTAGGGAGCAGATTGACCCACTATCTTCAAGCTTGGCATTCCATCTCCTCAGACAGGTGGGTCCTGGAGATAGTGGGTCAGGGTCTAGCTCTCAGCTTTAAATCCTTCCGCAGCTTGGGAGCAAGACCCTTTAGACCTTGCAGTCTTTCAGAAACCGCTCTGTTAGAGGCAGAGGTTTCCACTCTCCTTCTCTCAAAGACAGTGGAGTCTGTGTGACTCCAGCACAGGCGAAAGGGTTGTACTCCAGGTACTTCCTCGCCTTAAAGAAAACTGGGGAGTGGCGGCCCATCCTAGTTCTCAGATACCTGAACTGGCACATTTCAAAGTTCAGGATGACAACCGTGGCAACAATCTTACCCATTCTGCGATAAAGGGACTGGCTGGCACCCCTAGACCTCAAGGATGCCTACTGTCACATACCCATCAGGTAGTCCCACAGAAAGTACCTCAGATTCAGGCTACCTTCAGGCCACTACCAATTCAGGGCCATGCCCTTTGGGCTGACCTCTGCCCCAAGGGTGTTCACAAAATGCCTGGCAGTGGTAGTGGCATTTCTGAGAAAGCAAGGGGTTTCAGTTTACCCCTGCCTGAATGACCGACTACTAGTAGGCCAATCCTCTCTACAAGTACAACAGTCTCTGGAGCGCACTCAGGTAACCCTCCAATCACTGGGGTTCTTGGTAAACCTTAAAAAGTCAGTACTGACTCCTGTTCAGGTGCTGGACGTTATAGGTCCAGAGCTGAACATCATCCAGGCAAAGGCCTTCTTGCCTCCAGGAAGGGCTCAGGCACTCATTCAGTTGGCAAGTTCCTTCCAACTCTGAGTTCCTCGTCCAGCAAGGTATTGCCTGCAATTCCTGAGCCACATGGCATCCACCACTGCCATGGTCCCAGTGGCAAGGTTTCAGATGAGGGACATTCAGTTCCACTTAAGATCCTTTTGGTCTCAGAGAAGGGACTCTGTCCAAGCTTACCCCAGTGTCCCCCACTGTTCTGCATGCCCTTCAGTGGTGGCAGGACATGGACAATCTCAGAGTGTGAGTACCTTTTCTTTCAGAGGTACCCTCCCTGGTACTAACAACGGAGGCTTCTCTCTTGGGATGGGGTGCACACCTGGGGCAGCACACAGCTTATGGAAATTGGCTGCCTTAGGAGTCTCTGTCGCACATCAACCTCCTAGAGCTCAGGGCAGTGTTACTGGCTATTCAGGTGTTTGCCAGTCATCTACAGGGAAAGGTGGTTCAAGTCAGGACAGACAACACCACTACAATGTACTATATCAACAAGCAGGGGGGAGGAACAAGGTTCTCCCTCTTTTGCACAGAATCCATGAAGATTTGGACTCTGGCTTACTCACTGGACATTTCCCTGTCAGTAGTCCACTTACCAGGCAAAGACAGTGTCCTAGCAGATGCTCTCAGCAGAATAAGCCAGGGCCATCACAAATGGACCCTCAACAGACAAGTCCTCCTGTCAGTGTTCAGGAGGTGGGGGTTCCAGAGATAGACCTCTTTGTAGCCCCAGACAATCATCAGTTGCTTCTCTACTACTGTATGCCTCCTGTTTGGGGATCAGTGCCCCTGAAGGCTCTGTGTCTGGATTGGACAAGCAGGTTCCTTTATGCTTTTCCTTCCTTTCTTCTGATACTCAGGGTGTTGGTCAAGCCCCAGACTGGGCCAGGCAGCCATGGTCCCCAATGCTCCTGTCTCTGTCAGTGGCCAGTCCCATTCATCTTCCCAGGAGGCACAACCTGCTGACATCATCTCAGGGGAGAATCCTCTACCCCAATCTCTGGTCCCTCTGCCTTAGGGCTTGGTTCTTGAAGACCTAGAGTATGCAGGCTTGCATCTCTCAGAAAGTGTATTGGATATTCTGAGGGTCTCCAGAAAGCCTTCCACTAGGAAAACCTATTCTTCTAAATGGAAGTTATTCTCTATCTGGTGTTCCCACGAGGAACTGGATCCTCAACAGGTTGGGTTCCCAGTGCTATTGGATGACCTGGTACATTTGCAGTCCATTCATTTGCAGCTTTCCACTTTGAAGGTACATTTGGCAGCTGTCTCTGCTTAGTTGTCAGCGGGGAAGGGTCCTTCCCTAGCTGCTCATCCCATATTTAAGAAATTCTTTAAGGGGCTGTCACTTCTCCATCCCCCCCACAGAGAGCCCACTCCAGCTTGGGATCTCAGTATTTGCATAGGCCAGCTTATGTAGCCTCCTTTCAAGCCCATGTCTTCTGCAGAGCTTAAGTTTCTGACTTGGAAGACTGCGTTTTTGGTATCCATCACCTCTGCTAGGAGGATTAGTGAGCTCCAGCCTTTGTCAGTGGAGCCCAACTACATTACTCCTCATAGGGATAAGATTGTCCTTCGGACCAACAAGAAGTTTCTCCCCAAGGTGGTCTCTGATTTCCACCTCAGTCAGTCTATCACTCTTCCTGTACTCTTCACAGACCATTTCAGCTCAGGTGAACACAGGCTACACTATGTGGATAGGACAAAGGAACACAGACAGGGTTCTACCCAGCTCTTCTTACCTATAGGGAGGTAGGTAAAGCTAAGCCAGCCACAAAAAGGACCATAGCAGATGGAGTGTGGCTTGCATTCAGTTCTGCTATGGCAAATTGGGGAAGGATGCCCCTCCAGGTTTTAGGGCGCATTCCACTAGGGGTACTGCAGCTTTAGTGGCAGCAGCCAGAAATATCCCCTTGTTGGATAATTGTAAAGCAGCTACCTGGAAAACTGTTCACACATTCACTAAACACCATTGCCTGGATACCCAGGCCAGGAGTGATGCCAGGTTTGGCACAGCAGTGTTGCAGAGCCTATTGCCCAAGTAGGTTCTGTGCCCACCTCCAAAGGGCACTGCTTGGTAGTCTGCATTTCTCAGAATACAGCAAGACTTCATATTGTTTGAAGAACAAATTACTCACCATAGTAATGTTGTTTCTTCTAATGGAGTCTTGCTGTATTCTGACCTCCAACCCAGCCTCCCCTACAGAAGCTAGGGGGTCTTAAGGCTGGTTCTGATTTCAGAAATGTCCACCAACCTGTGGGTAGGTGCTTTTTCTTGGGCATCAGTGGCTTGAGCCTTTCTTTCTGCCCACCTTATTGATGTGTTGCCCTGGTGGCATTTAGATCTGATAGTAGTTTTAATTGTTTGCTATTTTTAGCTGCGTAAGAATCTGATCAGTTACTAGAACATACCGAGGATGATGGTTTAAAAACCGAGCTCGAGCTCAAAGTTCTATGCATTTGCATAGACTTTAACTTATTGTTCTCCAGGGCAGCTGAACCGGTCAGTCATACTGTATTTGTCAGAATACAGCAAGACTCCATTAGAAGAAACAACATTACTATGGTGAGTAATTTTTTCTTCTTGGACAGAGTCTTCACCATTCATTCACGTGCCTGTCCACCATCCCCCTGAGCTCACTCATCCTGTTTCTGGTCTTCACTCCCTCGTTAGTCTGGGCTGTGAAGACATTGTTGAGTTGACCCTTCTTAGACGGGTCATCCAGGCTGTCTTATGCCTAGATTAAGTTAGGTTTTTCCTAGATTAATTTACGCTGCACTTCCTCGGTCAAAAAGGTACTGAGGCGATTGGAGGGTCGACGCCGAGATAACCTGCAGAGGCACGAGCTGGCATCGTGGTGCTGCGCATGTGGCATCCTACCTCGGCAACAGCCCTCCTGAAGATTTTTGGCTACTGCTGGTCCTAGTGCCTCCATAGTCCCAATTATGTGAATGAATGGTGAAGAACGTTATCCAGGAAGATCAAGAATTAAGGTAGGTACGTAATTTCCATTTCTCTGCTTTGGGTTTCCCCAGCGGTTGCATCTGTTCTGCTACCATCTACCAGATAAATCTACTCACAGGAATGGGAACTTTTCACGATTCTGTGTTCTGCCCATCAGCTGGACCCCTTACTTTGTCCAGTCAGTCAGGTTATGGACGTGGGCCTTGAGTAGTCCTCAGAGGTTCGATTGGCTTTTCTGACAGAAGAAAATTGGTGGCCCAGATAGAGGTTTCTCGCAGGCTCCTCAAAGGTATTCTACTTCCACACCCCGTCTATGATCAGGTTTCAGTGTATGACTTTTTAATATAGTTCTGGAGACCCTTACTGCAGCTCCCTTTGAGCCTGCTTCCACTTGTGAGCTGTGCTTCCTCTTTTGGAAGACAGTTTTCCTCGTGGCTGTGAAGTCTGGTTGATGTATTTCTAAAGAGCAAGCTGTGGTTGTGGAGCCTCCTTATCTTTTCCACAGGATCGGGTTACTCTGTGTACCAATCCTAGTTTTTGGCTAATGGTAATGTCTGAGCGAACACTAAATCAGACAGTTGACCATCCAGTTTACTTTTCAACTCCCATGGCTAGTGGGAAATGTCATCAGCACGTGCTTGACATCTGACATTGTGTTTGTGCCCTGACTGTAGAAAATGGTCTTTGTTTTATGTGACTTTCAACACCAGGATTGTGGGATCCCATGATTCTAAGCAGGACCTTTCCAAATGGTTGGCCTCCAGCTTTACCTTCTGTTACTGGAAACATGGTAAGCCACTTCCCGTTCCTGTCTGTGCATATTCCTTCCATGGAATGAGTACTTCTGTGGTTTGTTTTCATAGTGTAGCCACTGCTGTCATTTGTGCTTTTGACGCATGTAGTACTGTTGATACATTTACTAAACATCACAGTCTGGACATAATTTCTTGTAGTTGTGTCTGAGTTGGCCTTGCTGTCTTGCAGGTCCTCCTTACTCAGGGTACTTACATTCTTCCTTCCTTCTTCCCTCCCTCTCATGCGATGGGATCATTCCGCGATGAGGTTCAGTGGAGGGAGATATCACTAAAGACAGAATTTTTGCTTACTGTAAGCTCTCCTTCCCTCCTTCTACCTTTTTCGGGTGGCGGGTGGTTATCCTAGTAGCTGTCGCAAGCTGATTTTCCTCTTATGCCTTATTTCAGTATTACAGTATATTACTTTGTTTTCCATATCCTCTCCTATGTGCCTGATTTGGTTCCTGCCGGTCAAGTGGTACTCTGAGCTTGTCTTCTGGGAACTGAGGGGTGATTCATTGTTGGTTTTATTTGCCAGCCTCCCAAAAGGCAAATGGATGTAGAAGAGCTCCTTAGCAAAGTAATCCAGTCTATGGATTGTTAGCTAGGAACATTAGTCACATGGGATAAGGGTTAACCAAGACCGTCTTCACATTCCAGCACACAAAAATGCAAAACTGTTTGTATAAATTTGTAAAACTTAGTGGGCCTGACCTGCACTACAGGTGTCATTTCTTCCCTGGTACGTAGTTGCCTTGAAGTTTGAAACATATTTTAGGATTGATTGGGATTGGCAGATGTACGCAAATGAAATGCCTGTAGAGTCTAGTAAGCTTGTTTGGCAATATTGTTTTTATTTTATCTAAAGGCTTACATGGAGCTGACTAGCGTAAAGACTGCTGATACAATGCACAACTTCTTTGCCTTCTTCCCGGTGACCCTGCATGGAAGTCAGCTCAGGCTGAAGAAACTGCCAGAAGACTTTGATATAACAGACATGGTAAGAAAGTTACATTAATACATACAGTGGTAAACTGTACAGGTTTGTAAACCTAAAGAACAACACACCCATCGAGGGGCAGTCTTAAACTGGGAATGGAGAAGTTCAGGAAGATGACAAAAAATATTTCCCACATAATAGGTGGATGGATGTGTAACAATGTCTACCCAGTAATGTGATCAGTGCCTTCTGTCTCAGTCTTCAGACCTCAGTGGCCCATTTTTAAAGGTGGCTATTAGTAAGAGGGAAGGCAGGGGGTGGGAGATATCTGGATGGGTGAGTACAACACAGGAGCATCAGGCAGACTCTCTGGACTCTTGTTTATATGAGCATATATACGAAGAAGCCAGCAGAAGAAGGCCATTTGCTCTATCAAGTCTGCTGGTATTGCAGGGTCCACAGCTTGAGCTAATGTCCCGTCACTGCCCTCTCTTCCCCACTCTTCCCATCCTCCCTACCCATGATTCTTACCTTCCCCTATGCCTGGCCTAGCCTCTCTTAAAGCTGCCCACTGTCTTCAATGAGATCACCTCTTCCGACAGTGCATTCCAAGTGTCCACTACCCTCTCTGTGAAGAAGTGCTTCCTGACCTCCCACCCTCCAGCTTAAGACTGTGCCTCCCTCGTGTTATGGTTGCCACTCAGCTTAAAGAGATTCTCCTTATCAATATTATTTATCCCTTTCAAGTACTTGAAGGGTCCCAGTCATGTCCCCTCTCTCACTCCTGTCTTCCAGGGAGTACACATTCAGTGCTGTTAACCTCTCTTCGTACGCCTTACCCTGCTGACCCGCTATCATCTTTGTAGCCCTCCTCTGGACTTTCTCCAGAAGGCTAATGTCCTTTTTGAGTTGTGGGCACCAGCACTGAATGCCACACTCTAGATGCGCCCTTACCAGTGACCAGTATAACCTCCTCTCTCCTACTGCTGATCCCCCTAGATATGCATCCCAGCACCTTGTTTGCCTTTGCTGCTGCTTTCTTGCACTGCGTGGAGTGCTTCAGGTCACTAGTGATAATCACTCCCATGTCCTTCTCCTCCTCTGATGCAGATACTCTGACCCAACCCAGGTAATACTCCGTCCTGGGATTCTTGGCTCCAATATGTATAACTTTGCATTTCTTGGCATCGAAGCCAAGCTGCAGATCCTGGACCACCTCCCCAGCTTTTCCAGGTCTTCCTGTAGGTCCTGTATCCCTTCAGCTGTGTCCACTCTTCTGCAGAGCTTGGTGTCCTCCATGAATAGGCACATTTTGCCCTTAATGCCATCCCCAATGTCATTGATGAAGACATTGAACAACACCGGCCCCAGCAGAGAGCCCTGTGGGACCCCACTGGTTACCTCTGTGGTGCCAGATAACTCTCCCCCAACAACCACCCTCTGGGTTCTGTCTCTCAGCCAGTTTTCCACCCATCTGGCCATCTTTTCCCCAATCCCAAGATCCACCAACTTCCTGATTTTATTTTATTTATTTATTTAAAGTTGGTGACCGGGAAAGGCACGCTGAGCCGAGGCTCGTTTTCAGGTGTTACCCGGGTGAGAGGAACACAATAGTAAAACAAAGTAACAATATAGGTTATATGACATATACTTTACAGAGATATGCAGGATTTACATGTGGTTACAGTACTGTATGCATTGCAGAAAAATTACAGGTAAAAACAGGAGTTAAAAAAAGGGGTTTAGTTCCTGAGTTACATAGGAGAAACACAACCAAGGCAAGACAAACAGTACAAAACAAAAAATATGACCTATGCTCCTTGAGACAGTACTAGTCCCTTAGGAGCGAGATGGGGCAGACTGGGGCAGAGTATGGAAGGCGTGGAGTAACCAGCACAGTCTGAACAGGGACCTGTTGTCACGGTGGAAGGTGTAAAAGAGGGCAAGATGGCGCTGAGTGGGGACAGACACACAGGGTCTGGATGGAGATAAAGGGGTTAGGAGCATTGGAGGCACTGGGGAAGGGGAAGGAGTCTTTTGAAGGACGAGAGAGGGGATACAGTATGAAGTTTGGAAGGGAGATTGTTCCAGAAGAGAGGGAGGCAGTGTGAAAAGGCAGCCTGACCTGCCAAGGAATGAGGACGAGGGATGAAGAATGTGCGCGAGTCTCTGTGACGAAGAGAGTAGTTTGTGGCTACAGCAGGAGTGAAACGTGAAGAGAGATAAGGTGGAAGGGAACTGAACCAGCATTTTGCAGTTAGAGAGGCGCAGTGGATAGTTCTTCTATGAGACAGCGGTGTGAGGGAGAGGGGAGCATAGAGGAGATGGTGGTGGGTTAGGGGAGGGGAAGCAGTGGCAGTGGCAAAGCAGCAGAAGGAGTTGATGGGAGTGTCTAGAGAGGGAGGAAGTGGGGGAAGTGCCAAAGACGACATCGGTGTAGCCTAGCACAGGCAGGATCTCTCTTTAGTACTAGTTCACGTCTAGTGGGGAGAGGAAGGCTGGCTTTGTGGTGGTAGAGGACTGCGAGTTTGGGACAGAGTTTGGAGCAGATTGCATCGACGTGTGTAGAGAAATCAAGGTGGCTGTCTAGCCAGGCTCCCAGGTATTTGAATGAAGAAACCCTCTCCAGGAGTCATCCAGAGTGGTGATCACAGGGGGGTCAGGGAGGGAGGCCAGCTTCTGCCTGGAACCAAAAAATATGGTGACTGTCTTTTTGGTATTGAGTTTCAGCTGATTTGACTGGAACCAGGACTGTATTCTGTCGAAGTTGTTTTAGAGTTTGGGGAGGATGCTGTTGTGGGATGGACCGGAGGAGAAAATTAGTGTTGTCAGCATTCATGTGCATGTTAGTAGAAAGAAAGACTGAGAGGAGATCATTTATAAAAAGAGAGAAGAGGATGGAGCCTTGGGGGACCCCGGACAGGATAGGGAGAGGATTAGAGAGAGCATTACCAATTTGTACTGACTGTTGTCTGTTTTGGAGGCAAGAGCGAAACCAGTCAACTGTGGGTGTTGCAAGGCCGAAAGAGGAGTTTTTGAAGAAGGAATGTGTGGGATACAGAGTCAAAGGCTTTTGCCAAATCAGTAAACACAGCAGCGGTGATTTGGCTTAGGTCCATTGCAGTAAGGATGGAGTCAGTGACCCGCAGCAGGGAGGTGACAGTGGAGTGTTGTTTCCGAAAGCCTGATTGTGCAGGTGAAAAAGAGTTATTAGAGGAGAGAAAGTCAGAAAGCTTTGCTAGGATGAGGGATTCTTGGACTTTGGCAAGAGGGGGGAGGAGAGAGATGGGCCGATAATTATCTTGGGATGAGGGATCACCACCTTTGTGTAGAGGTAGGACTTTGGTTGATTTCCAGGCATTGGGAACGGTGGAAGAGGTGAGAAAAAGAGAGAGAGATTTAGTATATGTGTCAAGGGGGCAAACGTTTGTGGGGCACAGAGTCAAAGGCCTTGCAGAAATCAAGATCGAGGATGTCTACTGCTTGTCTTAGTGACGCAGTCAAAGAAGTCAGTCAGATTTGTTTGACACTATCTCCCCCCCCCCCCAATGAACCCATGCTGCCTCGCATCCTGGAGACCATACTCCTCTAGATATTCCACCAACGTTTCCTTTAGTATGGTCTCCATGAGCTTGCCCACAGTGGAGGTCAAACTGACTGGTCTGTAATTCCTTGGGACCGCTTTTGTGAAGGCACACTACATGTGCTGTTCTCCAGTCCTGCAGTACCACGCCTGACTCTAGTGAACTATTTAATAGGTCTGCCAGTGGCCCTGCCAGCTCCTCAGCCAGTTCATTCGGTACCCTTGGATGTACTCTTGGATGTTTATCTTGTAACATTGAATACTCTGTATAGAGCCATGTCTTTGGTCCCAGCCAAAGGTGTTAGGACCCCATGGGAGTCAAACATTTTATACAATAGCATTTTTTAACAGAGAAAAAGGCTATGAAAACCTCGGAGTCCTAGCTAGCTAGGTAAATGATTTATCTTACAAGTAGGATATGTCATTTTATTTATCTTCGTCCTCTGATATGTCATAGACACAAGCTGTGTCTGAGTGCTGTGCATCATGTTGTTGCAAACTGTGAGTCAGCATGATTGTCAATGAACTGTGTTCCAGCTACGGTCCATTTAAAATCCTCACTCTGTTTATTTAAATATTCCCTGCCCCCTCCCCATCCTCTGTTTTTCCTCCCTTGGAGCCAGCACAGGCTAGATTCCCCTCAGCTATGACAGTCCCACCATCCTCCATCTCCCTGGGGACTTAGCCAAGAGGCATAGCTCCTCCACATATTTCCTCCTGTGGTGGGGTCAGGAGGGGAGGCCCCCCCCCCCCGATGTTCAGTCCAGTTTTCTTGCCCCAAGGTCCTGGCAGTCTGCTGTATGAGGATCGCTGGTCAGGCTTCATTAATGCCTGTCCTGCCACCATTTTCTGCTGTTTTTGTCCTGTCCCCATGTGGGGGCACACTCAACAACATGTGCGTGTGGAGGCACAACCATGTTGTGGAGTTCCACAGCACGTCCCTTCTTTCTGCCATCCTCGACCTGCTCTGCCACCAGTTCTCCATCTGGTGGCAGTCATTCGGCAAAACATGCAGTCTTCCTTCCCTGGGAGAAGAAAGCAGCCCTTCTGGCGCTCAGTCTTGATCCTCTTCCTCCCTTGCTGTCCCCCAACAACCTGTGCTTGTTTCAAACACAGGTCACTGACATGGGAAGAATTAAGGCAGTAAAAGCCCCTCAGTGCTGTGTGCCACGTGGCTGGCCTAACGATTATTCTTTAATAATGATCATAATAAAAATTTTAAAATTAACTCAGAAAAATGACACGTCCTCCCAAACCCAGTATAACACACAATTTGTCCAAAAAACAAACCACGAAGAAAGTACGGAGCCAGAAAAACTGCAGTTTGGAGGGGAAAAAAGGCCATAGGTTTCTGTTTTGCAGTACTCACTCGTAGCACTAATAATAAGCGCAAATGTCTCTTGTGTAAACTCTACCTGTGATGTGCATCTGAGATGCAGGTTTTATCTTCATTCTAGGTCAGTGACGTTTTGTCCCCACATGACTTTGTCACTGGTGAGGCTCAAAAGATCACTGACCACATGAAGATAAATTCCATACATAATAGATGCACACATCACATATTCCCTATTTATCAGGGTGCCAGTAACTGCATCTGCTTCCACACATGCGTGACTTTGTGCTGTGTCCAGCAGCCAAAGCTGATGCCCTGACGACCTCAGTTCTGCAGCACCTTGTTCTTTCATTTTCTTTCTTGCCATCCTAATGGTACGTCAGATGAGTAGAGAAGCCAAAAGTAAGGGTCCTCTTTTCTGGCATTGCCCTTGTAGGTAAGATGATGCCTGCATTAGACAGCATCAGAGATGTCTGGCTTGTCTTACTACAGCAGACTCCTGTAACGTCTGCTTCTCCTTTGATTTCCTGTCACTGAAAAATTGTTGCCTTAGGCTGAACTGGCTATATCCCACCTTCATTAGCAGACACCAGACAAGGAAGTTCCACGTCAGAAAAGTGAAAAAAGATCAATGGCAAGGGCCCTCTTTGCCAGTGTTGCCCCTTAGGGCATAGTATTACATGCACAACAGGCATCATATATATTTCAACTGTTTTAAGTCTAACTATAACAGACTTCTGCGACGTCTGCTTCTCCTTTGATTCCCGGACATTGGAGAATTATTACCTTAGGCTGAAATGGCCGGTTCCCACCTTCAGCATGCATTTGACCAAGAAAATATGAACGTACGAAATTGCCAGCAGATAACAGGCCGATCTGTCTTGTCAAGTCTGCTCGAGTGTGCAGCATGTCAGTCTTTGACTGCAGCTGCCCCCCGCCATTGATTTTGCCCAAGTATCTTTCAGTCTTACCCCCTGCCCCCCAACAGTTTGAACCCTCCATCTGAACGTTGGCAGTGACATTGCCTTCTTTGGCAGCGTGTTCCACCCTGCTGACACACTTTTTGTGAAATAGTGCCTCCTCATTTCCCTCTTGAAACTGCCTTGTTCCAACTTCAGACTGTGTCCCCTGGTTTCCTTTCCACCTTTTAATTTGAAAATACTTCCGGTGCTTACTCTGTTCATACCCTTCAGGTATTTGAAGGTCTCAATCATATCCCATCTCTCCCTTCTATCCTCCAGGAAATATATACTGAGCTGTCTTAGTGTCTCCTCATAAGATTTATCTCCCAATCCCAGGATCGTTTTTGTTCCCCGGCATGCTACCCCCTCCAAAAGCTTGTTGTCCTTTTCAAGTAAGGGCACCAGTACTGCATGCAGTACTTCAAGTATGGCCTCACCAGGGACCTGTACAGGGACAGGATGACTTCGTCTCTCCTAGAGAAGTCACAAGGTAGGTCATTGGACTATTCTCCCATGTCCTTGGTATGGCACTCTCCTTCTCCCAGAAACTTGGTTCAACATAGCCTCCTTTGGTGAGTCAGGTGGACCCTCTTGTTGTTCTGGGTGGCTGAGGGAGCACCCACCATGGTCCATTTGCCTTAGGAGCTGGACCACCCCATTGTCGAGATCTGCACCATTGATGTCTGCCATAATTCCCAATGCCGTCTGGCAGTGCTTCATGTGATGCTGGGGTAGGTGTCAGTCAGTGTGGGTACTGGTGTCAGCATCACTTACCGTGTTGGTGTTGGGATGTTGTGTCAACCAAGACACTAGTTCTCGGTTGGGCTCTACAGTGGGGCTTCTTAGAACTGGTCGAGTTGTCATCCGAGTAGGGTAACCTAACCTTGGGACTGCTAGTCAGAAGCCTCTGCGTCTGTTGGAGCTTGTGATTCAGGGGACTCTTCCTGCTCCGTGCCTAGCTTGAAGTAGTCGTGAGAGTCAGAAGATCCATACTGAGACCTAGGTTGATTCTGAACTGTTGAGATAAATTAAAAATGTACTCTATCCCAATACTGCAGATATTTTTTTCAGTCTTTTTAATTGTGTTAAAAGGACCACTCCCTAACATTGAGTTTGCTTCTATCCCAGCAAATTTTAGGATATCTAATGACATTTTCACACTCAGATCTTCACCAATGTTTTATTGCTCTTGCATTAACTTTAGTAGACATGTTTTCCCACTTTATCACTGAGAGGTGCTCCAGAAACAGCCTGGGTCAAGTCTTATATTCTGTAAATTGTATAAAATGAAAAAGATCAGATTAGAATGGTGCATATTAAATAACCTAATTTTAGGAGGAATTGAGGGGCATCAGGGAAAAAAGTGAAGCTGAAAGTTATATTCTGTTTTTTATGTATTGTCTGTTGTCCTAAATATAGTTTCATTCTCTACTTAAATTTGTGTCTTAATTATTTTAGGAGGCTGTATTTACAGATGTAGTTGGATATTCTGACTTAGAGGTAAGCTACCTGTTTCTGAGATAGAGTATAGCCAATAAAAAGTATCTGACAATACACAGTGATTTTACTTACATTTGCAGTAAAGCATGCTTACATTTGCAGTAAAGCATGCTTACATTTGCAGTAAAACATGCGAAACAACTGCTTGTGATAGGACAGTTTTCATATGTAGCTTGAAAAATGTCTGAACACTGTAGTTCATGAAGTTGAATTTGAATGCAGGTGGGATCATTGCGTTGTCCTGCAGATATCCACACTCATTTTCTGTCACTGTGTTCGCATCTGTCAATGTAATATAGGAGGTGTGACATGGACTTTTTAGGGATGGAGCTTAGAAGAAGAAAAAAGGTGGGTAGATAACCTGTTGATTGGGAGAGTTGGGGTCCTGATGGGTGATTATAACATGGAAGAAGCACTAGGGCAAAGTGCTTGTGGATGCATTTCAGCGCTGCTTCCTAATGCACCACGTGGAGGGGCAGACCAGGGATGACACAGTATATGGGCGGTATGGTTGGAGGCCTCCCTTGGGTCATGCAGCTGCAATTCAGTGTGGATTAGCTTTGCTGATATGGCCCAATGGCTTAAGTCCCAGTAGATGAGCAGTTGTCAGGAAGATGGAGGATACATTCAGGGAAAGACTGAAGGGGACATGCCAAATAGTGGGGACGTGTGGATCGAAATATGATTTAACATGGAGTGCAGGAGGTATCTGAAGCATGTCTGAGGTAGTTAAGGAAAGCAAAGAAGTACATGAAACTGTTTGGTTCTCCACCATGGTGGGCGCCAGGCCAGGAAATCAACTTTCAGAAAATGCAAGCATGAATGAAAGGAGGTAGACAGCGACATCTGCCTTAATAAACTGAAGGAACCTCAAGCCAGTTATGTGGCAATGAGTGTTAAAGGGACACATTCACACCCAGTGGCCATCATAGCTTTAATGCCCATGAAAAGCTCTTTCAAATTAGGTAGTGGGCTCATCTTAACCTGGAAGAAAACTAGAGATGTAGATGCCTGAGTCTGTTCAATATTAATACTGCATTGTAGCCGTATCTTCCAAGAATTTATCTTCACTATTTATTCACACTAATGGGTCCAGACTGAAGGCACTAGGACCCCGTGGGAGTCAAAACTTTAGAGGTGGGCCAGTGCCGAGGCAAGTGGTGCAAATGTACGGCACCGTGAGAGTTGCTTGTGGCACTAGGCTTCAAGTTCAAGTTTATTGCAGGAAAAACTCCATTGAGCAAGCTCATTCACAAGGAGGTCCTGGGTCATTTACATAGACATGTGGACATAACATACAAGGTATCATTGTCAATCGAGATAAAGGCACATACAAAGTTCATAAATGATGATTCATGATGTGATACAGCCAGGTAAGGCAGGGTTCTGGCAGTAAAGTCTGATGCTGTATCAGCAAATGTTTGGATAGAGTTGTTTACATAATAACATAAGTGCATTATAGGAGAAGGTTAATGTGTAGAGACAGCAGGGAGAGTTTAAGAAGGAAGGTAGGGAGAAATGGTGAAAGTAAAAGATGAGGCTAGGGGCTAGCAGAGTAGAGTGGAGAAAGGTGTGATGAGATCTAGAGGTGAAGGGCAGTGAAAAGCAGGTCATGGGAATCAAATCTATAGCTGTTAAACTTAGTCTTATACTTCCCGTGCGGTTGCCAGCCTGTTTTGGACAGAGCAGGGGCAGTCGGTGTATGAGTAGCTAACGTAAGGATGATGTGGGGGGTTTAGCCGCAGTGACAGATATCTTTTATTTTAGATGAGGATAAGGCTTTGTAGAGATTAATTGGGACAATGCTGGTTAGTTTTAGTATGGATTGGAGTTGGTTCCAGAATGTAGGAAGTCGAATGAAATGGCACGTTGTCCAAAACAGTACAAGTTCTTGGGACGTCCAGGCAGGATGTAGTTTGATTTCCTGAGTGAGTAAGCACTGCGGGAGATACAGATGAGGGACGTTATGTAGCTTGATAGTTTGTGAAGGAGTATCTTGAGGGTCCAGATCCCAGCATGGAGCAGGTGTCTGGTGGCGAGTGAGGTCCAACCAACAGCTGTGTACAAGTCGCAGTGATGGGTTCTGTGGGGGGCACTGGTGATGAACCATATAGCACGGTGGTAGAGAACGTCCAGTTTACTTAGGCCTGAGATTGCAGAGGTGGCGTACATGAAATCTCCGTAGTCAAGTAGGGGAAGAAATGTGGCCGGTACAAGCTTGGTTCGGGTCGCAAAAGGAAAGAGAGACCTGTTTTGAAAGAAGAAGCCTAGCCGTGCTTTGAGCCTCTTGGATAGGTCCTCAATGTGGTCATTGAAGGTGAGCTTGTTGTCTATCCAGAATCCAAGGTATTTAAATTTAGGAACGACTTCCAGGATTTCACCCAGTGAAGTGATGATAAGGTTCTTTGGCAGCAAAGGGGGATATCTAAAGGTGGGATTAAGCGAGATGAACTTTGCCTTAGCTTTCTTAGTGTTCAGAATGAGCTTTGCTTTAATAAGGTTACTTTCGAGCTGAGCAAAGTCAGCTTGCAAGACATCCCTAACTTCCGTTAGAGTTGTGCCAGAGGTATATAATACAGCGTTGTCTGCAAAGAAGTGAATACTGGAGTTCATTATGTAGGAATCAAGATCATTGATGTATAGAGAGAATAGGATTGGGCCTAATATGGAGCCTTGGGGGACTCTCCTGGCAGTCTGAAGGGGGGCTGAGAGACAACCATCTGCTTTGACTTTCTGCATCCTACCAGAGAGATAACTGGTGAACCACTGTACGGTAGAAGGAGTGGCACCTAGGTTAGAAAGGCAGTTGATTAGGAGGGGGTGGTCAACAGTATCAGAGGCTTTACTAAGGTCCAGGAAGACTGTGCTGGTGACCTTCTTGGAGTCAACGGCGGAAATCCAGTCATTAGTGACCTTGGCCAAAGCAGTGACTGTGCTGTGTTTAGACAGGAAACCTGATTGTGCGGGGTTTAGGAGAGAGTAGGATTCAATATGTTGTTTCAGTTGATTGTAGATCAGTTTTCGAGAACTTGAGAGAGAACAGGCAAAATTGAGATGGGCCTGTAATCATTTAAATCGCAGGGGTCTCCTGATTAGAAAAGAGGAAGGATGTGGGCAGACTTCCAGCTAGATAGAACTGTTGCAGAGGTAATGGATAGGTTGAAGATATGTAGGATAGGTGCAGTGAGATAGGCATAGCCTATTCTCAGGAAAAATGGTTCAAGTCCCTCATCCCCGACACTCTTGCTGAGATCTAGATTAAGGAGAGAATCTTCAACTTCTTTATAAGTAATAGTGTGGATCTGGAGGGGATGGGATGGACTGCAGGTAGTGGAGGTGGAGCATTCACTAGTATTCACATGGTTAGTGTAGGGTGAGGAGTCAAAAGCAAGTCCAGCGGTAACAAAATGTAAATTGAGTTCTTCAAGGATTTGGGTGCTGTCTTCCACCAACCTGCCATTGGTAACTATCTTAGTTGGGACAGATGGAGCTGAAGGACGTCCTTCAATAGATTTACGTGTTCTCCACATTTTTGGGGGGTTCCCTTTGGCTTGTTCCAGGGTGGAGATATAGAAGTTAGCTTTTGTAGCACAAATGCTTTTGACACAAGCATTCCTAGCAGTCCTGAAGGCCTGCCAGTCTGCAGGGCTCTTAGTGTACCTAGTCTTAGCCCAGAGTTTGTCTCTTTTGGTAAGCACAGCCTTTAGGTCTGGGGTAAACCAGAGGTGGGAAACATTGCGCACCCTGACTTTGATAATGGGTGCATGCTTGTTTGCCAGGGTAATAAGAGTGTCACTAAGGATGGAGACAGCTTCGTCTGCAGTTTTTGCAAGATATAAATCTTGCCATCTGATCCTGTTCAGGTCATACAGAAAGTCTGACACATTAAATTTGCGAAAAGACCTCTTAGTTCAAAATTTGGACTGTTGGCACGTTTTAGTTTGTGATCTTGTGCAAACCACCATACTGTGGTCACTCATATCATTATGGAATACTGCTGAATGGGAGATTTTATGGGAGTGGGTGGTTAGAATGACATCTAAGATGGAGCTTTTAGCAGAGTTGGAGGTATTGTTCCTCGTGGGTTCGGTAACTAGTTGTATAAGACCAAGCTCATCACAGAGGGATTTAAGGCTGTGAGATTTTGTAGTGAGCCAGTCCATGTTGAAATCCCCCAGGATTATCGTTTCTGAGTTGGTGGCTAAGGTTAGGGATTTTATAATGTCGATGATTTCAGAGACACTAGACGGGGGCCTATAGCCACCTGTGATGGTAGTGCATTACATGGATGGAAGGTGAAGCTTTAGTGAAACAACCTCATATTCTTTAGGCTTGAATTTGCAAAGGATGTCAGTTACTACAAACTTACACTACTGGTCAAAAGTTTTAGAACACCCCCATTTTTCCAGTTTTTATTGAAATTTAAGCAATTCAAGTCCAGTGAATAACCTGAAATGGTACAAAGGTAAGCAGTAAACTGCTAGAGGTTAAAAAAAAAAGGTTAGGTTAGCAAAAACTGCTTTAGAGAAATTGCAAAGAAAGCCAAGGTGTCAGTGGTACAGTTTCTACACCATCAAAGGCACTTGGAAACTGGAGGAAACTCTGACAGGAAGAGGTCTAGCAGACCTAAAGCCACAACAGAATCAGAAGACAAGTTTCTGAGAGTCAACAGCTTGCATGATAGCGGCTCACAGGACAACAGCACAGAGTGACTGGCACCTGAACCAAATGGGCTACCACAGCATTTTGCAGCGCCATGCAATACCCTCTGGTCTATGCCTAGTTGGTCAGAGTTTCATCCTACAGCAAGATAATGACCCAAAACATACCTCCAGGCTATGTCAGAACTACCTTCGAGGAAAAGAACAAGGCGGTAGGCTTCAAATCATGGAATGGCCAGCACAGTCTCCAGACTTAAACCCCATCGAGCTGGTTTGGGATGAACTGGATAGAAGGGTGAAAGCAAAGCAACCTACAATTGCAACACATTTGTAGGAACTTCTGCAACAGTGTTGGGAAGAACTTCCCGAACAATATTTGATGTCCATTGTAGGAAGAATGCCACCCGAGGGTATTGTTGGTTACAGTATATCTGCAAAGGTGGCTACTTTGATGAGTCAAAAATTTAGATTAAATTTTGTTAAACAAAATGATTCTATGATTTCTTTTTATCTCCAATTGTTTATTTGTTCTATGCTTTAATTTCAGAGTACATTGAGACATTAACTCTCGTAATTTCAATAAAACTGGAAAATTGGGGGTGTTCTAAAACTTTTGACCGGTAGTGTATTTCTGGCGAATATGACCCCCCACTCCCCAGTATTCCTGTCTGCCCTAAATAGTTTGTAGCCTGGAAGAGTAACTTGTTGGTCAAGAGTAGTCTTTTTAAGCCATGATTTGGTAATAACGATGAGATCTGGGTTAGTATGTGCTGCCCAGGCTTGAAGTTGGTCAAATTTTTTAGTCAGGCTTAGGATGTTTACTAACATCATTTTCAGCCCAGGGGCAGCTGCAAAGTCTGATGGAGAGGAAAATTGGAGTGGAGGGCCAGGATTTAGCTCCACATTGCCTGAGCAAAGGAGGAGTAACAGCAGCATTTTCTGTAGGGAATATAATAAAAAAGAGAGGGCTTTTTCCTTAGTAGTCACCTTTGATAGCTTGTAAGGGTGTGCGTTTAGGGTGTGAGAGCGTATAGAGAATTGAGGTTTTGAGCAAATGAGGACAGAGCTCGTCGGATATACGGTTGAGTGGTACAGGAGGGTGGGCAGAAGGATGTAGGGTACATCGTGTGGCGAGAGGATTGCGAGAGGTGGAGGTACAGTGTCTGAGGGGCGTGTAGGATGTAGTGAGGGACTCCAGCAACTGGGTTAACGCCTAACACTTTGAGATGCAGCAGGGCATGTGGCATAATGTTCCCAAGTATTAGCAGAAGGTTAAAGAGGCAACCCATCTTGCCAAGATAATTGCGACCAGTAATTAGAGCGGGTTGGGGAGTACTGCTAAATGGATACCAGGATCACAAACAGTAGCACTCACTTTCAGAGAGACTAATCTAGAAGTATATTAAAAACTAGAATTTTGGTAAATAAGTAGGTAAGAAGTGCTTAAAAGCAGGCTAGGTGCTGTAGTTCTGCTACATGTGGTATTGGCTAGATTGGTTTAGCACTGCCAGATAACGGCCAGTAGGAGTCGGCTGGAAAATTTAGAGTTTGTTTGGGTGGAGCAAAGCTGTATTTAAAGGAGGCCTGGGATGGGATGGGGGGTGGGAGAAAATTCAGCCAGCAGTTAGCAGGGGAAAGGCAGTCAGGGTCCCACTGAAATCCTGTGTAAGCCAATGGCAGAAGGCGCACCAATCGGTGCGCAGGAGGAAAGCGGGTGTACCAATCAGATCCTTCTGAAGAAGTCAGAGCACCAATCTGGTTCTGCCGGTCTGGGATGGCTCTACGAACAAGCGGCGGTCGTACCTGTAAGCTGGATCCGCGTTGCTGGATCCAAAGTCAGCAGGAGTCAGGCTGCTCCAGCAGCAGGGGCCTTGTCTGGTCCACCTTCCCACAAGGGAAGGGCTCTGGCCACCTGCGGTCTTGTGCTTAGGGGAAGGGCAGTTCTCCAGAGCACAAAGGAGTGGGCCAGTTCCAGATTCCGGTTGGTATCTTGGCGCTGGTCAGCCTCAAGTTCTTCTCTTGCTCTTCAGTGGGAGAAGGTTTGGCTAGGGCTCGGAAGACGTCCGTGGGGGTGGTTTGAGCTGTCCGCCCAGTGTAGAGAGCATCACTCAGGTGCTAGAGCCTAAGGGGAAGGGGAGAGAGAAAGACACAGTAAATATACCTGAAGATGGTGTTGAGTTCGGGCCAGGAAGCTGACGTCAGACCACCAGCAGGGGGTGGGGGTGATTACGCTTTAGACAAAGAAAGGTTAAGAGGCAGGGGTAGGGCACACCAGGATGATGAGCTGTAAAGGGGGAGAGAGATACCAGACAAAATAGCAGTGGGGGAGGGTTTATACAAAGGCAAATTAGGTCAGAGACAGCAGTAGAGGTATAATAGTGAGGGGGATACTTAGTAAAAGAAGAAGACAAGGGAAATGTGAAATAAGTAATCAGTAGTAAACAATCAATTTAAATTTTAGCTAGCAGTATTAGGCAGGTTTTTTCAGACTAACCAGAGCAATCACAGGCAAGAATAAATATTCGCTTTTGGATTCAGAATATGTCTGCACCATGCACTTCGGTGACTATTTTAAGCTCTATTTGTAGTGGCAAAGCACTTTGTTTTAGTGGCTACTTAAACATTAGATATATTAACTAACACAGTTACAACAACTAGCAAAGTCTCATCCAGTTATTCAGTAAAATTCAGTCAGCAGTTAGAGGAAAGGCAGTCAGGGTCCCACTGAAATCCCTGTATAAGTCAATGGCAGAAGGAGCACCAGGTCGGTGCGCAGGAGGAAAGCGGGCATACCAATCAGAGCCTTCCGAAGAAGTCAGAGCACCAATCGGGTTCTGCCGGTCCAGGATGGCTCTACGAACAAGCGGCAGTCATACCTGTAAGCTGGATTCGTGTTGCTGGATCCAAAGTCGGCAGGAGTTCGGCTAGGGCTCGGGAAGCATCCTTGAGGGGCAGTTTGAGCTGTCACCTGACATGGGGGCGGTCCCCCGCCAGAGACTGCTAGCTAGAAATGTTTCCGTGGGATCCTGACGCCTGCCGGCATCAGTCCTATAGGTAATTACCTACTGCAAGAGCCTCTCTCGAAGATCTACTGTTACGGTAAGTTGTTACGTAACTGTACTTTTCTTTAACTGAAGACTGCCCAGTGGCCAGACAGATGCCACAGCAGCGGGGTAACAGCCAAACACCGTTAAGACACTTTTTCCCATTTAAACTCCAAGTCTGATAAAAACTCTTCTGGGGGTAACAACCTGCACTCAAAGACTTTATTTGCTAGAACTGTAATAAGCCAGGTCATATTGCAAGAAATTGCTGTAGTAAGAAGAGTGACACTGGAGCAGATTTTTCCTTAGAAAGTGGGAGATAAGACTGTGAAGGGACTTACAGATTCAGGAAGCAGACAGACCCTAGTACATATTGAAGTACTGGGAAAACAATGTTCAGAAGAACCAGGTACTGGTGTCATCTGCATCCACGGGGACGCTGTATACTATCCCACCAGCCAACTGACTCAGACTGTCAAGAGGGCATAACACCAAATGAAAGTGGGGGTAGTAGCTCAGTTACCTGTAACTGTGATTATTGGAAATGCCTTTCCAGGATTTACTGAGTTAAAGGGACACTGTCAACCCCCCCTTAGGTCTCAAAGTGTCCCTAGTTTAAAAACATATTTTATGATTGCCAGAATTCTGTAAACAGTGTTGATATAGCTGGTAGTTTGATTCTGACTCTTATTTTCTTAAAAAAAGTAAAAAACAGACTGCCCAACATGCTGGTGTTATCACACCAAAACAGGTTTGTTTACGTTCCTTGATCAACTACAAATGCAACTTTCCTGAACTTGGGAACACCCACAAAACAGTTTAGCCCCTCATGATGCTGTAGGAGTTTAGGAGACTACTGCCTTATGAGTGACTGCACTGTTTGGGTGTGTTTCTAATGCTCAGGAAGCATGCAGTAAGAACAGAACCAGGATTATAAACAAAAACAAGGTTGTTTATAAATGTACATTACCATGCATTTCAGTTTTACTAAACAAGGAGACATACAAAACAAACGGCAACATCAGTGAATTTTAGAGAGGGTAAACAATCATAAAATGTGGGGTTTGAACTAGAACTATTATGATGAAAAACAGGTTGACAGTGTCCCTTTAATCAAAGAGGGAGTAAATCCTGATGTTTCAGCAGCTGTGGTGACGAGCTCAGGCAAAAAAAAAATCTCAGATGGTGGGGACTCTTTTCCTTTCGCTGATTTTGAATCAGACTTGTTTGTGCAGAGCTCCAAGATCCGAAAGTCCAGGAAGGAAAGATGATGCCCCAAGAAACAGTGGCAACAAAAGACTGATGGACATAAGGGGTTAACATACGAAAATGCTGAAACTAAACTGATCACTGATTGTGATTTTCTTTCAGAACAAGCTAACAATGTTTCTGTCTAGGGTTATTTTAAGCAGCTAGGGGTGAAATCAAAACAGGGTGAACCTATGTTTAAAAAAATGTAATGGGCTACTGTACAGAGTTTGCGTTAAGCCTCAGACACAGGACCAAATAGAACAGTTAGTTATACCACAAAGGTATAGCTCTGAGTTGTTACAGATAGCACATGATAGTCCTATGACTGGTCACTTGGGAAGGTATCACACCCTTGCCAGATAGCTATATAGATTTTACTGGCCTGGAATTCATGAAGATGTTGCTACCTATTACAGTTCTTGTGCTGAGTGTTAGAAAGTAGCCCTAGTGACTAAACAAGCATTTGTCAATGCCAAATTTTGGCTTGCTGGTATTAGTAGTACAGGAGTTAGAGTGATGCATAATAGGAAAGGCAGTGAAGTATTGAACAAACGCCAGCCCCAACCCCACCAGAGACTGAAAGGCGCTGGGGGTGTGCCTTTGGACTGTTTGTCATCACACTTGTGCCATTCTACCTCACCCTACCCTGCAGACAGCAACAGGTGTCGCGGTGTGCCTTGGGGTCTTCAGCCCTTATGCTCACCCAGTTCCATAAGGAAATTAGCTGAGATGGGTGCAGTATAGGAGAATGGAGTGAATGTTGGGCGAAGACCCCAAGGCACACCTCTATCTCTGTATGTGGCTGCAGGGTGGGGTGGGATTGGAATGCCATCGCGTGGCTAGCAATTGAGATTTCACCCCTGACACCTGTCAATCTGTACAGGTAGGCGTTACGGCTGGAAACGTTAATGCCCTAGGTGTTTGTTGGCATTTTCACTCCAGATTTTCAACATGGATTTTTTGGGACCTCACCTCATGAACAGTGACAATATGATTTAATTACTCAATCCTGAAAGGTGATTTTGCACAGTGACTGCACCATTCCGTGCCACAGATGTGGAAACACATTTCAGGCAGCATGTGAAAAATGGCAGCTGTACTGTTCATGAGGAGGTGTGAAAAATGGCAATGTTGAAAATCTGGAGTGAAAATATGAAAAATTGGCAAAGGTAGGAGCATGCATAGAAACTGTGCGGCACACGCCTGTGACACAAAAATTTTTTTTTGGAATTTTTCCACCAGATTTTCAAGATGGGCATTTTGGGACCTCCCGTCATGATCAGCAACACTGTGATTGTGTTAATCTGTCCCAAAAGTTGATTTCCCACAGCGACCACACCATTCTGCACCACAGGTGGCAAAACATGTTTTGGGCAGGATGTGGAAAATGGCAGCTGTACTATTCATAAGGAGGTGTGAAAAAATGGCACTGTTGAAAATCTGGAGTGAAAATATTAAATGATGAAGTTACAAATGTGCGTAGAAACTGCGTAACGCTCGTAACACAGTCATAGTTTGGTATTATTTCACCAAATTTACAACATGGGTTTTTGGGAGCTCCCCTTAACAGTGGCACTGTCATTTCGTTAATCGGTCCCGAAAAGTGATTCTGCGCAGTGACCTAGAAATGACCTTTCAAGCAACACGATGTCTTGCTGTATTCTGACATATGCAGTTAGCCCCAGCACTTGAACTGCTCCGGAGAGGAAAGCATTAACGTTATGCAGGAAGCATAGAATGTTGAGCTTGAGCTCGGTTCAAACCTCTGTCTGCAGCACTTCAAAGTGTAACCGTCAGATTCTTCACTCTGCCTAACTGAACAGTCACTCCGGAGATTGCTCCTTCGCTTAGTCGGTTCGGTTTAAAAATTCCGTCGGTTTAACTACCGATTTTGTTTATTTTTTGGCTTCAAATCCCTGTCTGCAGTACAGTAAGTGTTGTAAATAGTGGACTATAGGTTTATTTGTGTATGTTTTTTGCGTGGAAATTGTAAAACCTGTCGATCAGTCCGGTTAGGAGCCGATTGTGTTGGGGTTTACTTATTTTCCTTTTCTGTAGTGTGAGATACCGGTTCCTATCGGTTTCAAAAAAACGGCATTGTATACTTTTTTCCATGACCTGTAACATGGTTGGTAACTGATAGGAGGGTCTTACCTGGCTATTAAGCTGTAATGGGTTAGTTTGTAGCCTGGCCATGTCTGAGAAACCCAATGAAAAAATACGGGCCCACTGGGGTTCAACACTGTGTTGAGTGTGGGGATGCCTTTGCTAAGGCAGACCCTCACACCAGTTGTGTTTATTGTCTGAGGTTTGACCACCTTGATTCAGCCTGCCAATTCTGTAAAAATTTCCCGAAGGCCACCTTAAAAAAGAGGTTGGGTAGGCTCAGGGAAAAGGAGACAGAGAAGTCCGCTAATCCGGATGACCAGCCTGGTTCAGTCCTGACGGAACCTGAGGGAGTGCCCACTAAGCTGGGCGATACTCACTCAGGCAAGAGGAGATCCAAACCTGAGGGGTCGGTTCCATCGAAGCGAAAAAGGAAGTCTGCCGGTTCGGATCCAGAACTGCAACGTCCAACCGCCGAAGAAATAGTCAGGGCGATAAGCATTGTAGAATCGCTCCATCCGATCTGGCGCCTCTCAGTAGGTGGTCAGTTCCACCCAGTTCCGGAATATGTTCCAGATGAATTTTATGAACCAGAATGGGAGGGGGAGGAAGAACTGGACGACGATGATGATGAAGGTCTGGATGAGCCCATTAAACCAGACATCTCCCCAAACAGGCCTTCTAATGTTTCCCTGCCCAGGCTTTCTGAGTCCCCTTCCCACTCTTTGTTCTACAAGAAGGTGACTGAGACCCTCTAGCTTCCCTTGGTTGAAGCTGTTGAGAAACAAGAGGAGCCTGATTTCATTGAAATGATGGACATCCCAGAGTCCAAAAGATTGTCTATTCCCCTCCATAAATCTTTTGGGAAACAGAAAGTTCTTCAAACTCCAAATTCGTTACCTCCTGTAAATAAAAGAATGGACAGGAGATATATGCTTTCAGGCTCAGGTACAGAGTTCTTGTTCCACCAATGCAGCCATGTTGGAGTAGCGCAGGCTGCAGCCTATGACAAGGCTAACATACCTTTGGCTTCACACACCCCAGATAAAGACTCTAGGAAGGTGGATGCTATGGTCAAAAAGCAATACTGGGCATCCTCCTTGGGACTCAGGCAGGAGAATTATATGGCCTATACAGCCAGATACCAGAAGTCCAGGTGGGATACTGTTCTGGAACTGGCTAAACAGGCCTCCCCCCAGCTAGCCAGAGAGCTGGAGGAGGTGGCTGCTGATGGGATTGAAGCATCCAAGATTCAATTTCATGCTGCTGTGGACTCAAATGATGTGGTATCATGAATCATGGCTACATCTGTGTCTCTTTGGAGGTTTGCTTGACTCAGATGTACTAACCTCTCTCAGGACACTCAGGCTAAAGCCGTGGATTTCCCTGTGGTGGGTAATTCTTTGTTTGGAGAGCAGACAGAGAATTACATGAAGAAAATGGATGAGTACCGGACCACTTACAGGAGTGCACAGGCCAAGGAAAGACAGGCAACTCCTCAGGAGGCAGCAGTCTAGGGGCAGGGGCAGGCCTTTCCCCAGGCCTTTCTACCAGGCACAGGCCTCCTCTCCTTTTCCTCAGGGAGTTTTTCAGAGGGAGAGGCAGAAGGGGGATGAGCAGGGCTGCATCCTCCTCTCAGTCCAAGGCTCTTGCCAAGCAGACACCCTGATGTGTCAGCCCGGGTCGACTCCCCAATACCAGTAGGAGGCAGGCTGGCTTACTACTTTCAGGCCTGGAAGTCAGTTACCTCAGACAGGTGGGTCCTGCTGGTAGTAAGCCAAGGATTGGCTCTCAGTTTTGCAACCTTTCCAAATTTGAGGACCAAATCCTTTCCACCTGCAAACCCTTCTGAAACCACTGCTCAAAAAGCAGAGGTGTCTTCTCTACTAACCCTCAGGACTGTAGAGAGGGATCCTACTCAGTACAGGGGCAAGGGTCTGTATTCCAGCTACTTCCTTACCCCAAAAAAGACAGGGGAGTGGCGGCACATCCTAGACCCAAGATACCTAAACAAGCACCTTTTAAAGCCAAGATTCAAAATGGTGACTCTGGGAGTAATTCTTCCCTCTCTAAGACCAGGGGATTGGTTAGCTTCCCTGGACCTCAAGGATGCTTACTTTCACATCCTACTCAGGTGCTCCCACAGAAAGTACCTCTGGTTCGAATTGCCTTCAGGCCATTATCAGTTCAGAGCAATGCCCTTCAGCCTAAGATCCGCTCCAAGGGTGTTCACAAAATGCCTAGCAATAGTAGTGGCCTTTCTCAGGAGACAGACTATCTCCATTTTTCCATACCTGGATGACTGGCTCATCGTGGGACAGTCTCCAGACCAAGTCAAGTCAGATCTACAAGTGACACAACAGTTGCTCACTTCCCTAGGGTTCCTTCTCAATCTACCAAAGTCAGTTCTTGAACCAGTACAACTCCTTACCTTCATAGGGGTGGAGTTAGATACTGTCCAAGCAAAGGCTTTTCTTCTCTTGGTAAGGGAGAAGGCCCTTAAAGATATTGCTTCTTCTTTCCGCCTTCTGGTGTCTCGACCAGCGAGACATTTTCTTCAGCTCCCAGGCCACATGGCAGCTTCCACTGCGGTGGAACAGGGAGCCAGATTTCAAATGAGGGACATTCAGTTCCATCTGAGGTCCTTTTGGTCTCAGAAAAAAAGATCTAACCAAACTGATTCCAGTGACGCAGACTCTGGTCCAAGCTTTCCAGTGGTGGTTGGATCAGGACAATCTCAGACAAGGAGTCCCATTCATCAGTCCAGCTCATTCAGTGGTGTTAACCACAGATGCCTCTCTCCTGTGCTGGGGAGCTCACTTAGGAGGAGCTCTCAGAGCACAAGGGGTGTGGTCCCCTCAGGAGTCTCTACTTCATATCAATCTTCTGGTACTCAGGGCAGTATTCCTGGCTCTCCAAGCTTTCTCGGGCTCAGTAAGGAACAAGGTAATTCAGGTCAGGACAGACAACACCACCACCATGTGGCACATTAACAAGTAGGGAGGCACTCGGTCTATTACCTTGTGCACAGAAGCCGTGAAAATATGGTCTCTGACTTATGCCCTGCATGCATCTCTAGCAGCAGTCCATCTTCCAGGAAGGACAATGTGCTAGCAGACGCCCTGAGCAGGATCTCTCAGGGCCATCACGAATGGACCCTGGACCCCTTCATATTGAAAGTAATTTTCTCCAGGTGGGGCACTCCAGAGATAGATCTCTTTGCAGCTCCAGACAGTCATCAGCTTCCCCTCTTCTGTTGCAGACATCCAGTCATGAGCACAGTTCCCCTGGATGCTCTGGTTCTGGATTTGGGGGGAGGGGGCTATATGCCTTTCCTCCTTTTACTCTGTTATTCAAGGTGCTGGTCAAGATCAGGTCACAAACATGCAAGATGATCCTGATGACATCAGAATGGTCCAGACAGCCTTGGTATCCTCTATTGATGTCACTAGCAGTCCATCTCCCCTATCTCTTCCCAAGAGGCACAATCTGTTAGCCTCTTCTCAGGGGAGAATCTGGTACCCCAGCCTTCGGTCTCTCAAACTCAAGGCTTGGCTCTTGGAAGAGTTAGAGTATGCAAGTCTGCACCTGTCTCGGGGTTCTGAACATTCTTAAAGCCTCTCGAAAACCTGCCACCAGAAAAACGTACAGCTCCAGATGGAAGAGATTCAGCATTTGGTACTCCAATAAAGATGTCCTAGCAGATACTGCTGAGCTGGCTACAGTTCTAGATTACATGGTTCATATCAATGGCCTAGGTCTCAGGCCAGCCACTCTGAAAATTCATTTAGCAGCTGTCTCTGCATTCCTGTCAGTGGGGAAGGTTTTCTCCCTGGCATCTCATCCTGTCTTCTGTAAGTTCTTTAAAGGTTTGGTTCATACCAACCCTCCCTTTAGGGACCCTACCCCTGCTTGGGATCTTAGTGTTTGCATTGCCCAACTTATGCAACCCCCTTTCGAACCATTGGCTTCAGCAGAACTCAAGTATTTGACTTGGAAAACTGTTTGTGGTAGCTATCACTTCTGGCAGGCATATTAGTGATTTACAATCTCTTGTCAGTGGAGCCAAATTTTATCTCATTCCACAGAGATAAGGTGGTCCTTAGAACCAGCAGGAGGTTCTTACCCAGAGTGGTTTCAGATTTTCATCTGAACCAGTCCATGTCTCTTCCTGTGTTCTTCACTGATCATTCTTCAGGAGAAAGATTACATAGTTTGGATGTTAAGAGGGCACTTAGCTACTACAGTCGTGGCCAAAAATATTGGCACCCTTGCAGGTTTTTCCTAGTAATGCACCATTCCTTTCAGAAAATTGTTGAAATTAAAAAATATTTTTGTATCCACATATGTATTTCTTTGGTTTGCAGTGGAATAAAACACAAAAAGCAGAAAAATTTACTAAGTCTTAGCTTATTCCACATAGAAATCCTTAAATGGCCCAGACAAAATTATTGGCACCTTTTAGAAGTAGTTAGAAATAATTAGATTTCAAGCAGGTGATTCTCCTTCACTTTGGAATTGAACTCACCTGTGGTGAGTTGCAGGTGCCTGCAATATAAAAATCACTCATTCAACCAGTTTGAATAGAGAAAAGGACTCATCTTCCTGTTTTGTGTCACTGTGTGTCCCTCAATGAGCATGGAGAAGAGAAAAACAGCCAGAGAATTGTCTGAGGAGGTCAGACAGAAGATTGTAGCCAAGCATGGACAATCTCAAGGCTACAAATCTATCTCTATAGACCTTGATGTTCCTGTTTCCACCGTACGTAATGTTATCAGGATGTTTAAGGCCCTGTCACTGTAGCCAACCTCCCTGGACATGGCCGCAAGAGAAAACTTAATCGAAGATTGCAGCGCAGGATTGTTTGAATGGTGGAGAAAGCACCTTGATCAACTGCCAAACAGATTCAAGCTGACCTTCAGACACAAGGTACAACAGTTTCAACTCGCACCATCCGTCGCCAACTCAGTGAAAGGGGATTATATGATAGGAGGCCCAGGAGGACCCCACTGCTGAGAGAGAGGCATAAGAAAGCCCAACTGGGGTTTGCCAAAACACACCTGAACAAGTCAAAATCCTTCTGGGAGAATGTCCTGTGGACAGATGAGACCAAATTAGAGGTTTTGGTAAAGCACATCATCTCTATGTTTACAGAAAACAAAATAAAGCCTTTAAAGAAAAGAACACCTTCCCTACAGTCAAACATGGAGGAGGTTCAGTGATGTTTTGGGGTTGCTGTGCTGCCTCTGGCACTGGGTGCCTTGAATGTGTGCATGGCATCATGAAATCTGGAGATTACCAGGCCATTTTGGAGCGCAATGTTGAACCCAGTGTCAGAAAGCTGGGTCTCCGTCGAAGGTCATGGGTCTTCCAGCAGGACAATGACCCCAAACACACTTCAAAAAGCACCCAGGAATGGTTCAAGACAAGACGCTGGACTGTTCTGAAGTGGCCAGCAATGAGTCCAGATCTAAATCCCATTGAAAACCTGTGGAGGGATCTGAAAACAGCAGTTGGGAGAAGGCACCCTTCAAATCTGGGAGAACTGGAGCAGTTTGCACAAGAAGAGTGGGCCAGACTGCCAGTAGAGAGGTGCAGGAAGCTCATCCATGGCTATAGGAAGTGGTTGATTGCAGTTATTCTGACCAAAGGCTGTGCTACCAAATATTAAGTCTAGGGTGTCAATAATTTTGTCAATGCCATTTCTTTTCATTGTCTGTTTAAAAGGATATATTAAATTCTGAATAAAAAACAAAGGTACTGTATATTAACAGAGAAATAAAGAATTGTGGAAACCAAATACTGTACTACTGTTAATTTCAACTTATGTTTGGAGGAAATTGTGAGTTATTTGAAAAAGTGCAAGGGCACCAGTATTTTTTGGCCACGACTAGTACATTGAGCATACTAAGGCACTTAGGTTTGACTGTCCTCAGTTGTTTCTCACTTATGGTGAAGTGGGAAAAGGTAAACCTGCTACTAAGAGATCTTGTGCCAGGTGGATTGTCTCTTGTATACAATTCTGCTATGACAAGCTAGGCAAAATACCACCCTCAGGCCTGAGGGCTCATTCGACTAGGGGTACAGCTGCTGCGCTGGCTGCTGCCAGGGATATGCGTTTACTAGCGACATGTAAAGCAGCCACCTGGAAAACTGTCCATACTTTCACCAAGCATTACTCTCTGGATATCCAGGCTAGGAGTGATGCTTGGCTTGGAACAGCAGTACTGCAGAGCTTATTCCCAAAATAGGATTGGTACCCCCCTCCATGGCGGTACTGCCTGGTAGTTTGCATATGTCAGAATACAGCAAGACTTCATGTTGTTTGAAGAAAAATTACCTTAGTAACTGCGTTTCTTCTAATGGAGTCTGGCTGTATTCTGACCTCCCTTCCTGCCTCCCCTCTCAGAACCTGTTTTTGGGAAGTGGGTTGGCAGGTACAGTGTTGCACCTCAAGGGTGTACTTGGCATTACTCCTTTCTAGAAAGGGGAAGTGGGTTATTGTTATGTTGTTTTGGTAGCTATATGTTGGTTCACTACCTGGTTATTTTTTGGGGAGTTCTCGACTTGAGTCTTTTGAGCGAACCAAAAATGCCTTTTGGCTATATTCTTTACAATTTCCACTTTAAGAAGTGTAGTTAGTTAGTATTAGCTCATAAGAATCTGACGGTTACACTTTGAAGTGCTGCAGACAGTGGTTTGAACCGAGCTGTAGCTCAACGTTCTGTGCTTCTTGCATAGAGATAACTCTTTCCTCTTCGGAGCAGTTCAAGTGCTGGGGCTAACTGCATATGTCAGAATACAGCAAGACTCCATTGGAAGAAACACAATTACTAAGGTGAATATTTTTTTCTTCAGGACCGAGAAATGAAATGGCAATGCTAGTGTTGACAAGATGGGGTTCCAAAAACCCCAAGTTGAAAATTTGGGGCCAGAATTCCCCAAAATGGCTGAAATATCAACCTAAGTTGAACCCCTCCCCCCCATTGAGTCCCATTATATGGCTTACCTTCGATTCTTCATTTTGCGGTTCAGCTTTGAAGAGTGCAGACGTGTCCTGGTCCACAAAAGATGACAGCGCCCGACCTGCGGAGGTAATTATGGGGGGAGGTGGGAGCGCAGGGGGAGGGTTGGGATGGAGAAGGGGTATGGCGAGACAACGATGGACTGTTTCCTTTTTTAGAGGTACAAAAAAATAACCGGCGAAGGATGTTTTTCTTCTTTCACAGGGAAAACATTTTTTTTATTAATGTGGGCACACTGTGGTGGGCTCCAGTGTGCCACAATAGTGGGGGGGGAGGGGCAGTCATAGGGATTGGGCACTCCAGTGTTTGGCAAATCATTTAGAGGGGTTTGGGGGGGCTCCATCTGACACTGGGAGTGGGCATCCTGGTATCGGAAAAAATATCTCTAGGGTGGGCTGCCAGTGTGCCACATTAATGGGGGGGATACATGCCGACTCAGGGATTGGGCACCCCAGTGTCGGCTTTTTGGTAGTGTGTCGGGCAGCAGGAGACGCCATGTTTCAGTACACTGGGATGGGCTCCCAGTGTGCCACATTTAATGGGGGGGATACATACCGACACGGGGATTGGGCACCCCCGATGTTGGCTTTTTGAGACTGTGTGGCAGGCAGCAGGAGCCGCCATGTTTCGTCACACTGGGATGGGCTCCCAGTGTGCAACATTAATGCTATTTCATAAGCTGCTTTCGCAACTATGCCCATCGCATTACTGTGCACTATCAATACTTGTAATAGAAAATATCTTGTCATCTGCCACTGCAATGACGAAACTGCACTTGATTGCAGCGGCAAATTTCTTTTAAAGTTATGGCTCTTTTTGAAGTCTGCTGTCATCGCCAGCATGCTCTCTGATCGGCAGCTGAGGGATGCACCCACTAAATCGTGCCCTGAATTGGCTCCAACACTGACACATCTTTGAAATGTGCTATTACCACAAGGTGTTGCTTGCACGTGTGCACAAACCAACATAAAAAGACAAGGTGGCCCTGGTACCTCTACCCTTGATAGGTGTGCCTTTGGAAATAATTACAATGGAAGTTGTTGGCCCCTTAGACAAAAGTAAAAAGAATCATTGATTCATTTTGGTAGTATGTGACTATGCTAATCGATACCCAGAGGCAATTCCAATGCGTACTGTCACAGCCTCAAAAGTGGCAGCAGAGCCTGCCAAAATTTTCAACAGGGTGGGCATACCTAAAGAAATTATTACTGATCAGGGAAGTAATTTTGGTGCTGCATTACTGAAGGACCTGTACCAACTACTAGGTATCACTGCCATAAGAACCTCTCCTTATCACCCTCAGACAGATGGTCTGTTGAGTGTTTTAATCAAACCCTAAAACGCATGTTAAAAAGGTTTGTAATAGGGGAAGGGAAAGACTAAGACCAATACTTGCCTTACCTGCTTTTTGCTTACAGAGAAGTGCCACAGGCATCAACAGGTTTTTCACCATTTGAAATGCTGTATGGTAGACAACCTAGAGGGCCACTAGATGTAATAAAAGAAATATGGGAAGATAACACCCATTAGAAACAATCTATTACATCTTATATGTGTGCCCTATGTAAACGGAGCCGAGGGAAAGGCCAGGTGTGTTTGGTGTCCGTTCCCAGTGGACTGAGTGGGCAGGCAGCTAGAGGTCCGGCCGCATCTTCTCATCCTTCTCGGGCAGTGCTTTGCAATGTCAGGTCGATAAGGAACAAGACTGCTATTTTTGTGGACTTGATTTCCACTGTTGACCTGGCTTGCATAACGGAGACCTGGCTTGGTGATGATGCTGGCCCAGTTCTTGCAGCCACCGTCCCTACCGGGTACTCCATAGTGCACTGCCCAAGGAAGGATAGCAGGAGAGGGGGTGTGGCCATTGTTTTTGGAGCCAGCCTGGGCTTCACGGTGCACCCGGTTGGTGACACCCAATCTTTTGAGTGCATTGCTGTGCGTAGGGGCGCAAGTGCAGGTTGCAGGATCCTCCTTCTTTGCCGCCCTTCTGGGGCGGGGGGAGATTTCCTGCAGGAGATGGCAGACTTCGTTGTCGACCAGGTGTTGGAGTCCCCCACGTGTTTAATCTTGGGGGACTTCAGTGCCTGGATCGATGACGAATCCTCGCGTTTTGGTTACGACCTCCTCCAGTTGATGCAGTCACTGGGCCTGTCACAAGCGGCTGCTTCTGCGACCCACCAGCACGGCCACACACTCGATCTGGTATTCCAGCTGGGTCTTGAGGTCGATAACCTCAAGATTGATCAGGTCGCTTGGTCTGACCTGTACCATGGAGTTCACTTTTGGGGCCCTCCCCAGTAGTCCACCTCCCTCCCCCATGGAGATGGTCAACTTCCACCCTCTAAGGGGCCTGTGCCCTGAGGGGCTGTTGGCACTAGCTGACCTATCTCGGGTTTACGCGGCATGTGCAGTGGGTGCCGGAGAGGCGGTGGCCACTTATAACAGGGTGACTTCCGAAGCTCTGGATGCTCTCACACCAGTTTGTATATGACCCAGATCTTTTCACTTGAGGTCCCTCTGGTTTGATAGTGACCTCAAGGCAATGAAGATCAAGGGTCAGAGGTTGGAACGTTGCTGGCGGAAGACCTGACTGGAGGCCGATAGGCTAGCTCTACGTGCCCACTATATGGAGTAACAGGGGGCAATTTCCCATAAGAAGGCAGAATTCCTGTCCAGGGAAATTGCCGTGGGGAGAAACAGACCATCTCAGCTATTTTGAACTGTAGACAGGCTTCTGCACCCTGCCTGTCTGCAGCTGAAAAAAGCATGGTCATCCACCCTGTGTGAGGAGTTTGCTGTTTTTCTCCAACAGACATAGCACAGAAGCAGCTCTAGTGAGGGTGCATAATGATATACTCAGGGCTAGAGATAGAGGAGACAAATCATTTTTTGTCCTCCTTGATCTCTCCTCAGCATTTGACACTGTGGACCACATTGTGCTTTTTGATCGGCTTTATGGACTTGCTGGTACTGTCATCAGGTGGTTTGAGTCCTATCTCTCAAACAGGGTGTGGCAGGTAGTGATCGGAAATTTCTCTTCCTCCCCGGCGCTCCTGTCTTGTGGAGTGCCGCAGGGCTCGATCTTGTTGCCGATGCTGTTTGCAGTGTACATGCTGCCCCTGGGTGAGATCATTCGACAGTACAGCATGGAGTTTCACTGTTATGCAGATGATACCCAGCTGTACTTGTCTTTTGCCCCTGGAACATCAGGAGTGGTTGATGTACCTAACAACTGTCTGGCTAAAATCAACAACTGGATGGCTTCCAGCTGGCTGAGACTTAACCTAGCCAAGATGGAGGTACTGGTGATAGAGCCTGATCTCAGACGTGATGGGCTGCCACCTGGGGCTGACTCGGGGCTTTTCCTGTGTTCTGCTCCACTGGTGGCTGCCCCAAGGGAATGAAATCTGGGTGTGATTCTTGATAACAGATTGACTTTTGAAGATAAGGTGTTATCTGTTGTCAGTGGTGGTTTCTATCATCTGCAGAACACTGCCCAGATTGAGCCCCTCATTCCGTCTGAGGGCCTGCCGATGCTAGTGCATGCTTTTGTGACCTCCAGTCTGGACTACTGCAACTCTCTATACTTTGGGGTCATGGAAGCGACCCTCCACAGACTTCAGCTAGTGCAGAACGCGGTGGCCCAGTTGCTTACGGGCCTTTCGAGGTCCAGTCATGTGACTCCAGTCCTGCGTGCTCTGCACTGGCTGCCGGTCAGGTGGAGGGTCCTTTTCAAGGTGAATCTTCTCACCTTCAAGGCCTATACGGGCTGGGTCCGGGTTACCTTTCAGAACTCCTGACACCAGTTACCTTTGCTCGCTCCCTCTGCTCCTCTTCGAGGCACCTCCTGGACATTCCCAGGGTTCAGCTCAAGACCTCAGGAGATAGTGCATTTAGTGTCTCTGGGCTGACCCTGTGGAATTTGTTACCACCTTCTGTCCGGGAGGCTCCCTCGGTTAAGGTGTTCAAGCGGAGGCTGAAGGCCCACCTCTTTGTCCTGGCTTTTCCAGTTTCTTGAGTACATCCTGTGCTAGTCCCTGCTGTGATAGTCTGAATCCCTTTTTAATTTATTTTAAATTGCTATATTTATAGTTAAGCATTGTTATTGTATTATTTATTTATGCTGTTTCTCGTTATGTTTTGTTTTAACTATTGTTAGGTGCCCAGAGCTTCCAGGATTGGGCGCCCTACAAATAAAATTGCCTTGCCTTGCCCTGAGAGAGAAGTTGCCAAATGTGTTGAAATCGCCCATAGTAATCAGGAAAAGGCCCAAAATTAGCAGAAGGTATATTATGATCATGGGTTAAAAAAAAGGTTTTGAGCCAGGTGAAAAGCCAGGTGATAAGCAGCAGGAAAATCCTAGCCTCTCCCTACAAAACAGGGTACTAAATGAGAAAAAGACCGAGGTAGAAAGGTCAGTGGGGGATGCTGCAACAGAAGGTAAAGCCATCAAAAAATGGAGAGCAATGAGTACCAATGCCCATAGTCTGGGTAACAAGCTTCCTGAATTAGTGGCCTTGATGGAGGAGGAACATCTGGATATCGTGGCAGTCACAGAAACATGGTACACAAAACCATGACTGGGATGTAAACATACCAGGATACACTATCTACAGGAGGAACAGGGAGGGTAAAAGAGGAGGAGGAGTAGCTCTTTACATAAGGGAAGCAATAAAAGCAACAGAACAAAAGGGTAAACAGGGAAGAGAAGAAACACTGTGGGTAAATTTGGGGACAGGCAATGGCACCACAATCCGCACAGGGGTTGTATAAAGACCCCCTTCTCAGGGGGAGGAAATGGACAAGGAAATGATAGAAAGTATACTTAGAATGGCAGAAAAAGGGGAGATATTGCTGATGGGTGACCTGAATATACCAGATGTTAACTGGAGTGCAGTTGCAGCAGCCACTTCGAAGAGTGGGGTTATTCTAGATGCCCTACAGGGGGCATGCCTTAGACAACTAGTACTGGAGCCCACTCGAGAGGGAGCAATCTTAGACCTGGTTCTCTCAAATGGAAATGGAGAGAGGATCACATGTAAGTGGGTAGCCATCTGGGAACTAGCGATCATCGAACAGTATGGTTCACAATAAACACAGCAATAGAGTCAAGCCATATAAAGGCAAAAGTACTGGACTTTAGGAGGGCTGACTTTGCCAAAATGGGTGAGTGCCTAAGGAATGCACTAGCAAATGGGCAGGAAGGAGGGGTGGAAGAACAATGGGGAATAATAAAAACTGCCATCACAGAGGTAATGAGCCTTTGTGTGAAGCAAATAAACAAAACAAAACGATGTAAGAAACCACTATGGTTCTCAAAGGAAGTGGCAGTGAAGGTTCAAGAGAAAAGAAAGCATTCAGGAAGTACAAGGAATCGCAGAAGGAGCAGGACAGAGAACTGTATCAGTTAAAGCAAAGGAGACTGGGAAGGCAGTCAGAACAGCAAAGGCCCAAACCGAGGAAAAGATAGCCCACTCAGTTAAGAAGGGGATAAAACCTTTTTAGGTACATCAGAGGAAGCGAAGGAAGACCAAGGAGGGATAGTGAGGCTAATAAAGGGAGGGAGGGTGGGCAGAGGAGACTGTGAAAGGCAGAGATACTAAACAAATATTTTGCTCAGTATTTACAAATGAAGAGGGGAGGTACCTCAAACAAACAGTAGAAACACTCTGGATACAGAAGTTGATAGCAGCCCATTTACAGAAGAAAGGGTTATGAAAGAACTCTTAAAACTGAAGGTGGACAAAGCAATGGAGCCTGATGGGATTCATCCCAGAATTCTAAAAGAACTAAGGGTAGAACTAGTGACACCACTGACTACCCTCTTTAACAAATCATGGGAGGATGGGGTGGTATCCGAGGACTGGAGGAGGGCAGATGTGATTCCCCTTCACAAAAGTGGGAGCAAGGCAGAAGCAGGAAACTACAGACCTGTTAGTTTAACCTCAGTGATAGGGAAAATGATGGAATCACTTCTGAAGGAAAGAATTGTCGAGTATCTAGAGACCAGAGGGGCACAGGACCCCAGGCAGCATGGATTCACAGCGGGAAGGTCATGTCAGACGAATCTGATAGATTTCTGTGACTGGGTGACCAAAGTAGTAGATCAGGGAGGGGCTGTGGACATGGCCTACCTAGACTTTAGCAAGGCATTTGACACAGTCCACACAAAAGATTAATATACAAGTTAGCCAGCCTGGGAGTGGGTCCCAAGATGACTGCCTGGGTAAAGAATTGGCTGGAGACTAGGACACACAGAGTAACAGTAAATGGAGTCCACTCAGAAGAAAGGGGGGTTACTAGTGGGGTACCACAGGGTTCAGTATTAGGACCGGTCCTCTTCAGTGTCTTTATAGCGTTACATTGCAGAGGGACTGGAAGGAAAAGTATGTCTCTTTGCAGATGACACAAAGATTTGCAACAGAGTTGATGCACAGGTGGGGTGGAAAGGATGAGAAGGGACTTGGCAAGGTTAGAGGAATGGTCACATGTATGGCAGCTTAGATTCAATGCTAAGAAGTGCAGGTAATGCACCTGGGAAACAGAAACCAGGGGAAGAGTACACAATGGGGTGAGATACTAACAACAAAATGGAAAGGGACCTGGGGTAGTCATATCAGATGACCTAAAGGTGGGAAAGCAATGTGAGAGGGCAGCAAGGAGGGCTGAGGGGATACTGGGATGCATAGGGAGAGGCATCACCAGTAGAAAACAGGAAGTTATCCCTCTGTACAGACAGCTGGTGAGACCCCATCTGGAGTACTGCATGCAGTTCTGGAGACCCAATCTCCGCAAAGACATAGACATGATGGAAGCTGTCCAGAGGAGGGCAACTAAAATGGTGCAGGGTCTGCACCGGAAGACATATGAAGAGAGAGACTAATGGAGATTAATATGTATAGCCTTGAGGAAAAGGAGGGGGGAAACATGATAGAAACTTTCAAGTACCTCAAGGAATCAACAAAGTCCAAGAGGGTAGCATCTTTCAAAAAAAGGTGTGCAAGAACAAGGGGGCACAATTTGAAGATGGGGGGGGGGCGGCTCAGAGGTAATTTAAGGAAGTATTTTTTCACAGAGAGGGTTGTGGATGCATGGAACGGCCTTCTGGAGGAGGTTGTGGAGTCAAAAACAGTGGTGGAATTCAAGCATGCATGGGACAGTCATAAGGCCAAAGGGTTGGGGGTAGGAAGAAGTAGGCTGCTGGTTAACTAGGATCTGCAGCTTATCCAGTAGGTAGGGAAATGGGCAGACTGGGTGGGCCAAGCGGTCCTTATCTGCCGTCAAATTCTATGTTGCTACTGCTACCCACTACATAAAATAAACTGTTAATGAAGTGGCAAGGGCCTTGTACGGTTCTTAGACGTACTGGCATGGTTAACTATGAGATTGAGACCATGCTAACCTCTTTAAGAAATGGGTTAAAAAACACCAAATGCTGTTGTGCTGGTTTTACCAAAAACTGATAAATGATATTGATATAGCTTATGATAGATTAGAACAAACTAACTGCTGATGCTGTAAAGATGTATGTTTCCTTAACCTCTGAGCAAACTTCAGAAATTTGTAACTTACTAAATACATTTAACAGACATTTAACTGAACTGTCCTGACGTGGAACCTGTGTAAAGAGCTCTGAGCTCAAATGATTTTCCAAGAACTGAAATAAATAAATAAATACAGTACTTTTTTTTTGGGGTGGGGGGGGACTCAGTAAAAGTTTATTTATGTTTGTGAATATTACTTATTGTATAGCACATTTTAGAATTTCCAATCTGTTATTCACAATAAGTACTTTCAAACAGCATGAAGTCTTGCTGTATTCTGACATATGCAGTTAGGTCCTGCCTTCCAACTGCCCCGGAGAACAAAGAGTTAAACTTTCCATGACCAGCATGGAATGTTCACCATGAGCTCGGTTGAAGCCCCTGTCTGCTGCTGTTTAAACTGCAACCGTCAGATTCTTTACTCCGCCTCACTGAACAGTCGCTCTGGAGATTTTTCCTGCTGCTCAGTTCAAAAAGTCAGTTGAAGTGTCGGTTTTTGGTCGGTTTCTACCGAATTGCTGTTACTGCTTAGTCGGTTCAAGTCTCTGTCTGTGGTACCGTGAGTACTAGATAGTTTTTTTTGTTTTGTTTCTTTGTGGAACTTGTAAATTGTGGATCGGTTCAGCTGAACCGATCAGTTTAAAGTAAAAAGCTTGTGCTTAATTTAGAGTATGGTAACCGGTCCGTATCGGTTCTAAAAAAAACGGATTTAATTACCTTTTTTTTCCAAGACCCGTGACACGGTCAGGAACCGATAGGGGGGTCTTGCCTGGCGGATTGCCGAAAAAAGGGTACGTTTTTGGTTAGGATTGGCCATGTCTGAGAAACCCAAGAAAAAAATCGGGCCCACTGGTTTTCAGCACTGCAGTGTGTGTGGGGAAGTCTGTGCCAAGGCTGATCCCCACACAACCTGTGTTTATTGTCTGGGGTTTGACCACCTCGATTCAGACTGCCAAATTTGCAAGAATTTTCCCAAATCTACCCTGGAAAAGAGATTAGGTAGACCGAGGGAAAGGGAGACCGAGAAGTCCACTGACCCGGATGGCCAGCCCGGTACGGTTCCGACTGAACCAGAAGGAGTGCCCTCTGACCAGGGCGATACTTCTTCGGGCAAAAGGAGAGCCGATTCCGAGGAGTCGGTTCTGGTAAAAAGAAAGAGAAAAGATTAATCGTCCAGTTTGGACCCAGAATTTCATACTCCGACCGCTGATGAGATAGCCAAGGCGATAAGGATTGTGCAATCGCTTAGTTCGGTTCTGACCGAACTGGCACCATCTGGCAGGGGCTCAGTTCGGTCGGTTCCCCCGGTTCCAGATTATACTTTGGAAGAATTTTATGAACCGGAAGAGGGAGAGTATGAGGATGATTATGGTGATAATGAAAGTCTGGATGTGCCTATTGACCCGGACATCTCCCCAGACAGACCTTCAGGTGTTTCTCCTCCTAGGCTTTCTGAGTCCCCTTCACACTATATGTTTTACAAAAAAGTGGCTGAGACTCTCCAGCTTCCTATTGAGGAAGCAGTAGAGGATCAGGAAGAGCCTGATTATGTTGAGATGATGGACATCCCAGAGTCCAGGAGACTGTCTATTCCCCTCCACAAATCCTTTGGGAAACAGACACATAAAATTCTTAAGACTCCTAATTCTATCCCTCCTGTGGACAGACGAATGGGCAAGAGGTACACTCTCTCAGGCTCAGACACAGAGTTCCTTTTTCAGCAATGCAGCCATGTTGGGGTTGTGCAGGCTGCTGCCTGTGGTAAGGCAAATATTCCCTTGGCATCACACCTCCCATACAAGGACTCCAGGAAGATTGATGCCATGGCAAAGAAACAATACATGGCAGCCTCTTTGGGACTCAGGCAGGCTAACTATATGGCCTATACAGCCAGATACCAGAAGTTCAGGTGGGACACTGTGCTGGCTCTGGCTAAACAGGCCCCTGACCAGCTTGCCAAGGAGCTGGAGCAGGTGGCTGCAGATGGCATCGAGGCATCGAAAGTACAGTTTCATGCTGCTGTAGACTCCAATGATGTTTCATCAAGAGTCACTGCTACATCTGTGGCTCTTCGGAGGATGGCTTGGCTCAGATGTACTAGCCTCTCACAGGATACCCAAGCTAAGGCCATGGATTTTTCTTTAAATTGGTAATTCTCTGTTTGGGGAGCAGACAGAGAACTACATGAAAAAGATGGATGCGTACAGGACCACTTACAGGAGTGCTCAGGCCAAAGAAAGGCAAGCAACTCCTCAAAGGCAGCAGTCCAGGGGCAGGGGCAGGCCTTTCCAAAGGACTTTTTACAAAGCTCAGGCCCCCTCCTCTTCCTTTTTACAGAGGGGGTTCTTTAGAGGGAATAGGCAGAACGGGGATGAGCAGGCCTGCGTCCACCCCTCAGCGTAAAGCCCCTGCCAAGCAGACACCCTGATGGGTCTGCCCGGGCCTGTTCTCCCATACCAGCAGGGGGCAGGCTGGCTTACTTTGTCCAGGACTGGAAGTCTCTTACATCAGACAAGTGGGTCCTGGAAGTAGTAAGCCAGGCACTGGTTCTCAGCTTCAAAAAATTTCCCAAAATGAGAACCAGATCCTTTCCACCTGCAAATCTCTGAGAGACCCTTGCCCTAGAGGCAGAGGTTTCTTCTCTCCTAGCTCTAAGAGCTATAGAGAGGGTTCCCACCCTACACAAGGTCAAAGGATTGTACTCCAGGTACTTCCTAACCCCCCCAAAAGACAGGAGAATGGCGGCCCATTCTGGACCTAAGATATCTGAACAAACATCTTTTGAAGCCAAAGTTCAAAATGGTAATCCTTCCCTCTCTAAGGCCAGGGGACTGGCTAGCCTCCCTGGACCTCAAAGATGCCGACTTTCACATTCCCATCAGGTGCTCCCACAGAAAGTACCTCAGGTTCGAGTTGCCCTCAGGCCACTATCAATTCAGAGCAATGCCCTTTGGCCTAACATCAGCCCCAAGGGTTTTCACAAAGTGCCTGGCAGTAGTAGTTGCTTTCCTAAGAAGAAAAAAGATCTCCATCTTCCCATACTTGGACGACTGGCTCATAGTAGGTCAGTCTCCATACCAAGTCAGGTCACAACTGCAAGTGACCCAGCAAGTGCTCACTTCCTTAGGATTCCTTCTCAACCTTCCAAAGTCAGTTCTCGAACTGGCACAGCTCCTCACCTTCATAGGTGCAGAACTGGACACAGTAAAGGCAAGAGCCTTCCTTCCCCTGGAAAGGGCAAGGAACCTTATGGAACTGGCCTCTTCATTCACCCTTCAGGTGTCTCGACCAGCAAGACATTTCCTTCAACTTCTGGGCCACATGGCAGCTTCCACAGCAGTGGTCCAAGGGGCAAGGTTCCAGATGAGGGACATTCAGTTCCACTTAAGAGCCTTCTCGTCCCAAAGAAAGGATTCCCTTACCAAATTAGTCCCAGTGACTCAAACCCTGATCCAAGCCTTGTAATGGTGGCAGGATCAGGACAATTTGAGACAAGGGGTTCCATTTGTCACTCAGTCTCATTCAGTGATACTCCCCACAGATGCTTCCCTGCTGGGCTGTGGAGCCCATTTGGGGGATCTTACCACCCAAGGACTGTGGTCACCTCAGGAATACCTGCTTCTCATCAATCTCTTGGAACTCAGAGCAATCTTTCTGGCACTGCAAGCTTTTTCCAAATCTGTATAGAACAAGGTGGTTCAGGTCAGAACAGACAACACCACCACCATGTAGTACATCAACAAGCAAGGAGGCACTCGGTCTACGGCCTTGTGCACAGAAGCAATGAAGTTGTGGTCCCTGGCCTATTCCCTGCAAACCCCTCTGATAGCAATTCACCTCCCAGGGAAGGACAATGTCCTAGCATATGCACTGAGCAGAATATCCCAGGGCTATCACGAATGGGCCCTAGATCCTCTAGTTTTGAAAGTGATTTTCTCAAGATGGGGCACACCAGAGATGGATCTTTGTGCAGCCACAGACAATCACCAACTTCCTCTCTCGTTGCAGACCCCCAGTCTTGGGCTCAGTCCCCCTGGATGCTCTGATTCTGAACTGGGAAGGGAAATTTCTGTATGCTTTTCCCTCCTTCCCTCTCCTGTTCAAAGTGTTAGTCACGATAAGGTCACAACCATGCAAAGTGATTCTGATTGCTCCAGACTGGGCCAGGCAGCCATGGTATCTCTTGTTGCTGTTCCTAGCAGTCCACCTTCCCCTGTCTCTTCCCAGGAATTACAACCTGTTGACATCCTCTCAGGGGAGGATTTGGTATCCGACTCTTCGGTCTCTCAATCTCAAGGCTTGGCTCTTGAAGAGTTAGGGTTTGCAGATCTGCATCTTTCCCAAGGGGTTCTGGATATCCTTAAGGTTTCTCGAAAGCCTTCCACCAGGAAGACTTACAACTCCAAGTTGAAAAGATTCAGCATTTGGTGTTCTAAGAAGAATATTTCTCCAGATTCTGCTGAATTGCCTACGGTTCTGGATTATATGGTTCATCTTAACGGCCTAGGCCTCAGATCAGCTACCCTTAAAGTACACTTGGCAGCTGTTTTTGCTTTCTTGTCAGTAGGCAAGCCTTCCTCTCTATTATCCCATCCTGTATTTTGTAAGTTTTTCAAGGGATTGCTTCACACCAATCCCCCCTTTAGGGATCCTGCTCCTGCTTGGTACCTTAATGTTTGCATTGCTCAGCTTATGCAACCTCGCTTTGAGCCTTTGTCCTCAGCAGAGCTTAAGTACTTGACTTGGAAAACTGTGTTTTTGGTAGCCATTACTTCTGCCAGACGTATCAGTGAATTGCAAGCCCTGTCAGTGGAATCTGATTTCATCTCTTTTCACAGAGATAAAGTGGTCCTTAGAACTAACAGAAAGTTCTTACCTAAAGTGGTTTCAGATTTCCACCTCAACCAGTCTGCATCTCTCCCTGTGTTCTTCACTGACCATTCCTCCTGGGGAGAGAGGAGGCTACACAGCTTGGACGTTAAAAGAGCCCTTAGCTACTGCATAGAGCATACCAAGGGTCACAGGTTTGAATCCTTCCAGTTGTTCCTTACGTATGGAGAAGTTGGTAAGGGCAAACCTGCCACTAAGAGATCTATTGCCAGGTGGATTGTTTCTTGTATACAATTCTGCAATGAAGAACTGGGTAGAACTCCACCCTCAGGCCTGAGGGCTCATTCCACTAGAGGTACAGCTGCCTCCCTGGCTGCTGCCAGGGATATTCCTCTCTTAGCAATTTGTCAAGCAGCCACCTGGAAAACAGTCCATACTTTTACCAAGCATTACTCTCTGGATATCCAGGCTAGGAGTGATGCTCGGTTTGGCACAGCAGTACTTCAGAGCCTGTACCAAAGTAGGTTCTGTCCCTCCTCCATAGAGTTACTGCTTGGTAGTCTGCATATGTCAGAATACAGCAGTATTTCATGTTGTTTGAAGAAAAAAATTACTCACTTTAGTAATATTGTTTCTTCTAATGGAGTCTTGCTGTATTCTGACCTCCCCGCCTCCCCTCTCAGAACCTAGATTTTGGGATGTGGGTGGGCAGGAGCAGTGTTGGCACCCCAGGGGTGTCCTTTTTTCACCCTCTTTTTGGTTTGGGTGAGAGGTTATGTTTTGGATGTGGTTTTTTGGGGGGTTTTCCTGACTTGAGTCTTCCTTTGAAACCCCCCCAAAAAAACCTTACATATGTATATATTTATATATATGTATATTTGCCAGTTGGCTAGTAAAAATGTTACAGTTTCCACACAGAATGTCTAGTGAGTTTTTGCTCGTAAAGATCTGGCGGTTGCAGTTTAAACAGCAGCAGACAGGGGCTTCAACCGAGCTGGTGGTAAACATTCCATGCTGGCCATAGAAAGTTTAACTCTTTGTTCTCCGGGGCAGTTGAAAGGCAGGACCTAACTGCATATGTCAGACTACAGCAAGACTCCATTAGAAGAAACAACATTACTAAGGTGAGTATTTTTTTCTTCTCAATCATCTATAAACAGCAAAGCTTTCAAACTGTATTGATCTATGTTAGACCTTTCACTTATTACACTGTTGAAAGTCTTTGACTTTTACATGTATACAGTCCTTCAGAGTGTCTTAATGGTCTTAGCAGGTCACTTTAAACAAAAAATTCTTTTAATTAAGAAAAATCTTTACAAACTTAACATAGACACCTTTTCTGCGCAACTCCACTTCTCCTCCCCCGCCCATTCACATGTCTAAAGCTTGTGAAAGAAAAAAAACTGTTGCTTAGTTTTATCTGTTGTGTTGGTTTACAATCTAGATATTCTCAAGGACTCATCTCCCTCCTCTCCACTTCCCCCCCAGAGACCTGTTTCCCTCCCGGTTCCTCCACTGTGCAATGCCATGGGCACCATCTATCTAAAAAGTTTTCCTGTTCCAGCCGAAGCATGTATGTAATTCTTTTCATCCTCTCCATTTCTTCCATTCTGGATGCTCACTGGGTCATTGGTCGGGGGGGGGGGGCTGGCTTACAGCCACTTTGCGGTTATGCATTTCAGGGCAGTTACTCTAAGGATCTTGCCACCCTCTTTGTAGTCTGCGTGCCCAATCTGCCTTGGAAATCACTATCCCACCCTCCCTTTCCCATCTCAAGCTGATCTCCTCCCGTGAGTGAAAAGATGTGGGAGGTAAGGTCTTTGTATAAGATAGAGATATATCTCAGTTTAACTTTTATCCTGATGGTATCATACCAATAGCTTTCTAAGGGTGTCAGATCCCTTCTTATGTTTTGTATATTGTCATCTGTGGTAAGAAAGTCACTGGTTTGCAAATATCTGAAGAAGTCCTCTCTGCGAAGAGAGAAGCGTTGTTTTAGTGTAGCAAAAGTGAGACAACCTGTTCTGTCTGTGCAATCATGAAACATAGTGAGACCTTTACTTTCCCAGTAGGTAAATCCATTATCTAACTTAGGTGGGAGAAACGATTCCTCATTTCGGATAAAGGGAGAGAGAGGGCATAATGTATTTGGAGTGAGCGTAAGTTTGCGAGGACGGAGGAGGATCCTCAGTGAGTGCTTCACCCAAGGGTTTTGTCATATGTGACCATACTTGAGGATGTATGAGACTGGTCGGCATTGTCCACTGCCCCCCTCAAACACCAGTGTGGCCTCCTCTATTGGGTGCCACCCTGATTCCATTGTTTGTTTTGGCCAGGTGCATAGTTGGGCTCCTTGCGCTGCTAGGTAATAATGGTAAAGATGGGGAAGTCCCAGACCCCCTCCTCCCTTGACCCTTGATGTTCTGAGCATTCTAATTGAGAGCCTGGGGCGTTTACCAGCCCAGCTAAAGATTTTGATTTCTTTATTGAATTTGTTCCAGTAATTATTCAAGATTTGGATTGGGAGGGTCTGGAATAAGAACAAAAGTCTCGGGAGAACATTCATATTTACTGTCTGCACTCTGCCATATAAGGAAAGCTGTAGTAGTCTCCATCATGCAAAATCTGCCTGTAACTCTTTGTAGAGCTTGAGGTAGTTAATATTAAACATCCTGGTTAAATCTGCTGAAATTTGAATTCCTAAATATGGAGTGCAGCTGAACAGCCAGGGCTGCTCCGGATCCACTTCAATGCCTGCCCTGCAGGCGGTACACCCCTGCTCCCTGCCCACCCCCCAGTACCCTCCCACCCTTAGCTGTGCCTACTTATATAGGTACCTGCATTCACATGCTCAAGGCGGGTCTTATCTTTTTGCTCATCTGTCTACTTTCCCATCTGCAAGTTATATCATTCCACCACTAGGTGTCGCTTCACACCTTTTACATCAGAAAAATCTCTGTCTTTCTCCAGCAACAGATCTCTGTTACTACTTTCCTTTTTTATCAACAGCTTTTCTGCACCCCCTGATTCCTGGTCCCCCCCCCCACCCCTTTTCTTAGCACAACTGACCTTATTTACCCTCCCTTTTTCTCTATCTCCAAGAGTCTTCTCCCCTTGAGTAATTCTCCAAGTTCTGTCCTGTGGCTCTTCTTTTTCCTTCTTGCCACGATGACTCGGGCTGTACTTTGTTGCCTAACCTCTATAATTGTGGTTCTACTGGCCCTCAACTCCTTATCCCTCTTCGTAGGTTCCCCCACTCCCCTGCCTGTGACGTCCATCTGGGACTTCACCTACTCTAACATGATGGCTGCACGTACTGCCCACCACTACTCCCCTAAGGGATCTCAGTCCTAAAACTCTCAGGTCTCTATTGAGATTTTTTTGTCTACAAGAAGACTACTTCCCTAGGCTTAGCAGCAAGTGCCATTGCTGTAGCTATGATTTGAACTACCACGTTATCCCTTGCTCTTGCCGGTGATATTGAAACTAATCCTGGCCCCCAAGTCATTCTTTCCCAAACCCACACTGGGGCCACTCATCCCTTGCCACAGGCTTCAGCACTAACCTTTGTCCACCTTAACATCCGCAGTCTCATGGCCAACCTCACTGACCTGGAGGCTTGGGTCCTGGTGAATAATCCGGATATCCTCATACTATCGGAAACCTGCTGAAACCAACTGTCTTGGGCCAAAGCTTTGAACTACCTGACTATTTTACGCACCGGGCTAACCGATCACCCCCCCAAAAGAGGGGGCGGACTTGCACTTTTCTACAAAGCTCACCTGGATGTTGCCCTCTATCCTACCCCCCTCTCCATAACGGTGAGGCCATTCACGTGGTACTGCTTCTTGGCAGAACCAAGAAGCTGCACATAATCAGGACTTATTTACCTCCCCATGCAAGCAAGCTTGGGCTGGAGGAGTTCATTGAGTATATTCCCACCTTGACAAAAAAAAAAATAACTAGGTCATCTGCCTGGGTGACTTCAACCTTGACTGGCCTGGACCGACCGCTTCTTCCCTTGCTTCTACCATCAGTAAGGCCAACCTGTCCCAACTCATCTCCTCCCCAACTCGGAAGTCGCCGAACAGCTCCAGCTGTACTATGATTAATTGGATTCCCACTAACCTTATGGATTGTTACTCCTCTGCTGGGGTTTTACTCGATTCGATCAGTGGCCACTGCCCGGTCTTCTGCGTCTGTGATTCCTCCCCATCCTCCCTACCCTACAAAGTCCTATCCTTTGCTAACTTCTCTCTACTTGACCTGGCCAAGTTACTTCTTGATCTCAAACTCACTGACCGGTCTCCCCTGTTCACAACCAACGACATCAACCAGGCCACCGACTACTTCAGTACTACCTTACATGCCTTACAGCACAAGCACATTCCATACTGTAAGCGCAGGGTCAGAGGGAAGGTGACCAAATGGCTGAACCGCCCTCTCCTGAAACTGCTCAAGCAGCGTGATGAACTTTGGCTAAAATGGAAATCATCCTTCAGTCAATCTGACTTTGCTGAGTACCGCACCTCGCAGAATACCTGCAAGAAGTCTATCCAAGCTGCCGAGAGCAGCTACTATCACAGTCTCCTTCAGTCGTCGGCAGATGACCCCAGGAAATACTGGACCCAGATCAATGAAATCGTGAGTAATACTAAACCTCAGTCTCCTAAAGACATAATAATTAACAGTTCTATCTGTAACAATGCCCACACAATTGTCAACGCCTTTAACTGGCTCTTCTCTGAGAATCCCAATATTTCCCCTCCTGGACCTAGTGGCTTCCAGCCATCTCCGTCACATACTCCCCCTACCCTGTCACTTTCTCCTATCTCTTGCCGTGACATTCTTAGGTTACTACAGTCCATCTCCCGTGGCAGTGCAGGACTTGTCGGTATTGAACCTGGAATACTCAGAACTGGTGCCTCACTCCTAGCCACTTGGCTTTTTAACCTGTCTACTAGCACCTCCATAATGCCTTTAGCTTGGAAAATGCCAAAATCATACCAGTATTCAAGAAAGGTGACCCTAAAGTTCTGTTCAATTATCGCTCCATTGCACTTCTGCCAGTACTCAGCAAGACGTTGGAAAAACGTATTCACCGGCAGATCTCTGCCCACTTATTAAACTTCAGTCTTCAGTCGCCCGTTCAACATGGTTTCCGGGTTGGTCATAGCACCACTACAGCTCTTACCCTGTTCACTAGTGAGGCTAAGTCTAATATGGACTCTGGCCTACGCACTGGGGCTATGTTCATTGACTTAACAAAAGCTTTCGACCTGGTTAATCACCCTCTACTCGTACACAAATTGCAGTCTCTTGGGGCCTCTGGGTCCACCTTAACCTGGATCACTAGCTACCTCTCCAACCATTTAATAAAGCCCTTTCCTCTCTGGTTCCAATCTCCTGTGGCATCCCTCAAGGTTTCTTCCTAGGACCACTGCTTTTCTCCATTTTTGTCAATGATTGTCCCTCTTCCTTCACCGACTGCAACTCCATCATATACGCCGATGATTTGGTGCTCTACTCAGCCGCCCATTCTGTAGCCGACCTTTATGTTCGCCTGTCATCAGCGTTCCAAACGCTCCAATCCTGGCTCCAATCCAACTCCCTGATCCTCAGTCTATCAAAGACACAGTCCATGCTCTTTGGGTCTGCTAGAAAAATCCACGCTGCCATCCCTAAGCCTTGCGTGCGCTGCTGTGATGGGTCTGCAGTCCAGTCCACGGACTCCTTCAAATACCTAGGAGTGACCCTAGATCCTGCTCTTGATTTCTCTTCTTATCTACTGGAGGTGTGTAGACCTATCAATGTTAGAATTGGCGCCGCATACATGGTGCGTCACTCCCTAACTCCTGCTGCTAGGATCTCAGTGGCCAGAGGGGTTTTGCTTCCCAGGCTTCTGTATGGCCTCCCCATCTTCTCCCACACTAACGTTGGTATTCTTCATAATACCCAGAGTAGTTGGGCAGAAGACACAAGGAGAAAGGACTGCTGTGTGACTGGACTTCTCTGCTGGGTCTATATTGCCCTCCTTCCCTCCCCCACCCTCCCACCCAAAGCTAATTCTACTTTTATAGGCACAGAATTTGACTGACAAAAGGAACTTCCTGTTTGGGAGCAGGAAGTGAGTGATCACAGAGCCACCAAAGACCCACCATCCTAGAGGGGCAAGAGTAGCTCTCCGGCCCCCTCTAGCTGGTGGAGGTCTGCCTCTGAGCAGGTTAGGGGTCTACTGAGAAATATAGGATATTCTGGTCTCAGAACAGGACAATCAGGAGCTTAAATGGCACACAGGCAGAAAATAAGGAGAGAGAGAGAGAGAGAAAAAAAAAAACAGAGGAAAGAGTAAGGATTGCAAACAGTTAAGGGGCCAGAAATAAGACATGATGGGAGTGGTGCAGTGCAGTGGCTGTGGAGCTGCAGTCTTCCGGGAGACGTTCTGGAGGATGCGCTGTTGTCCCATCTGCAGACACCCCTCTGGGCTGAGAGAGGAGGTTGCTCATCTCCAGGCTGAGTTGGCCAGAATTTGTGGGACCTCCTCTTCCATCCAGGGACCACCAGTGTCACTACCTTTGCCTCAGAGGTTGCCAAGAAAGAAGAGCGGTTGGACCACAGTGGGCTCAGGGAGGGTGAGGGTGGTGGAACAGAGGCACATCCCTCCAGTTGTACCTCTCCACAATTCCTATGCCATTCTGGCAAAGTGTGGTTCCTCTATGGAGGCACCCGCAGTGGAGACCAAGGAGGATGCTGGGAACCTCCACAAAGGAGACCCACAGAACGGTGGCAGGGGACCCGGCAGGGGAAGGAAACAACTCCTGGTGGGGGACTCCATTGTTAGGAAGGTAGAACTGGGGGAGGAAGGGGAGAGGGAGGTAAGGTGCCTGCCTGCCTGACACCATGGCTTGGAGGGACAGAGAGCGAATCCTCAGGAATGCCGGAGCAGCTGCACAGGGGAGGGAGCTGGATGTCATTGTCCACCTAGGGACAAATGACCTGGCTAAGAAAGGGATTAGAGAAGTTCAGGAAGTTTGTGGAATTGGGGAGGGGCCTTAGACAAGTAGCACGCATGGTAACCTTCTCAGAGGTGCTGCCCATCTATGGCGTAGGAGAGGCTAGGGTGTTCCGCACCATGGGATTCAATCAGTGGTTGAAAAACTGGTGTGGAGCTCAGAGATTTGGCTTCATTGGAGACTGAGGGTCCACCTGGAGTGATGCAAGCCTATACTGGCATGATGGGCTGCTTCTGTCCAGGAGGGGAACCAGGGTCCTAGGTGATAGGTTTAAATGCTTCATTGGGAAGCGTGTAAACTAGCCAAGGGGGAGGCACTGGAAAGGAGCAGGGAAATCCTAGCCCCCCCAAAAAAATCATGGTAGTAAGTGCGGTAAACACAACATAGAGGTGTCGATAGGGAGAAGGGCAGGGGTAAATGGAGAATGTGACAAAGGCAAGAAGGACAGGGATTGGGCAAAAAGGAGTAAGGCCATCAGGAAATGGAGGGTAATGAGTACCAATGCCCGTAGTCTGGGCAATAAGCTCCCTGAGCTGGTGGCCTTGATGGAAGAAGGATGCCTGGATATCGTAGCAGTCACAGAAACATGGTACACAGAGAACCATGACTGGGATGTTAACATACCAGGGTACATAACCTATAGGAGAGACAGGCAGGGGAAAAGAGGTTGAGGAGTAGCTCTCTATGTAAAGGAAGGGATTCAAGCAACTGAACAAAAGAGTAAACAAGGAGGAAAGGAGGCACTGTGGGTCACCTTGGAGACTGGAAAGGGCACCACAGTCCGCTCAGGGGTTGTGTACAGACCCCCCGTATCAGGGGAAGGGAATGGACAAGGATATGATATAAGGCATTCTTAGAATGGCAGAGAAAGGGGAGTTACTGTTGATGAGAGACCTGAATATGCCAGATGTTAACTGGAGCACATTTGCTGCAGCCACATCCAAGAGCAGGGCCATTCTTGATGCCCTACAGGTGGCAGGCCTCAGACAGCTAGTTTCGGAACCCACTCATGAGGGAGCAATCTTAGACCTCGTATTCTCAAACGGGGGCAGTGAGAGGATCTCAGATCTAGAAGTGGGTTGCCATCTGGGAACAAGTGACCATCAAACACTGTGGTTCACATTAAACTCAGCTACAGAGTCAAGCCATACAGAAGTGAGGGTACTGGACTTCAGGAGGGCTGACTTTGGCAAGATGGGAGAGTGCCTCAGAAAAGCACTAGCAAACAGGCTAGAAGGAGGTGTGGAGCAACAATGGGGAATCATCAAAACTGCCATCACAGAGGCAACAAGCCTTTATGTGAAGCAAATAAACACATGAAAACGAAAGAAAAAGCCACTATGGTTCTCAAAAGAGGTGGCTGTGAAAGTCAGGAAGAAAAAGATAACATTCCGGAAGTATAAGGAAACACAGAAGGAGAAGGACAGAGTGCTGTACCAGTTAAGGCAGAAGGAAGCAGGGAGGGAAGTCAGAATAGCAAAGGCCCAAACTGAAGAAAAGATAGCCAACTCGGTTAAGAAGGGGGATAAAACCTTTTATTAGTACATCAGTGAGTGTAGAAAGACAAAGGGAGGGATAGTGAGACTGAACAGAATGAACGGTGGGTGGGCAGAGGGGGACAGTGAAAAAGCAGGGATACTGAATGAATAATTCTGCTCAGTATTCACAAAAGAGGAGGGGGGAGTGCCTAATCCAGTTAACAGAGAGCTCTTGATGGGGGGTCGATCCGATTCCTTTCACAGAAGAAAGGGTTCTGCAAGAACTCCTAAAACTGAAGATGGACAAAGCAATGGGACCTGATGGAATTCACCCCAGAATTCTAAAAAATTAAGGGGGAACTAGTGAAACCACTGGGTACTCTTTTTAATAAATCATGGGAGGATGGTGTGGTACTCGAGGACTGGAGGAAGGCGGATGTGATTCCCCTTCACAAAAGTGGGACCAAGACAGAGGCAGGACTCTACAGACCTGTCAGTCTGACCTCTGTGGTAGGGAAAGTGATGGAGTCACTTCTAAAGGAAAGAATAGTTGAGTACCTAGAGGCCAGTGGGGCAGAGGACCCAAGGCAGCATGGGTTCACTGCGGGAAGGTCATGTCAGACGAATCTAATAGATTTCTTTGACTGGGTGACCAAAGTAGTAGACCAGGGAGGGGCTGTGGACATGGCCTACCTAGACTTTAGCAAGGCATTTGACACAGTCCCACACAAAAGATTAGTAGTCAAATTAACTAGCCTGGGAGTGGGTCCCAGGGTGGTAGCCTGGGTAAAACATTGGCTGAACAACAGGACACAGAAGGTAATTGTAAATGGAGTCCACTCTGAAGAAAGAGGGATTACTAGTGGGGTACCGAAGGTTCAGTACTGGGTCCAGTCCTTTTTAATGTCTTTATAAGTGACATTGCAGAGGGACTAGAAGGAAAAGTATGCCTCTTTGCAGATGACACAAAGATCTGCAACAAGGTTGATACACAAGGAGGCGTGGAAAGGATGAGAAGGGACTTGGCAAGGTTGGAGGAATGGTCAGAAGTATGGCAGCTAGGATTCAGGCAAAGAAGTGCAAAATAATGCATCTGGGAAACAAGAACCCAGGGGAAGAATACACAATGGGGGGGTAGTAACAGCAACAAAAAAGGAAACGGACCTGGGGGTAATCATATCAGATGACCTTAACATTAGCAAGCAATGTGAGAAGGCAGTAGGGAGGGCTGGGGGTATACTGGGATGCATAGGGAGAGGCATCAGCAGCAGAAAACAGGAAGTTGTTATCCCTCTGTACAGACAGTTGGTGAGACCCCATCTGGAGTACTGTGTCCAGTTCTGGAGACCCCATCTCTGCAAGGACATAAACAGGATAGAGGCATTCTAGAGGAGGGCAACTAAAATGGTGCAGGGTCTGCAAGAGAAGCCGTATGAGGAGAGACTAAAGGAGCTTAATATGTATACCCTTGAGGAAAGAAGGGAGAGGGGGGACATGATAGAAACTTTTAAGTACCTCAGTGGAATCAACAAAGTCCAAGAGGGTAGCATCTTTCAGAAAAAGAGACGTGTAAGAACAAGGGGACAGAATTTAAAGATAGAGGGGAGGGCGGTTCAGGGGCAATGTGAGGAAGTATTATTTCACAGAGAGGGTAGTGGATGCATGGAACAGCCTTCCTGAGGAGGTTGTGAGGTCTAAAACTGTGGGAGAATTCAAGAATGCTTGGGACAGACATAAGGCAGTTATCGTGGGGGGTTGGAAGAAATAGGCTGCTGGTTAACTAGGATCTGCGGCCTATCCTGTAGGTAGGGAAATGGGCAGACTAGATGGGCCAAGCGGTCCTTATCTGCCATCAAAGTCTATGTTTCTGTGTTTCTAAATGGGACACCATATATAACAAAATCTGCAGATTTGCTCTGTCCACCCCTCGCCTTACTCACCACTGTCTCCTGTACTCCACCCTAAACTGGTTGTCCCCCAAAAAGCTGCACTTATACACTCTGGGCTGTTTCACTGACTCCATGACTAGGCCCCCTCACCCTGACAGCATTGGGACTAAGCTCAGCCCTGTGGCTCACTCCCGACTACTGAGATCCTCTAATTCCACTTCACTTTCCGTCCCTTGCTGTTCTACAAAAATGGCGGAACAAGCCTTCTCTCACTTCGCTCCCAAATTCTGGAACTCTACCTTCAAATCTTAAATGCTCTCCATCCCACTCCTCCTTCAAGACTGCAGTTTTCTCCTACCTACATGCACTTGAGTCCTGTGTCTGTAATTCATCCCCCCCCTCCTTTTCTTGCTTTTCATAAGCTAGCTTACTGTTATCACGGCATTTTATTTACTTCTTTGGCTTTTTTACCTTGCCTGCTTCCTTCCATCCCTATGTGGATGGCCACTGTCACATGTATGTTCTGTTTTCAACAACTATCCCTGTGAGGATCTCTACTGGTTCTGATTTATTCACTGCTTGTGTTTGTATAACTGTGGGCCTGCTTCCTTCATTCCCTGTGTGGAGGGCCATTGTCACGTGTATGTTTTGTTTCCACAACTATCCCTGCGAAGATATCAACTGCTTATGTATTAGTTGCTGCTTGTTTTGTGTAAAACTATATGTTGTACTTTCCCGGGACGTGCTTGAAAATAGGCAGGTTTTTGCCTAATGCACCCACCTGGTCAACAAAAGCTAATAAACAAATAAAGGTATTTTTTGGCCCATGTAAATAGGAAGGCCTCTTTAAATTATTTCGGGGCTTGCCACTGAGAACCATCGCCTCAGACTTGGCAAGGTTTATTTTATATCCTGCCAGCTCTCCAAAGGCTTGCAGTACCTCTAACAAACGGGGAAGAGAGGTGTGAGGCTCACTTAAAAAGAAAAGGGAGTCATCTGCATACAATGGCAGCTTTTGTTCCATTCCTCCAGCCATTACACCTTTAATGTTAAATTAGTGCGGATCCAGATTGCTAGGGATTCTAGGGAGAGGGGACAATCTTATCTGGTACCTTTCTTCAGAGGTAGCCTGTCTGATGTAAATCCATTAACCTTTACCCTTGCTTCCATTTTTTTTTTTTTTTTAACAGTACTTTTATCACCGTACCAGGCCAAGCAAAAGGGGTCAAGCACATAATAGTGACAAGGAATGCTTGCCCTATTAGACAAAATACAGATTACCAGAGCAGTTAAGAGCAGACATGGTTAAGGAAATACAAAAATTGAAGAACTGGGTATCATACTGTAGAAGAGTCCAGAAGTGCTTGGTTATCACCAATGGTGATTATAAGCAAAAAAGAAAGGGGTGTAAGAATCTGCCTTGATTTTAGGAAACTTAATCAAGTGTCAGAATTTTACTGTTATCCTGTGCCCAGAATAGATGATTTGGTGGACAGACTGGGGAGTGCCAAGTATATCAGTACCCTCACCAAGGATTACTGGCAAATTCCCCTAGCTAAATAAACCTGAGATAAAACTGCATTTGTCACTCCTGTTGGATTCTGTCAGTTCACCACCATGCCATTTAGTTTACATGGTGCACCTGCTACATTCCAGCAGTACACCGATATAATTTTATCCCCTCACCCTGGTTATTCTGCTGTCTACCTGAATGATGTTGTGTACAGTCCAGACTGGAAAAGCCACCTGGAACACCTACAAGCAATTATCCAATCGATCAAAAAGGCAGATATGACTATTAATCCTACCAAGTGTGCATTGGGCATTCAGGAAACCAGATATTTGGGCTGTGTTTTGGAAAATGGAGAAGTCATGCCAGAAGTTTCCAAGATGGAAGCTGTACCCAACAGCCTGTCCCCCCAAACCAAGAAACATGTCAGGTCATTTTTAGAGCTGGCTGGTTATTATCGGAGAGTTGTTCCCAGCTTTGCCGAGTTAGCTACTCTTCTTACTGAACTCGCAAAGAAGCGGTTCCTGAAGAATGTGGAATGGACCCCAGAGTGTGACGAGGCTTTTCGGGCCATTAAGGCTGCATTATGTTCAGCAGGTAGATGCATCAGAGGGAGGCTGTGGTGTAATCTTGAGTCAGCATATAGATGTGAAAGAACGTCCTATTCTATATATCAGTAGGAAGTTGCACGACAGAGAGAGAAAAGGTACTCCACCTTTGAAAAGGAATGCCTTGCAGCAAAGTGGGCCATGGAGTCCCTTAAGTTTTACTTACTAGGAGCTGACTTTGTACTTGTAACAGATCACAGTCCTCAGTGTTGGCTTAACCAAATGAAGGATAAAAATTCTAGAATCACACGGTAGTACCTGGCACTACAGCCATTTAAATTTAAAGTGATGCACAAATCTGGGAAAGAGAATGTCAGTGCCGATTTTTTTTTTTTGGTCAAGATATGGATCAGGAATTGAGAATTCCAAAGGTTGAAAAAAATGTGAGTTGCAACTTCTCTGTTTGCTATACTGCATATGCACTGAACTGTAAAGGGTTATAAGCTAATATTAGACAGGAATTTCATAGAACGTTTTGGAAACCTGTTTTTTGTAAACCAGGTTCCCTCTTAAAGAGGGGGTATGTGACAGGGTTGAATAAGGCCCTGCCCCATTTGTTATGCAGGAAGAGTTTAAACGCAAGGGTCTATTCTATCCTCTTCTTTTCTGTCTTTTGTCTGTCTGGTTACGCAACCATATTTTTTTGTGAGACCTAGAAATTGATCACTCAGGTGGTTTTACAATTCTCCACCTCTCACTATCTCACAATGCAAGCAGAAAGTGGTGCTCACGAGAGTGTGGCAGTGCAGTGAGCAATAAAGAGCCAGCTTACTTGATCAGAACAAAAATAAAGAAAAGCTCAGCATTCAGTTCAAGTTTTTCAAGTGCAAGATGCAAAATTTAATCTGGCAAGATGCCTGTCGAGATGTCAGCCCCCGCGCTTCAGCCCTACAGTGGGTCTTCCTCTGTTATGGAGAAAAATAAGACGCTGTTTGTGAATTTTGAAACTGCTCCTGGTTTTCCTATGCTTGCTGACCTGTGCCTCGATGACAGTCAGTCGTGTATGGCACCTGGTTGCTTATAGTTAGCAGGTGGCGCGGCCGGGTTCCTGTATGGCGGCACCTGGGTAGCGATGTGGGTGGCTGGTGCAGGCCAGTATTCACACTGGATCTGACTTGGCTCCACGTTATCCCTGGTGCTGTCTCCGCATTCTCTGTGGTGTTCCGTATGGCACCCAGTTGATGCCATATGTTCTCTGCCGGGGGTAGCGTTTATGACTTTTTCCCTGGTCTTCAGATCCAGGTATTTATTTATTTATTTATTTTGTTTATTAATTAAAGCATTTCACCAGGAAAGACATACTGGGCTAAAATAGCTCTTTTCCAGATGCGTGGAGAATCAGTTAAAGTAAATAAAAACTCTAAATGTACAGTATTTACAGATAGGATAACATAGTGGGCAGGAAGGGGAAGTAACAGCCTATAGAGGGCACAAGATATAGGCAGCAGTGGGAGAGATTATATAGCTAGGAAAAACAAGGAGGGAAAGGAGGAGAGAAAAATAATTTGGGTCCAGTTGTATTAAGGGCAGTGACAGGAGGGAGAGGTATGGGAGCGGAGTAGAGAGGTAAGAGAGGATTTGGAGGGGGGAGAGGATTCCAGAATTTCGGAAAGTGAAAAGAGAAGGCAGCTTCACCAGTGAGAGATTTGTAAGAAGGGAACAGCAGGGAGTGAGACCCAGAGTTACGAAGGGAGTAGTGGGAAGGGAGTCAAGATGGGGGTCAAGGGAGAAACGAAAAAATTGGAAGTGAAGAAGGAGGTGCAGTGGTGTAGCGATCCTCCAAGGAATGAGAGGGAAGAGTAACGAGTACAGTGATGGATGTGGGAGGACAGTTAAGAGCAAAGCGACAGGAGGAGTGGAACAGGGGATCCATTCTGGCCAGTGTGGACAGACTTTGTCGCCATAATCAAAAGCGGGATGAATCATCATGGTTTGGATGTCTCGGCGGGCAGGTAGGGGAATGGAACTTTTGTGCCTGTAGAGGGCACCAAGTTTAGGGTGAAGCTTTTTGTATATTGTTTCTGTGTGCTGAAAGAAATGGAGGTGCCCTGTCAAGCCAGACACCAAGGTACTGGAATTGAGGATACATTGTCGAGTGGCACTCCATCTAGGGTGAGGAAGGATAGGAGGGATTGGAATTTGGCAAGCTTTGGTAAGATGCCAAAGCACATGGAAACCGTCTTTTTGGCATTTAGTGACAGCTGATTTGACCTGAGCCAGTTCTGGACTGAGTCAAAATTAGATTGGAACTTGGATCACAACTCAGCTGTATTTCTGAGGGGTGTTAGAAAATGCTCATGTGCTTCCTCACTCCAGGGATAAAGTTTCTTCTATCCCTTGGAGCTCACCTAGCCCCTGGTGCAGGGTAAAGAAAAGGGGAGAGATTCTGCTGACTGCCATTTACAGGATTTTTCCAAGTAGTCACCAGTTCTTATTCTCCTGAGACTGGTTAGCTCCCTATATATGCCAGCTTCTAGGTACTACGCTTGCGCTTGCACACCGCACCTGGGATATTGTGATTCCGAGTTACTCTGCATATAGCATTTTAATTTTCCGACCCCTTCCTGGGCTTATGACTGCTGATCAAGCCCCTGGTTTGATCACTTGTTGCCTATCAGTAGAGAACAATCTCCTCCACACTTTCCCTTTCCCATCCGAAATCCTGAGCAACTCATTCTTTGGAGGCCCCCTGTTCGTAGCCCACTTCCAAGATTTCAGTTACAGGGTGTCTGCAGTCTGTCCACCAGAGTGTAATCTCCACTTCAGTAGGTTGCATATGCAAACTGTTTTTGTATAGCCTGCCAGCACTGCTGGATCTTAACAGCTACAAAATTGTCCTTTTCCGAACGAACTACAGTCTACCTTGTATTACAAAAATAAATAAATAATGCAGAGCACTCTTACCTGGTTTCCTGCGAAGCTATGAGACTGTGAAGGGAGGGCCTGGAGCCGAGGATCCGGTGTCTAGTACACAGACAGGTACATTCGGCCAAACACATTTGATTGCACACTGAGCCTTGTCAGATGTGCTTTCTCTTTTAATCAGGCTTTCGCTTAGCCAACAGAGGGCCCTCCTATCAGGTTGGTCAGGTTGCCTCAGGGTCTTCTAATCCATCCCTGCAATGTCTAGTACATTTTTACACATGAGGTCCCTCTCTGGAAGCTGGTGGTCACCTGTATATCATCCTAGTGCTGGACATGCTCGTTACAAGCTCTTGGAGCCATTGTGACTTGTAAGCTAAGTATCTGCTTGGACATCAGCTTCTAGTGGCCATCTCTTCTGCTTTCAGATTGTCTGAAATCATCTCCTGATCTCAGATTCCCCTTATACTGTTCCCCACAGGAAAAGCTAGTGCTCCGCACTTAATAAGTTCCTTCCCAAGTGGCATCGGAGTTCTCTCTGAATCTGCCACTGCGCTGTCCTCCTATTTGTCAACTTCCTGAACATCGGAGAGCACACACTCCCCATTCTCTGAACATTCGTGGGGTCCTCACTTGTCACCTTCACAGAACTAGGATTTCAAACAATCCAAATGGCTTTTGGTCTCATTTGCTTTCAGTTGAAAGACTCAGCTTGCTCCACTCAAGCGCATTCTACCTGTGTTGTGCGCTATCTACACCTGTGGTATGCCATGACTAGGCCATCATGAAAGGTCAAGTGTGTGCGAACTTTACCATTGCAGTTGTCGGGTCCCTAGCAGAGGTTCATTCTGTGTCTGTCGGTGATACCCACTCATAGAGACTATTCTCCTCAGTGATTTCAATTTAAACTGGCTGAGTACCCACCAGTCGGACTATGCTTCCCACCTAAAACAACACAACCTTGTCCAGACTATCATGCTCACCACCAGACAAAACCCACGCATAGCCACTCTGACCCATTTGAACTGGATAATCACAAACAGGGATGATTATGTACTTCATGCTGGTACCACGGCAGACTCCGTTAATGACCACTCCCCTATGTATCTCCTCTGGTCATCAAAATTTAAATGACCCCCTCCCAAATACCTGTCCTTCCGGAACTTCAGTAGTCCCAACACCACAAACCTCCTTGAGGAGGCTTGGTCCCTGGACTAGTCTGCTCTATACTCACTTTCTGATGTGACCCCGGCAGTAGCCCTATTTACACAGACCCTTATGACACTACAGGACAGACACTTTCCTGTCACTACAAGAAAGGTCAGAGGTGGTTGCTCACACTGGGTCACAAAAACCTCCTCACCCTTATGAAGTACAGGGATTGTGCTTGGTCCACCTACAAGGCATCCCCCTCCCCTGTCCTCTGGGATGCCGGAGGAATCTGTACAAACATCAGGCCAAATCCCTGAAACAGATTAATTTCAATGATCTCCAACAGGCTAACCTTAGAGTCTCTAGGACATTTTGGGCATCCATTGGCTTCCTCCTAAACCCCCACTCCAGTAAGGCAACCCTGCAACTAAACTGCCCGGATGGCCTCATTATGGACCCATTGGAAGTGGCCAGGGTTTTCTTTTTTTTTTTTGCTCCCCCTGCACCTTAGCCTGGTCTCTCCTTCAGGCCCCGCATGTACCTCACTTGGCAACCCCTGACCCCACCACCTCATATAGCAACCATCCCAGTTCACCTCGATGTATCCCTTCATCGGGTTGGTCCCCTACCTTCGTAGGGGAAGAGCATGTATGGCTATCCAAATGCTTCTGGGTGCTGCTGAGGTGGCGATAGGAGTCCGGGAGTTCCATGGTGAAGGTCCGGGAGGCCGTCATCTGACCCAAACAAGGCGCCATTTTTCCCTTTTTCTCCCTGAGAAGTGGTGTGCCACAGACATCATGGCTCACGCCGACGTCCGCCACTCCCCTAGACATCAAGGCCTGACATCGCGCCATGCCTCCAGCCTCCGCTAGGGGCCAGCAAGCGCCGGGCCACAACCCCACCCTCCCCCCGGAGAAGGTGAGCTGTCGCTGGACACTCCAGCCTTCTCCCCCCGGCCGGCCCTCCAGCAACCTGAGTCCATTCCCAAACCTGGGTCGCTGGCCTCGCAGACAGAAATCCAACCGCTGCACCGGTGGGCCGGCTTGACCAGGTTTTTCAATGACAAATTCTCTGATCTATCCATGTAACCAAGTAAACTCCCAAATGGCCAGTCAGATTGCTCAGCCCCCCCATTCAAACCCCTTGTCGACCTCCGCCAGGCCTACCACCCATCCCCAAATCTCCCCTATTTAATTTCAAAGCTCTCTCAACTGCTGACACCGCTAAGCTCCTCAAAAGCCTCCCAAATCATGGTTCCCCTGGGGTTGATGGATTATCTCCAGTCTTCCTCAGGCTCATCTCCCTATTCATCATTGAACCACTCACTTGTATCTTTAACCTTTCCCTTTCCACCTCCTTCATGCCTAACCCTTGGAAGACTGCCAAAGTGATTCCCGTCATCAAGGCCACTGACCCTCTATCCACGGACAACTACCGTCCAATCTGCATCCTCCTCCTCCACCTTAGCAAACTACTTGAGAAGGCTGTCCACCATCAGCTTGCTGAACACATGGGCGAATACAGTGTCTTGTGTAGCCAACAGCATGGCTTCCACAAGAACCATTCCACCACTACTGGCCTCGCACTACTGACCAACCACATCCTCACAAACATGGACCATGGTAATGTCACCGGCGTAGTCTTCATAGACCTATCCAAAGCCTTTGACGTGGTCAACCATACCCTCCTCCTATCCAAACTACGTTGCCTTGGCTGTTCCCAGGAGGTTACTTCCTGGTTCAGGAGCTACCTCACTGATCGTTCTGAATTCGTGAGTATGGCTCCTGCCCCCACCCTGCCCATCTCGACGGTGTCCCCTAGGGCTCCATTCTTGGCCCCCTTCTATTCTCTATATTTATAAACTCCCTTTCCTCAGACTGTCTCAGATGCCACTGTCTCCTCTATGCTGATGACCTCGTACTTTTTCTACAGCGATAAATCCCCTGCCCACATTTCCTCTGTTCTAACTCAAAACTATGCTGCAGCCCACAGTTGGTTTGCTGATGACCTCCTCCTGGTTAATGCTAAAAAAACAAAATCTATGCTGTTCAGATCCAAGCCCTTCCTGTCCAAATCCAGAACTCACCCCCCTCTCAACATCATCTCCCCTGATGGCCAAGCCCTTGAAGATGTCAGTTTTTTCAGATACCTAGGTGTTCTACTTGACCCATCGCTCTCTTTCTCCAAGCACTTCAACTCATTAGTTTGATGGTTTCACCAAAAATTAGGTGCTGCCTACAGATTCCGACAATACCTGACCCCAGAGGCCTGACTTGCCATCATCCAGGGGAATCTACTCCCAATCTTTGACTACTGCTTCCCCAGCTATGCTAGGACATCCACAACCCTTATGGCCAAGCTCTCTTCTTCCTACAGCCGTGCCTGTCGTTTCACCTTACTGGCCTCTTTCACTACACACCACTGTGTCCTTTGCAATTCACTAAGATGGCTTTCACTGCAAGGCCGCTTTGACCTTGCCCTTTGCTGCATGGTGGATTCCGCCATCTGTACTGGCCAGGAATCTCCCCTTGCAGCCCTCCTCAAGGTCCAAACTTTACACCGCGGCCTCCGCTCAAACAGCATTCCTCCTCTGAATGTTCCCAGGGTATCCACCAATATGGGTGGTAGAGCCTTGTCAGTGGCAGCCCCTATGCTGTGGAATAAACTGCCTGCCGAGCTCCGCTCCATTCACACCCACTACCAGTTCAAATCTTGCCTCAAAGATTGGCTCCTGGAGACTTCCCACTGCCACTGCTTTCCTGAGTAGTTCTTCATTTCCTGCCTGCACTTACCGCAAGAGTTTTCTTGCCTATGCAACTCCCTTTGTAAATCCTCCAATTCCTCTTCCTCTTCCTCTCACACCCCTTCCCTCTACTAGCCCCACTTTATCCTGAGGAACATTGATTATCTTCTATGCAGCTATCAATTATATATATATATATATATATATATATATATATATATATATATAATTTCTCTTTATATATATGCACATCGGATTTATGTAGTATATCACCTCGTATCATGTGGATTTATGTGTTTTGTTACCTTACATCTTGTGTACTATTGTAACCTTTTATTATTTGTCAGACTGTCTACTGTTCCATGCTTTGTTGTTTGTGTTTTACTCTGTGGCACTGTATGTGGCCCGGGTCGTGCCTGAAAATGGTCCCTGGGATCAGTGCACCTTCATGGTTACCAAAGTCATAAATAAATGCTTTGCAAGCTATAACCGGGGTCACCGTGCACATTTTAGTTATGTAATATGCTCTGCGTGTCTCTGCCAAGCAGTATGCCGATTGGCAGGACTGTCCTGAATGGACTTCAGGCTTGAGTGAGCTCTTCACTCCTACTACCCTACTCCAGGGATTCTATCTCAGCTTAGTAGCCTGACCCATTAGTGTGAAAAAATTGTGAAAATACATTCATGGAAGATATGAAAATTACATACTTACCATAATTCTTGATCTTTTAGGAATATCTTCACCATTTACTAACACATCCACCCTACCATCCCCCGAGCTCACTCCAGTATCTTATTGGTCTTCACGCCTGTTCAAGGTTTGAACTGTGGAGACATTATATTTCTCTCATACTGACCACTGTTGCTCAGGTCATCAGAGCTCCTTATGCCCTTTGCATGAGTGCGTAACTGGAAGTTAGGTTGTACTGCACCTTTGGCAAAAAAGGAACTGAGGTGGTTGAGGGTTGTGCCGAGGTATGCCTAGTGCCGTGAGCTACTCTTGAGGTGCCGTACATGCACACTGCTTGCCTTGTTGCCGGCCCCCCTCGAAAATGTTGACTCCCGCGTGGTTCTACTGCCTCTAGCCTGGACCCATTAGTGTGAATAAATGGTAAAGATATTCCTAGAAGATCAGGAATTACAGTAAGTACATAATTTTCATTTTTAGAACATTGTGATGTCATCCAGGAACATTGGTGCCATCACAGGGTTCTAAACAAGGCTGCAAACAGTATTAATATTAAACAACTAAGTCATCCATTTCTCTCGACAGTTTCTAGTTACAGGTGAGCCTAATACCTCATTTAAAAGAACTTTTCATGGACTTTCCAATTGTCAGCTACTGTACATAAATGTTTCCATTTAAGGCAGAGTCGAAACTATAAATTGCAGAAAGGATGAAGGAGCATTACATGGCCTTAAGCTATGTTGGGGAGAATTAAAAGACTGAAGGAGAGGGTATGGGTGGAGGAGGATAGAAAGAAAGCAGGTTTTATTAATGAATACTTCTTTCTGATCAGTTGTGCCGGTACTGTCCATTAAGTTTCAGATAGTGTGAACTGTCTGCAGCCCGTAGCAGATTGTGCACTGTTGGAATCAGTTATCCATAAGTACTGTGGTTTCTCACCTCAGTGGTCCTTTAGTAAGCTTGACTATATCAGTATGCCAGCTGAGTCCAGCTGCCCCGGAGGTGGAGTTAATGCCAATGAATTAGCCAATCAGAAAACAGTAAAAGATGGTGTCTGCAGTAGAGCTAGAGTGCACTCAGATTAGTTTCTCCGCTGACTGAGCAACACTGCCCTGGAGCTCTCTCTTCACAATTCGCTTGAAGAAAGTTTCTTTTAAGTCATTAATTTATTCAGATCTTCCTGGCGTTAGTCTTCACCATTAATTAGTTCACACTATTGGGACTACGCAAGAGGCGCTAGGACCCAGCAGGAGCTAAAAAATCTTCAGGAGGGGTGGCACCAAGGTAGGACTGCACATGCACGGCACTGTGAGACTAGTTTGTGCCTGTATAGGCTATCTTGACGTCGATCCTCCAACCACCTCAGTTCCTTTTTTCCCACCGAGTGTGCTTCAGTGACGATGACACTTGCCCGCCGGGTGTCAAATCTTCACATCAATACAACAGCAGTTATTGTCATTCAGTGTTGATTAGTATTACTTGTTTTAGTATTTTTTATTAAAAAATATATGTATTTTAACTTTAAAAAGAAATTCTCTCAGCCTGCCATTGACTGAGTCGACCATGGATGATATCAGTAGGGAGACTTTGCTAGAAAGTTCTGGCAATGGGGCTGTGTCCGATCCACCGCCCTTTTGGAGGGCATCTAACCACAGGCAGTCCGATGCTGATGGGGGGACAATCACCTGCAAGCATGAAAAGAAGTGGGCATGTTCCGGTCTCGGTCAGGAACCTGGCACCACTAACGCCAAGTTTCTGTTCTTCCAAGCGGGAAGGAAGAAGTAGTACCGCTAAAGGTCGCCCTCTGGTATGTCTGTAACGGAGTCTTCGGTAGTTGAGAGGAGTAGCTCCACTCCGGGAATTCAGAGTGGCCTCCATCTTTATTGGCCGAGACTCTTGACACCAGAGCCCCTTTCTGTCCTCCGATGAGATTTCTGGTGAGCAGTTTCATCATTTGGCCACTCTTTTGCAACAGCGGATACGGCATCTGTCTCAGTTGCTCTTGCCAGTGGACTTGGTTCCTGGACCCTCGGGTCTTGGAGACGCTAGACCACGGCTGGGACATTTGGAACAAAATGGTTTTAGTACCGCTGACGGAAATTTTTCCTTCCCCGGTATCGGCGCCACCAATGCTGATTCCATGTGCCTTTCCCTTCACCATATTTCCTTGCAGGGGCCAGCACAGGTACTGCCCCCCCTTTTGTAGGTCTGGCAAGGGTTTTGCTGGTTCCTCGGTGCCTTGTGCGGTGTTGCGTTCTTTGGTGCGGTGCACGGCGCTGGGTCCTTCGGTACCACATGTGGCACCAGGCTCCTCAGCGCTGAATCCGGATCCAGTGTTGCCTGTATACGCTTTGCGTAGACCGGGCTTCGGCCTTGCAGGACTAGCTTCTGACTTTTCTGTGGTGGAGTATGATGAGTCTGATCCTGACTTGATTTTTTTCTTATGACGTCGAACATAACTCATTCTATGGTTTGGAGGGGAAGCCTTCTATCGCCATGGTACCTCTAATTGAGAATCTTTCCCTCCAGTCTCTACTCATGAACATGGGGTCAACCCTCGCCCTATAGACTTCCTCAGTAGACCTAGGTAGGCTTTTACACCTCAAGTTTCTCCATATTCCTAACATTCCCGTGAATCTTATGCCTCCTGTGCCCCCCTCTTTTGAGACCTTGTTACAAGCAGCATGGGAGAGGCCGGTTCTCATTCCGTCTGTGTCCATTGCCATAGATAGGAAGTATGTCCATTCCAAGGACAGGCCCATTTTAGCATCATAATCTTTGCAGATGCTCTGGTTGTTCTTGCGGAGAACGACAAGGCTGTCCTCCCTTGGGAGACTTCAGCACGGCCTGTCAGTAAAGAATCTCGCAAGATTGACACCTTGGGGAAACGGGCTTTCGCTGCTGCCACTGTGGGCATGTGTATTGCCAGTTATCAGGGCCTTTACTCTCAGTACATCATTTGAAATTCTCTTGAATCAATGGTCGAGACCCTTCTGGAGTCTGAGGCTAACACGGATCTTCTCCAGACCATCACCAGAGGCATAGAGTCCAATAACCATCAGTTTACCAGCTCAGCAGAAGGTTATAAATGCCCCTTCAATGGTGCTTGTCTGTTAAGCCCTCAAAATGAGCACTCTCTAGAGGCTGCCCAGAAAACCAGGACAGCCTTTAATAGAGCCATGCCAGTTCCTCCAGCTTCACAGAGGAGCGAGAATCGTCAGTTTCTAGGGTCGTGGATATGATGTTCTAGTCACACTGTCTGGCATTTGCCTTTCCCTTTAAGATTTGCTGGAAATGTCTTCAAGCTGGCTTCTCCCACCCACTTGGGTGGTAATTCCTTGGCTATGCCCCATGACAGCAGGTTTTTATTACTGCTGGAAGAAGAAGGTTCCCTCCTTACTGCTACCACGTTGAGTAGGCCCTGGCTCAAATCTTCAGATTTACTTCCTAAACTTAAACTCGTTTGAGTTTAGTCTTCTGCTCAGTCTTCGATCGCGACTGCGATGGAGGACAAATCCTCTCCCAGATTTCATCGGTACCCATGCGGGCAGAAGTTGTTGCGTATCGACGCCACACCACATGTGTATACTGTCTGGGCCCCATCACAATCTGTAGGCCTGCGACTTTTGTCAGTCCTTTTACCCATCGGTCCTCGATGACTGTGCTGCCCACCTGAAGTTGGGCTGCCCAGAGAAACGTTATCTGCCGGTCAAATCTACGGATGCCCGCTAGGTGGTGTCCACAGCCACAGGGTCCTCTGAGCAGTTGGAGCACTCAAGACCTTTGAGGAGGAGGTGGCCCAGGCTGCCGTGTAGTCCTCCTCGGCTTTGGCATTTGGTCCGCTGCAGTTGGGCTCCACTTATTTGGCCTCCTTTAAGGAGCTGTGCTAGTCCCTTCTGTCTGAAGGGCAGGGTCCCACCGATCACACAGCTCGCGCAAGAAGGAGTCCAAGAAGGAAAAGGAGAAGACTCATTGTAGTCAATCCTGGAACCTTGAACGTTCCCGCTCTCAGGAATTTTTTGTGTTGACTAGTCAAAAACGTGGCACTGGCTGCTGGCTTCATGGAGACCCCGTCAGACCAGTTGGCTGAGATGCCGGCCAACGATGCGGATGACATTTTTCTCGACCCTGTCAACCTGTTCTTGTCTGAGAAGGCTGACAACTCTCTTTTCGTGACCCCGGTCCTACCAATGAGCACTGATGGGTTGGCCCAGCCAGCTGAGCCAGACCCTCCGGTCATCGACCCAAACCAGGAGGAACCGCAGGGTTCCCCGGCTCCCTCTGAGGCCCCTTGTCGGCTCCACTGATGGCCGAAGAGGTCCAGCCGACATCAGTGGTCTCACTCTCAGCACCATGGGAAGCGGCACTGCCGCTATTCGTCTTCATCCTCCTCAGGTGAGGAGAGGCTTCAGCACAAATTGCGTCGATGCTACAAAGACCTCATATTGCAACAGTTAGTTCTGACTGGGCTGAAGCTAACTCCAGCTACCACCCCGGCCATTACCAGGCTGTCTCCCGAAAGGCCGACACCCCTGGCGAGGCCTGTCGACACTGTTCGTCCCTCAACTGAGCCATTTCAGACAGTGTTGGATCGGCCGAAGCAGGCTTCTCCACAGATCATGGTGGATCCGCCCCCGAAGCAGCCGATGACCGTGGCTGTAACCAAGGAGTGTAGACCAACTAAGGGTCTTCTCCATGGGCTGTTGGTCACGCTCACGCCCGACTGCCCAGGGCGGGTCGAGGGTGACACGGGTGGTTGGACGCTTTATGTGGACTCCTCGGAGTCCGAGGATTCCTCTTTACACTCCCTTCTGTTGGATACAGAGTCTATGGGGGATCTTTCCACAGCCGAAGGCCCTACTTCATTCATTGACATTCTCTGCCTCATCTCCGAGTCTACAGGGATGAAACTGTAGCCCATCCAAAAGCGGGCTCGCTATCCCCTTACAGAAATTCTGGATAAAGGGGACTCTGGTGTAGGGTGCACGGAATTTAGGAGCACAGATGTGGGGACAAGCAGAACAACAATGTGGCATGCTAGCGAAGATGGCAGTAGAGGGGGATAGAGCTGTAGAGGAGGGGTTGGTGGCAGGTGACGGGGTACTGGTAAAGGGGGCAGGAGGACCGCAGACAAACCAGGATGGGAAGAATAGTGAGCTGCAATGGTTGTGGGGCAGCTATCTGGATGGGCACATTATGGAAGCAAGGGGTGTCCCATTTGTCACAGGCTGAGGGGTCTGGAGGCAGAGTTACAGTGGCTAGGAAAGGAGTTAGCAAGGACTAGGGGAGTGAGTGAGATCAATGGAACAGGAGGATCACCACCTTGGTGATCCAGAGGTATAGTACCAGTGGAAAAAGAAGATAGGGAACAGGGTAAAAAAATTTTGAAGCAGTAAGGGGGAACCCTTACTGCTTTGCAGAGGACAGATTACATTTGAGTAAGGCAGGGCAGGGGTTTTTGAAACAGAAGCTGGGGGAATACATAGCAACAAAGGTGGATTTAAACTTCTCTACTAACCCCAGTAATACTTAGCTATTCATAACTTTCTGCACTAAACTCTTTAGCTTTAGCTAGAACTGCCCAGAGAGAACAGAACACATGCAAATGATGGAACTTTTTGCACGTGCAACTTTTCAAATGCTGCCCTATGCTAACTGCCAGTGTCCTAAAACTCCTCGGATTTCACTCTCCACCTGAAAAGTCTGGTCACTCTGAGTCTCGCTCTTCTACTTGTTCCTGTGACATGAAGAAACTTATAAAAATACAGTGCCTTCAGAAAGTATTCACTCCCTTGGATTTTGTCACATTTTGTGATGTTGCAAACTCAAATTAAAATACATTTATATGGGATTTTTTTGTCACATATCTACACAAATTACTCTATAATGTCAAAGTGGAATGAAACTTATGGAATTTTTTGTACATGTAATTTAAAATAAAAATCTGAAATGTCTTGATTTGATGAGTATTCACCCCATTTGCTATGACACTCCAAACTGAGCTCAGGTGCATCCAATTTCCTTGTGAGAGCACTCTAAAACTTGAATGGAGTCCACCTGTGGTCAGTTCAAATGGTTGACATGATTTCAGAGGAAATACACCTGTCTATATAAGGTTCCACTGTTGATAGTGCATGTCAGAGCAGAAACTCTACCATGAAGACCAAGGAGCTGTCCATAGAACTCTGTGATAGAATTGTGAGGAGGCATAGATCTGGGCAGGGGTATAAAAACATTTCTAGGGTGTTTAAAGTTCCCAGGTGCACAGTCAGGTCCATCATTAGGAAATGGAAAGATTACGGAACCACCCAGACTCTTCCTAGAGCAGGCCGTCCTCCCAAATTGAGCAACTGGGCAAGAAGGACCTTGGTTAGGGAAGTGACCAAGAACCCAATGACCATCCTGACAGAACTACAGAGTTCCATGGCTGAGATGGGAGAACCTGTCCAGAGGACAACAATCTCTGCAGCACTTCACAGATGTGGCCCCTATGGGAGAGTGGCTAGACGGAAGCCACTCCTGAGAAAAGGCCACATAATAGCATGCCTGGAGTTTGCAAGAAGGCACGTAGCAGACTCTGAGACCATGTGGCAAAAGATTCTCTGGTCTGATGAAACAAAACTTGAACTCTTTGACCTGAATGCAAAGCGCTATGCCTGGCGCAAACCGAACACAGCTCATCACCCGTGTAACACCATCCCTACCATGAAGCATGGTGGTGGCAGCATAATGTTATGAGGATGCTTTTCTGCAGCAGGGACTGTGGCACTTGTCAGGATAGAGGGAACAATGAATGGAGCCAAATACAGGCACATCCTTGAGGAGAACATGCATCAGTCTGCAGTAGTCCTTGGACTGGGGTGAAGATTTACGTTCCTAAAGGACAACGACCCCAAGCATACAGCCAAAGCAACACTGGAGTGGCTTCAGAACAAGAAGGTGAATGTCCTTGAGTGGCCCAGCCAAAGTCCAGACTTGAATCCCATTGAGAATCTGTGGAAAGACTTTAAGATTGCGATTCACCGATGCTCCCCATCCAACTTGACAGAGCTTGAGCAAATCTGCAAGGAAGAATGGGCAAAAATCTCCATATCCAGATGTGCAAAGCTGATACAGACATACCCAAGAAGACTCAAAGCTGTAATTGCTGCCAAAGGCGCTTCTACAAAGTATTGACTCAAGGGGGTGAATACTTAAGTAAACAAGATATTTCAGTTTTTAATGTTTCGGAAATGTTTGTTACACAATAAAAATATTTTGGCCCCTTTAAATTGTTGAGTATGCTGTGTGAATCAACGGGGAAAATATCATTTCAGTGCATTAACAATTCTGGTAGTAACACAACAAAATGTGACAAAATCCAAGGGGGTGAATACTTTCTGAAGGCACTGTGTATGTAAGTATTCTTTATTTCATTTGCTGCCTTATTGTTTTTTGTAATTAAACTTAGATCTTACTTCGAGAGGGTTCCTGCAGTCGGTCATCACATATAGGACTGTGCCCTCTGACGTCAAGACTGCACAACAAGCTTTTCCAGCAAGTGTCTGGCAGTGGACTGCCCACCAGACGTCACGTACGGACATCAGCATGACCCTATATAGTGGGCGGTCCCCATGCCCGCCTTCCAGTTCTTTCCTGCTGTCGACCAGCGCTAGTACCTCACGGTAGCTCCAGCTTAGTCGATCGCCATTTTATTATTTTCCAAACTGATTTCTAGTACCAATTTTGCTTTATGTCTTCTCCGCCACCACCTTCTAAGAAGAAGAAGCATACCAAGTGTGAAGTAACCCACAAAGCGCCATCACTCTGCTCTTTTTGTCTAGGCCCGGACTACAACATCACGGCCCGGACTACAACATCGTGGCCTGTCCCGACTGCCAGCCTTTCAACCAGGCCACTCACAGGCGATGCCAGCAAGCTCTGGAGGCCCATCTCCTCAAATATAGGATGGCTTCCCTGGAGAAGCAGATGCAGAGGATCTGGGACTCTGCTTCTTCCCCTTCGGATAAGCAAAAGAGGAAACAAGACAAAGTGAGGCACAAAAAGAAGGAGCATCATGAGGACTTGGACCGATCCTCATCCAGCAAGCCTTCGTCCAGCAAGGCTCTTTCCCCACCGCCAACCCTTGTGGTGACTCAGGCAGCTTCTGGGATGACCTCCAGTGCCGCTGTCTTCCAACCGACAAACGATCACCACCGGTAAGTTACCCACTGGCTCCTCCAGCGAACACCCGGTACTTGCCGGTAAGTCAAACCCCGGCTCTTCTGGGGGCCTGCCCAGATGCCGATAAGTTGGACCCCACCCAGAAGCAGCCAGCAGTTTGCTCGGCTTCGACCGATAAGCTGGTCGAGGGTCCTACCCTCCACCGCCCTGTCGCTGTTTTGCCTGGTAAGTCGGTCATCTCCGACCACCCAGACATTGCTGTCCCATCGGGGGCTCACGCTGCACCACCCGTCGTCCGGAAGAGTGGTCCGACTCCATCCAGTCAACCCTCTCCCCAGGCCCTGCCCACCCGGGAGACTTCCTCTCCACCTCCCCCGGTGGTTTCCCTTGACAAGCAGCCTGCGCCTGGGACAGAGGAGGAAGAAGGGCACCTAGAAGTTGTTCTCTCCTCACCCACTTCTACGGCGGTCCCTCAGGTCCCCCCCCAAGGGACCCTTATCCTTCGTCAGCTACTCTGACGTTGGGTCACCTCATGTCTCCTGACCCTCTTCTTACGATAGCAGCACCTTCAGGTACCTTGTATCTGTCCCCTCCATCAGGGCCTACCGACAGGCCTCTCACACAGGGTCTGACCTCCTTGGGGCTCTCGTCGGCTACCCTCACGTCTGGGACCCTGACGTTTGTACCTTTTTTGTCAGCCACCCCAATGACAGCTATTCCAGTGTTCACTGTCGTGATGTCGGGTATCTATCCTGGTCCATCCAGGCCTTTGGTCAAGACCTACCATCCAGAATTTTTTCTGGACATCAGGCTTGCCACCCGTCGCCATCCTGTCCGTCGATGCCCAATTACTCCCAGGGCTACTTCCCTGGATACCAACAGGGATGCCCATATTATCAAGGATACCCCCTCCTCATTTTGCAGGTTCGGGAGCTCATTTTTATTCGCCCCCTGCTAACCCACCTCCCCCTCCTCCACAACCAGACTTGCAGGTGGTGATATAGTCATGGTGGAAGGATGCAAGGTCCCAGCTGTTTTCAGATCTGGAAAGTAGGCTCTCTAGTCCGGTGGCAGTACCCCCGACCCCCCATCCATTGCCCTTTGGCAGACGGTGCATGTCTTGGTACTACCCTCAGGACATTTCTCTACCAGAATTTCAGTGTCCAGAGGGTCTGGAGCCACCTGACTCAGGCGAGGATACATCTGAATCTTCGTCTGATGAGCTATCTACTCCACCTAGGGGCAAAGAGTCTCCTCAGTCTCCCCCGGAGGACAGTTCCTTTACGGAACTCCTCCCTATTATCCAGCAGGCCAGTGGTTGGCATGCGATGGATCTAGGCCCTATGCACCAGCATCTGGCAGAGCATCTCGATCTAGATACTGCCACCCCCATCCCAGATCCTCCCTGGATAGCTCCTCATGAGGACCTTATGTCCACTATTTGGAAACTGCCACACTCCATCCCTGCTGTCCCAAAAAAGGCAGATAGAATATATCGCTCCCCTGAAGGAGTACCCTTCCTGGACTCACACCCAAAGGCAGATTCGGTGGTAAATGTGATGTTTGACCAGCTGGTTATAATTATTATATGCCATTTGTAATATAAAAATATAGTATGTGATTGTCTCACACAAGACAGCCTGTGCTCCATGGGTGCCCCCCCACCCCAGGTTTCAGTGAAAACTACAGGATGTATAATTAATCAGGAGATCTCTGTAATGTAATTAACTTCCTTGAGACATTGCATTTTATGGCTGTTTTATGACCTGTTGCTGCTGTGAAGCTGGGAAACTAAAATATACATTTTATGACTTCAGAAACAGGACATCATTAAGCTGATTCCTGCCAGATATCTTGTACCTAGGTGAGGGATTGCAGGGTTGTAAATCTTCAAAGGAACTGGCTGATCAAAGACTCATAATTTGAAAAATCAGTTTTTGCTGACGTCACGTAATTTAATATATCTCCTGACAGGAAATCATGTTTTTGTAATTATGTATTCTAAATGGAGGAGGTAAATGACTCACCAAGGGGGTGTGGAGATGGAGCTGAAATGTATCCTTGTAACTGGGGAATATGACATATTATTTTGGTTCTCTAGAAAGAAACATCTCTTTGATAAGCACTTATAGGTAATACATTAGATAATTAGATAGAAAAAGTCTAACGGTATTGTGATAGGAGTTTTGTTTTGTAATCTTCCCTTGTTCTTTTATGTGATTGTGAACTCTTTGATATATTATTCTGTGTTTACATTTTTCATGTTTTTATCATCTTTTAGTAAAGTACCCTTTATTTTGAAAGCCCGCTTGGGTCTGCCAGTTCTTTTTTGCTTGTGACGTATAGAGGGTTAAGACTGACAAAAACTGTTCAAAAGCTTGATGGTGTTACTAAACTGGGAAAAGGTAAGAATATACCTAAGGTCTTTTATAGAGTTTTAAGGGTTCATTTTGGAAGCCTGGCTTGGTGCCCCTAGCGAAAGATTGTACCGCAATCCCTGAATAAGATACGTATCTGATTCTGTACATTGGGTATGCTATAAGGTTCACAGTTTGAATCCACCCAGACTTGAGACTAAAGAGTGATTCGGACCCAAAAGCAGACAGGAGGGTTACCCTATGTGTTACCTGTTTACATTACTACACTCAGAGGTTGGCACTGTGGGAGCAGAGGGCCTGACCTGCTGAGTGCGTTTGTGACAGTAATTACTGTTGCTCATGATCGCTTCACTAACCCTGAGCACATTAGTACATCTCACTCGGAAAAGGAGTCCAGACATATGGAGCAGTATGGCAAAAAGGTCTATTCCTTAGCCATATGTGCCTTCGCTATGAACTATGTGGTGTCACACAGCCCCACTCAGCAGGTCAGGCCCTCTGCTCCCACAGTGCCAACCTCTGAGTGTAGTATTGTGAACAGTTAACAGAACAGGGTAACCCTCCTGTCTGTTTTGTGGGTTCGAATCAACCTTTGGCCTCAAGTTCTGGAGGGATTCAAACTGTGAACCTCTTGCTAGCGTACCCAATGTACAGGCTGAGATAATTCTGCTCTTCGGGGGATGCCAGATATCTTTTGCCTACGGGCACCTAACCAGATGTGCAAAATGAACCCTTAAAAACTCTGTGAAAGACCGTAGGAAAAATTCTTACCTTTTCCCAAGTTGGTAAAACCAGTAAGCTTTGTACAGTGTCAGCTTTAACCATATATGCTTCCCTTGTCAAAGAAAAATAATTTCAAAGGCACACCAAGTAGGCTCTAAAGTAGAGGTTTACTTAAAAATAGGTTAAAAAATGTAAAATGTAATTCTAGGGACATGGATATGTTGTTCATCCACACTGTCTGGCAGGTTCCTTGCCACTCTAAATCTTGCCGGAAGGTCTTCAAACTGGCTCCTCCCACCCACCCGTGTGGTAAAACTATCGGCTCCGCCCCATGACGCCAGATCTTCCTTACCGCTTGGAAGCTCAGGTTCCCTCCTTAATACTCTGCGTGATAGACAGGATCCTAATTCTTCGGTTCGCCCGAAACTCATTTTAAAATTTTCAAGACTTCAGTCATCTTTCTCCCTCACGGCTGCGATGGACAAATCGACTCCCGGATTTCGGCGGTATCCTTGTGGGCAGAAGATGTCCAGGATGGATCCACACTCCACGTGTGTCTACTGCCTCGGCCTAGAACACGACCTGCAGGCCCTCGCGAGTCATAGCGTTCATTTTCGGCCAACATCCTGGAGGACGCGCTACCCGGTTACAACTTGGGCGCCTTGAGCGCCACCTGCCGTTAAGTCGGAAGAGGCCTGCTACGGTTACCAAGGCAGCTGGCCCGGCTGAGCAACTCGAGCAGATGATCACCCCCGAGGAGGAGGCGGCCCAGGCTGCATCATCCTCTTCCTCGGTCGCGGCATTTATCCCGCTGTCACTGGGTACCTCGTATTCAGCTTCTTTCAAGGAGCTTTGCCATTCCCTTTCCACAACGGGAGAGGGGCCATTGGGATATTCCTCTCGGTCGAAAAAGAAGGACTCCAAGGGTAAGTCCCATCATCAGCGTTCGTGGGAGCGGGAGAGGTCTCCTTCCCCAGACAGCCGACTGTCTACTTCGGTCGAGGTTGCAGCTAAGGCCACTGGCTTCACGGCGTCCCCGTCAGGCCAGCCGGCCGAGATACCCGTCGACGCGGACAAGATTTTTCTCGACCCGTCAGATGGGCTGTGGACTGGTGAGGCCAACAACTCTTCTTCACCGGTTCCCCCGGTGGAGACTGAGGATCTGCCTGCGCCCCCGGTGCCGCAGTCTCCGGTTAAGGCTTCTGATCAGAGGGAAGAGCGGGTGTCCCCCACTTCTTCCCAGACCCATCCTCGGAAACACCGAGGATATCGGTCTCTGTCTCGGACATTGTCTCGGTCCAGCCGATCCCATACGACATTGGCTGTCTCGATCTCGACACACGAAATTGGCCCGGCACGCCCGCTCGTCATGTCGTCTTCCTCGGAGAGGAGAGGCTTCGGCTAGATTGCGTCGACACTACAAGGACCTGATGTGGCAGCAGTAACTTCTGTCTGGGAACAAGCGAGGCCGCGTCACCTTCCTGGCCATCAGTGGCTGTCACCTGAGCAGCCGAAACAACCCCTCGCTGTAGTCGAGGTGCCCAAGCCTGGACCGGTTGTTCAGCCGAAACCAGCTGCCCCACTGATTGTGGTGGAACCTCTGCCTCCACAACCGAAATCGGGGCACCGATCAAGGACTCTTGGTCAGGTCAAGGCGTGCCCCACAGGTTGTCCATCACCCTCACTCCCGACCGTCCTCGGCAGGTGGGGGTGTCTGAGACCCCAGGCAGCTCTTCGTGGACTCCTCCGAGTCCGACGACTACTCCTCCCTGTTCTCCAGGCCCATTGACCTGGAGTCCTCCGGGAGCCAGTCAATGGATGAAAGCTCATCGTCCTTCATGGGTTTGCTTCGGCTCTCTCGGAGTCCACGGGATGCAGCTCGAGCCCATATCAAAGCAGAGCCAAGTATCCCTGATGGAGATACTGGACCAAGGGGATTCACCCACAGAGGGCCTTTCCGATTGGTTGAAGCCATTGTTGGCCAACCTTGGGCGGCTGTACAGCGGCCTGCTTCTGTTCAGCGCCTTGACCAGGATGGACCAGGAAGTATCTTGGTCCCTGCGGCTCTTTGCCCGGTTTTGGAACCCACCCTCTGCCGAGGGTTGGTCACCGACAAGCGTTTTCCGGCGTTCAAGGAACACTAGGGCGTGGACAAGCCCCGACAAAGAGTCCACATCTGGACTACGCTGGGTGCAGAGTGTATGCTGTGTCTCTCTTGGCCTCCACCAGAGCAGCTCAGCCGTGCTGATGGCAAACTTCTCCCACGCCCTCATGGGCTCCCTGGATGAGTGATCCTCATCTTCTGGCCAGCCACGAGACCACGGTCCGGCAAGTGCGGGACAGGAGTAGGGGCAGTGGCTAGCTTAGCAGTTCAAATGGCTCTGGACATGAGACTCCTGTGCCAGATCGGATTCGCGGCCGTGGTGGCCATGCACAGCAGAGCATGGCTAAGGATATCCACCTTCGCAGCGGATACCCAGCACAAATTGGCAGATATCCCTTCAGGGACCGGCCTCTTGACCTGGGTGGAAGGTCACCTCCAGCGGTCCGAAAGTCCAGTGCTACTCTGGACTCTATCCTCCATCGAAGAACAAAGGCCACTGACAGCAGCAGCACAAATCCTTTTCATCCTTCCTCGCCTCGTATTTCCGACCAGCACCAGCACAGGGCCAGCAGGCTTGCGCTCTTGGCATCCCAAACCCCAAGCACCCTCCAAAAAGGAAGCCGCCCAGGGAGGGCAAGCCCAGGAGGTCCCTCGACCAGTCCCTCCTCCAAGCCTGCCCAGTGACGGGTTGAGGGGTGTCGCCCCCAGCCTCGTCACTCCCCCATGGGTTCCCCCCATGTGGGGACGGCTCCACCACTTCCTTTCCACCTGGTCCGCTATCACCACGGACCGGTGGGTGTTGGAGGTGGTAGGAAAGGGCCTGCCCCTGGAGTTCGAGCAGGCCCTGCCCTTCCGAGCCGTCGCCCCTCGGGGGGCTACAGGGTCTGCAGCCTCTCTGTCGGCTCACCAAGCCGATATTGCCCTGCTCCTCGAAAAAGAGGTGATCAGGAAGGTGGAGAATCCTCCTCCAGACCCAGGGTTTGTGTCCAGGTACTTCTTGGTCCCAAAACGGATGGGGGCTGGCGCCACATTCTCGACCTGCATGACCTGAACAGGTTCCTAAGGTCTCGCACCTTCAAGATGGTCACTCTGGCACAGATAATCCCATCCTTGGAACGAGGCATGTGGTTTTGTTCCCTGGACCTTCAGTACGTGTTCTTTCATGTCCCAATCTGTCCGTCCCACCAGAGATTCCTCTACTTCAGAGCGGAGGGATCCCTTTACGAGTTCTGGGCCATGCCCTTGACCCTTTCCTAGCTCCCAGGGTCTTCACCAAATGCATGGCAGTGGTAACAGCATTCCTCTGCGACACGAAGAGATCTAAGTGTACCCCTACCTGGACGACTGGCTGATTGCAGACCTCTCCAGAGCGGAGGTGGAGCGGTTCAGAGATCTGGCCTTCCAGGTTGGCCTCCTCATCAACGAGGCCAAGTCGGAACTAGTGCCAAGGCAGGTGATACAATTCATTGGGGCAGAGCTTGACTCTCTACGAGCCAGAGCACAACTCCCGGCGGACAGGCCGAGGTTCTTTCCTCCTTTGCACAATCATTTCAGGTTGGGCAATCGCGCCCAGCCCGGGACTTCCTGCGCCTCCTGGGCCTCATGGCGGCCCTGCACCATCGTTGGTCCATTGTGGCCCGCTGGTACGTCAAGGCCCCTCCAAGGGGGGGAAGCCAAACCAGTGGTCACAACACCGATCTGCTGTATCAGTGAGTGACAGTGACCCAGGGATGTGGAATGCTCTCCAGTGGTGGACCATTCCAGCACATCTGCAGGAGGGCATCCGTTTGTACCACCAGTCGATGGTCTCTATCACCGATGCCTCTCTGATGGGTTGGGGTGCCCATCTGGGAGAGCACAGAAGCACCACGGCCTCTGGTCCCCTCAGGAGTCGATGCCATATCAACCTGCTGGAGCTTGGCGGTTCATCTAGCCCTCACTGCCTTCGGCTCCGTTTCTCGGGGTCAAGTGGTTCAGGTCCAGGCGGACAATACCACGACCATGTACTACCTAAACGCGCCAGGGCGGGGCCCGCTCCATGCCTCTGTGCAGGGAAGCTCTCCACATTTGGTCACTCGTGCGCAGCCTGGAGGCAGATCTCCTCGCCATTCACGTGGCAGGAGCCTCCCAACACCTGGCCCGATGCCTAAGCTGGATGAGGGCTGCGTCCACAGTGGTCTCTCCCGGAGGTGGTACAGAACTGTTCTCCCACTGGGGCATGCCTCAGGCGGACCTGTTTGCCTCCAGGGAGAATGCAAAGCTGAGACTGTTTCATGCCGGCCCCCCTCAGCAGGGCTCGCTGCAGGGGGATGCCTTCTCGAGGCCGTGGACCCTGGGCCTCTTCTACACCTTTCCCCCATTTCCCTTGATCCACAAGGTGCTTCTCAAGGCGAGGAGGGACAAAGCGCAAGTGATTCTCGGAGCCCCAGACTGGCCCCGTCAGTTCTAGAATCCAGATCTCCTCAGTCTCAGCTCCAGGCTCCCGAGGCGGCTTCCAGCCTGTCCGGACCTGATCTCAGTCAATCAGGGGAAGGTATTCCATCCAGACCTTCAGTCCCTGCACCTGACGGCCTAGTTCTTGAGCGGCTAGAGTTCCAGGCCTTGGGTCTTTCCGTCGAGATCCTCAACGTCTTTGAGGCGTCCCGTAAGGAGTCAACCAGAAAATGCTACGCCTTCAAATGGAAGAGATTCTCCATTTGATGTCAGAACAAGGGCCTGGACCCTTTCTCCTGTTCATGGCAAACATTCTGGACTATCTGTGGTCCCTTTCTCAGCTAGGGCTTCGGTCGACGACCCTTAAGGTGCACCTGGCAGCCATCTCTTCTTTCCGGGCATGGGCCGGGAAGCAGTCGGTGGCGCAGGAGAAGGTGGTTGGGCGTTTTCAAAGGCCTTGATCACATATCCCTCCGTTGCAAGAACCTCCACCTCCGTGGGATCTACTGCTGGTATTGGCTAAGCTCATGGGCAAGCCATTGAACCGATGCACAGGTGAGCATCTCTCACCTGCCAGTGAAGGGAACCCGCCTTCTTGGTGGCTATCACGTCAGCCTTAAGGATGGGAGAGCTCCAGGCGCTTTCCATCGAGTCTCTTTATCTGGTCTTCCACAGGGGCAAGGTTGTCCTGTGCTCCCACCCGAAATTCCTTCTGAAAGGTGGTGTCGGAGTTTCACCTTAACCAGGTGTTGACTCTGCCGGTGTTCTACCCCAATCACAACTCGGAGGCCGAATATAGGCTCCATACTTTGGACCCTAGAAGAGCACTCGCTTATTATAAGGAGCAGACAGCTGAAGTTCAGGGAGAGGTTCGCCAGCTGTTTGTCACCTACGCTGAAGCTGCACTTGGCAGACCTGCAGCCAAGCAGACGATAGGCAGGTGGGTCACCTCCTGCATAGATCTCTGCTATAGGTTGGTGGGCATGGAGCCTCCCAGAGGGATAAGAGCTCATTCTACCCGCCATCCCGCTGCATGGGTGGCTGCTTCCAGGGACGTCCCTAACCAGGAAGTCTGCAGGGCTGCTGCCCGAGTCAGCACACCTTCATCACCCACTACCTCATGAGCCTTGAGTCTGCCTCGGATGCTGGTTTGGGGCCTCGGTCTCCAGTCTTTATTTCCCAAGTAAGGGGTGTGCGCCTTGCCTCCCTCCTCCCGGAGAACTGCTAGGAGTCTGCCAGACAGTGTGGATGAACAACATATCCATGTCCCTAGAAATACAGGTTTTTCAACTGTAACAGGAGTTCTAGGAATGGTATATGTTGTTCATCCTCACGACCCATCCAACCTCCCTGGCTTCGACGCACAATCTGGCTTCCAGCAGGCTAGATCTGGTGTTATGGGGCTATGTTCCACATTTGACGGACAAAAGTTTAAGAGGTATGATCAGAACCAGCTGTCCAAGTATCACATGTAGCACAGATGATGTCTTTTCAAAAAGCAACTTTGGCCAAATTGGAGGACAAGATTTCCTCTCTGGAAGATTCTGACCTGAAGACAGAAATTGCTAAGGATCTCTGTCTTTTCCAAACTTTACTGTAGGCATGCTTTCAGGGCAACCTATGATTCTATAGCCTGCTCCTTGGCTACAGCCATTAGCCTCAGGAGGCATGCTTGGCTGCGGATTTCTGGTCTTGCTTCAGACGTCCAGGCAGCCAAATTGGATTATCCTTTTAGGGGATCGGTCCTCTTTGAAGGGGATACCAAGGACTTGATCATGGGCCTCTAAGACAGTGATCAGACCATTAGGTCAGTCCACTCTATGTACAAATCTGGTACCCCACAAAAGCAGCCCTTTCGTCACCAGTTCAAGCGCCAAGGGGAAACAAGCGGCTCCCAAGAAACAGAACAAAAAGCAAGCCACTGGCTCTTCCTTTTCCTCTCCACCAGCCGCCAAAACCCAGAGACCGGCAAGAGGGCCTTTGCCCCTGCCTCCTGACTCGTCCAGTCTTCCCTCGCCTCCACTACAAAGTGTGGAGCCAGTGGGGGGAAGATTCGCCCATCACATTCAGACATGGGAGGACATCACCTCAGACACGTGGATACTTCAGCTTGTATCGCAAGGACACATGCTAGAGTTCCTGGAGCTCCCTCCAGACTTTCCTCCCGGTTGCTTGCACTACTCCCCGCACCAAGCTCCATTAGTTGAGGAGGAGATCAGGAATCTAGTGCGAAAGGCCGCAATCGAACTCGTGCCTACTGCCCAGAGGGAAAAGTGGTTCTACTTCCACTTCATTCTGGTCCCAAAGAAGACTGGTGACCTCAGACCAATCCTGAACCTCAGCAGTCTGAACCTCTTTGTCTAGTACAAGAGATTCCGCATGTGGACTGTTCAGAGCCTCCTGCACCTTCTACAGTAGAATCACTGGCTTTGTGCCCTGGATATGCAGGATGCCTACCTGCATATCCTGATCTTCATGGGCCACCGCCATTTCCTGAGATTTCATTTCAAGAGGGGGAGCACTTTCAGTTCACAGCTCTCCCTTTGGCCTGTCCTTGGCACCCAGGGTTTTTACCAAGTGCCTAGCGGTGGTTGCAGCAGCTCTATGCTGCCAGGATATAGCGGTGTTCCTGTACCTGGACAATTGGCTAATTTTAGCTCCATGCAGGGAAAGCCTTCTGGACTCGATTTCAGTTATGTTGGACCTTTTTTGCCAATGGGGGAATCACATTCAACTTCCCCAAGTAATCTTTAACCCCCTCTCAGGACCTGCAGTTTATAGGAGTGATTTTGGATATGGTCCAGTGCAAAGCCTTTCTCACCTCAGACAGAGTGGAGACTCTCCAGGAGCAGGTCACTCTGGTGAGCTCATCCAGATCTCTTCCAACCAGAGCATTGCTACACTTGTTGGCCCTGATGGCAGCCTCTATCTCCACAGTTCCTTTAGCCATGTTACATATGCGGATATCCCAGTGGAATCTTCAGGTCCAGTGGGATCAGCATTTGGATGATCTGGACCACACTATTCTGGTATCCAGAGCAGTTCAGAGGGATCTTTAATGGTGGCTAGACCCTCTCAATTTGTCCAACAGACTTCCATTCCGAAGTCCTCCCCCCCCACCGGACCCTCACCATGGATGCTACATGCCTGGGTTGGAGAGTGCACCTGGGGGAACCATCGGGACCCAGGGTTCATGATCCCAAACGGAGATGTCATTACACATCAACATTCTGGAGATGAGGACGGTACTGTATGACCTTCAGGCCTTTCAGACCATCCTTTCAAAGGGAGCACTGCTAATCCAGACAGGCAATATGTCGGTAGTCTGGTACATCAAACGGAGGCACTTGATTGTACCCCCTATGCAGGGAGGCGATGTGGGTGGAATTGGGCAGTCCAGCATGACCTTTTTCTCACATCTGTGCACGTTCCACGCCTTCACTGCATCTTGGCAGACAGTCTCCATCGGACATCGTCCCCTGCTCACGAATGGGAATTGAGTCAGGAGGTAGCAAACACTGTGTTCCAGAGGTGGGGTCACCCAGAAATCTTTTTGCCTCCCCATCCAGTGCAAAACTTCACAATGTTTGCTTACTCGTTCCAGAGCCTGGAGCTTTCTGGCATGACGTGTTGTCTCTGTGTTGGACAGGGAAGTTCTTGTACGCCTTTCCCATTCTTCAGAAGTTACTTCTCAAACTACAGGCAGAGTGTGCTCAAATGATCCTAGTGGCTCCTCTCTGGCAGAGGCAAATTTGGTTTCTACTACTGCAGCAGCTTTCAGTGGAACCCCCAGTTCCTTTAACTCTCAAACACGACCTATTGACTCAGGATCAAGGCAGGCTGGTACATGGACTCCGGACATTGCATCTTCATGTGTGGCTCCTTCAAACATAATCAGAGCTTACATTCGTGTCTCCCATAAGGTTGCTAAGGTCCTGGTGGAAGCCAGAAAACCATCTACTAGAGCCACCTACGCCATGAAATGGAAGCATTTTTCCATTTGGGTGACTTCTAAAGAGTTAGATCACTTTACATGTTCTCCTCCTCAGATCATGGAGTACCTCCTTCATCTGCCTGATTCAGGTCTGTCATACTCTGCCCTTAAAGTCCACTTGTTGGCCATTTCAGCCTATCACGTGCTGGTGGAGGGGAAAACTGTACCTCAGTTGGAGGTGTCCAAGACCTTCTTGAAGGGGGCCACCCCCCCACCCCAGCTTGGGATTCGAATTTTGTGTTGGAGAAGCTCACGCTTCCTTCTTTTGAACCAGTGATGAGCTGTGACATGCGCTGCCTTTCTTGGAAGACACTGTTTTTAGTTGCTATTGTAACCCCTAGATGGCGCTATCCCAGGGGCTACTACCCCTGCCTGATTTGCCACTAACAGGTTGAGGGGCCTGGATCCAATGGCGGGTGCCTCCACCCAGAGGTCAGGGTTTGCAATAGTTAAACTAACTTGGTCACAGCCCTCTGGGACACTGCAACCCCCTTTCTTCCCACTAGTGGCCCACACAATATATCAGAATTACCTTCACAGTATACACTTACCCCCAGGTCTGGTTCGCACTGGGACCTCCTAGAAATGAGATACAGTGCAACAATCACAGTACAGTACTTTAACATAGACAGATACCTCAGGCAGTATAACTTTGCTGAAACAAGCAGCTCTGATTTATTTAGGGGATATAACAAGGACAGGGAAATCAGGTTAATTAGCTTATCACTCTAATAATCTACCTATGGCTCTGTGCACAGGCCTATCCTATCAGTTACTGTCCCTGGGTACCCAAGCCCTGGTGGCTAGTCCAAACCGTGGCAGCTGGTAGGGGCCCTTTCACCAGAGAAAAGGAGAATTAAACAGTCAGCAGTACAGTAATTCCATTTGGATTTAATGTGGCAATTCAACAGGAGCAACCCTGAATTAGTACTCACGACCTCCAAATAAGATAGGGTCCTTCAATGTCAGCAGGGCTCACTTGAGGTACACAAACCTCTTCACACATCCATATAAAGAAAGCACTATACCAGGCAGGCTGCATCTGTATCCGATCGCAATTACTGCACAATACCGGAGAACACACAGCAGATTCAGTTCCTGACAGACCGAGTGCAATTTTCAGCAATTCTTCCAGTCTTCTACAGGGTGAGCCTGGTTTCTACTCTTCAGAGATCCTTTGATTCTTTTCACAGGGCGGATTCAGTCCTAACAAGCTGTTACACAAGCTGCAGACCGGAACTCTGGGCCTTACACCGTTTTTGACTAAAACTGCACACTGAAAAAGCACAGGGCTACTTCCTTCTTCACTGCCAAAGCTCAACTGAAACTCCAACCGATAAAACGGGCACTTCCTTTGAGTTCCTCCCAGTTCTTGACTGGATTGGCTGTCACTCACAATAGACTGCTGCTGTTGGTCCAAAAAGGCACTGAAGTCTAAACTACATCTCCCAAGTCACTGCCCATACAATCCTCTTGTGGCTGGCTCAGATTATGAGTCAAGTTCTGATTAAGTCCAAAGGCACCATTTTAGAGCTAGCTTACCCCACACTGATTGGTCCAGTTCAGCAGTTCAAAACTAGAATGGGGAACTAGCAGACACAGTTCTGACTGCAAAAAAGCAGGTTAGACAAACTGTAATTTCATTATTACTCTAAATAATTTCTGGCAAACAGTTACATCTTTCAGATAGGTTCCCTTTGCACTCCTAGTGACTGCAAAAATGAAGTGAATTGGCAGCAGCTGGTGGTACTCAATCAAAGAAACACACAGTCCCCATACAAACTAATTATGTCTGCAAGCAGACAGCTCTTAAAGAGACAGTACCAGAGGTTCTAAAAACACTCACTGATAAATGGCTTAAATGCCAAACACCATTCAGGCTTGGAGCATTCAAGCAAGCTCCTGGAAGTCTTTTGGGAACCCCCATTTGCAGGGGGGTTACACCCTTCCTGGCCTGGGAAAGCTTGACGTCCGCGTCAAGCAAGTACCCCCATAAGTTTCAACTGCAACCACATACATTTGCATTAGGCTCGCACATGTAATCATCAGTCAATATATCATTTTACCAAGAACACATTTCTGAAACATTGCAATCGTCACTCTTTACACAGTATTACATACACATTGTACCATAACTCAAGTTATTACCTCTTGTACATGAAACCTGAAGAGGGCCCTTCCTATCAGTTACCTTGGGGCTGGGCCGGGGCAAGGGCACCATGCTAGAGGGCAACACAAGTAACTTGGAATTAGCACTGCGCTCCAGTTTGGGCAATGAGCTGGGGACACATACACTCCTTTATGGACAACATTGAGAGGCAAATCCACAGGCCTCCCAAGGGAATCATAACTGAGGTGCACCACAGGCTTTACAGCTCGACCAGTCTTTCTAGGGGAACTGTTACAGTCTCTGCACTCTGAGCCTCATTTTCAGCATTGTCCACACTTGTCAGGGAGTCTCCATGGGGGTAGAGAGGTAGAACTTGGGGCACTTTCAGCTCCAGGAGTTACAGTTTCTGAGTCCACAACATTTGGCTCGCATGGAGAGCTTTGGACACTGGCAGTGGACTGTCAGGGCACTCAAAATACTCTTCTTGTTCGAGTGTATCACCAGTCTGCCCCAATCTATCATTTTCCTCCCTGAAAGCTCAAACAGTTCAACCATGCACAATGATTCCATTTCATCTGATCTGATGCTTTGCACTTCACTTTCTAGGAGCATTGGCTCCAGGGATGAAGCTGGGGCTTAGACAGTCCAGAAGGCCCAGCTTTGTCTCCAGTATTGACTAGGGATTGCCGCAAACAATTGACTCAGTTCAGTAAGAAGGATAGTATTCAAAGTCACTCTCACTTTCTTCCGATATGGACTGACAGTCATGCTCAACTGGGACTTGTGGAGGGAACACTTTAACTTTGCTTCTGTAGGTGCAGACTTTCTTGATCTTTCTTAGCAGCAGCTCTAGTCACTGGTCCAGAGGGGCATCTTCTAGGGCTCAGACTCAATTAAGATTTGTCCAATGGGCAGTAAATGATTTCTATGCATTGTTTTACATCTTTGAATTATTCTCAGGCCTTACTTTGTACACTGGCAGATCATCTAGTTTGCCCACTACAATGTGAGGGAGATGGTGCCATCTGTCAGCAATCTTGTGCTTGCCATGCAATCCCAGATTTCTTAGCAATACCGATCTCCCTCCTGGAGTTCTGTGCTTTCACTTTTTATCATACCTTTCTTTGTTGGCCAGATTTCTTTTGGCAGCCATGGTTTGAGCCAGTTAGTACGCATGAGTTAGCTGGGCCTTTAACTTTTGCACATACTGTAAATAGTTGTCAGCTTGAACCCCATCAGAGAGAGACCCCAAAACACACATCTACTGGTAGTCGAGCTTCTCTTCCAAACATCAGGCGGTAGGGGAATCCAGTGGCATCACTTTTGGTGCAGTTATAAGCATGTACCAGGGTGCTAATTTGTTGGCTCCATCTAGGCTTGTCCTTTGGGTGCAGGTGCCTAGCATATCTAGCAAAGTGGGTTGAAACGTTCAGGCTGTGGGTCCCCTGGGGTGGTAGGAGTGGTTCTGGACTTTCGCGACTCCCACAGAGAAAGCATCTCTTTGATCAGACGACTCTCAAAGTCTCTCCCTTGATCAGAATGGATTCTTTGTGGAGCCCCATAGTGAACAAAAAGTTTTCTACAAGTACTTTGGCCACAGTGGATGCTTTCTGGTCTTTGGTGGGGAAAGCTTGGGCATATCTCGTGGAAATGGTCAGTGACCACCAGCACATTACTGATATTTCTTTGATCTGACTCCAAACTTAGAAAATCAATACAGACCAGCTCCATGGGTGCACTGGTGGTGATGTTAACAGGGGCAGCCCTCTGGGGCAAAGCTTTCCTCTGTAAGCAGCGACTACAAGTTCGAATGTGTTGCTCCACATCAGCCCCCATCTTAGGCCAATAGAATCTGGATCTCACCATGTCAAGTGTTCTGTCTATACCAAGGTGCCCCATGTGGTTGTGCAAGGACCTCAGTACTGAGTCTCGAAAGGCAGTGGGCAGCACTAGTTGTTGTTTGTCTACTTGTCCCCTCTGTCTACTGTTTCTCTGTATAACAGTTTATTGATCAGTTTCAACTTAGGACCTTCTTTGTATAACAGTGCAGTTCTCAAATCAGTGGAGCGTAATTTGGACACATCTTTTCCTGCATAGAGGGCTTCTAAAGCTGCTTTGATCATGGGATCGCGGATTGAGCCCGCGAATACTGTCATTGTCCAGCTGAGGCAGTGCACCAATGTCTATTGCAGAAAAAGTGGCAATAAGCAGCAGGTATGCAATTCTCAGAAAGCTCCCAAAAAACGATCACCATGCAGTCCACTCGTCCGTGGACATTGTTCCTCCCCTGTCAAACTTCCGGCAGAGTGCCCGAATGTCAGGTTCTGCCAATCGGACCCAATCATTCTGGGGAACAGGCCTCCGGAGAGAGCATCAGCATCTATGTGGTTCAGACCTGCTCGGTATTCGAGAGCATAGTCATATGTAGATATGCAGAAAGCCACCTATGGCCAGTGGCATCCAACTTAGCTGAGGTCTGCACATAGGTCAAAGGATTATTGTCAGTTTTACTAGTATTTTAGCCCCATACAAGTACTCATGGAATTGGTCAACAATAGCCCACTTCAAAGCTAGAAACTCTAACTTATGTACAGGATAGTTCTTTTGGATGGGGTCAGGCTTCTACTGGCAAGGCCACTGGTCTCAGGCCATTCTCGTGCTCTTGGTACAACACAGCCCCCAACCCTTGCAAGCTAGCATCAGTGTGCAGGACGTGAAGGTTTTCTTGGATCGGCATAGGCCAGCACTGGAGCATGGGTAAGTTGATATATGATCTCATGAAAAGCAGTCTCACAATCAGGAGTCCAGCGGACCCCAAATACTTCCTCGGATGAAAATACACTCTTTCAGTCTTGAGGGCGCTGACTTTTGGTATTTTTGTGGGTTGGGGATACCCTTGGTAAGGTTAAGTAAAGGCGGATCACTCTTAAATAGTCCTTGATGAGCGCCGATAATAACCACAGAATCCCAGGAATCTTTGCAGTTCTTTTAGATTTTTGGGCTGTGGCCAGGTGGTCAAGGCCTCAACTTTACTTGGGTCGGTCTCTATTCCTCGGTGGATACTATGTGTCCCACATACTTTACTGATGTTTGAAAGAATTGACACTTATCAATGGACAGTTTAAGGCCAAAGTCTCCAGTCGGTCCAATACCTTAAATAATCTGCTCTCATGTTCCTCCAGTGAGCTGCCAAACACAATAACATCATCTAGGTATACCAGGCACTCTAGTAAGTTCATGTCCCCCACTGCACGCTCCATCAATCGTTGAAAAGTGGCTGGGGCACCTGAAATCCCTTGAGGCATCCTCATGAATTCATAGAATCCAAGCGGACAGATAAAGGCTGTCTTTTCACGGTCCTCTGGGGCCATCGGGATCTGATAGTACCCACTGCGGAGATCCAGCACAGAGAACCACTTGCTCCCGTTTAGGCAGTCCAAAGCATCCTGAATGCGGGGCATTGTGTACTGATCAGGGATAGTCCGCCGGTTTAAGGTGCGATAATCCACACACATCCTTACTGTTCCATTCTTTTTCCTCACTACCACAATGGGGGAAGCATAAGGGCTTCTGGATTCTTGTATTACACCAGCAGCTAACATCTCTTGCAGATGCCGTCTCACATCATCTATGTCAGCAGGTGCCAGGCGTCGAGACCTCTCACGAAATGGTCTTTCTCATGCAGCGGATATTGTGCTCAGCTCCTTACGCATCCTACATCCCATTCCTTTAAAGAAACACCTGGTCTCTCTGGCAAGCTTCTCACTGATCTTCACTTTCCATTCAGCTGGCAGCGGAGTCGCGAAATCAAACAAGTCAGGCGTTACTCTGTCATTCTTCCTTGAACTCTTGCTGCTGGGTAGCACTGCAGTGTCTGCACAATGCACATTAGCCAGGATGCAACCTCTGTTTACTCGAATGTCTCTTTCAGACACATTATGAACTTGGACCATTACACTTCTGGCATAAGCATGGGCTCTAGCGGGCAAAATACTAGGCTTGACCAGCAGTCACTCTACTAGAGGAATGGCTACCTCTCTGGCATTCCTGCGAAATGTTTCTGCAGCAGAAATCTGTGTGGCAGCAACCTGGAGTTCTGTCCATACCTCCACGAAGCATTACAGTCTGGACATTGCCTCTAGGCGTAGGGCCTGGTTTGGCCTTGCTGTCTTAGGCTGGTCCTGTGCTGTCTTTCTGTTGCTCCTTCTCCCATGACTCTCTTGTTCTCTCTCTATGAGTGACTGCTTTGGATTTAGTACTATATATGATGTCCTACTGCAGGAACCCTCTCGAAATAAGGTAGCACAGTTACATAAGAACTTACTGTAACAGTAGCTCTGCGAGTGAGGTTACTGTTACTGTAAGTTTTTATGTAACTGTACTTTTTTAGTGTTATTTGGTTATTTTTATCGGTTCCTCCTGGTTCAGTATAACTAGTGGGGAACCAAGTTAGTTTATTTATTTCAAGGTTTTCTGACTAAAAAACCTAGTTAATTTAGATTCAATTTAAATATTTGATCTTATTTCAAGTGGGGGCTCTTGCAGCAGGCTATTACCATTAGGACTATGCCACAGGCAGTAGGACCCACCGGAAAACTCTTAGCTAGCAGTACACAGCAGGGGCTGCACCCCGACATCCGTCATGGTACAAAAGGGAGTGGTCCCCAGCTCCTCCTCAGTTCTTTCCTGCCGTAGACCTGTCCTCAACGGTTGACCTTTGCTCATTGTAAAGCAGTTCAGCGAAGTTTCTCGGGTTTTCATTTCTGTTTCTAGTAGTTTTCTCCATTGTATATAGTCTTCTCCATTGTCTGTGTCTTCCTCCAGGCCCAAGAAGACAAAGGGTCCCTGTGACCGTCAAATTCCAGCCAAAGATGCCAACGAGGCCTGTGTCTTCTGCCTCAGCCCAGACCTTGACTTCCAGACCTACGACATCTACGAGGGCTTTACCGGCAGTACGAGGATACCTGAAGGCCCATTTGCTGGCAAAAAAAGTGACATTTATGCAGAGCTCTCCCAGGGAGACTAAACTCAAAGAGAAGTCCCATCACAAGAAGTGGGACAGGGAATGAGGTCAGTCCCGTCCGTGCTTCTGCTCGCCACATAAGAAAGCCTCGTCATCCGCCTCTGTTGGCTCGGACCACTCTCACCGTTCCAAGCACTCTCAAGACCAGAGTCGGCCTTCTGGGTCTTCGAAGGCCTCGACCTCCACAGATGGGTCCAAGAGCAAGCCACCCGTGAAGGTGAAGGACACGGCCCTGTGCCCTCCTTCTACCTCAGGCGATGTCCCAAAGGCCTCCTCTTCGGCACATGCCTCGGCCCCGCTGAAGAAGGTTTATCTTTTTCTGAGGCTCTGGGTAAGCCTGCATCCAAGGAGCATGAATTCTTGTCCAAGCTCCCATCGGGTTCCCGCCCTTCGATACCTGCCAAGTCTGACCAGACGCTGGCTTAGCTGTTGGACTAGAAACTGACCATGGAGACCAGTGTCGGACGTCCTTCAGCGCAGAAGGTGCCAGCACAGACCCAGTCACCGGTGCAACGTGCCTCCACTCCTGAAGGTGCCTTCCTGAGTTCCTCTCTGCAGGACCTCCCTGACCTTCAGGCGTCACCCATGGAGCAGGACCCGGCCTTGCTGGACCATCAGGCGGGCATGGCAGTGAGTATTTTCAATAAAGAAGAACTTAAGGAGCTCTTCCAAGTTTGGTGGAGCCAGGTTAAAAGGGACATGGTTCCTCCCAAGCCAGACCCGGCGCCAGTATCTGACCCGGTGGGGGCTCCTGTTACTGGGGGTAACCCTTCGGAACGGCCCTCTAAACCTCTGCCGGTTGAGTGGCCTATCACTTCTAGGTCTCACTCCCCCTCGGCAGTCAGGTCCTGCTCCCGTTCTAGGTCTGTCAGCCGCCGTCGGTCACCCTGGAGCATGTCCTGCAGCCATCACTGTTCTAGCGACCGCAGCGGACACTCCCTCAGCCATCACTGGTCTCGGGATCGACGTCGTTCTTCTAACCATCGTCGGTCTCCCCCAGTGCTTATGGTCTAGAGGGGCCAATCCAGGTTGAGGTTGCCTTCCTCCCATGGGATCCACTCCTCGTCGTCCTCTTCCTCAGACCGGTCTGTCTCATGAAAAAGGGTCTCCCCGGACGACAAAGCAACCCCCTGCTCGCCTCCTGACAAACCCACTTTTATGGACGTCATGAGGCACATCCAGGCCTCCAGTGGTTTGGAGATGGAGGACCTGGATCCAGAACACCGGAGGCAGGCCAGGTACTTGAGGCAAAAGGAGTCCAAACCTCTAGTGGTCCCTCCTTTGGTGGACACCTTCCAGGACCTGACCAGGCTTATCTGGTAGCATCCAGTGACTACCCCGACAGTTCCAAAGAAGTCAGACAGGCTGTGCAGAGCACCGAGGGAGAGGCCATTTCTGGTGGAACACCCTCAGGCGGACTCCATGGTAATTGCGGCTGCTCACGATTAGTCGAAGCAGCCGAGACACCTAAGTTCACAGCCGCCCTATCCAGAGTCCAGATACTTGGACCAGGTGGGCAAGAAAGTCTGTGCTGTCTCCACCTGCACCATTAGGTCACTCAACTTCTTAATGCACATGGTACAGTTCCAAAATGTGTTGTGGGAGAAGGGCCAAGAGGTAGCCAGTGCCTTGCCAGACTCGGCTCAGAAGACCGAGCTCCTGGAGATCCTTAAGATGGGTTGGGACGTGGGCATGCATGTTCTGCATGCTTTGTATGACACTGCAGATACGTCGTCTGGGGCTGCGGCCTCCGGCGTTTGCCTTAGGCGCCACACATGGCTCAGAGTCTCAGGATTCTCCCAGGACCTGCAGTCCGGTATCAAGGACCTTCCATTTCAAGGTTCAGTGCTGTTTGGAGAGGAGACAGAGAAACTCATCTCATGTCTCCAGGAGTCCGGGAAGTCTCTTTGGTCCATCCTACAACTCTATAAGGGGGACCAATGATGCTAGGTAGCATTCCTTTCGTAAGTCCTCAGGGCAGAACACCCACGCTGGCCAACATCAGCAAAGATGAGACTTCTAGAGGGAGACTATGACAGATGACACAAAGATCTGCAACAGAGTTGATGCACAAGGTGGGGTGGAAAGGATGAGAAGGGACTTGGCAAGGTTAGAGGGATGGTCAAATGTATGGCAGCTTAGATTCAATGCTGAAGTGCAAGGTAATGCACCTGGGAAACAAAAACCAAGGGGAAGAGTACGCAATGGGGGGTGAGATACTAACAACAACAAAAATGGAAAGGGACCTGGGGGTAGTCATATCAGATGACCTAAATGTGGCAAGCAATGTGAGAGGGCAGCAAGGAGGGCTGGGGATACTGGTATGCATAGGAGAGGCATCACCAGTAGAAAACAGGAAGTTATTATCCTCTGTACAGACAGTTGGTGAGACCCCATCTGAGTACTGCGTGCAGTTCTGGAGACCCAATCTCTGCAAGAACATAGACAGGATGGAGGCTGTCCAGAGGAGGGCAACTAAATGGTGCAGGGTCTGCTTGGAAGACATATGAAGAGAGACTTGAGCTGAATATGTATAGCCTCGAGGAAAGGAGGGAGAGCGGGGACATGATAGAAACTTTCAAGTATCTCAAGGGAATCAACAAAATCCAAGAGGTAGCATCTTTCAAAAAAAGAGGTGTGCAAGAACAAGGGGCACAATTTGAAGATAGAAGGAGGCGGCTCAGAGGTAATTTAAGAAGTATTTTTCACAGAGAGGGTTGTGGATGCATGGAACGGCTCTTCCGGAGGAGGTTGTGGAGTCAAAAACAGTGGTGGAATTCAAGCATGCATGGGACAGTCATAAGGCCATTCTAGGGTGGGGGTAGGAAGAAGTAGGCTGCTGGTTAACTAGGATCTGCAGCTTATCCATTAGGTAGGGAAATGGGCAGACTGGGTGGGCTAAGCGGTCCTTATCTGCTGTCAAAATCTATGTTTCTATGTTACTTCCCAGCAAGCCAGAAGTGCCCCCTCAAGAGGCCCTGAGTCCTCCCAGGCCTCTTTGCCTACCCCCGGACTTGCCCAATGACTCCTCACTGCCCCCCCCCCCCCACCGTAGGCGCAGGGGGAGGCAGTGGGGGGCCGCTTCTCCCTCCACATGGAGGGCTGGAGCAAGATAACGTCAGACCTTTGGGTCATGGACGTCATAAAGAGGGGACATACTCTGGAGTTCACAGAAATTCCTCCGGAAACTCCGCCAAGGTCCTTCCGCTATCCTTCTTCCCATATTCCCTTTATAGGAGAGATTCATGCCCTCTTGCAAAAAAGAGCGATTGAGCCAGTGCCTCAGGGGCAGCAGCAGAGCGGGAGTTTTTACTCCCACTTCTTCCTGGTTCCCAAAAGGACAAATGACTTTCGGCCCATTCTGGACCTCAGTTCGTTAAATCTCTCTATCGAATACAAAAGGTTCAGGATGGTGACGTTTCCGGGTCTCATTCCCCTGTTGCACCAGGGGACTGGCTCTGCTCCCTGGAAATGCAGGATGCGTACATGCATGTAGCGGTCTACATTCCCCACTGGAAGTTTCTGACGTTCCGCTTCCAGGGGAGGCATTATCATTTTCAGGTCTTACCATTTGGCCTCTCCTCCACTCCTTGAGTCTTCACCAAGTGCCTAGCTCTGGTAGCTGCGGCTCTCAGATGCATGGGCCATTCCATTTTCCTTTACCTGGACGATTGGCTCTTAGCAGCTCCCTGAAGGGTGATTCTGCTACAAGCTCTCGTAGATACCTATACACTATTCCATGAGCTGGGGATCACCCTGAAGTTTGCAAAGTCGTCCCCAGAGCCCAGTCAGTGACTCGTTTTTGTAGGAGCGATCCTGGACATAGTACAGGGCATGGCCTTCCTCCCTCAGGAAAGGAGGTATCATCTAAGAGAGGTGGCTCGATCAGTCTCTATGACCCCTCAAGTCCAAGCCAGGACTTTCCTCAGGTTACTGGGGCACATGGCAGCAGCCATTCCTGTAGTCCTCTTGGCCTGCCCTCACATGAGGATCCCACAGTGAATGCTCAGGGTGCAGTGGGACGAAATGTCCGATGGTCTAGAGCACTGGGTTCAGATCTCGGACCCAGTCAGGAGGACCCTTACTTGGTGGCTGAACCCCTCAAATTTGCAACAAGGGGTTCCCTTTCATCAGGAGCCACTGAACTGGATCCTTTCCACAGACGCCTCAGAGCTCTGTTGGGGAGCGCATCTGGGAAGCGATCATACTCGGGGTACATAGTCTCTGGAAGAGCATGGACTTCATATCAATGTCCTGGAAATGTAAGCAGTCCTTAACACCCTCAGGGCACTTCAAGAGGACCCATTACTGGGCTCTCTTCTGGTCCAGACAGATAATATGGCAGTCATCTTCTATATCAACAAACAAGGGGGAACTCACTCTTACCCCTTGTGCAGGGAGGTGATGAGAGTCTGGTATTGGGCTCTGGATCATCACATATCCTTTGCTGTAGTGCATGTTCCAGGCATCCAAAACATCTTTGCCAACAGTCTAAGCCGGTCACGGTCTGAGGCGCACAAATGGGAGCTATTCCAGTCAGTAGCGGACCAGCTTTTCGACGTGTGGGGTCTTCCAGAGCTGGACCTCTTTGCATCTGCTTGCAATGCCAAACTGCCAGTTTATTGCTCACAAGAGCGTGCGCCTGGTGTTTTTGGGCCAGACACATTGTCCCTCTGTTGGACAGGGAGGTTTCTGTAAGCCTTCCCAACCTTTCCACTGATCCAGAGGGTCCTTTTGAAGCTACAGGCCAAGGGGGCACGAATGATTGTCATTGCCCCGCAGTAGCCTCGGCAGATTTGGTTCCCATTACTTCAGCAGCTGGCATTGGAACCTCTGATTCTGCTGCCTCGGAGCTCGCACTTGCTGTCACAGGATCAAAGCACGTTGGTCCGTCTGGATCTCAAGTCCCTGCACCTTCACGCATGGCTCTTGCAGACACAGTCAAGTCTAGGTACAGGGTCTCTCTGCAGGTGGCAGACATTCTTGTCTCGGTGAGAAAGCCTTCTACTAGGTCCACTTATGCTATGAAGTGGAAGTGTTTTTGTCTCTGGGCTTCTACCCGTCACTTAGAACCCCTTACCTATCCAGTGAACTCAGTTTTGCAGTATCTCCTCTCCGTAATTAAACCAAGGCTTGAGTTGCTCCTCCATCAAAGTGCATTAGTCGGCAGTTTCTGCCTACCACGCTCTGGTGGAAGAAAAAACCTTGGCCCAGCTGGACATGTCCCAAACCTTCTTAAGGGGCATTCTACACACAAAACCTCCCATTAGAGATCCATTACCCCCCTGGGATCTCCTAGTTGTGCTGGAGAAGCTTACCTTCCCTCCTTTCTAACCTGCTGCAGATTGCGAGCTGTGTTTTCTTTCTTGAAATGTTTCTTTTTTGGTTGCAGTTACTTCTGATCGAAGAGTTTCTGAGCTTCAGACCCTGATGTGTAAGGAGCCTTATTTAATTTTTCACAGGGAAAGGGTTTCCTTGCGTACGAATCCTAAGTTTCTTCCAAAGGTGATTTCAGAGTTAACTCCGAATTAGAATGTTGACCTTCCAGTTTACTTTTCTGATCATTCTAATAGGGAGGAAGCACTCCTGCACACTTTGGACATCCACAGGGCACTGAGGTATTATCTCAGACACACGGCTCCTCACCGTAAGTCGGAGAAGCTTTTTGTGGCCTTCGTGCCACAACGCCTCGGTAGACCGGTGCCGAAGCAGGCTATCTCCAGGTGGCTAGTCCACTGCATTGTTTATTGCTACAGCAAGTAGAGTAAGCCTCTTGAGGGGTCTGTCAGAGGCCATTCTACCACAGGCTTTTTCTGCTTTCTTTGCATCATTGAGGAATGTCTCAATCGGAGACATCTGTGCAGTGGCTACTTGGAGCTCAGTGCACACCTTTATTAGGCACTACAGCCTGGACATTGTTTCCAGGCGCAGGGACGGTTTTGGCCCTAGCGGTCCTCCAAGGTCTGCTTTCTTAGCGTGCCTAATTGGTCAGCACTGTCATCTTCAGCCGCCTCCCAGGGTTGATTTCTTATCCTTCTCGCGGGACTGCATGGGACTCAGTCCTAATGGTAATAGCCTGCTGCAAGAGCTCCCACTCGAAGTAAGATAGTACAGTTACTTAAAAACTTACTGTAATAGTAGATCTTCGAGAGGAGCTCTTGCAGAAGGCGCTGCTTTCCCACCCTCCTCCCCCTGCAGAATTCTACATCTGTTCGGCGTGGTCCGCCTGTCGGAAGCTGTTCTCGAGTCTTCGGGTGAACTGAGGTGGAGCCGGGGACTGCACCCTTTTGTACCATGGCCTATGTCGGGGCAGGCGGCCCCAGCTGGGTATTGCTAGCTAAGAGTTTTCCGGTGGGTTCTAGTGCCTGCTGCATAATCCTAATAGCCTGCTGCAAGAGCTCCTCTTGAAGATCTACTGTTACGGTAAGTTCTTACGTAACTGTACTTTCCTGACTTATGGGGATGTGGGAAAGGGTAACCCAGCGTCAAAAAGGTCCATTTCTCAATGGATAGTTCAGTGTATCCAATTCTGTTACACTAAAGCTGATGGGGAGCCCTCCAACAGGATTGAGGGGCCCACTCCACAAGAGGGACAGCTGCTACCTTAGCAACTGCCAGAGATGTTGCATTGGTTTACATCTGTAAAGCAGCTACCTGGAAAACAGTACACACCTTTACAAAGCACTACAGCCTGGATATTTGATCCAGGGGTGATGCTAGGTTTGGAACAGCAGTCTTGCAAAGTCATTTCCAAAATAAAGTTCTGTGCCCACCTCTAAGAATACTGCTTTATAGTCTGCAGAAAATTATGAATACCTGAGTATCACTGGGGTTAAAAGAAAAAATTACTTATTGTACCATAGTAATCTTGTTTCTTCCCAGTGATACTCAGGTATTCATAACTTTCCACCCTGCCTCCCCTTCCAGAAACTTTAGCCTCTGCACTCCTGTATACTGTGCTGTCGGAGGTATATATGCCACTTTCCGGCACAACTTTGATTAACAGGGTTCAGGTTGTGTTTTCCCCCTTTTTCGTGTGAGACTGACTTTTTTGGGGGTATCTGTTGTGTTTTTCCCCTCCAGTTGGAGGGTTTTATTTAAGGGGTTATGGGTTTAATTCTTATTGTTATCGTTGATTATTACTGATCATTAATACTATTCAGTATTCACAGTTCCAGGGGTCTGCCTTTCCAGGCGTCTAGGAAATCTGAGGAGTTTTAGAACATTAACAGTTAGTATAGGGCAGCATTTGAAAAGTTGTCATGTGCAAAGAGTTCCATCATTTGCATGTGTTTTATTCTCTCTGGGCAGTTCTAGCAAAAGGGCTTGCTGTGTAAAGTTATGAATACTTTAGTATCACTGGGAAGAAGCAGGATTCCTATGGTATGTAATTTTTTTTTCCTCCCCCATCCCCCTACATCCCTTATGTCCCCTGTCTTAACCATCTCTGTGCAGCTACCCCCACTCCTTGCAAATGTTTGGTCTGGGTTCACTTCACCTGGCTTCCACTACTCTACTCCCACCTGCTACCCCTTTTACCCCCACACACTCCTCATAGACAGTGCCACTCCAGGCTGCTACCTCCTCCTATTCCCTTTTACCCCTAAAGGGTCAGATGGGGAAGTAAAGGGGAGTGGCACACTTCCCTGATGAAGCCTCTACTGGCTGCTACCTCCCCACCTCCTGCACTTAGTAACAGGACTGTTTGATTGCTGCTAATTATTGGAATTATGATTACCTACTTTTGTAATCATGGTTGATTGTTTTGAAATTTGTTTTTTGCATTTGTTTATACAGGTATTTCCACTCCGAGATGTTATAATTGCCTTCCATGTCAAATTTCTTTACTGAATGTTTTCTATATTGTAATGTTTTGTGTGTTTTTACTTCGAGCTTTTGTAAAAGAGGCACCTTGGCTCAAAGGTTGTAATTTCGAAAACTGCAATAAATAAAACCTCGAAACAGCACAACGGGAGAAGCAAATGGTAGAAGTCCAGGGTCAGGTAATAGGTTTGCAGTGCTGGCTTCAATGCTAGATGATGAGGTGGGGCTCCTTGGGGGGGCAGGAGGACAGTGGGGTAGTGGAAGCCCAGTGGCAACAGTCAGGCAGAAAAGGGGTACAGGGGTAGTAAGGGAAAAAGGATGGGGTAAAAGGAGGCAGGGGATAAGGCACAGGAGGCAGAAGGGAAGAATGGGCCCAGCAAGGGAGGAAGAAGGGTGACAATGCTGGGAGAGGATTGTGGGGTGGGGGATAGGGAGGGTGGGACTAGGGAAGTGGCTGGGAGCACAGCAGAAGGGACAGATTGGCAGGTAGGGAGGGGGCATAGCAAGTGAGAAGGGAGCAGTTTCTTAGTGCAGGGAGACTCAATCCTAAAAAGGGTCAGATGGGGAAGTAAAGGGGAGTGGCACAGTCGAATATGGTTGGAATCAGTACCTGGATTGACAGCGGGAAGAGCGGGACAGTCTATTCTCAAAAGTAAGGATAGAGGAGTTGAACTCTTGGCAGTAGAGTGGTGTTGAATCAAAGGGTATGGGCTAGTGGGGGGCTGGGGTAACATATGGGACAACAGTGAACTATTCACAGAGGATAGATTACATTTGAGTGAGGTGGGACAGGGTGGTTTGAAACAGAAGCCGGGGGAATACATATCAACAAAGGTGGATTAAACTAGGTGTGGGGGGAGCCAGTATGCAGCAGGGACGCCAGAGGGCAAGCTTACCCCAAGCTAGCAAGGATGGTACCAGGGCCAGGAGTCCCCAGGGGGGTTAGGATGGGAGAAACTGGTTAGAAGGGAACAAGTTGGAGGGCAGTCTTCCTAAATGCAAGAAGCCTGGGGAACAAATCAACTGAGTTACAGGCTCTCTTGGCAGTGGGAATGGTGGACATTGCAGCCATCACTGAGACTTGGTCCACCCAATACCAAGACTGGGATCTGATGATCCCAGGGTATATATACAGAAGGGATAGGGGAAAGGGGGAGGGTTGGTGATTTATGTAAGGGAGGGGATAAGGTAAGCAAGGGAAGAGGGGGTGGAGGGAAGAACAGAGGCATTATGGATACAATTCCGTGATTCAAAAAGTAGGACGCTGAGGATGGGAGTGGTGTATAGGCCACCAGCTCAAGCAGAGGACTTGGACAGGGAGTTAGTGGAACAGATTAGGAGGATCTGTAGGAAAGGGAACACTGTGATCATGGAGGACTACAATCTACCAGAAGTGGATTGGAGATCCCAGCCAGCTCGAGTACAAGGGAGCAAGTGCTCCTGGAAGCATTCCAGGATGGCTTCCTGACACAGATGGTTATGGAGCCGACTTGGTTGGATAAAATTCTGGACCTAGTACTGTCTAATGGGGAGACTGTAAGGGAGCTGGGGTGGAGGACCTACTGGCTGGGAGTGGCTACCACTTGGTGTGGTTCACGCTCAGCACGGGCAAGGAAGCTATAAGTACAGGAACCAGGGTGATTGACTTCACACATGCTGACTTTGACAAGATGGGGGAAATTTTGGAAAGGCACCTGGCAGGAATTAATTCATGCTTGGATGCAAGCCAAAATGTGAAATTATCAAATTAGGACCGTTGAAGGCTACTGGGTCATACACCAAGACGCAGAACAAGAAGGGGAAGGGCTAAGAAGCCAAGCTGGTTGAATTGGGAGGTCTTGGAAGGGGTGACGGCTAAAAAAGGAGCATTTAGTGGGTTCAAGAAATCCAGGAGAGGGAAGGACAGGGAAATGTATTTGAAGAAGTCCAAGGAGGTAACCAGACTAGTCAGGGCAGCCAAGGCTTCCAGAGAGCTGAGGCTGGCACAGAGCATCAAGGGCAGGAAAAAGGACTTCTTCAGGTACATATGGGAGAGAAGGAGCTGTAAGGACCAGTTGGTGAGGATTAGGAAGGACGGGGGGGTGAGTGGAGAAAGGGGCAGAGTAGGCAGAAGCACTAAATGAGTACTTCTGTGTTCACGAGGGAGAAGGGCAGGCAGCTACCTCAGGGGATGCGGAAGGTGGGCAAGTGGGGAGAGGGGGTGACACATGAGGTAATTACAGAGGGCAGGATGCTGGAGGTCCTGAAGGCACTGAGGGTGGATAAAGCACCAGGACCAGACGGCATTCACCCCAGGATGCTGAAAGAGCTGGCGGAGGTCTTGGCGGGGCCGCTGGCAAAACTGTTCAAGACAAGATTGGAGGATGGCTCAAGTGGTACCCCTCCATAAAAGCTGCCTTATGGATGAACGAGGTAATTACAGACCGGTAAGCCTCACATCTATTATAGGAAAACTAATGGAGACAATCCTGAGAGAGAGGTTGGTAGCCTTTTTGGAAGACAGTGGACTCCAGGATGGGCGGTGACATGGATTCGTCTCAGGCAGGTCCTGCCAGACCAACCTAGTTGAGTAGTACAACTGGGTGACGAGAGAACTGGAAAAGGGCCATGCAGTGGATGTCCTGTATTGGGACTTCAGCAAGGCCTTTGATTCTGTGCCTCATGAGCAGTTGGGGGAGTTGGAATATGTGGGGTGGGGGCAAAGATGGTGAACTGTGTCATGAACTGGCTGAATGGGAGGCAGCAACGGGTGGTGGTGGTGGGAAACTCTCATCCCCAAGGGCTGTGACGAGCAGGATTCCACAGGGCTCGGTACTGGGCCCAGTGTTGTTTGGGATATTCATAACAGATATCTCACATGGCATAAGGAGTAAAATCAGTCTGTCTGCTTATGATACCAAGATGGGGGTGGTGGTAGATGACTTAGCAGGGGCTACAGGACGACCTGACTAAACTGGAGTGGTCAGAAACATGGCAGTTGGGTTTCATTGTCAAGAAGTGCAAGGTTCTGCACTTCGGAGCAAGGAACCTGCGGAGGAGCTACCAGTTTGGAGGGGTTCAGTTAGGTATCACAGAGGAGGAGAATGATCTAGGGGTGGTTATAACGGGGAATATGAGCAATTCTGCTCAATGCAGGAAGGTGGCAGCTAAAACCAACTGGATGCTGGGGTGTATTATGAGAGGAATCTCATCCAGAAGTAGGGAGGTGATCCTACCTCCGTACAGGTCACTAGTCAGGCCACACTTGGAGTATAGCATGTAGTACTGGCATCCATTTCTGAAGAAGGATATCAGACTACTGGGGGTACAGCGCAGTTCAACAAAGATGATCCAGGGATTGGAGGACAAACCCTATGAGGACAGGCTGAGAGAGTTAAATATGTACACTCTGGAAGAGAGGAGGAATAGGCTCAAGATCTATAAATACTTGACAGGGATAAACAAGACAGGTGCAGAATGGATCTTTAAGTTGAAGGGGGGACACGAGGGCATGGTTTCAGATTGGGGGAAGGTATAGGAGAGAGATGAGACATTTATTCACGGAGAGGGTTGTGGCTACATGGAACAGTTTGTTCGAGGAGGTGGTATACTATAAGACGGTGATCAGTTTTAAAAGGGGATGGGGGAGGGGAGGGGGCAGCTGCAGTATAAGGGTGCTAGCTGCACATTGAGCAGATTTCATAAACCATGAGGCCTGTTTCTGCTGGCCGTTTCGTGTGTTCATATCTCTTTTCCAGGCTCAGTCTTCGCTATCAAGGACACCAGGGCTGCTCCTGCAGGTTTGGATCAAAGACCTTTCACAGCCTTCTTCTTGCATAACCCCTGGCAGTGAACACCCTGACAGAGATGTTAGGGGTCACTTTCTCCTTTCCCTTTACAAGAATGGAACACGATTATGTCAGAGGCTGATGGTACTTCAGCTGTGCCCCCCACCAACCTCCTATCACCACAAATTACACGGAACTCTTGTGGAATGGCACAATAGCATTCTTGCACAAGACAGCCATAGGGCCACATCCTAGCTCCACTTTATGCCCAGCTAAACAGAAGATATTGATCCTGTGAGGCACGTTGAATGACTCCAGTGGTAAATCTTGTACATGTAATTCTGTATACCAACACTGCAGGCATTCTTTGTTCAGATCCACAAAGGAGACTAGCCATATTTTAAACATGGACTGGATTCATATCTTCATACATCTGTCACAAACGCTTCTGTTACTAGAGCAGAACACATCTACTTTACAGCCGTCCCCTTAAGCCTTCAGTTCGCTTCCAGAGATTTTCCAAGACATATAGCACGGGTGCCTGAAGCGCTGAACGGATATGCTTTTGGGAGATCTGAATCCCAAATAACCATGTCCAAAATCCACAGAGCCTGTAACCGCCCAACCTATCACATTCCATGTACTCTTCAGGATACCATCCAATATTCTCAACCCCAACTCGCTAGGTATTAATATCTCCAGTATATTGAGGCCATACTTGATGCAACTTCACAGCAAGTGGCTTCTATCCTTACATGGGGAAACCACTCATCCTCCTAGCATCATATATAAACAGCAGCAGGTATGCCTTAGTCCATTACTACCTCAGGCTACTGGTTCACATAGTGGCAGCAGTCCCCACAGCGCCTAACACCTGTTGCCATATACATACTTTGCAGAGGACGCTGATGGTACATGGGGACCAGAATATGGGCCATTTAGACACTGACATTAGGGATTTAATGCCAGAGATGAGTCCTTCAAGGGTGCATGGATCTCAACCATTTCTTACAGAGGATTCCATTTCATATCCCAGTGTCTCACAACCATCAGATCTGGAGCCCAACGGGAAGTCATTCAGACCCAAGGCAAATGTTATCACGTGGAGAAACATCTCTACATCTACATCCTGGAGATGCGTGTGGCCCCATATTCTCTGCAGGTGTGTCAACACCTTCTATTTCTAGACAAGCTTGTTGTCCAGATAAACAAAAACACAGTGATCTTACCTTGTCAGTTTTCACCATTCATCAGTGGTCATTTCTAGCCGGAGACCCTAGGACCCCAGGGGAAGCTTTGTAGCTTTAAAAAGCTTTCACCCTTCTAGGAGTAGGGGCCGAGGTCAAGGAAGGCGCCACTCTCAAGCCGTTGCATTGCATGGCACTTGTGGGCTGGCCAGTAACCAATGCCTGCCCCTCCAATACCTCAGTTCTGCTTTTCCCACCATTGAGGTACCACAACTTTGTGGGACAGCGATATTTCTCTGCATCACTCCCAGTTCTGGCTTTGCTTGTTAGGTTTAAATTCTCGACGCTGTACTAGTTTGTTGCTGTTTTAGGCATGGTTTATTTTTGTGTGTGGTCAGATCATGTCAGATTCGGGACAAATGCATTCAAAGGCAGGGACAGCCCCTGTGCGTCTGTGCCCCTGTGGTAGTCTGTTTACCATAAAGGATCTGCATGACCGATGCGTCACCTGCCTAGGGCCATACCATGACATGGATTAGTGCAACACCTGTTTTTCTGTGGATCATAACACATTGGCAATCCATGCGGCGCAGCTGGGCTGCAACCCCCCAACCTTTGGTGGTCAGCGTTGCACGAGAGCCACTAAAATAAGGTCCTTGAGTCCGTCCCCCAGGCCTGCCCCCACTACTATATAAACTGGGGGAGAGCAGGCCTCCACTGGCTCAGGTCTCGCTGAGCCTGGAGGCCTAGGTGAGCGGTTGGGGGAACGGTTGGCCTTCTCCAGGGGGCCGGTTGATGATTACTTGGGGCCCAGTTCCCCTTTCAGGAACCGGCCAGCCCATGTGACAAGGCCTTAGCTGTACACAGGGCCTGCATCAGTGGTTTCTTCAGGGGCTTTGGGAGGTGGGGTCTCGGCTCCTGGTATTAGTTCCGGTGCTGGTGAGCGAGGCCGAACCGCCATCGCCACAGAGTCCTTTCCCGACACTGCTTTTGGTACCGGGAGTGGTAGGCTGTCTGGGGTTGCCTCTCTGGGGGTCGATGTGTGGTATCCTCCTTGGATTCGGAGGATGATTAGGATGACCTGGATTGGCAGCTGAGCTCCCTGGAATGATGGATGCTGCCCGGGCTCAGCAGATGGCCTTCCTCCTTGGGGGTCTCTTTGTAGGATCGACACCATGCACGACACCACTCTTTCCTGTCAGTGTTGCACCCGGTGCCATTGATAGCTCCAGTGCTTTCTCCAGCACTGCCTCAGGTGATGGTGCCCCAGTTGGTGTCTCACTTGGTGATGGTGCCGCGCTTGGTGTAGGTGCCATGGTCAGTGCAGTGCTTGGTGACGGTGACACAGTGCTATTTTGGGTGTCGGTGCAGCGGTCGGCACCATTCCCAAGGACAAGGCCGCATTTGAGGGCGGCGCCGTGGTTGGCAATAATGGTGTTGTAATCGGTGTCAGTGCCCTGGTCGGCACCACTTCGGGTGATGGCACCGCCTCTGAGGTTGTCCCCATCTGAGTTTCTGGTTCCTGTGTCACATCGGTTGTCAGTGTTGACACTGAGTTTGATGGGAAGTCAGAGGTCGATCCTGATGCTGGCTTCTCTCTTCCCCCATCCCTTACAGTGATTGCCATAGTGAGACCTCTCTTGTGAGGCAGGTCTTGGTCCTCTGGGTCGGGGGGAGGGCTCGATCAGCATCCTGTTCTACGACAGTGTCTTCGGCCACTCTGGGACAAAGTCAGAGTGCTGGACCGGGCACCTCCTCCCTGTATAGGGGTCGGAGTCCTGCTACGATCGGGGACAGGGGCCACCCTTCAGGGTCCACTTGGCTTAGGTCTCCTCATAAGGGATCTTCTCACTTGGGGCTTCACTGCTGGCTCTGGGAGGATTAAGCAGTAGATAATTACTGGGCAGCACATCCCCCTCGTTGCAGGGGAGTGCCCCATTTGTGCCTACAGCCCTGGCAGAGGGACTTCAGTCTCCCAGGACCATTTATTTTTTATTTTTAATTTTTTTTGGCATTTTGTGTCCCCATTTTTCACCCGTTCCCTTACTCGTGCATGCCCATGTGGAGGCATGTGCACGCTGCGGTACAAAGCGCCCTCCTGACTTGCTGCTTCCTCCCACCGGACCTTCACCCATTGACAGCAGAACTACAGGTGGGGAGAGTGACGACCTCCTCGGGAGAGGAGAGCTGCCTTTAGGCTGCTTGATCCTGCTGCCCTTCCCCCCCCCTGTTCCAGCACTCTGATGACCCGAGATCGTTCCCAAACCTCAGTCACCAATGCAGCTCAAGGTAAGGCATAACGCGTCAGCCCTCTGCGCCACCAGGCCAGCTCCCAGGACCATTCTGCCCACTCTTCTTCTTCTCTGCCTCCGCTTCTCCCAGGTCTTTCTGGTCCCTTGGGATCCCTCACTTGGCAGCAGTAAAGGGCAACAGCAATTGCTTTCCCCATCCATTTTAGGGCCATTGATGAGATGATGTTTGCATCTCCTCTTCCAGCGCTGTCATTCCCTATGCAGAGCCCTTCCACTTCATCAGTTTCCTCCTCTGAGGGAGAGGACTCCACATCTTACTAGTCATCTGATGCTGACTTCACAGAGTACAGAGATACAGAGACAGTGTCGGCAGATAAGGGCCTATGGCCCACCCAGTCTGCCCATTTAAGTTTGTAAGTTCAGTTTATGTTTTCAAGGAAGTCTGTTGCCCCTTACCCCTGACCTCCAGAATTCCTTTATGTCTATCCCATGCATTCTTAAATCCTGTGATTGTTTCAGCCCCCACCACTTCCTCTGGCAGGGTGTTCCACTTGTCCACCACCCGCTCTGTGAAGAAATTCTTCCTCACGTTTCCTCTGAATCGTCCTCCCTCCAACTTCATCCCATGCCCTCTAGTCCTGGAACATCTTTTTCGCTTAAAAATAGTGCATTCCTGCACCCTGTTCCTCCCTGTAAGATACTTGTATGTCTCTATCATATCCCCTCTTTCCCTCCTCTCCTCCAGGGAGTACATGTTCAGTGCCTTCAACCTGTCCTCATAGGACTTGTGATGCAATCCATGCACCATCTTTGTTGCCCTCCTCTGAACCTTCTCTACCCTGTCTATGTCCTTACGTAGGTAAGGTCTCCAGAACTGCACATATCAGTATCAGCAGTTCCTGATGACGATGCTGGAGGAGCTCATTCTTTTCCCTTTTTCTCAGTGGTGATCTCTCCATAACCTTGCTCTTTCATGGAGGAGTTGCACAGTGCCTGGCAGTTTCCTGCTTCTTCCTCTTCACCCCCTGGGGACTGCCTCTGGGTCTCCAGGGTCTTTGCCTCACCCCACATCGGTCTTGGAGTAGCTGGATACCCCTTCTGGGCCTCTGCGCCTGTCAAGAAACTGTCCTACAGATGCAGACTCTGCAGAGTTCGATCGCTGGGGAAGAAGAGTTTTCTCTTTGGTGCATCTCTTGCTCTCCATAGCAGTTCATTAGGCACACATGGTGGCCTGTGAAAGGCACCTGTGGGTACATTGGGATGGATCATGTCAGCCATTCCTTGATCGCGAGGCAACCAGGCGGGCCATTGCCATTTCCACACGAGATCTGGTGCTAGCAAGACACCAGGCACGGACATCTTATGACGCCATTGTGGTAGCCTCCAGGATTGTGGAATCTACTGTCTGCATTAGGCGGATGGCATGGCTTCGCCTGTCCCGGTTGTCACATTTGGCCCGGTGTAGGGTGACTGCCTCGCCAATCCGGGGGCCCAGTTTTTCTCCCGCAGGGCCAGGATAGAACTGTTAGGGCTCCCTCCCTTTCCTGCAGGTCAGGAGGTTCGCCCCAACCCTGAACAGTATTGGGTCTGGCCAGAGCCATGATGGGCCTTCTCCTCTCGTGAGCCTTCCATGAGGGGCTGAAAGCTTTTTAGCCTTCAGGGTGGTGCCAGTACCACTTCATGGTGCTTGGCACTTTCTCTCCAGTGATGAATGGTGAAGACTGACACAGGTAAGGTTTGAAAATTATGTACCTGCCATAATTCTTGATCTTCCTGTGTATCTTCACCATTCATCACTGCTTTCCACCCACCATCCCGTCTTGGGCCTCAGCTTCTGGACAGTGCTTCCTCCCTGCTTGCCTAACCCTCCCTCCCCCAATTGAGTCCAGTTGTCAAAGTCTCAGTGGTACCTCCAGGCTCCCTGCCACTTCTTTGAAGCACCAGGGGCCCATTTCTGAGAAATGGGGGTGAGAGGGCAAGCAGGAGCTCTTGTCTTTTTTTCCACTGGCTCCACGGGGCCCTCTTATTGGCCAGGAGGGGCCCTTTCTGGGATCCTCTGTTCTGGGGAACCGTGCTTTGTAGGTTCTCCCTTTCTGGCTGGATGCCTGACTTCCTAATAGGAGTTCTTCTGCTTGCTCCAGGGCTTCAGGGACCCTCCCTTCCCCAAAAAGGCCTTTTGGCTTATCTCTACCCTTTCAGAAGACCCACTGCCAGGTCTCTTGTTAAGACAGAGTCTCCTTGTATGAGGTCTTCCACTCTTGTCAGATTACCACTCTGTGGCACTGGATACAGGGATTGTTAATCCTCCCACACCCCTGGTTTCATCCTTGAGGCTCTGAGGGGTCTTGTGGCTTGATTTGGGCTATTTCCTACAGGTCTGACCTGCGGGGGGGGGGTGGACGGATTGAGATCCTGTTGTCTCCTTTCTGGTGGACGGGCGTTAACTCCTGCTCTGTCGATCCGTGACACCTGTCAAAGTATCTTGTTGAAGTTTTTTCCTTCACCCTTCTGGGAAAATCCATTTTTTATGGCTGTGGGTGGAGCCTACAGCCATCTTTCTGTAGCTTGAAAAATAGGATACCGTGGAATACATTTTTTTTGTACTTTTCAGTGTATCCATCCATACCTGCAAATCACTATGACAGTTAAATAAAACACTCCCTTCTTTCTGATTATAATGTTGGAGACATAACTCCAAGCTGCTTTTCTCTGAGAGCAAATGTGCACACATTCCAAACAAATCTAAATATCTTAAACTATTCAAGGTGCATAAAAATAACTGTCTTGTTTAGTAAATCAAGCACATGGATTTACTAGAATAAGTAGTAACCATTAACCATGTAGCATCAGACAGTTCTAACGGACAGGCCTGGCTTGAAGTCTCACCTTGATCTGACCTGCTGGAGCTAGTCTGTATCAGCTTTCCTAGGAATCTACGAAGGCTAACAGTTATTAACCCTTTACTCACAGAACATCCTGTTTTCAAAAAAAAAAAACAGAAGACTGAACAAATACATACTACCCTGAGAGTATTGTGAAGTCCTCTTACTATGTATTATCTAGTAACCTGCACTATCTCCTCTGCTTGTAGTCTATTATGTTAATGCACTGTAAATAGATTATACTGATAGCATGCATTATCTCTTTCCATTTGTAACAGTATTTGTTCTGACTAGCATGATTGGCATTACTTTATTTACTGGACTTGCTGTCTGAATCCTAGACAATAGCAAACAAGGATAGATAGATAGATAGATGGATAGATAGAGCTATACATAAAATATAGAGAACATGTTTTAGTAGTTGGCAGTTTAAAAGGTTTCGATAAGTCTCTGTGGTTGTTTGATTAGCAAACAGGCAAAAGACCGCACTCCTCAGCTCAATCTAGTATATGTCAATACGTCCCTTGGAGCCACTCGTTGCTGAAAATGAGTGGGTTCTCACGCCTTCAGCTGGAGTGAGAACAATGAGCATAAGCTGAAGGCAGTGAAACCACTCGTTTTCAGCAACGTAAGTTGTCAATGTGGACAATAGTATTGATCAAGTGCGATCAAGAATATATTTAAAAAAATAAACTTCTCAGAATGTGCCCATTTCAGGGCATCTGTGTGTCAGATGTTCTTCACGGAATAAGAGTGCCTTACGCTCCGATTGGTCTGGAACACTCCCTCGATCTATAAAATGCTTTATTGTAGAGAGTAAAGTTGCAATGCCATGCTGCCAATGTGCTGGTTCATCACTGATTGGTTAGGGGATAGGTGGCAGAGGCTGGTAGTAAATGGAGTTCACTCCAAAGAAGGGAGGGTGATTGGGGAGGGGGTAACCACTGTGTGCTGTAGACTGACAGCTAGCGGTGGCTGGGTGTCGGCACAGGTGCACAGCCACGTACGGGAGGGCCCACATCCAGGGCGATAGGCTGCCTTCACGGAGGCGGGGCAGCAGCCCCGCCCATTGCACAGATGTGCAGTCAGGGAGAAAATGGTGGAAGAAGCAGGGAGCTGACAGGACCAGTGATGGCCAAGTTGTTCTTCCGTGATGCCACCCCAATTCTGGATTTGTGTTCTGGGAGGAGGAGAACATCGACACTTATTACCCTGGCCCCACCATGGTGGGGGAGATTGTGGGGGGTCGGCAGAGTGGGGGTGTCCGGGACTTAAGGAAGAACCCTCCGTGGGGAAGGTCATAGTCTCCTGTCAGCTCCACAGAGGAGCAGAAATTACAAATTAAAAAAAAAAAGTACAGTAATGCACTTGGGGCACAGAAATCCAGGGCAGAGTACAAAATGGGTACAGTGGTATTAACAACATTAAGAAAGCACACATTCAAAGAAAAAAAACCTTTTACATACAGTTTTGATAAATGTTTAATAATATTATGTGTCTTTGGCTGCCACTGTACATCTGATGCAAACCCATAATCACATTTTTCACTTGAAGCGAAAAGGGAGGGACTCCTTGTTTTTGTGTTAAAGGGGTCAGTTTTCTTACAGCAAAAACAAGGAAAGGGGTAATTTCTAAAATGTGCAGACAAGCATGGGTACCCCTTTTTTTAGAGTGCGCCAGCAGCTACCACTTCAAGACTGCTACTATCCCTGCCTACTACAATCGGGGGTGACCAGAAGTTGTTTACCAGCACTGAGATCAATATAGTTAAGGCACATTTACCAAAAGAATGAGAAAGTGACTGTGATGACGAGCAAGTCCCAGACCAGATCTCTAATTTGTTAATTGTCTCCTCCTGAATCTGATTTTTACAGCTGTGTGGGCCAAACTCCACAGATGTTATGCAATTATCAGATTTATTTAAGAGCACTGTGGAATTACGTGACACGACTACTGTCTGATGTGCTGCCTCAGTGCTCCGACATAGTTTCCAGTGATTCTGTTTATGCAGCCCTTCCCCTCCACGGGCCGCATAAACACCCCCCCTTCCTGGTGCACTACCTTTTCTTTCCACAACTGGGAAGTGACAGCTGCTGTGTGCAACATGGCAGCGCTGACTTAAACTGCGAATGCACGAGTATCGTGCATACGTAGTCATTTCAGCGCTGCCATGTTGCACACTGCTGACTTTGGGGCAAACTGCACATACATGAGTATCACTCATGTGAAGTACTGTAATTGCTGTAGTATTAGTTATGGCTGACTCTGGTGCGGCCAGAGCACCACATATTCTTTTCATTGCTCTTACTGCTCCTAAAAGCTCTCCATAGCCATATTTTTATTTTTATTTTATTTAAACAGCAGTTTGGAAAACCTTTGAGCCATAGGCTCATTTACAAAGGTACCTTGTCACAGTAAGACAAACCAAAATACACAGTATAGCAGTACAACACATAAGTATAACGGTAAATTAAGACATAGATACAAACAAGCTGGTACAGGTAGGATGGATGCAAACAATACCAGAGTTATGTCGTCCTTAGCAGCTTAGTAATAAGCTTTGTCATAAGTATTGAGTATGGCTTTGACTAGTGGCAGTTACAGCATCGGGTGTTAATAAGGTGGTTACGTAAGGAAGTTTTGAAGCACTATATAGTTGGAGCTCGGAGATGGAGGGGGCAGTGTGTGTTGAACCAGGAGGGGGCCCTAAAGCTGAAGGCTCTTTGGCCGTGAGAGGTCCTAGCTCTAGGGATAACAAGAGAGGTTTTCCCAGAGGTCCGAGTATGAACTAGTGGGACAGAGCGGTGTATGGTGGTGGTCAATCCTGGTGGGGAAAGCCCAAGGAGGGTCTTTTTTGTATATTGGCTCTGGTCAGAGTTTGATCTTCCTGGACTAAAAGTCTCCACTACTCATTTATACTAGTGGGACTACGCCGGAGGTGCTAGGACCCAGCAGGAGCCAAAAATCTTCAGGAGGGCTGGCGCCGAGGTAGGATTGTGCATGCGCAACGCCGTAAGACTGGCTTGCACCGTATAGGCTATCTCATCATTGCCCCTGCAACCGCCTCAGTTCCTTTTTTTCCCCGCCGTCAAGTGCACTTCAGTGACGATATCACTGACCTTCCGGGAGCCAAATCTTCATCTCTGTACGACAGCAGCTTTAGTCATTCAGTATTTGATTTAGTTTTAGTGTTTTTAGTAGTATGTAATTAAAAAAAAAATTTAAAGTGAAGAAACTAAGAAGTGTTCTTCAGCGCGCCATCAATGGAGTTGACTATAAACGGTGCCAGTAACAGTAGGGAGACTTTGCTTGAAAGCTGTTTTGGCAGTGGGGCTGGGTCCAGTCCACAGCCCCAATTCGGGGGGGGGGGTCTGACCACAGGCAGTCCAGTCCTCTGGAGAAAGGGTGGTCCTCTTGAAAGCACAAAAAGAAGTGGGCTTGTTCTTGATCCCGGTGGGGGCTCAGCACCGCTCGACCTTGAGCTCTTCGTCTTCCCACCAGTCAAAGAAGAAGCGGTACTGCTCGAGGTCACTTTCTGGTACATCTACACAGAGATTGTCAGTAGCAGGGGACGGTGGGCCGACCCTGGCTCCATTGGGGTCACCTGTGGCCTCGGTCTCTAGCGGTCATGGTCCTCGGCTCTGGAGTCCTTCCCCGCCCCTTGGGGGGTCTTCCAGGGAGCAGTTTCACCATTGGGGCCACTCTTATGGAGCAGTGGGTTCGGTGATTGTCCCGGCTGCCCTTGCCTTTAGACTCGGTCCAAGACCTTTCTGGATTGAGCCATCTCAACATAAGCTCTCTTTCCAGTGTAAAAAAAAAAAGTGTGTGTGTGACAATGGAGTTGAGCTCCCTCTTGGTCCACTGTGGCAATGTGGAGCACTTGAAGTAGATACTCTCCTCTCTCTCTTATTCCATCTCCCTCCTCCCCCTCACCCTCTCCTCCTCCTCCTTCTTCCTCTTCCCTCTACTACCATTCCCTAGTCTGCCCAGAGGTTGGGGGTCCATCCCACAGACCATATTAGGATCCAACCTCTCCTTCTCTGGCCATGTTATTTCCTTTTTCAGTTTATATAGACCAATTATTATTCAAGGAAAAATCAACAACCATGAGCTCGCTATGCTGGGAACGGTACAATGAACAGTAATGTCTTCTCCCATTCTGTTTCCCACTATAAATATCCTTTTGTTTTTCCTGTTACTTGGGCTCCCTTGCCCCACCCTCCTACCCATCTCTATCTCTGGCTTCCTCTCCGGCAAGCAGAATTAAGGTATTGGAGGGGCTGGCGTCTGTTACTGGCCAACCCGCAAGCGCAACACAATGCGTCAGCCTTGAGGGCAGCGCCGTCCTCGATGTTGGTCCGTGCTCCTAGAAGGGAGAAAGCTTTTTAAAGCTAAAAAGCTTCCCACGGGGTCCTTGTAAGTAAGTAATGCTTTATTTATATTGTGGCTCCCAATCCCGGAGGCTCTGAGCACCCTTACAAATCAAAGGCAGGGTTCAGACATCATAAACAATGTTACTAAAACAAAATATGTGTAAAATCACTTTAAAAACTATCATGAAATGCTTTATTAAAAATATGGGTCTTCAGGCCCCCCTTTAAATAACTCCACCATTGGGGCCTCCCTCAAAGATCTTGGCAGCGAATTCCAGAGGGCCGGCCAGCCACCTCAAAGGAACAATCCCCAAGGTTTTCAGCCTGGCCCTCAGAATCATCAGGAGGCCCTCGGTGAAGGAGTGGAGGGAACGTACCGAGATGGCTGGAGGTAGGACGTCAGACAGATAACCAAGGTCCAGGCCATATAGGGCCTCGTAGGTGAGCAAGCCCACCTTGAAGATAATCCTCCACCTGACAGGCAGCCAGTGCAGATCCCTCAGGACCAAGGTCACATGGCAGGACTTTGGTAAGCCCACCAGCAGCCTGGCCGCCGTGTTCTGCACTAGCTGCAGTCGGCAGAGGGTCCCTCCATTGACCACGAAGTAGGGAAGGAAAGGGAAAATTGTTTAACCAGGAGAGGCACACTAAGCTGGAGCTTGTTTCCAGGTGGGACCTGGGAGCACAAGGAAGTTAAGTGACTTGCTCAGGGTCACTCAGCATGCCAATGGGGGCTGATGGGATTCAAATCCAGGTCTTCAGATTTGCAGCTCAGTGCCCTTAAACACTACTGTATAATGCCTCCCTACAGAGCATTAACAGTAGTCCAGCCTGGAAGTCATAAAGGCATGTACCAGTGATGGCAAGTCTTCAGGTGGAATCGGGGCTAATTTGGGTGACATTTCTCAGATTATAGAACCCACTTTTGATGACAGATGACACCTGGGCTTCCAGAGTCAGTCTGTCATCAAGGATAACTCCCAGATGTTTCACCCTTGGGGAAGCCTTCAATGGGGTGGATCCCAGAATCAAACCTTTTACAACTCTGGAGGCCTCCCCATCACGCTGTCGACCAGGCTTGATCACTAACATTTCCATCTTATCGGGGTTCAGCCTCGGCCAGTTTGAGGACATCCAGTCCTGAATCTCGACCAGACATTTATTTAGCACTTTCAACAGCATTTCCAACTCCACGGTCAAATGACATATACAGCTGGGTGTTGCCTACAAACCATTGGAAACCCAGACTGTATTGTCGAATGAGCTCTCCCAGGAGCAGCTTGTACACCTCAAACAACATCAGCAAGAGGTTCGAGCCTTGAGGTACTCCACATGACAGGGGCTTGGAGGAGGAGGAGGAGAAATTCCCCATCACTATTCTTTACCTCCTGTCGGAGAGATAGGATTCGAACCATTTCATGACTGTTACGGTTAGTCCACAACATACTCTCAGGCGATCCAGTAGCACAATGTGATCCATGGTGTCAAATGCTAAAGTGAGATAGAGGAAAATGAGAATTGACCATTCTCCTCTATCCCTCGCCCTGAGGAGGTAATTCTGCACCCGAACTAATGTAGTCTCTGTGCTATGCCTAGCTCTGAAACTGGACTGGAACGGTTCATTGATGTCAGAGGCCTCGAGGTGTGCCTTGAGGTGCAGAACCACTACTTTCTCGACAACCTTCCCTAAAGATGGGAGGTTGGAGATAGGTCTATAATTCTCCAGGACGTCAGGATTGAGCAATGGTTTCTTCAGAAGGGGCCTCCCCAGCGCCTCCTTCAAGGTGCCAGGAAAGCACCCATCTGAAAGCGAACACTGGACCAGTGGCCTTGGCACCTCCCACTAGGAGATGGGTCGGGCCAGGGTCCAGTCCACAGCATGTGGGCCACAGCTTTGAAATCACCTCAGCATAATAAATACATGCAGCACGCATTCTTTTCTTTCATTTTATTGCACTTGTTGAAATAAGTTTATTGTTATCATTGTTAGACTGTTATTGTTTAACAGAAAACATATGGGGAGTAACTGTTATTGTATGTGCTTTCTGGAATTGGTGATGCACTCAAGATGAGCAGCATTCCTGAGAGTTGTGGACTGATGTGGTATATTTCTTCAGACACGCAGATATCTGCTGTTCTTAGAAGTCCTATTTCACATTCCTGGAAGTATAAAAGGAAAATTAGGAAATAGCTATTGTTGTATATGTTCTATTTGGCTGTATCACACTATCTGTCTTTTGTCAAACTCTGATTACCATGTAGTATTTAGATGAGAGTAACAAAAACTAAGTTACAAAACAAAGAAATCACCTCAACAACCTCAGCCACTTCAGCAAGCCGAACCCCCCCTACCCCTTCCCCCAGAAAGACAGTTGGACTGCCTCTGCTCAAACCAGGCCAACCACTGCAGCACACATGTCGTCTCACTGGGGAGATCCCTGCCCAAATTGAGGATGCAGTGTCTGAGAAGAGCAGAGCAAACGCCTTGCATAATGTAATTGAAAATGCTGAATTTCGGCTTCCGGTTCTGCCACGGCTCAGGACAGAAGCCAGAGAGTGAGCTGCACCATCGGCCTGCAGTAAATTCCCCTGATCGTAGTATTTTGAGGATCAAAAAAAGAACAAAATGTCAGCGGGGGAATGCAAAAAGTTCAAAACTCCAGGTTGCGGTCACACCAGCCTAAAGGGGACAAGGATGGAGCAGGATGTAGAAGCAGCTCCCCCGCCCGTGTGGCAGCCCCGGTCCGAGCCATCGAGTCAGCTGCAGCCTACAACATGGACGAAGAGACCGACAGTCTTTCCAGACGCAGATTTGACTTAATCCTTAAGGAACTGAAAGAAATGAGAGCTGAAAATAAGGCTGAATTTAGCTTTTTAAACCAAAAGCTAAGCCATGTGGAACATTGCGTACAGGAGGTGGAAGATCGAATTTCACAGACTGAGGACAGCCTGCTTCACCTGGGCAGAACAGTGCAGCCCCTTTGCTATCACACCATGGAGCTGGAGGAAAAATGTGTGGACTTAGAAAGCCATTCCCGCCGTGACAATTCTGCGGGTATATGGTCTAAAAAAAGGAGCTGAGACTGGATCTGTGGCCGATTTTATAACTGATCTGCTTAAATATGTGCTAGAGCTCCCGATTATATGAACTGCGGATTGAGAGAGCACACAGGGCCTTACTGCCGAAACCCAAAGAAGCTTCAGCCCGTCCATGCTCAGTAATGATAAAATTTAGTAGCTACCACACCAAAGAGGACATTTTACGTAGAGCCTGACAGAAAAAAGAAATCAAATATTTACACTCCTGTTTATTTTTTGACCAGGACTACCCGACTGTGATTCAGCGCCAGAGGTTGGCATATGGCCCCTTGATAAAATCTTTAAAGGAGCAGCAAATCTGGATTCAGACCCCATACCCAGCTCATCTCAGGATTCATTGGGCGGAGGGTCCAGAAACCTATGACTCACCCCAGGATGCGAGAGAGGCCATGTTGAAGCGTGGCCTATCGCCACCAGACCTACGTCCACAAGCGCAGCAGAAATGGAGAGAACCAGTAAACGAGTAGCAGCTGAGCACCTGAAGGAGAGCCAGAAGACTTCAGAATCGAGCTACATCACGTTCTGCTTTGCTGCTGCACGACCTCATATAGAAACCGTCAGGAGCAGCAGAGAGTGACCTCACTGATTTGGGAGAGGACTGAGGGACACGTAAGAAACTGCTTTGGTTCCATTTGACATGCTGACTCCCACCTGCCATGTGAGTTCCTTATTACAGTGACCTATTCAGGCATATTAGAGATATGAGAGGCACCTCCGAATGACGTACCTCCTGAATAACGGGACTAAACTTTGTCTTGGGGGTTCTGTGCCAGCCGCTCTCCATGCTTTCTTAACCCATCTTCCCGCCCTGCTGTTGTCCTACTGTCTCCTTAAGCCCGCCCTGGCGCTTGGGAGATGTTGCTCGTACATTTAATTTTGTGGACTTGGACAAACTTGTTTGGTTGCTGAGCTGTTTGAACAATTGTCTGAACAAACCATCAAAGGGAGGCCATGGCGAAACCAAGATAAGAGCAACAAACATACGCCATGCTTAATGTTAACAGATGTGAAGTAGGAGATAGAGCTTACTAGTAGCCCGCATTATTGGGTCGGAGGGGGGTTCTGTTGGGAGGAGACGGTTGGTACTGCCCTATATAAATAGAATAATAGGTGTTCTTTGCAGTGCTGGGTCTAACGAGGTGTCTATAACGAAACTGCTCTGAGAGAGTGCAGGAGTGGTGGGGTGGGGAGGATGAAAGCCCGCAGCTCATGCACTACGGATCAGTATAACACACAGTTTATGCTTTTTGTGGTTAGGGGTTTGTCCATACTAGATGAAGATGCATGGCAAATTAAGAGCGCTGCATGACTAGGGCTGTAGCTCCTTAGTGGGGGCCTGCCGGGGGAGGGGTAGCCCTTTGACCGATACAGCCTGGAGAGCAAGCATAACAGGAGATTGGTTTCCCGGGGCAAGATACATAGAGGATAACTTTTTCTCCTCTGCAGCACGTCAGTAATTTAAAGCAGGCCAGAGGAGGGAGAGAGGGTAAACATTATACCAACTAAGCTCGCAAGTTGCTCTCCTGCGTGCTTTGGTCTGTTGGTATTCCTACTTCACTGAGACCCACTGTACATGTGTGGACTCAAGAAGAGGGTCCCTCTAGAGAGAGAGAATTTTTTTCCCCTGTCTGCCCTCTCCCAAACAGTGAGGGGCAAAAAGGCCTCTGTTGACTAGGCCTTCCGCCTTGGAAATCATAAGTTTGAGGTGGTGTGTTTTTCACCCATTTTTATAATATGCTTGGCTGTTTTTCCTTAATTAAAGCTGACATAGTTAAATGTTTTAAAGTTATCCTATGCTTAGTTTTATTGTGTTTACAGAGTTGCTGCCTGTCTTACTGCTTCCACCTTACCTTATATAGGGTCACTCTCTGCAGAGTTCATAGAAGAAAATGGAGGGAGAAATAAAGGGATGAAACTTAAAACATATAAATATGGCAAAGATATGCACCACTTTACTCTTCTTTAATTTCAGTGGGCTTATGAACCCCATTAAACATAGCAAAGTCATCTCCTATGTCAAGAAGAGGGGAGTAGACTTTTGTATGCTCCAAGAGACTCACCTTTCTCCATCTGAACACGAGAAGTTAAATAAATTTGTTTTTTCTAAAGTTGTAGCTTCCTCTTACAGAGGGGGCCGCAGTAGAGGTGTGGTGGTCCTGGTGATGGGAAGGGTGGCTTTTGAATCTAAGGATACTCTAGTAGATGCAGAGGGTTGCCTGGCTGCCTTAAAGAGTATCTATAACGGGCAGATGATCACGATCGCCTCGATATATGCCCCCCAGGCTCAGACTATAATTTCTGTAGGAGGTTATATATGAGACTTATAGAGTGGGCAGAGGGAACATTGATCATGGGGGGGACTTGAACCTTTCACTAAATGACCATCTAGACTCTTCTATAGTTGTGAGGTCTGATAGGAGACTGGCTCTAAAGGTTAGTGAACTATTAGCCGAGGTAGGCTACATAGACGCATGGAGAGATTTTCATGGCCAGAAAAGGGATTATTCGTTTTTTTTTTCCTTTGGTTCATAAAGTGCATACAAGAATAGATTATTTTTTTGTACCTAACGAAATTGTCTCCCAGATACAGAAGGTTGAGATAGGGGAAATCTATCTTTGTGACCATGCTCCTCTGTTGATGCAGTTACAAATGGGGCAAAGTAAGAAAAGGACCCTATGGCATCTTAACCTGTCCCTTATCCAGGGAAAGGATGATCCAGAACAAATCCAAGAAATGATTAAAGAAGCCCTTGTAACAAATGATACCCCAGATGTCACCCCATCCATCCTCTGGGATACAATAAAGGCAGTGATCAGGGAGAAACTGATTGTAAAGGCTGCTCGACATAAAAGGGAAAGGGAAGCCCAAAAGGCAGCTCTGCAGACCCAGAAAAGGGGTCTGGAGCATTCCTTAAAAGAGAAGAATGACTCTACCAAAGGAGAAGTCCAGGTTTATAGGAGAGCTCTTAATTCCATCCTGGATTATGGAGTAGAGCAAAACATGTTATACATAAAACAAAAGTATTATGAGGGGGGCATTAAGGCTGCTGGCTAGCAGATTACGGCAAAGAAAGGCCAATGCCATGATCAGTAGGATCAAACACCCACATACTAGGCAGCAGCTGGCAAGCACAGTAGATATAGCTGAAGCCTTTGTGGATTACTACCAGGAGTTACACAGGGCGGGACCCGCATCAGAGGCAGATAGACTAACTCATTTTCTAGAGACGTTGCGCCTGCCCCAGGTAGGGAGGGAGGAGTCCATTCACTTGACCTCACCAATAAAGGACTCTGAAATTGCAGCCAAAATATCCAGAATTAAGACTGGGAAATGTTCTGGTATGGATGGGTATCCGGCCGAGTTCTATAAGCTCTGTAAGAACCAGGTCATTCCAGTTCTAAGCAGAGTTTATAACTCCCTGCTAGGTGAGGAAGACGTAGTACCCCCCTCCTGGATGTATGTGGTCATTGCTGTGTTACCCAAGCCCGTCATGGGTGCCCCTTTATGTGCCTCATACAGGCCAATCTCTATACTAAACACTGACTACAAGATAATGGCCGGAATTATGACCAGGCGACTTCAGAATATCATTCCCCCGCTTATTCAAACAACATGTGATCTCCAACCTTTGAACTGCCCCGGAGAACAAAGAGTTAACTTTCCATGCAAGGCATGGAACGCTGAGCTCGAGCTTGGTTGAAGCCTCTGTCTGCTGCTGTTTGAACCCCAGCAAGTCAGATTCTTTACTCCACCTCACTAAGTCACTCCGGAGATTTTCCTTCGGCCGGGTTCAAAAAAGTCGGTTAAAGTGTAGTTTTTTCGCCCGGTTTCAACTGAATTTCTCTGCTTCTAACCTGTCGGTTTAAGTCTCTGTCTGTGGTACCGTGAGTACTAGATAGGTTTTCTATATTAGTTTTCTGTGTGGAACTTGTAAACATTGGATCGGTTCGGTTTGAACCAATCAGGTTTGTGTAAAAAAAACCTTCTGTCTTTATTAGAGTGTGGTAACTGGTCCGTATCGGTTCTAAAAAAAAATGGATTTCCATTACTTTTTTTGCAAGACCCGTAACACGGTCAGGAACCGATAGGGGTGTCTTGCCTGGCGGATTGCCGAAAAAAGGGTACGTTTTGGTTAGGATTGGCCATGTCTGAGAAACCCAAGAAAAAAAAATGGGCCCACTAGGTTTCAACACTGTAGTGTGTATGAGGAAGCCTTTGCTAAGGCTGACCCCCACACCACCTGTGTTTATTGTCTGGGGTTTGACCACCTCAATTCAGATTGCCAGATTTGTAAAAGTTTTCCCAAAGCTACCCTGGATAAGAGAGTAGGTAGACTGAGGGAAAGGGAAGCCGAGAAGTCCGCTGACCCGGATGGCCAGCCCGGTTCAGTTCCGACCGAACCAGAAGAAGTGCCCTCTGACCAGGGCGAAACTTCTTCGGGCAGAAGGAGAACTGATTCTGAGGAGTCAGTTCCGGTTAAAAGAAAAAGAAGGAATAAATCATCCAGTTCTGATCCACAAGTTCTTTCTCCGACCGCTGATGAGATATCCAAAGCGATAAGGATAGTTCAGTCGCTAACTTCAGTTCTGGCCGAACCGGCACCATCGGTCAGGGGCTCTGTTCGGTCGGTTCCCCCGGTTCCGGATTATACTTCAGAAGAATTTTATGAACCGGAGGAGGAGGAGGGAGAGTATGAAGATAATGATGATGATCGTGATTATGAAAGTCTGGATGTGCCTATTGACCCGGACATCTCCCCAGACAGACCTTCAGGCATTTCTCCTCCTAGGCTTTCTGAGTCCCCTTCCCACTTTATGTTCTACAAGAAAGTGGCTGAAACCCTCCAGCTTCCTATGGAAGAAGCAGTAGAGGATCAGGAGGAGCCTGGTTTTGTTGAGATGATGGACATCCCAGAGTCCAGGAGATTGTCTATTCCCCTCCATAAATCTTTTGGGAAACAGACATTTAAAATTCTAAAAACTCCTAATTCCATACCTCCTGTGGACAGAAGAATGGACAAGAGGCATATTTATTTATTTATTTATTTATTTATAAAATCACTTTACAACCTTTGAGCCAGAGGCTCGTTTCCAAAGGTACTTCGTCACATAAAGACATACATAGTGCATTTTGGTTACATAGCATAGGTTTGCAAAACAATAGGCGTTCAACAGAGGCGCCACATCACACTGTGGTCAGACAAATACATTTAGGTTACAGGGTACATGTAATCGAGAACAGGTGTTACACAAGTTGGTATCAAAAGTGAGCAATAAACACTGAAAACAGCTGGCACTGGCCAGGTTAGACATAGGCACGGTGTACAGGGAAGTGGTGGTGGGGATGGCTAGGTGGAGAGCTACCCGGAGGGCGTTGTCATGAGAAGTAGAGGTGGAGGCTACTTTCAGATACAGGAGCAGTTACGAGTGTTGACGATGTGGTTTCGAAGGGTGGTTTTGAACTTGGAGATGGTGGTGGCATTGGTGATGGGGGCAGTGAGAGAGTTAAACCAGGTTGGGGCTCTATAGCAGAAGGACCTCTGGCCACGGCTGGTTCTTGATCTGGGGACCATTAGAGTGGTCTTGTTGGATGACCGTGTTGCAATAGTGGGAGGGCTCTGGTGGAGGGATGCTGTTACCCCAGGGAGGGAGAGCCCGAGTAGGGTTTTTTTTTGTGAGGAGACAGGTTTGATATCAGAGCCATTCATCCAGGGTAAGAAGTTTAGCCTCGACATACAGCTGACAGGTGTATGTGAGCCTGGGGGCACCAGTAATCAATCTGCAGGCTTTTTCAGGGTTAAGTGAATTTTTTGAGTGCAGTGGTGTCGGCAGCACCATAGACTGGTAGACCATAGTCTACAAGGGACAGAACGGATGACGAACAGCGGAAAATGAGAGCATTTGGGGGAAGGCAGGTTCTTATGGCGGAAGAGGATGCCAAGTCATGGTGTTAGTGGCGGATGTTAGGCATCGGCGTGGTTGTGAAATGTGAGGGCTGAGTCGAAGGTAACCCCCAAGGTATTTGTAGGAGCAGACTTGTTCCAGTGGGCTGATTGGTACTTGGAAGGATATAGAGTGGGTGGTTGCTAGCTTTGTTTGGGGGTGGGAAAAGAGCATAGCTTTGGTCTTTTTAGATTGATGACAGTCTGCGCTCCTTAAACCAAGCTCCGGCACTGTTGAAAGACTGCTGTAGGGTGTCCTGGAGGGAGACGGGATTGCGGTGGGTGGCAAAAAGGACAGCGTCATCTGCATACAGTAGAATTTTGCCAGGGCATGCACTGGGCAAGGTGTTCAGATAGAGTGAGAAGAGAAGGGGGCCCAGGATGGAGCCTTGGGGAACCCCAGAGTGAATGGGACGGGTATCGGAGAGTGTGCTATTGATTTTTACACACTCTGATCGAGCATCAAGATAGCTTGTGCACCATGCTAGGGGGCCAGCTGAGAGACCAGTGTGGCAGAGAGCATTCAGCAGAAGTGGATGGGAGACGGTGCCGAAAGCCTTTGAGAGGTCGATGACTACACCAGCTAGGAGCTGGTATCCAAGGAGGAGTGTAGGAAGTTGGAGAATTCAATTAGGGCAGTGCTGGTACTGTGACCAGCACGGAAGCCATGCTGCTCTGGGCATAAGATGTTATGCTTAGCCAGATAATCAGTGATTTGAATGGCCACCACTTTCTCCAGGGCTTTAGAGAGGGGGGAGGATGGAGATTGGCCGGTAGTTGTTGGCCGATGACCTGTTGCCCCCTTTATGAATTGGTGTGATAATGGCTGTTTTCCAAGCTGTGGGAAATTGTCCCAGGCAGAGTGATTGGTTAATTAGGCTGGTGAGTGGGGCAAGGACTTCATCTAGCACCAGCCTGAGGATACTGGGGTCCAGTGAGTCACTGCCGGGACTGTTGCCATTCAAAGCTTTGATTAGGATGGGTCTGGCTTCCCAGGTGGAAATCTTGCGTAGGTGGAAGCTGGGGTACTGGAGGACAGGGGGAGGTTGGTTGGGGGGAGGGTCAAAGAAATTACTAGGGCCCCAAGGGTGTTCACAAAGTGCCTGGCAGTAGTGGTTGCTTTCCTAAGGAGAAAAAAGATCTCCATCTTTCCATACCTGGACGACTGGCTCATAGTAGGTCAGTCTCCAGACCAAGTCAGGTCACATCTTCAGATAACTCAGCAACTGCTCACTTCCTTAGGGTTCCTTCTAAACCTTCCAAAGTCAGTTCTAGAGCCAGTGCAGCTCCTCAACTTTATAGGGGCGGAGCTGGATACAATAAGAGCAAAGGCCTTCCTTCCCCTGGACAGGGCAAGGACACTAATAGAACTGGCCTCTTCTTTCACCCTTCAGGTGTCTCGACCAGCAAGGCACTTCTTGCAGCTCCTGGGCCACATGGCAGCCTCTACAGCAGTGGTCCAGGGGCAAGATTCAGACGAGGGACATTCAGTTCCACTTGAGAACCTTCTGGTCCCAGAGAAAGGATTCCCTGACCAAACTAGTCCCAGTGACTCGAACCCTGATCCAGGCTTTGCAGTGGTGGCAGGATCAGGACAATTTAAGGCGGGGGAGTTCCTTTTGTCACTCAGTCTCATTCTCTAATCCTCACCAGAGACGCCTCCCTCTTGGGCTGGGGAGCCCACTTGGGGGATCTTACCACCTAAGGGCTGTGGTCACTTCAAGAATCTCTGCTTCACACAAGTCTCTTGGAACTCAGAGCAGTGTTTCTGGCACTACAAGCTTTTTCCAAGTCTGTTCAGAACAAAGTAGTCCAGATCAGAACAGACAATACCACCACAATGTGGTACATCAACAAGCAAGGGGGCACTCGGTCTACGGCCTTGTGCACAGAAGCAATGAAGTTGTGGTCTCTGACCTATTCCCTGCAAACTTCTCTCACAGCAGTTCACCTCCCAGGGAAGGACAATGTCCTGGCAGATGCTCTCAGCAGGATATCTCAGGGCCAACACGAATGGTCCCTAGATCCCCTAGTTTTGAAAGTGATTTTCTCCAGGTGGGGCACTCCTCAGATAGATCTTTTTGCAGCCCCAGACAATCACCAACTTCCTCTTTTCGCTGCAGACCCCCAATATTGGGCTCAGTCCCCCTGGATGCTGTGGTACTCAGTTGGGAAGGGAAGTTCCTGTATGCCCCCCCCCGTTCAAGGTACTAGTCAAGATCAGGTCTCAACCCTGCAAAGTGATTCTGTTCGCTCCAGACTGGGCTGCACAGCCCTGGTACCCACTGTTGCTGTCCTTAGCAATCCACCTTCCCCTGTCTCTTGCCAGGAATTACAACCTGTTGACATCCTCTCAGGGGAGGGTTTGGTATCCGAATCTCAAATCTCTCAATCTCAAAGCTTGGCTCTTGAAGAGTTAGAGTTTGCTGATCTGCACCTCTCTCAAGGTGTCCTGGATATTCTAAAGGCTTCTCGAAAGCCTTCCACCAGAAAGACTTACAACTCCAAACAGAAAAGGTTTACTGTTTGGTGCTCTGGTAAGCATATTTCTCCTGAATCTGCTGGGTTGCCTACAGTCCTGAACTATATGGTTCACCTCAATGGCTTGGAACTCAAGACCAGCTACACTCAAAGTACATTTGGCAGCTGTTTCTGCTTTTTTTGTCAGTAGGCAAGCCCTTTTCTCTTTCAGCCCATCCTGTGTTTTGCAAATTGTTCAAGGGACTGTTGTACACCAATCCTCCCTTCAGGGACCCTGCTCCTGCTTGGGACCTTAATGTTTGCATTGCTCAGCTTATGCAACCCCCTTTTGAGACTTTGTCCTCTGCAGAGCTTAAGTACTTGACTTGGAAAACTGTGTTTTGGGTAGCCATTACCTCTGCCAGGCGCATCAGTGAATTGCAAGCCCTGTCAGTGGAGCCTGATTTCATCTCTTTCCATAGAGATAAAGTGGTCCTAAGAACTAACAGGAAGTTTTTGCCCAAGGTGGTTTCAGATTTCCACCTCAGTCAGTCTGTGTCTCTTCCTGTTTTCTTCACTGACCATTCCTCATCTGGAGAGAGGAGGCTGCACAGCCTGGACGTAAAAAGGGCCCTTAGCTACAACATAGAGCGCACCAAGGGTCACAGGTTTGACTCTCTCCAGTTGTTCCTCACTTATGGAGAGGTCGGTAAGGGAAAACCTGCCACTAAAAGATGTATTGCCAGGTGGACTGTCTCTTGTATACAATTCTGCTACGAAAAATTGGGTAGAATCCCACCCTCAGGCCTGAGGGCTCACTCTACTAGAGGTACAGCTGCTTCCCTGGCTGCTGCCAGGGATATTCGTATCTTAGAGATTTGTCAAGCAGCCACCTGGAAAATTGTCCATACTTTCACCAAGCATTACTCTCTGGATATCCAGGCTAGGAGTGATGCTCGGTTTGGCACAGCAGTACTTCAGAGCCTATTCCCAAAGTAGGTTCTGTCCCTCCTCCATGGAGGTACTGCTTGGTAGTCTGCAATAGTCAGAATACAGCAAGACTTCATGTTTGAAGAAAAAATTACTCACCTTAGTAATGTTGTTTCTTCTAATGGAGTCTTGCTGTATTCTGACCTCCCCCCCTGCCTCCCCTCTCAGAACCTGGTTTTTGGGATGTGGGTGGGCAGGAGCAGTGTTGGCACCTAGAGGTGCCCCTTTTTTCTCACCCTCCTTTATTTTGGGTGTGTGTTGTGTTTTGTTTTTTGGGTTTCCTGACTTGAGTCTTTGCTTTGAAACCGAAAAAAACCTTTTTATCAAATTTAGTTGCCAATTGGCTAGTGTGAGTTTACAGTTTACACACACAACTCCCAGTGAGTATAGCTCGTAAAGATCTGATGGTTGGGGTTCAAACAACAGCAGACAGTGGCTTCAACCGAGCTCAAGCTCAGTGTTCCATGCCTTGCATGGAAAGTTAACTCTTTGTTCTCCGGGGCAGTTCAAAGGTTGGAGATCACTGCAATAGTCAGAATACAGCAAGACTCCATTAGAAGAAACAGCATTACTAAGGTGAGTAATTTTTTCTTCATGCCGATCAGACAGGTTTTGTCCCTGGCCGACAGGAGCAGGACAGTATCCGCCGGGCTGTGAACATCCTTGATCACTTGAGAAAGATGGGGAAAGCAGCACTGGTCATGAGCTCAGACGCAGGAAAGGCATTCGATAAGGTGCTTTGGCCCTTTTTGCAAGCGTCCCTGGCGGGCTTTGGTTTCCCAGAGATCTTCTGCAGGCTGATAGCTCGATTATATGCCACACTTCGTGGATGTGTAAGGGTGAACGATCATATAGGGAGGTCATTTCAGTTAGAAAGGGGAAGGAGGCAAGGCTGCCCCCTTTCGCCCCTGTTGTTTGCTATTTTTGTTGAGCCTTTAGCACAGGCAATCTGCCTGAACCCAGCTATACAAGGTATAGAACTAGGGGAGACAGAACACAAACTAGGTCTACATGCGGACGATGTCCTGTTGTTTTAAAGTGACCCAGAATCTTCTCTCCCAGAGGTTTTTAAACAGATACAATAATTTACTGAAGTTTCCGGCTACTCCCTAAATACAGCCAAAACAAAGGTCCAGACCTGCTCTTATCAGGTTCCTCTGGATATTCAGAGGAGATATCCAGTGAGGTGGGGGTTGGATAAATTAAGGTACTTAGGGGTATTTCTAGGTGTGAACCCATCAACCCTCTTTGGGGACAATTACCCTACCCTAATACATGAGATAGCGCATGACTATAAGAAATGGGCTCTTCTACCCCCTGCCTATGCATTCACGAGTCCAGTCTACCAAAATGAACATACTCCCCCATTTTCTTTATCTTTTTCAAAGTGTTCCCTGCATAATCCCACAACAAACCTTACTGTGCTGGCAAAGACAACTACTGGCCTTTGAGTGCGGGGGGGGGGGCAGGAAGGCCGAGGGTCGCTAGGAATGCTCTGTATTTACCAAAGGGAGAGGGAGACCTAGCAGTCCCCTTCTTGCCAGGATATTGGACTGTCTCTCAGATGAAGATAGCCTTATTGTGACATCACCCCCAATACATTTCCCATTGGAAATCAATGGAACAACATCAAGTTTGGACCCTCCCCCCCCGCAGGCTATACTATTTAACCATCACCTGCAGAAGCTATTGGATGCACAACTCCCGACAGGGATTAGAGCGGCATTGGAAGGCTGGAGACGGGTACTAACAGAGGTGGGACAGCACAGCATATGTGGAAGTACAGATGGTGGGCCTGGGATGAACACTTTAGCCCTGCTTCACGAGACCCCTGGTTCAGAAACCAAGCATACAAAGGATTTCACTCACCTTGGCAGGTCCTAAGTGGAGGATCACCAGTCCCATTTGAGGCAGCTATGGCCCTATTTGATCTGAACCCAAATGACAGATTCAAGTACTACCAAATTAGAAATTGGATATATGCCAATCTAAATAATCCGATGGTGGTGAGGAGTCTGGATTTACCACTCCCACCATTTGAAAAAATATGGTCCTTGTGGAGGGGAGCAATCACAGTACTATACTCCAACTTCCTGGCAGATCAGGGCCATAGTACCTTCAATGTCAGAACAAAGTGGGAGGAAGAAATGGCAGAAAAAATGAAGAGAGATGCATGGGAGAAAAGCTGGAGGGCAGTGTGGAATACCGCCTCCTCCCAAACATGGTGTGAATTCATGTGGAAAACTAAGATCCGATACTTCCTGGTCCCCAGAACTCAACCAAAATTTAAAGAGGGTGGTAGTCCTGCTTGTTGGAGGAGATGCGGGGAATCCTCAGCAGGACACATCCTGAGGCAGTGCCCGGGAATCTGACCCTATTGGGGAGACATCACCAGGCACCTAAAGGTAATCTTTGACAGAGTGGAGGAGCTGGGTCCAGCACATCTGGTGTTGGGAGCTGAACATGAGTCCTTAAGAGGAAAGGAAGCTAGATATCTCTGGCGAGCACTTCGTGCTGCTGCATTGAAGGCACTGGCTGCAGAAGGACAATACCACAGTAAAAGAATGGGTTAACATTGTCACTACATTACAGGAGATGGAGAGGTTAACCTTCACAATCCAACATAGGCAAGCCCAATTCACCCACAGGTGGGCCAGATGGGAAATATACGCCATAAATATAAATGTAGAACAGAGTCCATAGGCTACCTGCCCAGTTTAAGTTATCATTATAGATGAGCGACAGAAAGGATGTAGAGAAGCAAGTAGTAAAAAGGGGGGAAGGAGGTGTGGGGTTGAATTTAGTTAGAACTAAGTTAAACTAAAATAAGACAAAATTGGAGTAGTTTGAGTTAAACAAATAAATGGAAGCTTGAGAGAGGGATTATGCTACCAAAAAGTATTAGGAAACCAACAAAGAGGAGCCTACTGGGTAAAGACTGAGTGGAAGAAGTAAGGAAAGATACCATTTGAAAATAAGTAATGATAGTTTGAGTAGAGTTAGCAGAGGATGGCAGCTTTAAAGTTTTGAGTTGTATATTCTTATATTTTGCGTTTTCAGAACTTACTAAGATTTTTAAATATCAAATTTGGTGTTTCTAGAATAATACAGTTTGTATAAAAAAGCAAATTTCACAGAGGTTTGACAATACATACAGTTGTGACATTATACTGTATAAACCTTGAACTAAACATGTATGCATGTAATGTGCCTGTCAATCCTGTGTAATAATAAAATAAAGTTTAAAAAAAAAAAAGAAAATGCTGAATTTCGGCTGTAGACAGACTGGACGTAACCGTTGGGTCTACGTCAATTCACTCCCGCTAATTAGCTCCCAGTCAACTCGCTCCCGACAACCCACTGCCACGGCAGTTCACTCCTGCCAGTCTCACTCCCGGACAACCCGCTCCTGCTGTTGTGTAAATATTCTACCATTATGTCATTAGAGGCCTAGTCATGGTTTAGAATTGCTTCTTGTTTGTTTGTTTTTAATTTGTTGTTGAGCTAACTAAAATCTGTAGGCATTCTTCTCAGGGACTGATGTAGTGTAGTGTCTGAATATGTGGATGCCCCTTGCTGTACTCTGAGCAACAGAATAACACCCAGTGGGAATAGTACAGTAACAAGCAGCCCACACCACAATATGCAAGGGGACGTTGTGCCGGAGAGTTTGTCAGTGTCAACGACTCAGCTGCTGGTTCAAAGAATGCAAACTGGCTCAGTGTCTACAGATAAAAAAAATCAAACAATCAGCTTTTTGTTTGTGGTCTGTTGAAAGCTTGCAGGCTAGATGTTCAAAGGCAAAACATATTAAGTAATGCCCCTGGTGAATCACAAAACATTATAGCAGGTGGTATTAAAATGTTGTTTTTAAAGCTTGAGAGACTAATAAAGCTAGGAAACAAGCTACATTAAAAAGGGATGAATCTGACTACGATGGCTGCTATCAAACAGCTTCTTCTTTGTTTTCTCCCGGGGTCTCCGGTTTTAAAAGTGCTTTTTTTCCCCTTAAATGCACTGGTGCTGGGGCATTTTCCACATCTTGAGGTCTCTGGTTTTAAAGTGCCTTTTTAAAAAAAAAAAATGCTCTTGTTTTGAAAAATGCCTCACAGTTTGATTTTGTGCAGCTGGAGCGAGAGCGGGAGCAAAATGACATGGAGCGGGTGGGGAAGGAGCGAAATATACAGAGTGAGTTGTCGGGAGAGTGTTTTCCGGGAGTGAATTGTCGGGAGCGAATTGACGGGTTCCCGTAACCGTCTATTCAGAGTCCGAAATAGCTGAGCTGGTCTGTTCTTCCCAGCAGCAATCTCCATGGACAGGAATTCTGCCTTCTTATGGTTGATTGCCCCCTGATGATCATTGTAATGATTTCTCAGGGCCAGTCTGTCCTCCATTGACTGTGTCCTCCACCAGCAACTCTCTAACATCCGACCCCTGGTCTTCATCTCCTTGAGAGCCCCATCAAACCATGGATGTCTAAAGCGAGAAGACCTGGTTCATATATGGACCGGTGCAATGGCATTGAAAGTCTAGTGCTTCGACTAGACCCCACCAGTGATGCATGGTGAAGATACACAGAAAGATCAAGAATTATGGTAGATTCGTAATTTTCATGTCCATTACCTGAACAAACAGTGGGGCACTCACCCCTACCCTCTATGCAGGGAAGCGAGGAGAGTCTAATCTGGGCAACAGAACATGGATTGCTCCTCACTTCAGGCCATGTTCCATGCAACATGACCACCCTAGTGTACGCTCAAACATGTGGGAACTTCTTCACTCTCTGTTGCAGAAGATCTACTCCAACGATGGCGTTGCCCCGCTAGTTAGACCCCTTTGCCTCCCCCCACAACACAAAATTGCTGCATTGCTGTTCACCAGAGACCAGACCTGGAGTTATCTGGCTAGATGTATTACTGCCCTCCGGGACAGGAAGATTCCTCTACGCATTCCCTCCATTACTGCTGATATAGAGAGGGCTACTCAAACTGCTCCAGGATCATACAACCATGATCCTACTAGCCACTCTTTGGCTTCCTCAGGTGTTACAACAGCTACCAGTACAGGACCCTATTCCCCCAACCCTCCTAACTCAGGACCATGAAACCCCACTACACCCCAACTTCCATTCATGCCATCTTCAGGCATGGTTGCTGAGGACATTGCCCTAGGGAGATACCACATCTTGCCCCAAGTTGGGGAAGTCCTGCGAGCAGCCTAAAAACCATTGACCAGGACTACAGACTGTATGCCGTAGAAACGCTTCGCCATGTGGGCAGCCAACCATGGGGTGGACCCATACACCTGCCCTCTGCAACGAATCCTGGACTACCTGCTGGACTTCTTCCGGAAGGTACACATATCTACAAACTCTGCATTCTGTTTTCCAGCTGCCGACTGTCCACTGGCCTAACTGGAGATCTGGAAGACCTTCTTAGAGGGTGTACTATACCTTAAGCCACCAGTGTGGAACCCTGTACCACCGTGGGATCTAAACTTTGGTTTGGAGAAGCTCACACTACCTCCTTTGGACCCGGAAGCTATATGCCAGCTGCGATGCCCCTCAGTGAAAACCTTGTTATTGTGGCAATCACGTCAGTAAGATTCATTTCCAAATTACAAGTGCTAATGTGTAAGCAGCCTTAGTTTTCTATAACAACTAACTGAGTTTCTTCACACATGAACCCTCACATTCTTCCTAAGGTGATTTCGGAGATCACTTTCAACCAATCCATCCAGCACCATCCATCCAGCTCCTGGGGTATTACCCAGAGCCTGCCCATCCAATGGTGGCATTGCTCCACACTTTACATATACATGTACTATTGAGGTACTACATCTTTTGTATCAAAGATGCATGCGAAACAATGCAGCTTCCTACTTCCTATGCCCCCTATAAGGAAAGCACTCCTGTTGCTATGTAGGCATGTCCACAGGGTTGGCCTACTGCATAGTATTTTGATATAGAAAATATAACAAGAGGGAGTGAGGGCCTGTTCAGAGGGTTCGCCTACTGCATTAAATTTTGCTACAGAAAAATATGGCAAGGGAGTCCCCAGTGTGGTTACACCTCATTCTATGTGGGGCATGACTACATCAGTTGCTTGCTTTAAAGCAGTATCAGCTGCCGAGATTTGTGAGGCAAATACCTAGACAACAGTCCATACTTTAACCAGACATTACATCATGGCCATTATAGCCAGAAGACAGGCCAACTTAGGCCACACACTACTGCAGTGTCTTCCACCGTGCGTCCACCACCCTTCTCCTCCCAACTGCTAGGGACTCGTTCTTATATGTGTGACCTGTTGCAGGAGATATCCTTGGAGAAAATAGTACAGTTATGTGGGTACTTACTGTAACAGTAGATCTTCGTGAGAATCTCTTGCAGCAGGTCAGGACGTTCCCCCACTTCCCCCCTTACGTCTCACTGGAGATTCCTGCTTTAAAAGATCACAGCTCCTGCTCCTATATTAATGCATGAGCCAGATAGGGTCATTGGTACCTCTCAGAGAGTCAGATGCTCATGTTTTTTTAGCAAGCTTTATGTGCCTAGATAACAAATTTATGTGATAGCATTGTGGATCGAGTAGCTTTATGTGTGTTCTCACACCAAATGTATACCCACCAGTGTTCTAGCCATCTGTCTGTGTCCATATTCTGTACAAACATTTATCTAGGCATATAAAGCTTGCTAAAAAACAACATGAGCATTTCCCCCCTGAGTGGTACTGATGACCCTTTTCATGCTGGTATGGCTGGTTTATCCCAAATACCAAACTGTGTATACTAAGCCTTGCGCCATAACAGTTCTAGTGATGTTCCACTTGTCAGTCTTCACCATTCATTACTGTTGGGTGTACGCCGGAGGTGCGCACCCACTGCGGGAGCTTTTTTTATTGTGGGGTGGAATCGGCACTGATGGCGCCACCCACATGGCTTACGCACCAGAGCAGAGCACGCGGGTTGGCCATTAGGTGCTGCTGACTCCTTCTCCATCCCAGTTCTGTTTCTTCCGCCATTGAGGTCGCACTTGCTGTGCAAGTTAGAGCTTCTAAGTACGCCATTAGGCCTTTCGCTTCTGTTGACACCTTCGTTGACTCCGTCAACACCTCCCTTCATCCCAGTTCTCATCCCGACACCGTTGGATTCTGGTAAGACCGTTCCTCTCTTTTGTCAGTGGTGTTGGGATCCTTTGCTAAAGTTGTGTTTATTTCACGTCATGTAAGGCTCTGGGGCAAAACATAAATCCAAAGCGGGCCATGCCCCCATGCGGCGGTACCCCTGTGGCTGGCATTTTTCCGTTTCGGACCGGCATGATGTTTGTCTGCGGTGCCGGGGACCTAGCCATGATGTGGACCACTGCAATACTTGCTTCTCCATGGACTGCCATGTTCTGGAAATCTGCATGTTCAAATTCGGCAGGGCCCCGCCGACTTTCAGAGGACAGTGTCGCTTGCGGGTCGCCAAGGCCAGGACTCTTGACCCTTCCTTCCTGGTCTGTATGGCCCGGCAAGGAGGAGGCCTCTTTTACAGCACTGGAGGAGCAACACGGCTCCCTATGGAGCTGTGTTGCTGGCACTGCCCCGGCAGCCACCTCCACAGAGGTGCAGGCTCCCCCAGTGTTGTGGCCCATGGCTGCTGGGACTGGCACTGACGGACCCTTTGCGTTGCCTTCCAGTGCCGTCTGGGATCCCGGTGCTGTTGGCGGCACCAGTGATCGGCAGCGGCTATGGCAGTCCCATGTCCGCAACAGCGCCGCTTGCGCGCGCTGAGGGCTCCCCAGGGTCGCTAGCCTGGAGGTCTGCCTCATCCCGTCCTCTCTGGGGGGGGGGGCCTGACTTGGAGGTGGACCCAGACTGGCGACAGGACTTCTCGGAGTCGGGGAGCCCTTTGGGACATGGCAACAGGCAGCCCAGCATACCAATCCCAGAGTCCCAGGAGCCGTCTGTCTTTGAGAATCCTTCAACTGCGGGCGTCTGTGGATCCACTGGGGATGCTGTGTCGGGGGCTCGGGGTGAGTTGTCCCACCCTTTGGGGAGACTCAAGCAGCTGCCGTTTCTGGTGCTGCTGTGGCCCTTCAGAGGGGATGGGGACCCCCTCTTCCGTGACCTCCTTCGGGGGGCCTGCGGGATTGGGGAACCCCACTGCAGTCGAGGAACAAGGCTGCCTCTGAGTCCGAGGGTTTGAGAGGCCAAGGTGAGGTGTGGCTGACCCTGTCCACTACCCTACGGAGGTGGGAAGGAGTCGCAGCGCTGAACTCCGCCTTTCCCTCAAAGTCTCGGAGGCACTCTTGGTTGGCAGCACAGAGGGTTGCCCTTCTGGACACATGCAACTCCAGGCACGTTACAGGGGAGACTTCCCCTCAAGGCTCTTCCAGAGTTTGCCTTCTCAAGTTCAACGCCTCAGGCCCCCCCCCCCACGGTTTGGCAGGACCAGTCTCTGGATCTCAGAGCCCTGGCAGAGGTCGGGCGCTCTCAGTTCGGTGTTCATTACCCATCCCTCTGCAGACACCTCCTTCTCTCCCAGGCCATGTGGGTCCCACAGGGCCATTAACCTGGGAGACGTTCAGAGCTACTGCAGCAGCCTTTCCCACTTATGTCAGGGCCATCGACAAATAGGTCTTTTGCCTGTCTTCCCCACCACAGGAGTCCTCTGGACACTCAAGCTCCTCTTCATCCTTATCTCCCCTTTTCTGAGGGAGAGGAACACTCTGTTCACCTGTCCTCCGGTGCCGATGTCACTGAATATCAGTGGTTCCTTTCGAGACTGGTACAGGAGCTTCACATCTCCCATGTTCTGAGGAGCAGTACCGAGCGGGAGACACACTCATTTCTCAATGAGTTAAGTGCTCACCACCTGGTGGTGCCCTCCTGTTCCATTCCTTTCCAGGAAGCATCTATCTGCACCTGACAGTCTCCAGCTGCCCCCTTTCCCAGCCCCAGCAGGCTGCAAGAGATGGTATTGCGTCCCCCCACCCAGGAGTCTTCTGAGTTCCCTTCCTCACCCTCCTTCGGCCTCACGTCCCTAGATACTCCCTCGGGCCTCAGCGCCTGGTACCGACCAACCCTGGATCTGGATTCTGTAGAGTTCGGCCGGGGGCAAAGTCTTCTCTTCAGCCCATGCATTGATGTGTATAGGCTCTCATCAGGCACACCATGCTGCCTATAACAGGCACCTGTGGTTGATGTTAGCTCAGATGCTAGCATCTTTACCTGAATTGGAGGAATCTGGACAGGCCATTGCCCTCTCTGCTCAGGGTCTGGAGCTTGCAAGGCACCAGGCATGGGCATCCTATGGCGCCAGTGAGGTGGCATCCAGATTAGCAGGGACAGCAATCTGCATTAGGCAGATGGCATGGCTTTGTCTATCCAGATTGTCACCCGGCGTAGGGTGATTTCCTCCGCCTTCCGGGGGACCCGCCTTTTCTCCCGCAGTGCGAGGAGAGTTCTTCAGGGGTGCCTTCCATCCCCTAGGCCACAGAAGACACCTCCTCGTCCTGACCAGCCTTAGATCTTTCTTTTGGTCTAGTACGGCTAGGGTCTCCCCCCTCCTGCGCCCACCCTCAGGAGGCTGAGGGATCTGCTCCCTCAGGGCTGTGCCAGGTTCCCTCTGGGGGGGGCTTGGTACTCGCCCAACAGTAATGAATGGTGAAGACTGACAAGGGGAAGATAGGAACATAACATACCTACCGTAATTCTCTTGTATCTTCACCATTCATTACTGGTTCCCACCCTCCATCCCCTCATGGGCCTCAATTCTTGGGCGTCACCTCTACCCTGCTCACCTTCTTCCTCTCAGGCCAGTTGGGGACTGTGTCCCCTTGGTACCTTGGAGCGTTCTGTTCCTTCTCCAAAAGTCAGAGAAAATTCACATTGGAAGAGGGCAAGTAGGGTTTTCCCCTTAAAATCCCTGAGGGAACTCCCTCGGATTCTCTTCAGTTTCTTAGAGTGTCCTCTCCTTGTGGGGCTGTATAATCTTCTAGCTAGCCCCTAGGCTGTTACTCTTCAGTACAGCCCTAAGAGAGTCCATGGGAAGTCCCTCACTCTCTCCTTGACACGGATGAGCCAGTTTTCTTCCTCTAGAGCAAGAACTGTATCAGTCCTTCCATGCAAAACCTCTTCCAGAAGATCTTATATGTGTCCATCTTCACTATTCATCACCTTTGGGTACTTGGCCAGGGGGTCATGACCCCGCGGGAGTTTTTTTTATTTTATTTTTTTTGATGGGGCGGTCGGCACCATCGGCACTGCCCTCGAGGCGATGCACTGCACTGCGCTCGTGGGTTGGCTGTTAGATGTTGTCTACTCCGTCCCTTCCACCGAATTCTTTCATCTCCGCGTTGAGGTCACCTCAGGTGGGGCACTTGCAGCAAAGAGTTTAAGGCTACCTTGTGCGCGGTTAATTCTTCTCCATGTCGACTAATTATCGACTCTGTGCCAGATCGTCAAATACCCTAGCTCCTGCCGGTTCTGTTCGCCTACTCGACGTTGCCCGGTAAGATTGTTCCATTATTTTATTTTGGCGACGTCGAGTCTAGTTTGGGGTTTCTATTTCGTAGGTCATGTCTAGGTCGGAGGGCAAGAAGACTTCCAAGACAGGATGGCCCCCCCATGCGACAGTGCCGTTGTGGCCGTAAGTACACCATCACTGACCAGCACGACCGCTGCCTCACGTGTCTTTTCCTGCTTCATGACATGGATTAGTGCGACGCCTGTTTCTCCATGGACCGCCAGGTCATCGAGCAACACGCGTGGAAAGTGGGGCAAGCTCTGCTGACTTTCAGGGGTTGGGCCAAGCCATAGTCTCTCGGACTTTTCTCTGGTTCCCCTCCCAGTTCTTTATGGACCGAGGAGGAGGGGGCTTCTGCCTCTTCTAGCCTAGCCGTGGCATAGGCCCCTCCCACGGTGCATGAGGCCCGGTCTGTCCCCAGGGGACAGACTGGAAGCATCGCTTCAGCAATCGTCCCTTCGGGGGCAAAGACTCTTCCGGTGTCGCACCCATGGCTCGGAAGACCTGGGTCAGTGCTGTCCTCAATGCCGTCTGTCAGTGCCATCTTGGGCCGCGGCACCGTGGGCCCTGATGGCGGCAGTGCCGATCTATCACTCGGCGCCGTTGCTGCTGTCGGCACCGTTTGCAGCACCGATGGGACTGTCAGCACTGTGGGAGGCTGTACAGCATCATCCCTATCTGTTTCTCGCCCCGGCGCTGTTCGCTGCGCCGTGGTTGAGCACAGTGCCGTGTCCAGTTCTGAAGCCATTTGCGGCTCCGAACATGGACATGGCACCATGGGAGTTTCGGACCTCGGCGCTGAGAGTGCTGCGGGGGCCGTCGTCTGCGCCGTCTCTGTCCTCGGCACCACTCGTGGCACCGTGGGACAGGTTGGCGCTGTGGGGGTCTACGGCCTCGGCGCCAAGAGCGTGGTTGGAGCCGTCATCGGCACCATTGCTGGTCTCGGCATTGCGGGTCAGGACGGTGCCATGACAAGCTCCAGCTCCGAGGCTGCTGCCCTTGTTGGTGCCGTGGCCTCTTCTGGCACCGTTCGCAGTGTGGAGGGGGGCACCGGCATCGACTCTGGTGCAGTCTGTGGTCCTGGTGCCCTGTTCACTAGGGATGGCAGCGGGCGTCCATGCACTGTTTGGCACAGGACTTCGATCTCCACCTCTCTGGAGGAGGAGGAGGAGTCGGACTTTGAGTCAGACGGGCAGTCTGGCTCTCTGGAGTTGGCTGCTGGTGTGGACATCCTGGTAGTGTCCTCGACAGGCCAGAGTCAGCCACCCTCTGAGGAGCGGACAGTGACTGCCGGGGCCAGGGTCAGGGGTTCTGACCAGCAGGCAGTGGTGCTGGCCACCATTGCCCTGCAGCCTGGCCTCAGAGGGTTCTCTGACCCCTCAGCGGTGGTACCCCCTCATGTGGTGTGCCTGGATCGCCCAACTTTGGGGCTAATCAGAGCACCCACCGGAAGAGGAAGTGCTGCTCCTGGATAGCCCCTTCAGGGGCGACAAGAGCTGTCAGCTGCCTAGAGCTGGCTCACCATAAGGAAGGAGAGCTTTGCAGTTCGAGAGGTTGAGGGGCATGGGTCTGTCATGCGGCCTTTTTCTGGAACCCACCTGGGCTCTGGGAGAAGCCATAGTGCGGATCTCCGCTCTTCCACCTCGGTTTCCTTGAGAGAGCCTCGTTCTTTGGAGGTAGGGCACTGTCCTTCTGGACCTACACGGCCCCAGTCACCTCACAGGGGGGATTCTTCAGGGTGCAGCCTAGGCAGTACCAGTTTGGTTGTTCAGCTGTCGACTGTGGAGTCTTCCAGAGCACCTTCTTCCCCTAGGGCTCCTGGTGCACTCCCTTGCCCAGGCGAAGGTCAGCTGATCCCTGTTGTCGGCACTCAATTCTGCCCCTATGCCTCTGCCACATTCTCCTGCACTCCCAGGCATTCGCGGTCCTAGCGGGCCTGTCCCCTGGGAGCAGTTCAGAGCTCAGGCTGCTCAGTTTCCCTCTTATGTTAGGGCGATGGACAGACAGGTTTTTCAACCTCCCCCTGAGCAGACAGCTTCTGAACCTTCGAGGTCCTCTGACTCTTCATCCCCGTCTTCTGGGGGAGAGGAGCCATCTGTCCACATCTCTCCAGCTGCTGATCTCGCTGAGTATCAGCGATTCCTCATGAGGATGTTGGAGGATCTGCACATTACCCCTCCCACTCAACACAATCCAGAGCACTCGGCGCACGCCTTTCTAGGTGATTTCAGCGAGGACACCCTTGTGGTGCCCCCCTGGCCTGCTCCCTTTCTGGAAGCGTTGTTGCATTCCTGGCAGAGACCCTTTTCCCAGAGTTCCTGCCCCTAGGGATCTCTGCCAGCGGTATTTGTGCCCCTCTGGAGTATCCAGGTTCCATGCCTCATCCTCAGTCAGGATTGACGCAACTGGACACTCCTGATGTGCTTTGCACCCTTCACCGTGACTGGCCCTCAGATCACGATTCCTCGAATTTTGACTTCTGGGGAGGAGGACCTTCTACTCGGCATGGTTGCTGCTTTCTATTGTTGCACATCAGGCCCACAATGCAACCTATGACAGGTTCTTGTGGTCCAGGCTGAGTCAGCTCCTAGCCTCCATGCCTGACACGGAGCAAACCAGATAAGCCATTGCACACTCTGCACGTGGCCTGGAGCTAGCAAGGCAGCAAGCAAGGGCATCATATGACGCCAATGAGGAAGCTACCGGAGTGGTGGGGACAGCGATCTACACTAGGTGGACAGCATGGCTGCGTCTTTCCCGGTTGTCACCCTTGGCCCAGCGTAGGGTGATTAACTCCGCCCACCAGAGAACCTGTCTCTTCTCCCGTAGAGTGAGGCGGCATCTGTCGGGGCAACTTCCTACCTCCTCCGGGAGGTCCCCATCTCACTGTCCCCTCACTCGGTCTTCTCCAGGCCTTGAAGGTTTTCATTCTTAGTGTGTCACCCACTGAGAGCTAAGGGACTCAGTCCCTTAGGGTTTAAAACCTCCTTCGGTGGGGCTTGGCTCGCACCCAAAGGTGATGAATGGTGAAGATTGACACAGATCTTTCTGTGTATCTCCACCATTCATCACAATCCCACCCTCCATCCCCCTGGGGCCTCAGTCTCTGGGGCCCCCCTCCCTCTCTGTGCCCCCTCTCTTGCCCCCCTACTTTCTGTGAGTCAGGAGCGGGGTAAACTGGGGCACATAGAGATAGTTTTCTTTGGGGTAGAGTGGTTGGGTGGGGCACTCCTCCTTCAGGTGCTCGGCTCCACCACCCTGTTGGGGGTTGGCAATGCCCCTTTCTTTCCTTCCCTTCTCCCTTTCTCCCCGTCAATCCTTGATTTTCTCTGATTTCCTTGTCCTGTGGACATAACCTCAATTAATTTAAGAAACTAGGTTTCTTGCACCAAAACCTTTTTTTTTTTGGGGATATCCTGTTTCCTGTCTTTTCTTCCAGAATAGCCGATTGTGTTTTAGGAGTTTTGCCAGTAATTCTGTGCCTGCAATTCTGGCAGTTAGCCTCTTGGCTACTCCTTCGCAGTTCCTGTATACACTGGAGACAGTTCAAGGTTACAGGGTATGTTTCTCCTGTCTCTCCCCCCTCTAAATTTTTCCTTACTTCTAAAAACCTTAACCCTTCCTCCCTCCTCCTTTCTACTTCCAGAGATTGGGGCCCCTATCCAATCCCCCTTAGTCTTCGAACTTCTTCTGTCCTCTCAGTCATTTATTTCTTCTTTTAGTTTTATATCTTTTCCTTTGTCTGTCCCTTGGACTTCCTTGTCCCACTCTCCCAACCCTTTTCTAACCTCTCTGGCGACTCAGAACTGGTGCGGGCGGGTCCACACACCTAGCGTAACCCATAGCGCCACGCATGAAGTCGGCCTCGAGGGTGGCGCCGATGGTGCGTCGACTCCATGTAAAAAAAAAAAAGCTCCCGCGGGTCACGACCTCCAGCCAAGTACCCAAAGTTGATGAATGGTGAAGATACACAGAAAGATCAGAATTATGATAGGTACGTAATTTCCATTTTTTTCCCTGCACCTAAGTCAGGACTCACTCCTCTTCTGGTTAGACTGTTTCACTTCTGAGACAGTTGGTGAGACATATGCTCTAGGTTCTTTGAAATTACCAGATAAGGGAGGAGGGAAGAGAAACCTGCCCTCTCTAAGCCTCTTACGAACTTTGTCCCTCTCAGACCTTGGGTCAGTGACCCCTTAACTGGCAGAGATCCTTGCTCCCTTGTCTTCAAGCCCCGTTGGGACTTTGAAACTGTCAAGCCAGTGGTCTCTAATTGTGGTGGCAGTTAGTCTTCTCCTTCCCTCTCCCTTTACCGCCTCTCTCTCTTCTTCCTTCCATTCTGTCCTTGTCTTCTCTTCTCCCTGAGACCACCCAAGGATTGGGGCCCTATGACCACTTACGGTAGGATTCTCTCTTCCTGTCCTCTATCCGGCTTCTACCTTTTTCAGTTTATATCCTTTCCTTTGCCTATCCCTTAGCTCCCTTGCCTCACACACACACTTTCTTTGAACTCTGTTTTCTGCCTCTACAGCTCTACAGAACTGGGACGGAGGAGGAGTCAGTGGCGCCTAGCGGCCAACCCGCGTGCTCTGCGCTAGTGCGTCAGCACCGACTCCTCTCCTGCAAAAAAAAAAAAGCTCCCACGGCGGGTACATGCCTCCGGCTTACACCCAACAGTAATAAATGGTGAAGATACAAGAGAAGATCAAGAATTACGGTAGGTACGTAATTTTCATATTTTTTGATATGCAGCTCATAATAACATTTATAAACCATCGTGTAAAACTTTAAACCAAAGAGTCGTCCTACCAAAAAAGTATCCAGCCATATATATTCATAAACCTAGCCTGGGACAATATTGATCACTTTGAAGAAACCTTCACAGGGGCTGGGACGACCCGTCGAGTGAATGGCATTGCTCTGTAGTCTACAGTCTATGAACCTCATCCGCTGAAAATTGTTCTTCCTGATTTTGAAAAGCTGAAGCAGTGTACCGTGTCTACTGAAAACAAACAGATCCCAGCTTACGTAGCAGGGGAACGAATGGGATCACAGCCATTACATACTTCCGAAGATGACAGACAGGAACACCTGCAACTGAAATGTCAACGGTATTTGAAATACTCAATCAGTCTGACCTGATGATGAAAGAACTACATCTGGAAAACGTAGTTTTGGATCAAGCGCTGTACGCAAAAAACACTGAGATTACGTGGAAGCACAGCCATAGATATGGGCACGTTCCATACCATCTTGAACCTCCTAGTCATCCTTGGCAAACAGTTTCAGGATGCTGGTCTGTGTGGCCTCTGCATTGAATCCGGAATCATTGCTGAGTGTTCAGTATCTGGCATGCTTAATGGCAAGATGTGCTATCGAGCAGTCAGAGTACACAAATACATATGTGACACTCTACTCTGTGTGGCCTGGAAGGGATTTATTCCATGGATGGAAGCAAAGCACCCAAACCAGATGTACTCAGTCCATGCATTGCTGGAACAGGTGAATGATTTACAATACATAAGAGCTGTGCTAGGAGAACTTACATAAACTGTTCAAACATGAAGATCTGACACATTCGCTGGTACTATGGAATCAGTATCTAGAATATCTGTGCCACAGCAATGGGAACGTGTCTGCCTTCTGGGTCTCATACATTGATATGATTGGTGATATCCTTTTGGGATTACTCGGAGCATCAAGAGAGAGCAATTGGCATTTGCATCTTTTTTTCTAATCGTGAAATGATTCCATGGTGTTTCACCTAAGATCGACTAAACTGTACATGGTATCGGAACAGTGATGCCAAGGAAGCTTTAGTAGAACTTGGGAGAAGACAGGCTGGTTCGGTGGCACTGAGGGTTGAGGCGCTGGACGCCACACCGGCGACCCAGGTTCAGAAACAGACTAGGGCCGCTATAGGTCGACAGGGGAGAGAAGGACTTGAGCATCCATAGGACTGCTCTCCCTTCCCTGGGGAGAGATCCAGGTCTCACGCCACTCCTTAGCGGCCTCTGGTGGAAATCAGAGGCAGCAAGGACAAGCAGCACGGAAACAAGGGGAGGAGCATCGGCAGACGTCGACACGTAGGTGCCATGATGTCACTGCACGTCTGCGCTCCGTGAGGGAACTAACATGAAAATTCCTGGAGGACGGGGGAGGCGATGAGCGCCCCAGGGAACTGGACCCACATCCCCAATGCCAGACCCTTCCTCCGATGGTCCCAGGCACCACCCACACAGGACAGGTCCTCTAATTTCAGAAACAGCCACCAGATATTTGAGGCAGTCCCTCACCCCGGTGAGTGATCCAGGGGGTTGAAAAGTCCTGGTGGGATCATAAGAGGAGGGTTTCAGCGGGAGTGGGCACCTCTGAGAGATGCCCTGGGCCAACAGAGCCAGAAAAAGAGTTTAAAAAAACAAACAAAACTTGGAGAAGTCTGGAACCTAACTCCACAACTTCATGCCAAGTTGTTTGCTACTTATATGCAGCCAAACCCGTAAGAAGTGAAATTGATGAGCGGAAATACAATCTGTTTTGTTTGAGAAAAGGAGAACTTGAATCACACCGGTTACCACCATGCAAAGACTGTCTCTAAAAGCACTCCCTCAGAGCAAGTTACCAAGCTGTGATCTGGAAAAGGAGTCTTCAGAACAACCCTGGAATTCCTGATCCAGTGAGTCAGGGATGGAAACTGGAAAGGCATGAAGGCCAAATGTATCTGCTCATTAACAGTATGTATAGTGCCCCAGCACCAAAGGCTGTATTGTATCTCCTTTCTTGCACATGAAGCTGCCCTCTTGCATTTGCTTAGTGAATGGCCTAAAGTGTACGGATATCTGCAGGCTGAGGGACTGTGCCAATTAGGCATGCGATGAGGGCTGTGAATCACAAATAAATGCAGATGACCCCTATGATTACTAAATATATGTGTGATTCATGTGAAAATGTGTGAACTCTTGGGGAAACAAGTATCCGTTATGCTCATCATTTTGCAATTTGTTTTCTGAAAATTATAGAATGTTGTTGGCATGAAAGGACGCCAGTGGCCGATCGAGCCCCCCTCAGTATTTATATCCCCTTCCCTCCCTAACCCCTCTTTTCCCCAGACAATCCCTTAAATTTGTCCCATGCCCTTTTGAATCCCCTCACTGTTTAATCTTCCACCACTTCCTCTAGTAGCCTGTTCCAGGAATCCACCACCCTTTTGGTGAAGTAATGTGCCCTTAAACTTCCTCTGACTCTTCCCCCCCCTCCAGCCTCAGACTGTGACCCCTAGTTCTATCCATGTATTTTCTCTTGAAGATGCTCCCCTCCTCTGTCCTGTTTATCCCCTTCATGTACTTGAATGTTTCAATCATATCTCCCCTCTCCCTTCTGATCTCCAGTGAGTACAGGTCCAACTCCCCCAACCTCTTCCCCATAGGAAAGCCAATGCATGCCTTGCACCATCTTAGTAGTCCTCCTCTGGACCCTTTCCACTGCATCAATGTCCTTGCGCAGATGCAGCCTCCAAAACTGAACCTCATACTTCCCAAGTTCAGCCTTACCATGGACTTATATAGAGACATAAGTACCCCCCTCTTTCTACTTGTTATACCCCGCCCCCATGCATGCCAGCATTCCATTTGCTCTGTCTGCTGCTTTCCTGCACTGGTTCCCCTCCTTCAGGTCCTCTGAAATTATAATCCCCAGGTCCATCTCCTGCTTTGACCCTTGAAATTTCTCTCCCCCTGGCATGTACTTTGTCTGCAAGTTATTATGCCCCATGTGCATCACTGAACACACCTTGGCATTAAAGCTCAGTTGCTATGCTTCTGACCACTCCTCTAACTACCCAGGTCTCTCCTCATTGCCTGCACCCCCCCATGATGTCCACCCTGTTGCAGATCTTCATATCATCTGCATACAGGCACACCTTCCCTCCAGTCCCTCAGCTATGTCTGTGATAAATATATTGAACAGTAAGAGCCCTATCACCAACCCCTGGGGCACCCTGCTCGTCACCCTTCCTTCACTGGAGTACACCCCATTTACTACTACCCTCTGGCTTCTGTCCTTCAGCCAGTTTTCTACCCACTTTATTTTCAGCCCCACCCCCTTGCTCTCCAGCTTGCTGACTACCCTTCTATGAGGAACGGAATCAAATGCCTTCCTGAAATGCAGGTAGACCACATCCACTGCCCCTCCCTGGTCCACAACCCCTGTTACCCAATCAAAAAATTCTATTAGGTTCGTCTGGCACAACCTCCCTGTAGTGAAGACATGCTGTCTCCCATCCTGCAGCCCCTTTTCTTCTAGGTACCTGAACACCCTCTCCTTGACCAGTGCCTCTATCACTTTACCCACTACCGTTGTAAAGCTGACTGGACAATAGTTCCCCGCCTCTTCCCTGCTGCCACTTTTATGGAACAGCACTATATCCACTCTCCTTCAATCCCTAGGCACCTGCCTGGAGTCCAGGGACAAGTTGAACAACCTTGCCAGTGGCACTGCCAGTTCCTCCCTCAACTGCCAGAGCACACTAGGATGTAGGGCATTCAATCCAGTAGCCTTATCCACCCGTAACTTCCCCAGCTCCTCTCTTACCGTGGCCTCTGTGAATGGGCTTGTGTCAACACCTATGCCTTCCCTTCCCCTCTTCCTTAACTTTGGTCAAGTTCCCTTTCCTTCTACTGTGAAGACCGAGAGAAATATTTATTCAGTACTTCCACCTTCTCAGGGTCTTTCTCCATCTGCATGCCCCCTTCTCCCTTACACCTATCTACTCCTTGTTTGACCTTCTTTCTCTCTTGTACATACCTGAAAAAGGTTTTGTCTTCCCTTTTGGCCTGACTAGGTATCCTCTCGTCTGTCTCTGCCTTTGCCATCCTTATCATCTGCCCTGCAATCATCATTTTAGGTCTCCATTATATCCCCCAGCCAGGGTCATAAGAAACAATAAAATGCCAAAAATACTATCTGAGTGTAAATGGACCCATTTAAAAAGTTTACCCATGTTTTAAGTTGTTTATAAAATCCAAGTTTGTAATAGTGTTATAAAATAATATTATTTATTAACACACCTAATGACCTGATTCCAGTCACCAAAACGATATTGTTTCTATTATAAAGGTTAGTTTTATAGTTCAGTTTTATAGTATGTGCCATATCTACCATGGACAAGTAATCCTAAGTGTGTTTTTATGATTAAATGTTGTTTTAAATATGATTTTTAGTTGGTTCATGGTTAAATACAAACTTCAGGTGCTTGGCAAACTTCTCCGGAGGTGGGTATTAATTTGTGTGATGACACACATAAAGCTACTTGATCAGCACTGCTATCACCTATATTTGTTATCTAGGAATATTAAGCTTTCAAAAAATCACCATGAGCATTTGCCCCCTAGAGTGGTACCAGTGACCCCTTTTTGGGGACTCTGGATCATACATTATATCCATAGTTTCCTCGGAGCACTCCCATGGGGCACAGGTGGTGTCCAGACACCAACGGGAAAAGAACAGAGTAGGATCTGGGACCGCCCACACTTATATAGGCTACAGGAGAGAACATCGTGGGCGTTTCCAGGTTGACTGCCAGTGTAAAGCTTCCGTATAGATCATGCTCCTCCAGCAGGTAGTTCCTGTACGTGTGACCTGCTGCTAGAGATTCTCTAAAAGATCTAATGTTATGGTAAGTACTCAAGTAAATGTACTTTTTCACATCAGTTTTATTCAGGTGCAGATAAATATGGATAATTTAGGGAATAAATATATTTTATGAAAATAATAACTTTCGTCTTATTTTTATTTTTTTTGTAACTCTTTTTATGCTCTCCCACACCCCGAGCATCCTTCCAGGGTGTACCCTCAACAGCAGCCTCTACTCCCTTGCCTGAACCTCGCCCCTACTGACCAGAGGAACTCCTCCAACCACCTAGGCAGACCTAGCCCCCCGGATCACCTCCCGGGGCGGGCCCATTCTCCTGTGACAGCCTTTCTGTAATTAGGTCCTACCTTGGGTGGTGGGTCAGCCATGGAGTCCTCCAGTAGCGGGGCCGACAGATGGGCTGTGGGCCATGTCCCTTGTACCCCCATCATCTCCATGGTATGCACCAAGGATTTTTCATTTTTGCTGTCTGTTCCCCTGCGGAGCACAGCCAGCAAGGCAACGCAGTGCTGTAGCTCCACCCCCAGGCATCGGCCACGTTGCTGCATTTGGCGCCCCCCAGCTATCGCCAGAGGTCGCTCAGTGAGTGGACGCACCCATGAACCCTGCCCGAGAAGCGAGAGCAGTCCACCGGATGCTCAATCTCTTCCCTCCCCTGCCGACCCCCAGCAACCCAGGCTCGCTTCCGAACCCGGGTCACCGGCATGGCATCCAGCGCCTCAACCCTCAGCACCACCGGGCCGGCAAAAATAATAACTTTATAAAGACCCACCAGTTAGAAATGATTTGCTGTCCTCTCTAAGCCACTGCAAGTGATAACATTCATCTAGTAGTATACAAAGCAATAACTGGCTTCTGTGGATGATTAAATGCCGAGGCGAAGCCAAGGCATTTAATCCCCACAGAAGCCAGTTCTTGCGATTATACTCCTACTAGATGAAAGTTATTACTATTATACCACTAGGAGTTGCATAGAATTTTTTTGTGTAACTACTGATGAAAAACGAGCTGTGTTACATGTTGAATTCTGGCTTTGAAAAGTAAAGTCATCATGACTCTGAGCTTGCACATTAGTACCGGTGTTGGTACACGTGCCCAGAGTCACGGCTTTACTTTTGAAAGCCAGTATTCACTGTGCAAGTCTGCTCGAGTTACAATCAAAATCTCTGAAGGGCAAAGATTTAAAAAAAAAAAAAAAAAGATGGCTCTTGTTACTGCTGCTGAGTTCTTGTGTCCGCAAGACAGAAAGTTGTTTCTCACATTCTCTGTCTCTCCCCCTCTTCGTCTTACCCCCTTATCTGGTTCACCTGAGCAAGAACGTCATCTCTCACTTCTCGCTCCACTTTGGTTTCTCTGGTCAATCTCATTAGCTGAGTCTCAGAAATAGGAACTGCTGGAGACAGAAAATATAAACTGCTGTGCAGTGTAGAAGGGTTGATGTTAGAACGCTGGTGGAGTGTGAGTGAACATTAGGGTGGACAGGTAATGTGGACATAGAGAAGGGGAATATTGATAACCTACTGTGAGCATGGTTACGGCTGAATAACCTTCTATGGGCGTAGTTACCGTATGGATAACCTATTGTGGGCATGGCTGAATATGGATAACCTGCTGTGGGCATGCTGTAGTAGATTTCATTTGTTTGGGGTGCCCTTCCCCGAATGTTCAGGGTGCCCTTACAATAAAACTACAAATACATAAATAACAGCACAGGAACAGCAAGATAAAAACATATATATATTTATATTTATATATATATATATATATATATATACACACACACACACGTGTATATATGTATTTACATATGTATATAAAACCAGTCATAGTTAAAACAGATGAACCTGTTCTAGGTCTTAACGGCCCCCCTGGATCCCAAAGCTTGCATGAATAAGAAGGATTTTAGCTGACATTTAAATAACTTGCTAGATGGTGCCTCCTGGATATACCACGGCAATAAATTCCACAAAGCCAGGGCAGCTACCTCGATTGCCCGATCCCCAGAACTCTTCAACCTTGCTCTGGGGATCTCCAGGAGAGCACCAGTAGCTGATCAGAGGGGGCGAGATGGGGCGTAGGAGTGCTGGACATCCTTCAGGTAGCCTGGGCCCAACCCGTGTGAGGCCTTGTAGGTCAGAAGACCTACCTTGAAGGTGATGTGCCAGCAACCAGTGCAGCTCATGCAGCACTGGGCTGATATGACTGAATCTGGAATGACCAGTCAACACCAATGCCGCTGCATTCTGCAGCAGCTGCAGGTGCCGCAGCACACCACCTCTGACCCCGAGGTAGAAGGTGTTGCAGTAGTCGAGCCTCAAGGCCACAAAAGCATGGACCAGTGTGGCCAGGTCATCGAGTGGGATAAAGGGCTTGATCCAGGCGATGTTCCGTAGATGGTAAAATCCAGTTCGTGCAGCTGCTGACACCTGAACATCAAATGTCAGTTTGCTGTCAAACACAATGCCCAGATTCTTCACCCTTGATAAAACCTCCTGTTCTGTTGAACCTATAAAAAGGCCCAGTCTATCACCGGAGGCTCCAAGCCCAACCCTCTGACCTGGCTGTACCACCAACACCTCAGTCTTCCCAGGGTTAAGTCCCAGCCAGTTCAACGCCATCCAAGCCTGGAACTCGGCCAGGCATTTATTCAGCACATCAGCAGCGTCCCGTCTGCTGGGTGTGAAAGGTAGAGTTGAGTATCATCAGCATAACAATGAAAATGTGGCTTATACTGTCTTATGACCTCGCCCAGGGGTCAGCATGTACACTGCAAACAACATGGGGGAAGAGGACAGAACCCTGGGAAACTCCACAGGGCAGGTCTCTCTGGTTTGAGGAACAATTCCCCAACACTGTCCTCTGGGACCTGCCCTGGAGAAAGGACTCAAACCTGCTGATGACCTTGCCGGTGAGTCCCACATTCTCCTTCGGCCTGTCCAACAACACCCCATGGTCCACAGTTTCAAAAGCGAGGAGAGACCGAGGAGGACAAGGACAAGAGTTGTTCACTCTCCCTAATCACTTGCCCTGAGCAGGTCATTCAACACCCTGACCCGTGCGGTATATGTGCTGTGCTTGGCCCTAAGTCCAGACTGGAAGGGTTCATAAATTTGGAAGTCTGTGGACAATCCTGTAGCTGTTCTGCTACCACCTTCTCAAGAACCTTCTCTAAAAAGTGAAGGTTCGAGATATGCCAGTAATTTGCCAGGACATCAGGGTCCAATGATGGTTTCTTCAAAAGGGCCTTAACCAGAGTTTGTTTCAAAGACTCCAGAAAGATCCCAGCCGACAAGGAACTCCCGACTATCCCAGCAAAGACCAGGTCAGGGCCTCGACACTGCTTAACTAGTAGACGCCTTGGGCCGGATCCAGGTCACAGAATGTTGGTTTCAACCTGAAGACGATCCCACAGACCTTCTGCGCTGTCACTGGCCGCAACCCACCCCAGGCCAGCCGAGTGCAGTTGCTCACGAGATACACCACTGCTGGAGGATTGAATTCCTCTAGGAACAATCCTGGATCTCTCCAGAGGACACTTTCCGAGAAAAATCGAACGAACTCTTCACACTTGTGAGTTGAAAAAGCTCTTATCGGGTTCCAGACAGGTTGGATGTAATAACCATCTACAACCTGTAAGAGCTGAGCCAGTCGATTCCTCCTAGCTGCAGTCATCCTTGATGTAAAAGCTGCCTTTCTCTGGACGATTGCATTCTGATACTCATCGTAATGAGTCATCTGAACCAGCTTGTCCTCCCGAGACCCAGTCTTCCTCCAGTGCCTCTCTAACCTCTGTCCCCTTGTCTTCAACTTCCTTAGCTCCCCATCAAATCAAGGGGAAACAAGGGGGCATACACGGATCAGCGCCAAATGGTCCAGGGCCCCAGCAACAGCACTATTATAGGCCACCACTACATCTCCCGGGCCGCTGGCGCAAGCCTCCAACACAGACGAAATGTCCAGTTCCACAATCGGTCCCTCTGGTTGAACATCCTTCAGAGGGCGGAACTGTACCATTTCCACAGGGAATGGGACATATAAGGGAGCTTTAAAGCTGAACCTAACAGTGCAATGATTGGACCAAGTGACCCTATCAATCTTGAAGGTGTCACTTTCTAGCCCAAGGGAGAACACCAGATCAGGCGCATGGCCGGACTGGTTGGTCCCGGACATGGAATGCAGGATCAGGCTCAGAGCCTCCATAATTAACAAGAGATCTCTGGCCACAGGTGACATTACATAGTCCACTCAGGTGTTGAAGTCACAGAGAACAATCCATCTTGGCGACTCCAACACCCTCTTGGCGACAAAGGATGCCACCTCCTGCAAGAAGCCCTGGCTCCACCCAGGTGGACAGTAGACCAGGAGCACTCTAAATTCCAAGCCAGGACCGACCCCCCCCCCCCCGGTACTGCCACACACTCAACAGAACTGGTGTCTCCAACTGGGTGCACCGTCAGGCCCAGCTCCCATCTAAAACAAATCGCAACCCCCGCGGTCCTTCATTGGGCAGTGCACAACAGAGTACCAGCTGGGGCAGACACCTCTAGCACAGAGCCTGAGGTATCTATGCAAGCCAGGTCGACTGACCTAACAAGACCATCCATTATAGCGGCCTTGTTAGCTGTCAACCTGGCATTGCAGAGCACCACCCGAAGAGGACGAAATGTTGGGGCTGGTCCATCAGCTACCTGTCCTCTTGATCCAGAGGATACCCTGGGTACAGAGACGAGGCACAAGGGACCTCACTCCAACTGTCTCCTCACTCCAGGGCATCTCCTGGTTCCCACTACCCGAATTGGCTCCCCCCAAGCTACATCCTTCTTCCTCTCTCTCCCTCTAGCATTCTTCCTCAGGATACCCAATTCCTTGCATCTTCCCCACACCACAACATCAAGCAGTGGAATGAGGAAGGGGCAAAGATCTTTTAAAAAGGAGGGAGAGTAGACCAATATTTGGGCTTGGGCTGGAACCTCCATCCTAAGAAAAGAACTACTACTACCCCAGACAATAAAATACATCAAGAATAAACTTAATTTAATCACACACACACACGTACACTCACACACACTCACATTTCCCATACACCACAACCCCCAAAAACCCACCCCAACCCAACAATAAACAAATTAAGACAAATTAAAACAAAGTGAGTCAAATTTGAAAAAGCCCATATAGTGGACAGAGGCTAAGCCGCGACACTGTCAGAGGATTTCCAACTAAAGTCCAAGAAGAGAGGGCTCTCACCCCTATGAACAGTTCCAGTATTCAGTCTCAATAATAGTTCTGACTGCAACCAGGGACTCTCATCCCCTGGGTAACCCAGTTGTAGGTGCGAAGAAACATAGACTTTGTCGGCAGATAAGGACTGCTTGGACCACCCAATCTGCCCAGTAGTTTGTGGGTATAGTAACTACCAGATCTTAATTCGAGAGGAAGCTCTTGCAGCAGGTGATTACATGTAGGACTGATGCCACCTGGCGGTAGATCACTGCAGAACTTTTCTAGCAGTACCTAGGGGACTGCCTTCCTTACATTGACTCCACCTCTGACGTCCCATCCATTATATAGGAGGCAACGGTCCCCACGTGCTCCAGTTCTTTCCCTCCATCACACGCGTTGGTTGGCTCTCTGCTAGCTCTTCACCAGTACTGACTGCAGCTCACCTCAGTTTACCTTTTTCTTGAAAATTTTGATTAAATCTTCTGTATGTCCACTCCACCAGTGGGGCACACCAACAAGTGCTCCTGTGGGCATCAGATCCCCTCCAAGGACAGTCACTCTGCCAGTCTCTTCTGCTTGGGCCCAGACCACGACACTGGTGCCAAAAATCGCTCCAAGCCTTCCTTACGCAACATACAGCAAGACTCTTCATCTGGAGGGGATTCCCAAGATTGCTTGCCCGCTAGGAAGAAGCACCATAAGGAGAAACGCAAGGATCTGGAGAGATCCCACTTGAGGTCCCAGTCCTCCGGATTGCATGCGGCCTCCAGGTCAGGCTTTCAAACAACATGAAGTCTTGCTATATTATGACAGGTGCAGTTTGTCCCACCATTAGAACTGCTCCGGAGGTGAGAGAGTTAACTTCCATGCAGAGCATGGAGCTTAGAGCTCGAGCTCGGTTAAAGAAGCTCTGTTAGGGTGGTTTCAAACCAAAACCATCAGATTCTTTACTCCGCCTCACGGAACAGTCGCTCCGGAGATTCCTCCTGCTGCTCGGTTCATTTTCTCGGTTTAAAACGTCTTTTCTCGGTTGAATTTAACCGCGATATTATTTATTTTAGCCGCAAACCGATCGGTTCAAGCTCTGTCTATGGTATTGTAAGTAATAGATAGGTTTTCTGTGTGGAACTTATAAATTTTTATTGGTTCGGTTTGAACCGATCGAATTGTATTTAAACTTGGTTTTAAAGCCTTTTAAGGCTTGTTAGAGTCGTTCGATTCTTAGCGGTTCTAAAAAAGCGGATTTCATTCGTTTTTTCCAAGACCCGTGACACGGTTAAGAACCGATAAAGTCATCTTGCCTGGCACTTGCCATCAAAAGGGCAAGTTTTGGTTAGGATTGGCATTATGTCTGAGAAACCCAAAAGAAAAACCGGGCCACTGGGTTTCAACACTGTAGTGTCTGTGGGAAGCTTTGCAAGGCTGACCCACACACCACATGTGTTTATTGTCTGAGGTTTGACCACCTCAATGCAGACTGCCAGATTTGCAAGAATTTCCTGCAGCCACCCTAGATAAGAGAGTTGGTAGGCTCAGGGAGCAGAGGCCAAAAGTCCGCTGACCGGATGGCCAGCCCAGTTCGGTGCCAGCCGAACGGAGGGAGTGCCTCTGACCAGGCCAGACTTCCTCGGCAAGCGTAAAGCTGACTCTGAGGAGCCAGTTCCAGCAAAAAGAACTAGAAAGTCAGCAGGTGTGGAGTCCAAAATTCCTTCTCCAACTGCTGCAGAGATAGCCAGGGCAATACAGATTGTCCAGTTACTGTCCCCGGTTCCCTCCGAACAGCCACTATCTGGCAAAAGGTCGGTTCCACCGGTTCAAGAATATGATATAGAAGAGTTTTATGAACCAGAGGAGGGGGAGGATGATTATGATCAGTGTGAATGTGACTTTGAAAGTCTGGATGTGCCCATTGAAGCGGACATCTCCTCAGACAGACCTTTAGGTGAATCCCCCCCCTAGGCTTTCTGAGTCCCCTTCTCATTTTTTGTTTTATAAAAAAGTTGCTGAGACCCTCCAGCTTCCCTTAGAGGAGGCTTTGGATGAGCAAGAGGAGCCTAACTATGTAGAGATGATGGATATCCCAGAGTCCAGGAGATTGTCCATCCCTTTACATAAATCTTTTAGGAAACAAACAATAAAAATTTTAGAAGCTCCTAATTCTGTGCCTCCTGTAGATAAAAAGATGGACAGGAGGTACACTTTGTCAGGTCCTGATACAGATTTTCTTTCACAGCAATGCAGTCATGTTGGGGTAGTTCAGGCTGCAGCCTGTGATAAAGCTAATGTTCCCCTGGCTTCACATCCTCCTGACAAAGACTCCAGGAAGATTGATGCCATGGCCCAAAAACAATACATGGCAGCATCTTTGGGACTCAGACAAGCAAACTATATGGCTTATGTTGCGAGATACCAGAAATCTAGATGGGATATTGTCATGGCCTTAGCCAAGCAGGTCCCTGGCCAGCTTGCAAAGGAGCTGGAGCAGGTGGCTCTTGATGGTATTGAGGCATCTAAGGTGCAATTCCACGCTGCAGTGGATTCTAATGATGTATCCTCTAGAGTCATGGCTACATCTGTGGCTTTTCGTAGATTGGCCTGGCTCAGGTGTACTACTTTGTCACAGGATACCCAGTCTATGGCTATGGATTTTCCTGTGGTGGGAAATTCTCTGTTTGGGAGCAGACAGAGGAATTATATAAGAAAATGGATGAATATAGAACCACTTATAGAGGTGCACAAGCCAAGGGCGGCAAGCCACTCCTCAGAGGCAGCCCCCCAGGGGTAGGGGCAGGCCTTTTCACAGGCCTTTTTACCAGACCCAGGCCTCCTCTTCTTCAGCCTATGCTCAGAGGGGGTTCTTCAGAGGGAGAGGCAGACGGGGTATGGGCAGGCCTGCTCCCACCCCTCAGCCTAAAGCCCCTGCCAAACAGGCACCCTGATGGGATGCCCAGGGTCGGCTCTCCATTACCTGTAGGGGGCAGGCTGACTTACTTCATCCAGGACTGGGAGTCTTTAACATCAGACAGGTGGGTCCTGGAAGTAGTGAGCCAGGGTCTGGTTCTCAGCTTCAAAAAATTTCCAAAGATGAGAGCCAGATCTTTTCCACCTGCAAACCCTTTAGAGACTCTTGCTTTGGAAACAGAAGTCTCAACCCTCCTGGCTCTCAGAGCTGTGAAGGGTTTCTCCCCACACCAGGGCAGGGTCTGTACTCCAGGTACTTCCTTACCCCAAAAAAGACAGGAGAGTGGCGGCCTATCCTGGATCTAAGATATCTAAACAAGCACCTTTTAAAACCAAAGTTCAAAATGGTGACTCGGGGAATGATTTTACCCTCCCTAAGGCCAGGGGATTGGCTAGCTTCCCTGGACCTCAAGGATGCCTAATTCTATGTTCTTATCAGAAGCACCCATTGAAAGTACCTCAGATTTGAACTGCCCTCAGGCCATTATCAGTTCAGAGCAATGCCCTTCGGCCTCACTTCTACCCCAAGGGTGTTCACAAAATGTCTGGCAGTAGCAGTTGCTCATCTAGGAAGGCAAAAGATTGCCATTTTTCCCTACCTGGACGACTGGCTCATTGTGGGTCAGTCTCCAGACCAGGTCAAATCACACCTGCTAGTTACCCAGCACCTGCTTACCTCTCTGGGCTTTCTTCTCAATCTTCCAAAGTCAGTTTTGGAACCTGTCCAGGTACTCACCTTTATAGGCGCAGAACTGGACACAAAGCGAGCCAGAGCCTTCCTTCCCTGGAAAGGGTAAGGACCTTAGTGGCCCAGGCCTCGTCCTTCACTCTGCAGGTCTCTCGACCAGCAAGGCATTTCCTGCAGCTCCTAGGACACATGGCTGCTTCCACAGCTGTAGTGCAAGGAGCAAGATTTCAGATGAGGGACATTCAGTTCCATTTGAGAGCTTTCTGGTCTCAAAGAAGAGATCCCTATCCAAGTTAATCCCAGTGACTGAACCCTGATCCAGGCCCTTCAGTGGTGGCAGGATCAGAGCAATCTGAGACAAGGGGTGCCTTTCATCCCTCTGTCACTCCTTGACCCTTACTACAGATGCATCCCTCTTGGGATGGGGTGCTCACCATAGGCGACCTCTCCACCCAGGGGTTATGGTCCCCTCAGGAATCTCTGCTCCACATCAATCTGTTGGAACTCAGAGCTGTTTTTCTAACACTTCAGGTTTTTTCTGCATCTGTTCAGAACAAGGTGGTACAGGTCAGAACAGACAACACCACTATAATGTGGTACATCAACAAACAAGGGGGCACTCGGTCTTCGGCCTTGTGCACCGAGGCGATGAAGTTGTGGTCTCTGTCTTATTCCCTGAACACTTCCCTCATAGTAGTTCACCTCCCAGGCAAGGACAATGTCCTGGCAGATGCTCTCAGCAGGATTTCCCAGGGCCATCACGAATGGTCACTGGATCCCCTAGTACTGGGGATAGTGTTTGCCAGATGGGGCACTCCTCAGATAGATCTTTTTTGCAGCCCCAGACAATCATCAACTTCCACTTTTTTGTTGCAGGCCCCCAGTGTTGGGCTCAGTCCCCCTGGATGCCTTTACTCCTCGATTGGGAAGGGAAGTTCCTTTATGCCTTTCCCCCCTTCCCTCTCCTGTTCAAAGTACTAGTCAAAATCAGGTCTCAGCCCTGCAAGATGATCCTGATTGCGCCAGACTGGGCCAGGCAGCCCTGGTACCCACTCCTTCTGTCCTTAACAGTCCATCTTCCCCTGTGTCTCCCCAGGAACCACAATCTGTTAACCTGTGCTCAGGGGAGAGTTTGGTATCTGAATCTCAAATTCCTCAACCTCAAGGCTCGGCTCTTGAGCAGTTAGAGTTTGCTGATCTACAACTTTCTCAAAGTGTTCTTGAAATCCGGAAAAGCTGCTAGGAAGCCTTCCACGAGGGCTACCTATAACTCCAAGTGGAAAAGGTTTTCCATATGGTGTTCTGGGAAGCATATTTCCTCGGAATCTGCTGATCTACCCACTGTATTGGACTATATGGTCCATCTTAATTCTTTGGGACTGAGACCAGCTACCCTGAAGGTGCACTTGGCAGCTGTCTCTGCCTTCATTTCAGCAGGGAAGCCCTCTTCTCTTTCTGCTCACCCTGTATTTTCCAAGTTTTTTAAGGGATTGCTTCATACCTATCCTCCATTCAGGGACCCTGCCCCTGGTTGGGATCTTAATGTTTGCATTGCTCAGCTAATGCAACCCCTCTTTGAGCCTCTGTCTTCGGCAAAGCTTAAGTATTTGACTTGGAAAACTGTATTTCTAGTAGCCATCACTTCTGCCAGGCGCATAAGTGAGTTACAGGCTTTATCAGTGGAGACTGACTTTATTTCCTTTCACAGGATAAAGTAGTCCTCCGGACTAACAGGAAGTTTTTGCCTAAGGTGGTTTGGTTCCACCTTAACCAATCTATTTCACTTCCAGTGTTCTTCACTGACCATTCCTCCTCTGGTGAGAGGAGGCTGCACAGCTTAGATGTTAAGAGGGCCCAAAGTTACTACATAGAGCGTACCAAGGGTCACAGGTTTGACTCCCTCCAACTATTTCTCACTTATGGTGAGGTTGGGAAAGGGAGACCTGCCACTAAGAGATCCATTGCCAGGTGGATCGTTTCTTGTATCCAATTTTGCTATCAAAAGCTGGGTAAGGTTCCCCCCTCAGGCCTGAGGGCTCACTCTACCAGAGGTACAGCTGCATCTCTAGCTGCTGCTAGAGACATCCCTATCTTGGAGATATGTCAAGCAGCTACTTGGAAAACAGTACACACTTTCACCAAGCATTACTCCCTGGATATCCAGGCCAGGAGGGATGCTCGGTTTGGCACAGCCGTGCTTCAGAGCCTATTCCCTAAGTAGGTTCTGTCCCTCCTCCATGGAGGTACTGCTGTGTAGTCTGCACCTGTCATAATATAGCAAGACTTCATGTTGTTTGAAGAAAAAATTACTCACCTTAGTAATGTTGTTTCTTCTAATGGAGTCTTGCTATATTATGACCTCCCCCCCAGCCTGCCCCTCTCAGAACTTCTACTTTGGGTATGGGGTGGGCAGTCCACTGTTGGCATTTATTGATGCCCTCTTTTATGTTTGGGTGGTGTGTTTTATTTAGTTATTTTATCTTATTTTTCTGGTCCACTGACTTGAGTCTTGGTGTTGGGACCAGGAAAATGTGTGAATATGTTAATAGCCAGTTGGCTAGTGTAGGTTACAGCTTCCACACAGAGCCTTAGTGAGTTTTGCTCGTAAAGATCTGACGGTTTCGGTTTGAAACCACCCTAACAGAGCTTCTTTAACCAAGCTCGCGCTCTAAGCTCCATGCTCTGCATGGAAGTTAACTCTTTCACCTCCGGAGCAGTTCTAATGGTGGGACAAACTGCACCTGTCATAATATAGCAAGACTCCATTAGAAGAAACAACATTACTAAGGTGAGTAATTTTTTCTTTCGGGCTATGAGTCCCACCTGACAACACTGAAGCCGGCCTTTCCCGCTACTGGGTCGGCCTCTCTCTCTCCAAGTCCACTGGCTTTTTGGCTTTTCTTCAGCCGGTCAAGGTCTGCCCTCCCCCGACTTCATCAGGGAGATCCGCGGACTCAGGTAAGACCCCCTTCCGCTTGGCCTCCGTCTCCGGTGCCGACTCCTGGGAAGGGAAAAAGTCCCCTGGACGGTCGTCTGGTCGAGCTTCCTCTTTGCCTCAGGAATCTAAGTCTTCTGACCGCCATCATTCTCCAGCGTCTGAATGGCATCTGTCAGACAAGACTCACAAATCCTCCGACCGCCCTCAACCTCCAGCTTCAGAAGGGCATTTGTTGGACAAGACACACAAGGTCTTGGATCGCCGCCCTGCCATTGGTCCTCTGGCTTCATCCCACTGGCTAAGGTTACCCCATGCCAGTGACTCCGGCCAAACCCGACGCCAGCTGTGTCGTCACACTGTCCTCTGAGGAGTGGACGCAAGCCCATCAGCCATCTGAACTTGACAATGGCCTTCAAGACCAGGCCCCACCATCGCCCATACAGCCACCACCGACGCCAGACTGGCCTGATGCCGGTACCGACGCCGGTACTGGGACAATGACACCTGCCCCAGCTCCTAGCTCCCTCAGGCTAAACATGTCCTAGGTTAAGGAGCTTTATTCCCCACTGGCGGAAAACTGTGAAACTGGACCTGCTCCCCAAACCAGGCCCGGCTCCCACTCCTCAGCCTGATTAGGTTCCCGAATCTCTGCCAAAGGATAGAGAGGTCTCATAGCCTCCCGGTGATGATACTGGGAGACCCCGTTAACCTCGCAGTCCTAGAAAGCATCCGGACAAGCATAGGCACAGACAGTCTTGTTCTAGGAGCTCCTCCTGTTCTGCCTCTCCCGACCGAAGGCACAAGTGAGGGAGACAACACTCTCCTTCCCCCTCTTCTTCAGACATGTGTGTTGACTCGGACTTCTCTTGTCCTACTTCCATCGTCAAGTTTCTGCCTGGGGATACGGAGGATCAACCCAGATCTCCGCCAGATGACCCCAGTTTTATGGAGGTCATGCACCACATACAAGAGAACATGGGGTGGGACACAGAGGCCCTTGACCCAGAGCACTTGAGGCTGGCGAAATATCTGCGCCAAAAGGACCCCAAGCCCGTGGTCATCCCACCTATGGTGGACACCTTCCAGGATGTTACCCAAGCTAGCTGGAGACATCCACATTCATCATCTGTGATTCCCAAGAAAGCGCACCTTCTTTACTGGGCGCCGGAGGACCATCCCTTTCTGACCAAACAACCAGCCGCCGATTCAGTGGTGATTTCAGTGGCTCCCGACCATTTTCAGAGGCCCAAACACCTGAATACCCAGCCGCCTGACAGGGAGTCTAAGCAGCTGGATTCATTGGACAGTAAGGTGTACACGTCTGCCACTTGCAGCATCAGGAGTCTCAGCTTCCTGACCCATATGGTCCAGTTCCAGAATGCCCTTTGGGAACAAGGGCTGGACATCCTGCAAGGCATGCCCGGTGGCCTGCAAAAGGTAGAGCTTGCAAAATTGCTCCAGACGGGCTTGTACATTGGTACGAGCATCTTGAGGTCTGTGTACGACTCTGCGGGCACATCTGCAAGGGCGGCTGCCACAGGCATTTGTCTCTGGCATCACTCTGGGTTTTGGGGTTCACGCCAGATGTTCATTCGAACATTCTGGACACCCCCTTTAAAGGTTTCGTTCTCTTCAGGGAAGAGTCTGAGGGGATCATTTCCAAATTACAAGACTTCAGTAAGGCTGTCCATACCATGCAGTCTATGTACAACCCGAAACAAGGACTATTTTGTCTGTCTCATTTTCGTCGCTGAGGGGGGTACCAGCCTCAGCAACCCCGCTTTCAGCCACAGCGTCAGTGGGGAGGCTTCGGTTGAAGAGGTGGAGCCAAGGGCTCCTCGGCCTCCACCTCTTGACAGGCTAAACCAGCCCCAGCCGCCTGACTATTCAGGTGACCCCCCTCTCCTCAACGTCCTGTCAGGAGGGCCGGTGGGAGGCCACTTTTCTCTGTACACAGAAGCGTGGAGAGAAGTGACCTCCGACCAGTGGATCCTCGCGCTCATGGAATTCAGGCATTCCTTCAAGTTTAATGAACTTCCCCGAGACAGACCCCCCCCCATCCCGCCATCCGAGGGGACACGGAGATCAACTATGACAGGAGATTCAGGCCCTGCTAGCCAAAAGGGCCATAGAACCCGTCCCTCTGGCAGAGAGATTCAGGTTTTTGTTCCCACTTCTTCCTGGTTCCGAAGAAGACAGGGGACTTACGACCCATCTTGGACCTCAGAGATCTGAATCTGTGTGTTTCCTACAAAAGATTTAGGATGGTCTCCCTCCCCAGTCTCCTTCCCATGATCTCCGGAGAAGACTGGTTGATGTCTGTGGAGATGCAAGATGCATATCTGCATATACGTATCACCAAGGGATACAGAAGGTTCCTGAGGTTCAGATTCGAAGGAAGACACTTCCAGTTTCGAGTCCTTTCCTTTGGTCTCTCCTTGGTCCCAAGAATCTTCACGAAGTGCATGGCGGTGGTCACCGCAGCACTGTGCAGGACGAGCTACTTTGTGTTCCCCTACCTGGATGATTAGCTCCTGCTGGCTTCCTCCAGGGACTGCCTTCAAGAAACTATTCGGGACACCCTCGCCCTGTGTTGACGTCTGGGTATCACTATAAATCCCGACAAGTCATTTCTGATTCCCACTCAAAACCTTCAGTTCATAGGGCCTTTATTGAACACTGTTCAAGGGAAAGTGTTCCTGCCAGCATACCGGGTAGAGCGCATTCGGGCTCAAGCTAGCCTCATCTTTTCAGCCTCTATGGTACCTGCCAGACTACTGCTCAGGTTACTAGGCCACATGGCAGCAGCCATAATATCAGTTCCCTTCGCAAGATTGAGGATGAGAACAATTCAGTGGACCCTCAAGGTCCAGTGGGACCAGAATTAGGACGACCTCAATGCGCGGGTCAGAGTCACAGAGCCAGTCCACTGGGAACTTCGCTGGTGGATGTCATCCTCCAAGCTCCTGGAGGGAATTCCATTTCAGCCCGGAACCCCTGTGCAGACAATGTACATGGATGCTTCAAATAGGGGATGGGGCACGCACTTAGGGGATCACAGGACTCTAGGTTCCTGGTCCCTGTCAGAGGAGAGTCTGCACATAAATGTCCTTGAGTTGAGAGCAGTCCTTTATGCGCTGCAGGAGCTGCACTCAGTAATCTTTCTAGGTCACCTTCTTGTCCAAATGGACAACACCTTGGTGGTCTTTTACATCAACAAACAAGGAGGTACCCACTCTTACCCTCTCTGTCGAGAGGCCATGAGAGTTTGGGATTGGACCATCACTCATCAATTGACCATTTCCGCTGTTCATGTTTCGGGGATCGAGAACTAATTAGCAGACGCTCTCAGTAGGTCAAGATCACAGGCCCACGAATGGTCCCTCTTTCAAACCGTGGCTGACGATCTGTTTGCCAGGTGCAAGACTCCAGATCTGGACCTTTTCGCGTCTTCATCCAATGCAAAACTGCCCAGTTTCTTCTCGCTAGATCCAGGCCTGGTGTTTTTTGGTGAGACGTGTTGTCCCTCTCTTGGACAGGAAGGTTCCTTTACACTTTCCTTCCCTTTTCACTTCTGTAGAGGGTCCTCCTCAAAGCGCAATTAGAAGGGACTACTTTGATCCTGATCGCTCCGCTGTGGCCTTGTCAGATATGCTTCCCCTTGCTACAGCATCTTTCGGCGGAACCTCCTGGACCCTTGTTAGTCTCAAACCATTTTCTCTCTCAGGACAACAGGTCCCTGGTTCACCCGAACCTGTGTTCCCTCCACCTGCATGCCTGGCTCCTCAGGACCTAGTTAGGCTAAGATTCGGAGTCTCTGGTATGGTGGCACAAGGTCTGGGGGAGGCGAGGAAACCCTCCACGAGAGCTACTTACGCAATGAAATGGAAACGTTTCTGTCTGTGGGCCACAGTGAGACATTTGGATCCATTGGTCTGTCTGATTAACACAATTCTGGAGTACCTGCTTTGCTTATTGGAGTCAGGTTTAAGTTACACCTTCATTAAGGTACACCTGGCTGCTCTTTCTGCCTACCACGCCCCCTGTCCAGTGCAGATCAGTGTCTCAATTGGAGGTGTCCAAAGGCTTTTTCAGAGGCATCTTGCATATCAGACCCCCATCCAGGACCCTGTTCCTCCTTGGGACCCACTCTTTGTGTTGGAGAAGCTGACACTCCCCCATTTTGAACCAGCCACGGATTGTGAGCTGCATTTTCTCTCTCGGAAAATGTTTTTAGTTGCTGTTACTTCTGCTTGGAGGATTTCTGAGCTTCAGGCGCTCTTGTGTAAGGAGCCTTACCTGATTTTTCACAAGGGTAGGGTAGACCTGCGCAATAATCCTAAATTCTTACCTAAGGTAGTGTCAGTACTCACACTGAACCAGGCAGTTCAGCTCCCTGTGTACTACCCAAATTATTCTAACAAAGGGGAGGCTGTTCTCCACACCCTCGATGTTCATAGAGCTCTGCAATTTTATTTGTCCAAGACCAAGGAGATCAGGAAATCTGACCAGTTATTTTTGTCTTTCATTTCAGGTCCTTGGGCTGCCCGGTCACCAAATGGACACGTTCGTGTTGATTGGTGAGTTGCATCACTTTCTATTACCAGAGACATGGCAAAGCCCTTTCGGGCCCGGTCAAGGCTCACGTAATTTGCAGCTCTCAAGAGGGTATCGGCAGCGGACATTTGTACTGCAGCTGCCTGGTACACGGATCATACCTTCCTCAGGCATTACAGTCTGGATATAGCGTCCAGACGCAGGGCTGGTTTGGGTCTTGCAGGGCTTGATCTCCTGAGGGATTCTTCCTGGCATTCTGTTCCTTGCCGCTCCCTTTCCTCCTTCCAAGTAGTTGTCTCAAGTTTTATACTGCTTGGAAATTAGTCCTACATGTAATTACCTGCTGGCAGAGCATCCTCTCCAAGTAAGATTGTACAGTTATGTAAGAACTTACCTAACAGTAGATCTTCGAGAGAAGCTCTTGCAACAGGTACAACTTTCCCTCCCTCCATCCCCCGAGGATTAGGCTCTTCCTGTATTAGCCATGCTGACTCTTTTTTGTTTGGCAATGGGAGTGCAGACCGTTTTTTCTTTCCTTTATTCCTGCAGCCTCATGCAAAATCTGCCATTTTTCCGGCGTCCAAGAACTGGAGCACATGGGGACCGTCACCTCCTATATACTGGATGGGACATCGAGGGTGGAGCAGACGTAAGGAGGAGAGTCACCTAGGTGCTGCTGGAAGAGTTTTGCTGTGATCTGCCGCCAAGTGGCATTAGTCCTATATGTAATTACCTGCTGCAAGAGCTTCTCTCGAAGATCTACAGTTACGGTAAGTTCTTGTGTAACTACTTTTCTAGGGATGTGGATATGGTGTACTTACCCACGCATTCTGGCAGTGTTCTTCCCCCTTTAAATGTTGATGGAAAGTCTTCAAGCTGGATTCTCCCACCCACCTGGGTGATAACTCCCCTAGCACCACCCCATGAAGTCAGTTCCCTTCCACTTGAATGAAGAGGTTCCCTTCTTATCGCTTTGCATTACTGAGGCCCTAAAACCTTCAAAAATCCTTCTTAAGAGTTTTTTCATGGCAGTTTTCATCTTCTCTACTTTTCCCGTCATGGACAACGCGAAGCTCACTCCCGAGTTTCCGGTTTGGGGCAAAACATGTCATGATCCAACCTGCACTCCTCATGCGTTTACTGTCTAAGCCATGAGCACGATGTCCAGGTCTGCTGCTACTACTACTGTCACGTGGTTTTACCGTTGGCCTTAGAGAATTGCCTTGTCTGCTTGGTTGCCTGAGTGAACAGGACCCACGCATTCATTCTAAGGAGGCATGGAAGGAGGATTCTGCGGCTGTGGGTTCCGCCTGAGCAGTTGGCAGCTATGAGGGTAGAAGCAGCTTGGGCCATGTCGCAATCCTCCTCGGCTTCGGCCTTCCTGCCATTTTCATGTGACGCTTCTTTTTTGGGTGCGTTCAAGGTACTGTGCCAGTCTCTCCCCACCTTCAGAGAGAGCCCCTCAGGCAAGAAGAAGCTCAAGAAGTCCAAGGAAAAAGAGACCAAGAAGCGGTCTCGCCGATGCTCGTGGGATCGGGAGAGCTCTCAGGCCTCCAATTCCCGCACTTTTCCAGAGCTCTCTGCCTTAGCTGAGGCTTAAATTCTGGCCGCTGGATCCATGGTAACCCCATTGGGCCAGTTGGCTGAAGATCGGGCCAACTCTCTAGCTGAGATTTTCCTCGACCCAGTCGACTCACTCCTTTCTGCCGAGGAGGTTGATGCCTTACTCTCCAGAACTCAGGTTCTTTCAGGATGGACGGGGCAGGCCACTGTTCTGCCACCTCCTACACCAGAGCTCCCTAACCAGGGGGTGGCTCGGCATTCATAGAGCCCCTTCTGAGAGCTGCCACCGGCCCCCCGAGGCATCGTTCACGGCCCCACTCGGGTAGCCTGGACTCAGGCATCCCGTGTTGCTCTTGACGCTCACAGTCTATGCGCTTGGGCAAGTGGCATCACCTCTACTCCTCCTCCTCAGACGAGGAGAGGCACTGGTGTAAATTGCAGTTGTGCTACAAGGAGCTTATTTGACAGCAGCTTCTGTTTTCCCAGGTGAAGCCACCCTTGGCAGCCGGCCATAACTTGACTGCCATCATCAGAGTTGCTGCAGACCCAGCCCTGGCAGGGGCCAGTCCACACGGTCCACTCCAGCTTCTCCACTGATTGTGGTGAAGCCGCTGCCCTCATTCGCTGACGGCATCCACCATGACACTTGGCCTCCAGAGTGGCTCCGGATTGGCTGAAAGTCGCACTCGCCCCCAGTGGGTGAGTAGTGACAAGGGCTGCAGGCCTCTGTTTCACGAATCTTCAGAATCTGAGGATTTCTCTCTTCACTCCTGCCTGGTGGTTGTGAAGTCAAACGAGGATCTCTCTACGGATCAAGGTCTCACCTCATACATGGGCCTTCTCCATCTGATTTCTGAATCCATGGGCCTCCAGCTGGAGCCTGTTCTGAAGAGGGAGAGGTACCCCTTAACCGAAATCATGGACTGGGGTGACACTCTGATGGCGGCCTTCCCAGTCCAGGATGCAATTCTCAGTCCTGCCATGGAAATGTGGCAGCACCCGGCCTCTTGTTCGGTGCCCTCAGCCTGGATGGCCTGCAAGTATGCGGCCCCTACCAGTTCCCTCTCAGGCTTCACGGAGCACCCCTCAGCTGAGGAGTTAGTGACTGATTTCATGTTTTGGTACACAGGCAACATGGGGGAGATGGACAAGCCCCCAGACAAAGAGTCCAAAAAGTTGGACCATTCAGCCAAAAAGATGTAGGCTGCCACTTCACTTGGTCTTCAGCAAGTGAGTTTGGCCCTGCTGATGGCCTACTTCACGCATGCCCTTTTTGGGTCCTTGGAAGAGGTGCTTCCCCACCTCCCAGCAGACCTGCAGACTAAAGTCAAACAGGTCCAAGACCAAGGCTGCGCCATGGCGAAGGCAGCAGTTCCAAACAGCCATGGACATCTGCAACTCCTGCGCCTGGTCTGTGGCTTCGGCAGTTGCTGTGCACCGCAGGGCTTGGCTACGCATCTCCTTGTTCACTGCTGATATGCAGCACAAGTAGGCAGACGTGCCCTTCTCGAGGACCAACTTATTCTGCTACAGTGAGGATGGGCATCTCACCAGCATTGAAAAATCCAGTGCCATCCTGGACTCTGTAACGTCTGCCCAGAAAGACCCAAAAGGCTCCAAGTCCACCAAGAAAAGCCCTTTTGGCCCCTGTGGCCAATTCTGCCCAGCCCCAGGCTGGTCAGTAGCAGGCCTGGCATCCGAGACACAGGTCCATGGCCTCGAGTCCTCCGGAAGCCAGGAGGTTAGGGCTTCGGCGGTCCCTCGGCCAGACCCTCCTCTTCTTCCAAGCCTGCCCAGTGACGGGATGCGGGGTGTCCTCCCCTCTCCCATCCTGAAACCCCTGGGTCCCCCCGTGGGGGGCTGGCTCTGCCACTTCTTTCTGCCTGGTCTGCTGTCACAATGGACAGGTGGGTTCTCGAAATGGTCGGCCAGTGTCTGCCTCTGGAATTCGAGCAGTACTCTCTCAGCCAAACCCTATGGGAAGACATGCTGTCAGTCAATGTCCAGTCAGCCCTTCAGGACAGCATTGTCCAGCTCCTGCTCAAGGAGGTAGTGGCTCCTGTCTCTGATCCTCCACAGCAACAAGGATTCATGTCCAGGTAATTCCTGGTACCCAAACACATGGGGTGGCTGGTGCCCCATTCTAGATCTGCATGACCTGAACAAGTTCATCAGGTCCTGCACCTTCAGGATGGTAACTCTGTCCCAGATAACACCATTCCTGAAGCAAGACATGTGGTTTTGCTCACTGACTCTTCAGAACGCATTCTTTCAGATCCCAATCCATCTGTCCCACTGGCAGTTCCTCTGCATTTTTGGCGGAGGACACCCTCTACGAGTTCGAGGCCGTACCATTCAGCCTATTCTCGGTGCCCAAGGTCTTCACCAAGTGCATTCCAGTGGTGGCTGCCCACCTGAGGCACCGGGGAGTCCAGGTATATCCCTACCTGGATGACTGGCTCATTGCGGGTTCCTCTAGGCAGGAGGTAGAGCAGCCCAGGGACCTGACCCTCCAGACCTGCGTTTCTGTGGGCCTCCTGGTCAACGAGGCCAAATTGGAACTCGTGCCTTGGCAGATGATTCACTTCATCGGGGCTGAGCTATACTTTCGCAGAGCCAGGGCTCGACTCTCGGCAGACAGGAAGGAGGCTCTTACCCCCTTTTCCTGATAATGTTTGGGTTGGGCAGTTGCGCCCTGCTCGGGACCTTTCACGTCTTTTGGGCTACATGGCAGCCTGCACCAGCATGATCCTATGGGCCCGCTGGAGAATGTGCTCCTTGCAGTGGGAGTTGGCCAGCCAGTGGTCTCAGTGCAAGGGTCACTTCAACCGGTTGGTCACTGTGATCCAGCGGATGTGGGACACACTCCAGTGGTGGCCAGTCCCAGAGCATCTGCAAGAAGGTATTCCATTCGTCCGTCTGGAGCTGATGGTCATCTTGGTGACTGTCTCGTTTATGGGCTGGGGAGCCCACCTGGAGGATCACAGAGTCCTCGGGCACCCTGAGGAGTCCCGATGTCACATCAGTCTGCTGGAGCTCAGTGCGGTTCGGCTGGCGCTGACCGCATTTGTTCCATACCTCGGGGTCAAGTGGTCCATGTCCAGATGGACAGTACCACATACTAGCTCAACAAACGGGGCATACACACTCCCTTCCGCTGTGCAAGGAAGCTCTCCACATCTGGACCCTCATGTGCCGTCTGGGGGCCGACCTCCTGGCCATCCATGTGGCCAGTGCCTCCAGCCAGCTGCAAATGCCCTCAGTTAGGTGGGCGATGCATCAAACGATTGGTCTCTGCATCCCGAGGTAGTGCAGAACTGTTCTCACTTTGGGGCGAACCTCTGGTGGACTTATTTACCTCTCAGGATAAAGCAAAGCTGAGGCTGTATTGTTCCCACCCCCTAAGCAGGGAATGCTGCAGGGGGATGCCTTCTTGAGGCTCTGGATCCCGGCCGCCTTTATGCCTTCCCTCCGTTTCCCCTGATCCACAAAGTGCTGCTAAAGGTCAGGAGGGACAAGGCACAGGTGATGCTGGTGGCTCCGGACTGGCTTCACCAGTTCTGGTTAACCGATCTCCTCAGCCTCAGCAGCAGGCTGCCGAGGCGTCTCCCACTACACCTGGACCTGCTCTCCATCAGTCAGGGGAAGGTACTCCACCCGGACCTTCAGTCTCTGCACCTGGCAGCCTGGTTCCTGAGCAGCTAGAGTTCCAGGCTTTGGGTGTCTCCGAAGATGTTCTCAGTATTGTTGAGGCAGTCAACCCGAAAATGTTTTACCTTCAAATGGAGGAGATTCTCCATTTGGTGCCAGGGCAAAGGGCTGGGCCCTTTGAGTTGTCCTGTGGCTAACATTCTTGATTACCTTTGGTCCCCCTCCGGGGGGGGGGCCTTTGGTCCACGACCCTCAAGGTGCACCTGGCAGCCATCTCTACTTACTGGGCATGGGCCAGTCAGCAGTCAGTGGCACAGGAAAAGGTAGTCTAGCACTTCTTTAAGGGCTTTTATCACATTTCCCCTCCAGTGTGTGAACCACCACCACCCTGGGATCTGTTGCTGGTTTTGGGAAAGCACATGGGCAAGCCATTCGAACCAGTGCACAGGAGTGAGATGTCACACCTGTCATGCTAGACTGCTTTCTTGGTGGCTATCATATCAGCCAGAAGAATCTGTGCGCTCCAGGCGCTCTCGGTGAAGTCTCCTTATCTGGTCTTCCATAAGGGCAGGGTTGTCCTGCGCCCCAACCCGAAGTTCCTCCCAAAGGTTGTGTCAGATTTTCACCTTAACCACATGATCAATCTCTCTGGTGTACTTCACCATCCACATTTCGGAGGTTGAACATAGGCTTCATACTCTGGACCTGAGGCGAGCGCTCGCTTAATATGATGAGTGCACGGCTGGAGTTTGGGGAGAAGTTTGCCAGCGGTTTGTTACCTACGCTGAAGCTGCACCTGGCAGACCTGCAACCAAGTGGACGATTGGCAGGTGGATTGTATCCTGCATTGATCTCTGCTATAGGTTGGCTAGTAGGGAGCCTCTCACAGGGCTAAAGGCTCATTCCACACACCCCAAACCGCTGCGTCGGTGGCTGCTTCCAGGGACGTCCCTATCCAAACAATCTGCAGGACTACTACCTGGAGGTCAGCACACACCTTCATTTCCCATTACCACATTGACCTCAAATCACTCCGGGATTCTTGTTTTGGGGCCTCGGTTCTCCAATTGCTGTTTCCTAAGTAGTGGGTGTGCATCTTGCCTCCCTTCTCGTGGGAAACTGCTAGAGGTCTGCCAGAACGTGTGGATAAGTACACCGTAGCCATGTCCCTAGAAAAACAGGTTACTCACCTGTAACAGTAATTCTAGGAGTGGTATATGGTGTACATCTACACGGATCCACTTGTCCTCCCCTGGCAGTAGCACACAGGTTTGCTTCCAGTGGGCAACAACTAGCATCACGGGGCAGTGCTAAGGGAGTTACCACACGGGATGGTGGGAGGAGCCAGCTTGAAGGCTTTTTGGCAACATTTAAAGGGAAAAGAACACCGCCAGAACATGTGGATGTACACCATGTACCACTTCTGGAACTGTGTTCTGATTGGCTAACACTTGATACCTGTGTTATAATGTCTGTTAATCCTAGACTTTTTTATTTTGTAAACATTTTGTACCAAAAGATGACGCTGTGACTAAAACTTAATCCTTTCCTAATATTTAACTGTTAACTTCTGCCTGTTTGTATACAGCCTTACTATGTATTATGTACAGTACCATCAGTTCATTGTATTTCTGTACTGTAATTCCAGATTGAATGTATTGTTCCTGCTGTCCTACCCAGGACCTCCTTGCAAATGAGCTTTTGCTCAGTCTAGCTTTTCCTGGTAAAATGAGTATAATATGTAAAATAAACAAAATATCCTTTTCCTATCCCTTTGGGCTTGTAGTCTGTATAGTCCTCTCTATCTTTTTCTCTCTAACTAGTTTCTGTCCTGCCTAACAGAAGATAGGGGCCGGCGTTTGTTACCAGTCAGCCCACGAGCACAACGTCACTACGTCTGCCTCCTAGGTGGCACTGTCATCCATTCCCTAAGCTGCAAAAGAATTTGCTCCCACAGGATCCTAATACCACCAGTCCTAGACCCATAAGTATGAATGAATGGTGAAGATATTCTGGAAGATCGACAAATACAGAGAGAATGTAAATTGTTTTGTTTTGTTTCATTAGCTAAGTAACCTTACTTTGGGGGGGGTCCTAAGTCACTGGAATCGTGTCCTGGACACCCTCGGTGTTCCACATACTTGGGAATGCAGGAAACACCAGTAAAATCGATTTTGTGTTTTTCAAACACTGACTATCCATTCCTTTTTTTTTTTTTGTTATAATTTTTATTAACTTTTCACATAGGCAGGGTACAGAGTACTGGCAGTCACAAATTCATTGTTACGCATAAGTTAAGGGGTGCAGGACATCAAATCAACAGTTTGTTATACAGATTTTACAGCGTATATAAGGATCCAAGACCCAGACCAGATGACGGGACTCGGGGACAGGCATATCAGGATTAAAAAAGTCAGATCAACTTTAGAACTTCATACCTATTTTCAAAGGTCACTTTCCTTCCAGACCCCTGCAGACTGGTAAACGATTCCCACATGTCGCAGTATAACTAACAGCTCGAATGTACATAGGTATAATCAGTGAATTCAGGGGATAAAGGTTGGGTCTTTGGCCATAACATACAAGATCCATCTAGTCCATTTCAGTGAAGGTAGCTCAGAACAGTCATTCAAGTGATAGGAAATCCTCTCTGACCTATAGATATGAGTCACTGTCTCTCTCCATTCCAGTATTGTGGGGATCTGGGAAGTGAGCCAGTGTCTGGTCAAAGCTTTCTTAGCCGCCAATAGGCCTATCCCCACAATGTAACATGTATGAGAGTCCCTAAACACTCGGGGAAATACATGCAGTATAAAGAGGTCAGCTGTAAGGGTGAGTGGATGCCCAAGAAGGTCACTCAACTCGGACTGTAGGGAGGTCAGAAAAGGTTGCATGCTGGAACAGGACCAAAATATGTGTGTGTGGTGTGCTAATAGCTCACCACACTGGTTCCAACATGCCCTTGATCCTGTTGTTGAAAAGTGAGCTGTTATGGCTGGAGTTCGGAAGTAACTGGTCATTATTTGCCACAAGAACACTCTCCAGCAGTGGGAGTAGGTAGGTTTGGATGACAAAAGACAGCCCTTGTCCCACTGTTGTTTGGCGATATCCAAGCCTAATTCTATGTTCCACTTTCCATGGATCCCCTCAGTATTTGTCCCTATAGTATCTCCGAGGGCCTGGTACAGAACTGAGACAATGTGGAGCATCTCAGTGGAGGTGAAGGACTTCTGAAGTAAAGATATTGGGGGGGTTCCTCAGGGTTTCATAACCCTGCTGGGAGAGAATAGTAAAAATGTCTCAGTTGCAGGAACCAATAAAAGTCTGATTGCCTTTGAACAAAAGTTCGACTTAGATCTTGGAAGGATTTAAAATCCTTCCCATTTAAAAATTGTGAGAGGGTTGAGAGCTGGAGACGGTTTCAGGAACCGAATATGTGGTCCCTACTGGCCGGAAGAAAATCTTTCAGGAGGGTTATCATGCATAGAAAATGTAGATATGAGGAGAGGGAAAAGTGGCTGTGGATCGTGTTCCAGGTTTTAATCTGATGTATGACCTATGGACCCAGATCCATCTGATCCAGGGGGAGGGGTGAATGGTACAAGGTTGCCTTAACTAAGTTATTAAATGATAGGAGACCTTCCTCGATTTTCTGCCAGAGGACGGGACTGGTTCTCATGTATCGTATGAGGATAAAGGAAAGATGTAAGGCCCAATTATACAATTTAAGGTTAGGGAGAGCCAGCCCCGCCTTCTAGGGAGGGAGAGAACAGAAGACCTTATTCTAGGGCGTTTCCCAGCCCATGTGAATCCAATGATGGCCATATTCCATACTTGAAATGTTTTAGCTAGGATATGTATTGGTACGTTTTGAAAAAGGTAAAGAGCCCGGGGCAGAGTCCCCATCCGAATAGCCTCCACTCTCTGAAGGAGACTAGGCAGGAAGACACTCCACCTAGCCAGATCAGCCTGGAGTTGGGCATAAAATGGGTCGTAGTTGTTTTTCACTGCTCTCCCTGCATGATGTGAGAGATGAATACCCAAGTACTTCAATTTTTTCAGGTCCTAACGAAATGAAAAGAGTTGCTTAAATGTTAGAGAAGGGATAAAACTAAATGTTAGAGCCTCCGTTTTGGAGGTGTTAAGTTTATATCCTGAGCATCTACCGAAGTTTTCCAAAATTTTAAAAACAGTTGGGACAGATTGAGAGGGACTAGCAAGGAAAAGCAAGACATCATCGACGTACAAAGCTATGCGATGTTCCATCCCCTCCATCTGGATCCCACTTATTTAAAGGGAGCGTCCAATAGCCTGGGCCAATGGTTCAATAAAAATGGCAAATAAACCAGGGACAAGGGCAGCCCTGGCGAGTTCCCTAAATGTGGATGACCATTTACATTGACACAAGCTTGGGGAGAGGAATAAAGTGCTTTAATCATTGAAATAAGGGGAGCAGGGAATCCCATCTTAGACACTGTAGCAGATAGAAAGGGCCATGAGACCCTGTCGAACGCCTTCTCAGCATCTAAGCTGAGAAGGACAGAGCGTGCCTTGCAGGAGTGCCCTCCTTGTATTATCCGTTGATGATCTGGAGCTTACAAAACTTGTCTGATCCAAGTTCATCTTTTGAATGAGACATTAAACCGAGGTCCCATCTGCCTGGATTGGTGGTAGTTTAGGTGGATGTTAAAGATCCCATGGCACTCATCGAAAAGAATAGGGGAATTTCCCGGGTATTCTGGCCAAATTTCCCTCATTCACTAAAAATACCACCAACAGCTTAATCTGGTTCAAGGTCAGTTGGCATACATCTGTATCCCCTTCCCCCGAGTCATGCCTGAAAATAGGCAGAATTTGTCTAGTGCACTTACCCAGTCAACACAAACTAATTATGGATGGAAAGACATTGTCCAGGCATTTGGCCAGGACAGACATAAGGAATTTATAATCTACGTTTAGGACCGAGTGTGGACAGTATGAATTACATAGTAGGGGATCCTCGTCTGGTTTGGGAATTAGGGAGACTACAGCATATGACCAACTAGGTGGGGGGTCTCTGAGTCCCTGCAATACTTTATTATAAACCTGTAGGAGGAGTGAAATAACCTGCTGCACAGTGCGCTTATAAAATTCTTTACCGTAACCATCTGGACCAGGGGCCTTCATAGTTTTGGACTGGGAAATGGCAGTCATTAATTCTGTTTGGGATATAAGGGCGATCAGACAAGTCTGTTGTTCCCTATTGAGCCTGATAAGGTCTAATGAGGAGAGGAAGGCATTAATGGCAGTAGGTTCTGAGGGGTGGTTGGGGGTGTATGGGTTCTTATAATGATCATAAACGGCCTGGGTGATGCGCACCAGCCTAGTGTGTAAGGTGCCAATGCTAGGATCCCTATTGGCAGCTATGGTTGAAAGCCATCGTTGCTTGCACAGGCGAAAAGCTAGGAGACGAGAAGCCCGTAGGCCAATCTCTTCATATCTCTGTCTTAAAAAGGCGAGGGCAATCTCTGTGCACTGCACACACAGCGTGTCCAACTCCTGCTTGGTCTGTTTAAGTTGGGCTATAGCCGATAGGTCACCCTGCTGGTGTGCAACTTGGAGAAGATTGAGGGTTTGCTCCAGATGGGATTTTCTTTCCCTGCATTGCTTCACCAAGGCTGATGTGTGTTGTATTAGGTGGCCTCGAAGGACCGCCTTTAGGATATCCCACCTAATAGACGAGGCAATCTCTGGATCAAAGTTGTCCTCCATGATCTCCTGTATTTTATCATCTAGGAATTCTCGGAAGGATGCACTTTTAAGATGGACTGGGTTAAATCTCCAAAAAGTATTTTGTCTGTCCATCACCAACTCCCAAGTAGTAGTCACGGGGGCATGGTCAGAGTGGGCAGTATCACCCATGGAGGCCTCTCTAAGGACATCCAGGCATTCCTTTTGTGTATAGCAATGATCTATATGTGCCGTGAACAGCTGAGTAAAATGAGTATCTTCTTTCCCTAGGATGGAGGGTATGCCACATGTTTAGCCAGCCCACCTCCTGGACAAATTGCTTAAAAAATGTATGCGAAGCAGGTTGCCTGCCCTTAGCCACCCCCGTGGAATCCAAATTAGGACTTGGGAAGATATTAAAATTGCCTGCCAGTATTAGGGTACCCTTGGTCAATTGTACAACTTTACTCAGGAGGTATCAGATTGTCGGTGTGTTTGACCCCGGGGGAAAGTAGGCATTAGCCAGGGTTACCTCTTTATCTTGTAGCAACCCCTGGACTACTACCAAGCGGCCCTCTAAATCTGCCCATTCCTGAGTGGCCTGAAAGAGGGTGTGACCAGTGACCAGTATAGCGACCCCCCCCCTTCCTCCAGTGAAGGAGGAAGAAAACACCTAGTTGAGTTCCCCTCTGGTAAGCTTTTTGTGTTCATTAATAGTCATACGTGTTTCCTGTACATAAATAATCCCCGCCTGACTTTTCTTAGACATTGAAATCATTCTCGATCTTCTGACAGGGCTGCCCAGTCCGTTCGCATTCAAAGAAAAAATCTGAAGTGGTGTGTTAGCCATTTAGAAACTCTGATGACATATGGAGTGCTGCTGGGTCCCATGTCTAGGCTTCAGTCCAGAAACTATGCCCAGTCCAAAGCCTGCAGAACGAAGATGTGACTGCCTATGGGGGTGTAAGTGAGGAAAAACATCCTCAAACATCGAAAAATAGGGTTTTAGCACTAAGTGGGAAAACATCCTAAAGCAGTATCCTGCCAACTGGGCAGGCACTGTTGAACTATGAAGGGCTTCCATGGGGTTGGTACCTAAAGAGCAACCAGTCCCCAGAGTGTGTCAAGTTTGGCTTAGTCCGCCTAAAGGTGGACCAGACGTAAAACATCTCTATGAAGGAAGGAGGGGCAATCATGCCTTGCTCCACCAAGGCTGCTAGTAAGAACCGTTTACCTAAAGTTTTAATTTCAACTGTTAACTGTAAGGTAGCATCACTTGCTGGGGTAATCAAGTACACATTGCTAGTCTGCTATGGCACTTATGCTCGGCACCGCACAGCCAGCAGGACAGAAGAGGAAGCTGAGTTGGGAGACCAGATCGCCCCTGACCCCCGGACAGCATTGGGTGGGGCATAGCAAGAGGGGGAGAAACCAGACCTCTATACAAAAGGGAAGTGAATAGGGAGTGCGGTACCCCACCCGGGAGCCACAAAAGCGACCCAGCAGGAGGGGGAACAAGTCCCACAGCTCGATCCTGTATGACTGTCCTTTCGCTCCAGAGGGCAATCTTCCCCTCATAATTCCCCCTGCAGGCAGGGCCACAGCCAGACCATGCCTAAAAGTGGACTGCATCAGGAACAAAGATGGGAGCAACATGTAGAGCAGGTGCTGCAGATAAAAGGTGCCTCCGACCTGGCTTACAGTCTTACTGTTTCCATGGCCACGAGGAGGCCAGAAGAGCTGTCCAGCTCGCTCCCCCCCCCCGCAATCCACCTGATATCCATCCCTTAATCCTTGTCTACCCCACCACCACAGGAGTCACACACTGAGACCACCATATCAGAAAAGATGGGTGTGCTGGGGGATTGTGCCACCTACGCCGCACTAAATCATCCTAAACTGACCCACTTGAAGAAACAGAAGGCCCTCAGCCCCCTCATGTGTGTCACCACAGTACAAGTGCGGACCTGCGAGGGGGGTCCTCTGGGGAAGGTGGGTAGCCCAGAAGTCACGAGGGAGATTTAAGCTTAAGGGAGGAAAACTGAGGCAGCTTACCTGTAGGGGAAAAGAAACAATAAGTCCATGAGTCCTTTCACTTCAAAGCTTGACTGGGTGATGCAGTCTCAGGCATGGCCGCGGCTTGTTTCCTCAGTCCTGCCACTATCTGCTGAAGTGCCGAGGTGCCTTCCCTATGGCGCTGCTCTCTCTGTGGCATTCTGTTCCAGGCCTTCTGTGCCAGTTTGGTGGCCAGAGAGGTGCTGGTTGGTCTCTGGCCCAGTGTAACTACGATGTCGAGTTTAGAGAGTTCTTGAGTGGCATCTTCCGCATTTTCAAAAGTTTTGGGCCATTGGTAAGCTGTAAGATGAGCTTCACAGGGTAGGGAGTTCTAAACTTAATCTTTGCCTCCTTTAGTTTCCTAAGGATGGGGGCATAAGCTCTGCATTTCGCCGCAGTAGCAGTCGGGTAGTCATTGTCCACATATATTTGATGCTCTTAGTAGGTTAGATCTCCCTGCTGCCAGGACTTGTGCAGGAGCATTTCCTTCTCCTGAAATTGCAGGAACCTAATCAGGTTAGCACGTGGGCGGTTGTTCGTCTGGGGGCCCAGAGTACGATAGACCCGATCCATCTTGAGGGAGCAGCTTGGTTTTAAAAAAGTGTTGCATAAATTGAATAGAGCTATTGCCTTCTTATCCCCTTGGGAAGCCAGAGACCCTCAGGTTATTCCTCAGGCTCTATGCCACCGCATCATCTGCTCTGTCTTGTAAGCCCTGCAGCACCTGGTGCAACTGGATAATGGCGCTTTCTGTGCAGTCCACACGGGTGTCGGTGCTCGTGGCCTGCTCCTCGAGGTCATCAAGTTGTTTCTCCCTTTTGGCCAAATCTGTGCGCAAAGCGGTAAACATGGACCAGGTCTCTTTTCTGAAATACCATAGTTCCTGCAGAACGACATCCATCTGCCTTGGCTATATTGGGTGCTCCAGCATGGTAGGCCTTTGAGGGCTGGCTCCGGCCCGAGATATGCGAGCTGTCGCTATTGGTGCACAATCCGTCTGGGATCAGCAAGATCTGGTGGCGATTTTAAAGCGTTAGGTTTTCGTCAGGGCATCTTTGCAGTGACTAAATGTCGATTAGCCTCAAATTAGGTTGAATTTAGCTGTTTTTAAGCCTTGGTGGAGACGGAGCTAAAAGCTGAAGCAGCTTCCTCGGCATGACGTCACCGGGAGTCGCGACTGTCCAATCCTAATGTATCAGATATGTTGAAATGGTACACTGCTTGAAGCCTCAGGATGTCCTGTCAGGTTGGGTAGTACACGATATGTCCAAGTAAATTTTATTGAATTTTCAAATAACATATGAAATGCAAACCAAAGAACAGATAGAAAAGAGAAAAAAGTTTGACACTGAAATGATCCAGAGATATCCCCTGGGTCCTCTCAAAATTTGGGGGAATCATTGAGGTAGCATATGCATACATTATCAGGCATTAAAGAAAAACATTGTCTTATAGCAGCTTTTATAATTTAGAGTACATAAGACGTAAGTATATCAAGAATACTGTTTCTGTATTGTTTGGGGGGGAGATGCAGGCCCAGTCGTAAGGAATGGTTTCAAGTATATTCTATTCAGGTAATACAAGTGTGAGTAGTGAATCCCATCTTTCATGATATGGGTGTAACTTATTCAAACTAGCTGCCATTTTTTTATATTCTCAGTGCATCTAATAGAGCTTTGTGCCATTCCTTATAAGTGGTTATTGTTTAACAAATGTCTAAGGATAATTATTTTCTCTATGGTGTGATGACATCTAGATACATGCACAATCCTAGTTCAGACACCATACCCTCAGAATACTGCTTCAGATTAGAGTTTGTTCCTGATACCATTTAAATAAACACTGTCCAGTCTTAACGCAGGCCAATGCTAAACCAAAAAATATTCTTGCTTTACCGAAATTATGTGTTTAAAAATCAAACAGTAGGCAGAATGGTAGTAGATACTACTCATACACACAGAAGTGCAGTTTTTTTTTTTAGTCACTTAGGGCAGCATAAAGTACTGTAAATACTCCTCTGTTCACTGTAGTTGAATGGTTTTGTGGTCTTTAGAAAACTATTCTGTGTTTATACTGAACTATATTTTGGTTTTAGAGAGAAGCAGACTACTATGGGAAGCTTGTAATTATTGATAACTTACCTGAAGAATACATAGAACGTGAGGTTCTTTGCTTGGGACTTCGTTTTGGAAATGTGGAGAAATATGTATTCATGAAAAACAAGAGACAGGTAATCTTTATTTTCTTTCCTTTTTATTATTTTTATTATTTTAAAATTGTGTGATTTGCATTGGCCAGTATCAGACATGTAAACTCTCAGATAATTTTTCTTACTTGTACATTTAATCTTGTTACTTGATTATGCTTATCAGAACTCCCTGCTGTAGTTAGGGATTGCTGACTGCTGCTCCAAGGCCTCCTTAAAATGAGACTGAGGCTTGGAGAATCAAATGTCATTGACAGCAGTAAACTGTAGCATCTGGGACCACTATAAGGGGTGTCCAGAGCACTGGTAGGATCTTATAAGGAAACGGCAGTATTACGAGCGATCTTGGTGCTGTGAAGGAATTTTTTATAGAGCTGTGGCTACTTAAAAATGAGACTGTGCAGCCTGTGTCATTTAAAATTATTGATGCATTGAGGGCCTGCTGGCAGGAGTTTACCTAGTGGGTTCTGCAGTCAGAAGTTTGTGCAGCGGTAGACTGGCTGGGTTTGTGAGATGAAACGTTTGCAACTGGCAATAACTGATGCGTTATGAAACTCTCTCCTTCTGAGGCCTATGGTAAACTAATTATCTACCCTGATCTATTATTGAGTTTGAGACACACCCGACATAGAGTTTAGATGCAAACGTTCCCTGTTTCTCTACAAATAGCTTTGTAATTTAATTAGTCTGCACAGACTACATACTATGGTTGGCAATGTCATATAGTGGAGAACAGTTATTGGTATTTCTTACCTTGTGCTGAACTATTTCAACTTAAATTGTGGCGCTCTGGAGTAGTGCGACAACCTTCTATAGATGCACAATTAGAATTGATCATAGCGGAGACAAAGGAACTTCAGAAGGGGGCGGATTCAAATTTAGTCACATGTGCATCAGACAACCTATCAGGTGTATACAACCCATGATGTAAGGAAGGTGGAGTGCCTCAGAGATCGTCCCCCACAGTGTCAGTATTTGAGGAGCCAGCTGTGTTTTGTACTGAACAAAACTGGTGCATCTTTTTTGCTGCTAGTTGATTCTTTGTTTTTGTTTCTGTTTTTGTTCTGTAAGGCTGTTCTTAAGATGAACAATCCAGGAGCTGCAACAGCTATGTGCAAATTTTTTAAAGTACATCCTTATGCTCTCCATGGCAATGTCCTGAATTTCTCATTATCACCAAAGTTGGTTGCATTAGAGGTAAGGTTCTAAAGACTATTGAAGACCTATCTGTTATCAAATGAAGCTCAGCTTTTGTCTGTTACCAAACACTGTTCTCACATGGAAATTTTAAAATACAGGGAACCAATCTCATTCTGAAAGCATTCATATAATCAGTACAGTAAACCTAAAAATGTAAGGTCTAGACTGCTGAAGTGCTGCATAACTTACTTTGTTGGATTTTTTCTGTGTGTCTGTAAAAGAAAAACCAAAAAAAAAAAATGGTCTGGAGAACCACGATGTGGGGAGGCATTGCAGAGCATTACTTCACTCGGAGGGTGGGTAACATATGGAATAGCCTGAGGGTGACGTTTTGGTAGCTAGCACTAGAATTAAACATTGAGATATCCCTGAAGAACAATGACGTTGAGAGTTAAATAGTATGACTAAGGGGTAGCATTCTGTCTGTTAAACTTAGATGTGTGTCCGCACTCTATTTTGTCATAGTTGCTTCTGTGTGGCAGTTAGGATGAACAAGATGGACTCTTAAGCCTGTTTCCGACAGCTGGTCTGTATATGTTACAGATTTGTTCAGTGTCTAAATATCTGACATACATTCCCTTGAACTGTAACTTATCTTCATTATATGCCTCTTATTGTATATACTGTTTCTAAACTTGCAATGTATATAATCTGGTGTGTTCTCTGTATATGTATTATTGTATATCTTGCCATTTCTTGTAATGTATGTATATCTGACGTGGAACCTTTGCAAAGGAGTCCTTGACTCAAAGGTTGTACCGTAATTCCATTTCCTTCAATAAATAAATAAATTTAGAGAATTAACAAAACGTGTTTATTTTAGGGTTGTGAATATCTCTCTTATTCACACATGGGCAGTTCCACTGGAAGTGCTGATTCATTGGAACGTCTTCAAGCTAAGCTTCTCCCACCACCTGAGCGATACATCCTCCAGCTCTGCCCCGTAATGTCAGATCTTCCTTTATGCTGGAAGGGTCAGGTTTACTCCTTGGTAGCTCTGCAGCATTGTTGGCTGCCAAAGTTTCCAACTGGCAATTTTAATTTTTTTCAAGATTTTACTACAGTCAGCAGCTACTTTCGCCTTCAAATTGTGTCACGTATCAGCAGAAGATGTCAAAACGGACCCTCACATGTCTTGTTTGTATTTCAGTGGCAACACACAACATTCCTTGCTGTGACCTATGACATGCAATGCTTCCCTTCTTTCCAGAAGGTTGCACAGCAAGGCTTGTTCTTAGCTGACTGACAGGGATCCTGAACTCCAGCCGAAGGTTCGCAAGAAGGTTTCTGCTGCAGGAGGATGAGCTGCTCAACTTGCTGCTGTGGTCGAAGCAGTGGCTGCCACTGTGGCACCTTGTTGCCCTCAGCACTGCTCCTGGCTGGGGCCGGCATTGGAGGGTCTTTTTCAGAAGACTTTTATGAAATGTGCTGAGCCCTCCAGGCCTACGTGGAGAGCTCTGTCCCCATGTTAAGAAACACAAGCGCTGCTGGTGCTGGGATCAAGAGAGATTGTTGTTCTCTCATTGCCTCAACTCTCCCCCTCGATGTGTGTCAAGCACTCAACTACGGTCGACATGCACTTGGTCAAGGGATTTGTCGACAGCTCCATGTTACCCCTGTTGGGCTTGTCGACCTCAACACCAGCCAAGCAGGCTGTCGAGATATTTCTCGATCCCTTTTGACCAGTTGTCAGAGGAGGTTCATGAGGAATCTAGCTCTAGGACCCCGGTCCTCTCCCAGGAGGACCTAGATCGGTCAACATCCCTAGCTGACTGAAACTCGTCTGTCCCACACAAGAGGCCAGATAACAAGATGGCTAGTCTGGGCAAGGGGCACAAGGTGGTAAACTGGGTTAGGAGCTGGCTAACAGACAGGAGACAGAGGGTGGTGGTTAATGGGATTCAGTCTGGGGAGTAGGGGTTCACCAGCGGGGTACCTCAGGGATCAGTCCTGGGGCCAGTTCTGGTCAATATCTTCATTACTAATATTGCAGAAGGACTGGAGGGAAAGGTCTGCCTGTTTGCGGATGACACCAGGATCTGCAACAGGGTGTATACTCTTGATGGGGTGGAGAAAATGAGGAGTGACTTGGAGAAGCTGGAACAATGGTCTGAGATGTGGCAGCTGAGGTTTAATGCTAAGAAGTGAAAAATTTTGTACCTCGGACAAAGGAATCCTGGGGTGAGCTACAGGATGGTGAGAGGAAGTTGCTGACTACCACCAAGGAAGAAAGGGACCTAGGGGTTAGTATGTCTGATGACCTGAAAGTGTCAAAGTAGTGTGCCAAGGCTGCAGGGAGGCCCAGCGGCATGCTGGGGTGCATAGGCAGGGGAATCACTAGCAGAAGGCAGGAGGTAGTGATGCCTTTGTATAAAACACTACTAAGGCCTCACCTGGAGTACTGTATGCAGTTCTGGAGGCCGCACCTTCGGAAGGGCATTGACAGGGTTGAAACAGTCCAGAGAAAGGAGGCTAAGATGATACAGGACTTGCATCACAAAACTTGTTAGGAGAGGTTGAAGGACCTCCGTATGTACTTGCTGGAGGAGAGGAGGCAGAGGGGAGACATGATAGAAACATTCAAATACCTAAAGGGTATAAACAAGGTGCAGTGAAGAGACACCTTACAATACAGGAGGAGTACAAGAACGAGGGGTCAAATTGGAAGTTGGCAGGTTGAGTGGGAATGTGAGAAAGTTCTTCACAGAGAGGGTGGCGGACGCATTGAATGGTCTGCCACAGGAGCTGGTGGGAGCAAGCAGGGTGGAGGAATTTAAACATGCCTGGGACAGGCATAGGGGAATCTTGGAGGTAGGGCTGAGGGAGTGGAAGCCACTGACCAGATAGGGTCAAGTATAGGGCTAACAGGCAGACTAGATGGGCCTTGCGGTCCTTATCTACCGACAGTTTCTATGTTTATATGTTCTATGACTCCACATGATACCAGCCTCCATTGGTGATCATGCTGTCGAAGCTGATGCTCGTAAATGTAGTTCTGCATAGAAACAGAGAATTTGATGGCAGATAAGGACCGCTTGGCCCACCCAGTCTGCCCATTTCCCACCTAATGGATAAGCTGCAGATCTTAGTTAACCAACAGCCCACTTCTTCCTACCCCCACCCCCCTAGAATTGCCTTATAACTGTCCCATGCATTCTTGAATTCCTCCACTGTTTTTGAGTCCACATCCTCCCCCTCTGGAAGGCCGTTCCATGCATCCACAACCTTCTCTCTGACAAAATGCTCCCTTACATTACCCCTGAGCCTCCCCCCCTCTATCTTCAAATTGTGCCCCCTTGTTCTTGCACACGGTGTAAACATACCCTCCTTGGCTTCTTAGCGTCATCCCTTGGGTCATTGGTGGAGGTTGCGATCAGGGCACTGTTTGCGCCTTCGATCCTGCTCAACCAGAAGCCATCGACTTTCATTGATCTCCTTGGGCGAGGAAAGGTTAACACTGCAGGGTGTGGTGCCACTAAGAGGAATGCCTCTCGCAGCAGTGAACCATTGAGGAGCGGGGCAGGGCTCTACCCTCTGGCCCTTTGGTCGACGTGCAGGCATTGGTACTGGCCACGCTGGTCCACTCTCGCCAGATGTCCCCAGCATCTGCCTTTCCACCCCTTGCAGTTGGGGCTGCCTCAACTACAGCCTTTGATAGGAGCCCTGACGATGGATTCTTGTGCCGCAGATGGCACACCAAGTTGACTCAATGGAAATCACCCAGTCTGAAGACTCCAGGGTGGTCAGAGGCAGCAACTGGCCACAAGCCATCTATGAAGTCCTCAGCTGGGTCATCCATGGTGTTATCCATCTTAGTTGAGGACCTGCCCACTGACCACAGGCCAATGTCATTTGGAGCTGTCCTATATTTAATACCAGAGTACATGTGTATATCCTTGGAGCCGGTCCAGAAGCTGGATAAAGACCCCTTCACTAACATTTTGGACAAGGATGACTTCCCTGGGGTTTCCTGTCCCATGGCTGAAGCCATCTTGGGACCAGCGCTGTAGCTCTGGCAGCATCTAGCATGCTGCCCAGCACCTTCCTTCCATATGGTCCACAAGTACATGGTTCCTACCATGTCCATTTTGGGGTTCTCTGACATGCCCTCAGTTGAGGGACTGTCTCGGACTTGGCCTTCCAGAGGCCGTGGGGAAATGGACAAGCCCCCCCTACCCCCAGATAGGAGTCTTAAGAAACCTGACCACACAGACAAGAAGGATAGTCATTTCTTCTTCTGTTCTCTGTCAGGCGAGTTGTTCTGGGATGATGGCCAGTTTTGGTCACCACCTGATGGTATTGCTGGAGGAAATGCTCTGTCCTTCCTGCTGACCAGCAGCTGCCTGTGAAATTGGTCAGAGACCAGGGTCAAGCTGGCTGGCCAAACACCAGCTCTAGAAGTCTTGGACGTGAGTGACTTATGCACCTGTCACATGGCAGGAGCCATGGGGATGTGTTGCAGGGCCTGGCTGAGATTCTTCACCTTCATTGCTGACACCCAGCATAAGCTGGCCAATGTACCCTTCTTAGGCACTGACCTCTTTGGCCCTTGAGTGGAAGAACACCTCACGAGGCTTGAGAAGTTCACTGCCACCTTGGACTCTGTGTATTCATCCCAAAAGGACCCTAATGATCAAAAACCTAAAAAAAGGCCTTTTCAGTTTGTCTTTTCAGGCACAGCAGCCTCACTGGCAGCAGCCCCAGCAGACCTGGCATTCCAGGGACAGGTTCTCTTGACAAGGCTTGAAAACAGGTGGGGATAGAGGAAGTGGTGCCGCTTTGGCCCCAGCAGCTGGTGCCGCCTCTAAAGCTGCCCAGTGATGGGTCAGGGGGTGTCATACTCATATCTTTCCAGTCTGTGACCTATCTTCTGGGGTGAGTGTGTTGGTGGGGTGTTGGCTTTGTCACTTCTGGCCATGTTGCTGTGTCATTACCATGGACAAATTGGTCCTGGAAGTGGTAGCCAGAGGGTTGCATCTAGATTTTGAAGCTCTCCTGCCTCACCAATCCCATACTCCTCCTTTAGTCCTTGGTGTCACAGGACACGCTGTCCACCCTTAGTGAGGACTGTTACAGGGTTGTATAAGGCCCTGCCCCATTTGTTATGCATAAAGAGTTTAAATGCAATGGTCTGTTCTATCCTCTCCTTTACTGTCTCTTGTCTGTGTGGTTGCGCAACCAAATGTTCTTGTGAGACCTAGGAACTGATCACTCCGGTCTCGTGATTCTCCATCTCTAGCTGTTTCTCTGCCTTCCCTTGCCATTTCTGTCTTTTCCCCCCTTGCATATCTGCTGTTATAAAAACATTTATGTGAATCTTTGTGTGAAACTCTGATACTGGGATCCCTTTTTTAAAACTGTATATAGTTCTACTGTTGAAATCATTGCAAAAAAATATTTGGAACTCAAGGGGTTAATCTGAAAAGCTGGTTTGCAATCCCTTTTGAGATGCTGGTAACAAGAGGTCAGTTCTGGGTCACCATGTACTGTTTTGTTGCACCTGCAAGGAATGAAACTTACAAAAATATTCTGTAAGCTTATAAGAACATTCTGTTAGAAGCAGACTCTCTTAACGAGTTCCCAAAGTCTTAAAAAAAAGAGCAGCAATGCTTTTGTTAGAGAGACAAGGAGAGTGAGAGACTGAAACTTGGAATTAGAGATAGCTTCAGATGAATGACTTTGTTTTTTCTGTTTGTCCTGCCTTTGTAAATAGTTATATTGAACAATTTTTATTTTGCTGCTTTTGTGAAAAATAAAACGCTATTTGGGAATTTTGAAATTACTCCTGGTTTTCCTTTGCTTCCTGACCTGTTCCTTGACAACAAGGACATTGATTAGTTCCTTGCAAAAGGAGACACAGCCCATATCACAGAGGCCGTGTCAAGTCAGGGGTATGTGTTGAGGTACTTCCTTTGTCCCAAAACATACAGGATGCTTCTGCCCCATACTGAATCTACACAACCTGAATCATTTTACACCAAGATGCACGTTCAGGATTGTCACTCAATGAGATCATGCCATCCCTGTGTCAGGGTGTGTTGAATCTGCTCCCTGGACCTCCAGGATGTGTTCTTCCATGTTCCAGTCCACCTGTCCCCTGGCAGTAGCTTTGGCTTTTGCACAGAAGGGGTTCTTTATCAGGTTCAGGTCATGCCCTTCAGCCTCTCATCCATGCCCAGAGTCTACACCAAGTGTATGGCAGTGGTGACAGCCTTTCTTCGGCACAAGGGCATCAGGGTGTATCCCTACTAGTACATGTGGCCGATATCTGGGTCATCCAAGGAAGTTGTGGAGTGATCCTGCGATCTGGCCCTGCAAACCTACAGAGACTTGGTCCTGTTTATCAACCTGATATCTTACAAGTGATCAGGTTCCTTGGGGAAGCACTAGACTCCCTGCTTGTCAAGGCCCATCTCCCTGTGCACTGGGCTCATGACCTGACCTCCTTTGCCAGATTATTTCTGGTTGGGTGCTTGCTTCCTGCCTGGGATTTCCTGCAGCTTCTGGAGTGTCTGTCATCCACCACAAGCATGGTCCATTGGGCGTGTTGGCAGATGTGGCTCTTGCAGTGGCAGCTGGGCTGTCAGTAGTCCCAGCCCTGGGACACGTGGACTAGCCAGTCACAGTGACCCAGCAGATGTGGGATGCCGTCCTCTAGTGGCTGATCCCAAACATGTGGAAGAAGGGCTCCTGTTTGTCTTCCCAGAACCGACTGTCATACATGTCTTTGTGGGTTGGGGAGCACACCTGGAAGGCTGTAGAGCCCATGGTTTTGGTCACCCAGCAAGTTCCATCACCATATCAGCCTGCTGCAGCTCCATACAGTGCAACTTGCTCAGACAGAATTCACTCTTGTAGTTAGGGGTCAGGTTGTGCATGTCTGGACATACAACACCATGGCCATGTTCTGCTTGAACAGGCAGAACAGAACTCCCTCCCTTCTCCTGTGTTGGGAGGCCCTCTGCACTTGGACCCTTATGCGCAGTGTGGATGCAGATCTCCTGGCAATCCATGTTGTTGGAGTTCCCAGTCAGCTGGCAGATGCTCTCAAACAGATGGTAAGAGACATTGCAAGAGTGGTCCCTGCATCAGGTGGTGGGGTGCCAGTTGCTGTCCCTTTATGACTGCCACCCCCACCCCGCAGATCTTTTAAACAACATGAAGTCTTGCTGTATTCTGACTATTGCAGTGATTCCCAACCTTTGAACTGCCCTGGAGAACTAAGGGTTAATTTTCCATGCAGGGCATGGAACGCTGAGCTCTTGTTCGGTTGAAGTCTCTGTCTGGAGTGTTTTGAACCTAAACCATCAGATTCTTTACTCCGCCTCACTGAACGGTCGCTCCGGAGATTTCTCCTTCAGCTTGGTTCGAAGTCGGTTAAAGTTTTTCAGTTTTTCGTCGGTTTAAACCGAAAAAAAGTATCCGCATAGTCGGTTCAGTCTCTGTCTGTGATGCCGTGAGTACTAGATAGGAATTGTTATTCTTTTCTGTGTGGAACTTGTAAAAGTGCAGTCGGTTCACTTGAACCGACTATTTGATTGTGTTTTTTGCTATATTTAGTGTGTGGTTACCGGTTCTTATCGGTTCTGAAAAAAACGTGTTTTAAGCATTTTTTTCCCATACCCGTGACACGGTTAGGAACCAATAAGGGAGTCTTGCCTGGCGGTAGTCGAAAAAAGGGTAAGTTTGGTTAGGTTGGCCATGTCTGAGAAACCCAAGAAAAAAAACGGGGCCACAGGGTTTCAACACTGCAGTGAGTGTGGGGAGGTCTTTGCCAAGGCCGATCCCCACACCACCTGTGTTTATTGTCTGGGGTTTGACCACTTCGATTCAGACTGCCAAATATGTAAAAATTTTCCAAAATCTACCCTCGAGAAGAGATTAGGCAGACTGAAGGAAAAGGAGGCCGAGAAGTCCTCTGACCCGAATGGCCAGCCCAGTTCGGTTTCGACCAAACCAGAAGGAGTTCCCTCTGACCAGGGCGATACTTCTTCAGGCAAAAGGAGAGCTGATTCCGAGGGATCGGTTCCGACAAAAAGAAAGCACAAAGATAAATCAACCGGTTCGGATACAGAGGTTTGTGTTCCGACCGCCGAAGAGATAGCCAGGGCGATTCAAATTGTGGAATCGCTCGGTCTAGTTCCGACCGATCTGGCTCCTTCTGGCAGAAGTTTGGTTCGGTTGGTTCCCCCGGTTCAAGAGTATACCCTTGAAGAATTTTATGAACCGGAGTTTGAAGAGGAAGGGGAATTTGAGGATTATGATGTAAATGAAGGTCTGGATGTGCCTGTGGAACTGGACATCTCCCCAGACAGACCATCAGGTGTTTCCCTTCCTAGGCTTTTCTGAGTCTCCTTCCCATTTGATGTTTTACAGGAAAGTGGCTGAAACCCTCCAGCTTCCTATGGAGGAGGCTGTGGAAGATCAAGAAGAGCCTGATTATGTAGAGATGATGGATATCCCAGAGTCCAGGAGACTGTCTATTCCCTTCCATAAATCTTTTGGGAAACAGACACAGAAATCTTGGTCTCCTAACACTATGCCTCCTGTGGATAAAAGGATGGACAAGAGGTATACACTCTCAGGCTCAGACACAGAGTTCTTATATCAGCAGTGCAGCCATGTTGGGGTAGTGCAGGCTGCTGCCTGTGACAAGGCAAATATTCCCTTGGCTTCACACCCCTCTGACAAGGACTCCAGGAAGATTGATGCCATGGCAAAGAAGCAGTCCATGGCATCTTCTCTGGGACTCAGGCAGGCGAATTACATGGCCTATACAGCCAGGTACCAGAAGTCCAGGTGGGACACTGTACTGGCACTGGCTAAACAGGCCTCCCCCAGCTAGCCAAGGAGCTGGAGGCGGTGGCTGCCGATGGGATTGAGGCATCTAAAGTGCAATTTCATGCTGCTGTGGACTCTAATGATGTCTCATCAAGAGTCATGGCTTCATCTGTGGCTCTTCGGAGGATGGCTTGGCTCAGATGTGCTAGCCTCTTGCAGGACACCCAGGCTAAGGCTATGGATTTTCAGGTAGTGGGTAATTCTCTGTTTGGGGAGCAGACAGAGAATTACATGAAGAAAATGGATGAGTACAGGGCCACTTATAGGAGTACTGAGGCCAAGGAAAGGCAGGCAACTCCTCAAAGTCAGCAGTCTAGGGGCAGGCCTTTTCAAAGGTCTTTTTACCAAGCACAAGCCTCTTCTTCTTCATTTTCGCAGAGGGGGTTCTTCAGAGGGAGAGGCAGAAGGGGATGAGCAGGCCTGCATCCACCCTTCAGCCTAAAGCCTCTGCCAAACAGACACCCTGATGGGTCTGCCCGGGTCGACTCTCCTATTCCAGTAGTGGGCATGCTGGCTTACTTTGTCCAGGACTGGATGTCTATTACATCAGACAAGTGGGTCCTGGAAGTAGTAAGCCAGGGACTGGTTCTCAGCTTCAAAAAAATTCCAAAGATGAGAGCCAGATCTTTTCCACCTGCAAATCTTTCGGAAACCCTTGCCCTAGAGGTAGAGGTTTCTTCTCTCCTAGCTTTAAGAGATATAGAGAGAGAGTACCTTCCCTACACTGGGGCAAAGGACTGTACTCCAGGTACTTCCTGACCCCCAAAAAGACGGGAGTGGTGACCCATCCTAGACCTCAGATATCTGAACAAACATCTTTTAAAACCAAAGTTCAAGATGGTAACTCTGGGAATAATCCTTCCCTCTCTAAGGCCAGGGGACTGGCTAGCCTCCCTGCACCTCAAAAATGCCTGTTTTCACATTCCCATCAGGTGCTCCCACAGAAAGTACGTCAGGTTCGAGTTGCCCTCAGGCCACTATCAGTTCAGAGCAATGCTCTTTGGCCTAACCTCAGCTCCCAGGGTTTTCCCAAAGTGCCTGGCAGTAGTATTTGCCTTTCTAAAAAGGCAAAAGATTTCCATATTTCCTTATCTGAATGATTGGCTAGTAGTGGGTCAGTCTCCAGACCAAGTCAAGTCTCACCTGCAAGTGACCCAGAAAGTGCTCACTTCCCTAGGATTTCTTCTCAACCTTCCCAAGTCAGTTCTCGAACCAGTCCAGCTCTTTACCTTTTATAGGGGCAGAACTGGATACACTCAGAGCAAGAGCTTTTCTTGCTCTAGAAAAGGCAAAGGCTCTTATGGAACTAGCCTCTTCCTTCAGTCTTCAGGTATCTCGACCAGCAAGGCATTTCCTCCAGCTCTTGGGCCACATGGCAGCTTCAACAGCAGTGGTCCAAGGGGCAAGATTCCAGATGAGGGATATTCGGCTCCACCTGAGAGCTTACTGGTCTCAGAGAAAGGACTCCCTTACCAAACTGATTCCAGTGACTCCGACCTTGATCCAGGCCCTCCAGTGGTGGCAGGATCAGGACAATTTAAGGCAAGGTGTTCCTTTTATTGCTCAGCCTTGTTCAGTGATCCTTACCACGGATGCTTCTCTTCTGGACTGGGGAGCCCACCTGGGGTCCCTCACTGCCCAGGGTCTGTGGTCCCCCCAAGAATCCCTTTTACACATCAATCTTCTAGAGCTCAGGGCAGTTTTTCTAGCTTTAAAAGCATTCTCACAGTCAGTTCAGAACAAGGTGGTTCAAGTCAGAACAGACAACACTACCACCATGTGGTATATCAACAAGCAAGGAGGCACTCGGTCCACGGCCTTGTGCACAGAAGCCATGAAGTTGTGGTCCCTGGCTTATTCCCTGCAAGCCTCTCTTGTAGCAGTTCACCTTCCAGGCAAGGACAACGTGCTAGCAGATGTACTGAGCAGGATTTCTCAGGGACATCACGAATGGTCCCTGGACCCTCAGGTGTTGAAAGTGATTTTTTCAAGGCAGGGCACTCCAGAGATAGATCTCTTTGCAGCTCCAGACAATCACCAACTTCCTCTGTTTTGTTGCAGACCTCCAGTCTTGGGCTCAGTCCCCCTGGATGCCCTGATTCTGAATTGGGAAGGGAAGTTTCTGTATGCCTTGCCCCCTTTCCCACTCCTGTTCAAAGTTTTAGTCAAAATAAGGTCTCAGCCTTGCAAGGTGATTCTGGTTGCTCCAGATTGGGCCAGACAGCCCTGGTACCCTCTGTTGCTGTCCCTGGCAGTCCATCTCCCCCTGTCTCTTCCCAGGAATAACAACCTGTTAACATCCTCTCAGGGGAGGATTTGGTACCCCAATCTTCAGTCCCTCAATCTCAAGGCATGGCTCTTGAAGAGTTAGAGTTTGCAGATCTGCATCTTTCCCAAGGGGTCTGGACATCCTCAAGGCTTCTCGAAAGCCCTCCACCAGAAAGACTTACAACTCCAAATGGAAAAGATTCAGCATTTGGTGTTCTAAGCAGAATATTTCTCCAGACACTGCTGAATTGCCTACGGTTCTGGATTATATGGTCCACCTTAATGGCCTAGGCCTCAGACCCGCTACCCTCAAGGTACATTTGTCAGCTGTTTATGCATTTTTGTCTGTGGGGAAGCCTTCCTCACTATCTTCCCATCCTGTGTTCTATACATGTTTTAAAGGATCGTTTCACACCAATCCCCCCTTCAGAGACCCTGCCCCTGCCTGGGATTTGAATGTTTGCATTGCTCAGCTTATGCAGCCCCCTTTGAGCCTATGTCTTCAGCAGAGCTTAAGTACTTGACTTGGAAAACTGTGTTCTTGGTAGCCATTACCTCCGCCAGGCGTATCAGTGAATTGCAAGCCCTGTCAGTGGAACCTGATTTTATATCCTTTCATAGGGATAAAGTGGTCCTTAGAACAAATAGAAGTTTCTTGCCCAAAGTGATTTCAGACTTCCTTTTAAACCAGTCTATGTCTCTCCCTGTGTTCTTCACTGAGCATTCTTCCTCAGGAGAGAGGAGGCTACACAGTTTAGATGTCAGAAGAGCCCTTAGTTACTACATAGAGCATACCAAGGGTCACAGGTTTGACTCCCTCCAGTTGTTCCTCACTTATGGAGAAGTGGGAAAGGGCAAACCTGCCACCAAAAGATCTTTTGCCAGGTGGATTGTGTCTTGTATACAATTCTGCTATGAAAAACTCCACCCTCAGGCCTGAGGGCTCATTCCACAAGAGGTACAGCTGCTTCCCTGGCTGCGGCTAGGGATATTCCTCTCCTAGAAATTTGTCAAGCAACCACCTGGAAAACAGTCCATACCTGTACCAAGCATTACTCTCTGGATATCCAGGCTAGGAGTGATGCTCGGTTTGGCACAGCAGTACTTCAGAGCCTATTCCCAAAGTAGGTTCTTTCCCTCCTCCTTGGAGGTTCTGCTTGGTAGTCTGCAATAGTCAGAATACAGCAAGACTTCATGTTGTTTGAAGAAAAAATTACTCACCTTTGTAATTATATTTCTTCTAATGGAGTCTTGCTGTATTCTGACCTCCCTCCCTGCCTCCCCTCTCAGAACCTGTTTTTTGGGAAGTGGATGAGCAGGTGCAGTGTTGCACCCCAGGGGTGTATTTGCTGGTACCCACCTTCCTTTTGTTTGGGTGCTTATTTATTATTATTTTGTCAGTACATTGGGTTTAGTTTTTTGGGTTTTCTGACTTGAGTGTTCCTTGGGAATCCGAAACTTTTCAGCCAGTTGGCTAGTAGAATTTTTACAATTTCCACATAGAAGTTTTAGTTTAATTGGGCTCATAAGAATCTGACGGTTTAGGTTCAAAACACTCCAGACAGAGACTTCAACCGAGCTCGAGCTCAGCATTCCATGCCCTGCATGCAAAGTTAACCTTTAGTTCTCCGGGGCAGTTCAAAGGTTGGGAATCACTGCAATAGTCAGAATACAGCAAGACTCCATTAGAAGAAATGTAATTACTAAGGTGAGTAATTTTTTCTTCAGGACCGAGAAATGAAATGACAATGCCAGTGTTGACGAGATGGGGTTCCAAGAACCCCAAGTTGAAAATTTGGGACCAGACTTCACAAAAATGGCTGAGATATCAACCTAAGTTGAACCCTTCCCCCCATTGAGTCCCATTATATGGCTTACCTTCGATTCTTCATTTTGCGGTTCAGCTTTGAAGAGTGCAGATGTGTCCCGGTCCACAGAAGATGACAGCGCCCAACCTGTGGAGGTAAGTATGGGGGGAGGTGGGTGTGCGGAGGGAGGGTTAGGATGGAGGAGGGGGATGAGGAGACAGCGATGGACTGTTTCCTTTTTTACAGGTACAAAACAATAACCGGCAAAGGACGTTTTTCTTCTTTCACAGGGAAAACATTTTTTTATTAATGTGGGCACACTGCGGTGGGCTCCCAGTGTGCCACGATATAGTGGGGAGGGGGGTCATCGGGATTGGGCACTCAGATGTTGGCAAATCATTTAGAGGGGTTTGGGGGGGGGGCTGCATGGATAGTTAACCCTTAGTTCTCCGGGGCAGTTCAAAGGTTGGGAATCACTGCAATAGTCAGAATACAGCAAGACTCCATTATAAGAAATATAATTACTAAGGTGAGTAAGTTTTTCTTTTGCCTCCTATGAGAACACCAAACCGAGGCTGTTTTGTGCCCGCGCCCCCCCAAACAGTCTGGGGCACTGATGGAGGATGCCTTTGTGAGGCCCTGGACAAACCTTCCTTCCCTTCCCCTTGAGCCACAGGGTAGTGCTCAGGGCCTAGAAGAACAAGGCACAGATGATCCTGATAGCTCCAGACTGGCCAAGGCAGTTCTCATACCCAGATCTCTTCAGCCTCAGCAGAAGGCCTCTGTGGCGATTGCCTCTTCACCCAAATCTGCTGACCAGACAACAAGGGGTACTTCACCCTATGCTTCACATTGTGGAGGTCTGGAAAGAGTTGACTTGTCTGTGTGCTATGCCTTTAAATGGAAAAAAATTTCCATTTGGTGTCAAGGCAAGGAGCTTCATCCACTTACATGGTCTGGGCTGGTATCCTAGAGTACTTTTGTCCTTCTCCCAATTGGGACTGCAAGTGACGACCCTTCAGGTGCACCTGGCAGCCCCCTGTGCATACCAGACATGGGTTAGTATGCCAACAGTGGCCCAGGAGAAGGTAGTTGGATGCTTTCTTTTGGGCCTTGATTACCTGTCCCTTCCGATGCTCGAACCTCCCTCACCATAGGGTGTCCTGCTGGTGCTGACTATCCTCATGGGCAAGCTATTCGAGCACATGCACAGGTGTGAGATGTCACACCTGTCATGGAAGATGGCCTTCTTGTTGCCCATTTTATCCACCAGAAGAAACAGTGAGCTCCAGATGCTCTCGATAGAGCCGCCATATCTAGTCTTCCACAGAGACAAGGTCATCCTTCACTCCAGATAGTTCCTTCCAATGGTAGTTTGACAGCCATTTCAGCTTACACTTAAGATGATAAAGAGAAATCTATAATTTTTCATACCATTTAAAAAAAAAAAACCTCTTTAAAGGCCTGCTGCATTTTCAACCCCAATTAAGGGGAACTGTTCACCTTGGGACTTGAAGCTCTGTACAGCTCAGTTCAGCTAATGGAGGACCCATTCAAGTCTATACTGTAGCTACTGCAGATTTAAGGTATATTTCTTGAAGTCTGCTCTCATACTAGCAATTGCTTTAGCCAGAGGGATTTCTGGGCAGCAAGCTCTTTGTGCTGATCTGGACTGCCTTATTCAATGCTGGGACAAAACTAGTTCTGGAGACCAACAGGAAACTCCTTCTCATGGTGGTGTCACAATTTCTACTTTGTCAGTTTATAACATTTCCTGTCCTTTTCATAGACAAGTCCCCTTCTGGTGAACGTAGGCTTCACATCCTGGATGTTAAAAGGGCTCTGCTCTACTACCTGGAGCACACCAACCAGCTCAGGGCCTTCTTAAATCCAACCCCTCCTCACCTATGCGGAGGTGAGTAAGAGAAAACCAGCTTAACCAGTTTCCAGGAGGACCATCTCCCAATGGATAGTCTTTTGCATCCAGTTGTGTTACACTTACACCAAGACTGACAAGCAGTCTCCCTAGGGCCTCGGGCCATACCACTACAAGCATTGCTGCCTCGGTGGCAGCTGCAAGGGATATCCTCTTTCTCGGCATCTACAAAGCAGCTACTTGGAAGACTGTACACCTTCACAAAGCACTTACTGCCTGGATGTACAGCCCAGAACAGATGCCAAATTTGGCACTGCAGTCCTGCAGAGCCTCTTCTCCAAGTAGATGCTGCACCCGCCTCCCAACTGCACTTCTTCGTAGTCTGCTATAGTCAGGCATACTAAAGCACCCCTAGGGTGAGAAGAAAAAATTACTCGCCGTAGTAGTAATGTTTCTTCCAAGGTGTCCTTTAGTGTGCTTGATGCCAGCCCCACCTTACATAACCTGGCTGACTTCAGTCTCAGCAGTTCTTGCTTCAGGCCACATTTCTGGCTGTGGAGCTTGAATACAGTTAATGTTCCACACTGGAACATGGTGTATATAGTTCGCCGCCTAGACACTTTTATTTTTATATTTTATTTTTTATGTTCTGTATGTTTAGGATAGTTTAACAGGGTTTTGGGGCCTTTTGTGCCTTTAGCTTCCAAGTGAATATGACTGCCTTTCAGTAACAGTAGCACACTACTCTCACCTACTCTTTTTCTATTGGCTAATTCTTCTGGCATCATTAGCATAACTCCACCTCCGGGGCAGCTGAACCAAGCTGGCATACTGCTATAGTCGGGTATATCAAAGGACACCTTGGAAAAAACAATATGACTACGGTAATTTTTTCATATCCTTGCCCCAGGAAAGAAAAAAAGGAAAAATGGGTTACTCACCTGTAACCATAGATCTTACTTCAAGAGGGCTCTTGCAGTAGGTATTCACAAATAGGATTAAGCCATCGGGCATCAGGACCCCACGGGAAAATCTTCTAGCTAGCAGCCTCTGGTGGGGACCACCTCCGACGTCAGCGCATCAGTAAACAGAAACAAATATAGAATTTAATGGCAGATAAGGACTGCTTGGCCCACCTAGTCTGCCCAGTTCCCTACCAATGGATAAGCCACAGATCCTAGTTACCCAACAGCCTACTTCCTCCTACCCCTCCACTAGAATTGCCTTATGTCTGTCCCATGCATTCTTGAATTCCCCCACTGTTTTTGACTGCACGTCCTCCTCAGGAAGGCTGTTCCATGCATCCACAACCCTCTCCATGAAAAAAAACTTCCTCACATTACCACTGAGCCGTCCCTCCCTCTGTCTTCAAATTGTGATCCCTTGTTCTTGCACATCTCTTTTTCTGAAAGATGCTAGCCTCTTGGACTTTGTTGATTCCCTTGAGGTACTTGAAAGTTTCTATCATGTCCCCCCTCTCCCTCCTTCATCGAGAGTATACATATTAAGCTCCTTTAGTTTCTCTTGTATGTCTTTTGGTGCAGACCCTGCACCATTTTGGTTGCCCTCCTCTGGACAGCCTCCACCCTGTCTGTGTCTTTGCAGAGTTAGGGTCTCCAGAACTGCACACAGTACTCCAGATGGGGTCTCACCAACTATCTGTACAGAGGGATAACAACTTCCTGTTTTCTATTGGTGATGCCTCTCCATATGCATCCCAGTATCCCCCCAGCCCTCCTTACTGCCTTCTCATATTACTTGCCCACCTTTAGGTCATCAGATACAACTGTCCCCAGGTCCCGTTCTATTTCTGTTGTTGTCAGTATCTCACCCCCATTGTGTACTCTTCCTCTGGGTTTTTGTTTCCCAGGTGCATTACTTTGCACTTCTTTGCGTTGAAGCTGAGCTGCCATACATTTTACCATTCCTCCAACCTTGCCCATGTCCCTTCTCATCCTTTCCACCCCACCTTGTGTATCAACCCTGTTGCAGATCTTTGTGTCGTCTGCAAAGAGACATACTTTTCCTTCCAGTCCCTGCTCAATGTCACTTATAAAGACATTAAAAAGGACTGGTCCCAGTACTTAACCCTGTGGCGCCCCACTAGTAACCCCCCCTTTCTTCACTATGGACTCTGTTTACTTTACCTCTGCATCCTGTTGTCCAGCCAGTGTTTTACCCAGGCTACCACCCTGGGACCCACTCCCAGGCTGGCTAATTTGTTTATTAATCTTTTGTGCGGGACTGTGTCAAATGCCTTGCTAAAGTCTAGGTAGGCCATGTCCATAGCCCCTCCCTGGTCTACTACTTTGGTCACCCAGTCAAAGAAATTGATTACATTCGTCTGACATGACATTCCCGCTGTGAATCCATGCTGCCTTGGGTCATGTGCCCCACTGACCTCTGGGTACTCAACAGTTCTTTCCTTCAGAAGTGAGTCCATCATTTTCCCCTACCACTGAGGTCAAACTGACAGGTCTGTAGTTTCCTGCCTCTGTCTTGCTCCCACTTTTGTGAAGGGGAATCACATCAGCCCTCCTCCAATCCTCAGGTACCACACCATCCTCCCATGATTTGTTAAAAAGGGTAGTCAGTGGCGTTACTAGTTCTCCCCTTAGTTCTTTTAGAATTCTGAGGTGAATCCCATCAGGCCCCATTGCTTTGTCCACCTTCAGTTTTAGGAGTTCCTTCAGAACCCTTTCTTCTGTGAAAGGACTGATATCAACCACCCTATCCAGAGTGCTTCTATTGACTGGATTAGGTACCTCCCCCTCTGCTTCCTTTGTGAATACTGAGCAGAAGTATTTGTTCAGTATCCCTGCTTTTTCACTGTCCCTCTCTGCCCACCCACCCTCCTCTTTATTCAGCCTCAGTATCCCTCCCTTTGTCTTTCTTCACTCCCTAATGTGCCCATAAAAGGTTTTATCCTCCTTCTTAACTGAGTTGGCTATCTTTTCCTCGGTTTGGGCCTTTGCTATTCTGACTGCCTTCCCCACTTCCTTCTGCTTTAACTGGTACCATTCTCTGTCCTGCTCCTTCTGTGTTTCCTTATACTTCCCCGAATGCTATCTTTTTCTCCCTGACCTTCTCCACCACCTCTTTTGAGAACCATAGTGTTTTTTTCTTTCATTTTGATATGTTTATTTGCTTCGCACAAAGGCTTGTTGCCTCTCTGATAACAGTTTTGATGTTTCCCCATTGTTGCTTCACCCCTCCTTCTTGCCTATTTGCTAGTGCTTTTCTGAGACACACTCCCATTTTGACAAGATCAGCCCTCCTGAAGTTCAATACTTTCACTTTTGTATGGCTTGACTCTACAGCAGAGTTTATCGTGAATCACACTGTTTGGTGGTCACTTGTTCCCAGATGGCTACCCACTTCTAGATCTGAGATTCTCTCTCCATCCCCATTTGAGAGTACCAGGTGTAAGATTGCTCCCTCCCGAGTGGGTTCCAACACTAGCTGTCTAAGGCATGCCCCGTTTAGGGCATTGAGAATGGCCCTACTCTTGAGTGTGGCTGCAGTGAAGGTGCGCCAGTTTACATCTGGCATATTCAGGTCCCCCATCAGAAATATCTCCCATATCTCTGCCATCCTAAGGATGCCTTCTGTCATTTCCTTGTCCATTTCTTCGCCCTGAGACAGGGGTCTGTATACTACCCCTGTGTGGACTGTGGTGCCATTTCCAGTCTCCAGGGTGACCCACAGTGCCTCCTCTCCTCTCTGTCTACACTTTAGTTCCGTTGCTTTGTTCTCTTCCCTTACATAGAGAGCTACTCCTTCTCCTGTGACTAATTTGCCAAAAAAATGTGTTTATTGTCTAAAAATAACCAGCAACCAAGTGTAACAGCCCCTTTGTGACTTTGTAGCTCTCTCCAGACTGCAAGGCTCCAAGGAAATCGCAGGCTTTTCAGTTGCTAATTGAGCTGTTTTCGCTCAGAGTGCTAGCCTTTGTGTTGCCCCACTATTAATTCGAGCTACTCTATCCTTTCTCTAGCCTTGGGCGGTATACATTTATCTTGCGTTACTCTGTTTTTAAACTTCCCCAAACAGTCGCATACGGAACAATGACCCCTGGGACCTATATAACTTAGATAGCAGAAGCTACTGCAGTACGCTCCTTACCTACCTAAAGGGCAACCATGACAGGCCTTGCTTGGCTACGCTTATTCACCAGCCTTTGTATAATACCCTATGTGGTTAGGCAACCTGATAGAATTGATTCCAACAAAGGTGCATGCTCTACCATGCTAGTCTCCCCATATACCAACACTATGAACAAATTATGCTGCCACTGTATGCTTTTGATCCCCCTCACAGTTTGTGGAATCTCCTCAAAGTGGAACTGCTAACCAATATCCTCTACGTGGTCCTATACCCTATCCATTCAAACTAGGTATGGCTTGATGCTATTCTGCATGGATCCTAGGATATGTATCCGTAGGGCAGCACAATAAGATGATTCAGTCTTTGGACCCATGTACCCAAACCTATACTAGACGTAGAAAGACTTGTGCCTTTAAGCTTCTCCTTGCTGCCCTGAGGAAAATTGTGCTCCTTCTACTCCTATGCTCAGGTGACATTAAACTTAACCCTGGCCCTACAAAAGTGCTCTCATCTCCTTCTGAATTCACAACTTTGAAAGGAATTAGCTTCTTGCATCCTAATGTGTGTAGTCTGTTAAAGAAGCTTGATTCAGTCCAGGCTTGGATTATTCATACTGCACCAGACGTACTCGTGCTTTCGGAAACATGGCTCCGGGCGTCCACCCCAGACAGAGAGAGGTAAATATCCCTAACTACCTCCTCTTCAGAACCGACAGGCAGACCAGGGGTGGAGGAGTAGCCATTTATGTTAAAAAAACAAATTCTCAGTAGCTATATTAGATGCTGCCTCCTTTGTCTGTGGATTTGAATGCCTGTCTCTTAAAGTCAGGCTTTCCCCATCAGTGGCGTTTTGCATCATAAGCTGCTATAGACCTCCAGCAGCAGGACCGCAACTTCTGACACACCTGTCATCCCACCTGGATGCTACCCCAATGGAAATAATCATACTAGGCGACCTTAACTATGATTGGCTGACTAAGGTCTCGTAACCCCTGAAACAATTCTGCGACTCTCATGGGCTCACTCGACTTATTACTGAGCCTACTCGCATCAACAACAAAAAATCCAATGAGAAGCACACTCTTGGATGTTCTCCTTGTTAGCAGACCTCATTCCTTTCCCCATGCTGGTATCCTCTTAGTGGATGTTAGTGACCACTGCTTTACTGGTGACATGAGAACTGTTACCAAACCTCGGTATCTACGTCAAAGTTTTCCACTAAAAGATCCAGATGGAACTTCGATCCAATTGCATACTTCAATGATCTAAAAAACTCTTTGCTATGGCAGAGTTTCTGCCTGGCTAAGTCAGTGAGCGATGCCTATGACTTTCTTCATGAAATCATATCCAGTGCCCTAAACAGCCATGCTCCCCTGGTTAAAGCACAAATAAAAGCCAGAACCTGTGGTTGGTTCTCACCGGATCTGAAGGCTGCCTTACTCAAAAGAGATTACCTCTGGAAAAAGGCTCGTAAATCTCGTGCCGACGCAGACTGGTGTCTCTTCAGGGCATCTAGAAACGTCTGTACTAAGTTGGTCAGAGAGGCCAAAGCCAACTTTTATCAAACTGAGCTACTCTCTGCGTCAGACTGCCCTACCAAGTTCTGGTCCACCATAAAAGTGCTATCTGGCCACTCTCCAGGATGTGCGTTTCCTTCCAAAATTACCACTGGTAATATTATCATTAATGATAAATTAAAGATACTGCAGGCTTTCAACAATCACTTTGCCACTGCTGGCCTGGTGTTTGATAACGCACCTGTAAGTAGCCTTCTTCCTCAGACCAACACCCAGCCTTCAGAACCAAGTAGCAATAACATGGACTTCTCCTTTTCACCTACCACTATAAAAGATCTTCTTCTACGACTAGATACTAAAAAAAGTGCTGGGGCCTACTCCTTCGGCCCATATTTCTTGAAAATAGCATACCATATACCTGCTATACCTATAATGCACCTATTCAGTCTGTCCCTAGCTCAAGGCTCCATCCCCCAAGCATGGAAAACTGCTCACGTCATTCCCATGTTTAAAGCAGGGGACCCCTGTGACCTAAATAACTATAGACCAATCTCCCTCCTTCCCATACTTTCAAAACTTCTGGAAAAAATTGTGGATACGCAGCTGAGATCTTTCTTAGACAATGCTAGACTGCTCAACCCAATGCAGTCTGGGTTTAGAGCTAAGCATAGTACAATTATGGCACTGGCAAAAGTCACTAATGATTGGCAACGGGACCTAGACAACAAAAAATTCATTTGTGCCGTGTTTCTGGACCTCAGTAAGGCTTTCGACACTGTCGACCACTGCCTGTTCCTCTCCACCTTAAAAACTATAGGCATTGGCTCAACTGCACTGGGATGGTTCCAAGACTACCTTTCTGATAGACAGCAACAAATTAAGGCTGATGGAGAGATTTCTCCACTTAAACCAATAAAAAGAGGTGTCCCCAGGGCTCCATACTGGGCCGATTACTGTTTGCCATTTATATCAACAGCTTGGACATAGGCATCAAAGATGCCAGTATTCACTTGTTTGCAGACGACACGGTGCTCTACTTAAGCCAGTAATCTCCTGAAGCTGCCTGCGCTGAGTTGCAAACTGACTTTAATACTCTGCAGTACCAGCTCCTTAGCAAAAAGTTACTACTAAATGCAAAAAAAACCAAGGCCATTCTTTTCTCACCATCAGACCCAGGGGTTTACTCTGCTGTCGCTAGTCCATTACCATCAATCTCTACCTTATTAGGAGAAAATCTTGAATTTGTGACTAAATTCAAATTCCTTCGTATTTGGCTAGACAACAAACTCTTTTTTGTGGAACACACAGAAGAACTACTGAAAAAAACTGAGGCAGAGACTTGGTCTTTTTTTCAGAATTAAATGCTTCTTGACCACAAACGCAAAAAGACAGCTTGTCCAATCTACATTCCTTTCATTAACTGACTACGCCAATTTCACTTATGGCCATTGCCCTGCCTCCTATCTTGCAAAACTGGATGTATTATATCATAGAGCACTGAGATTTATAACTGGCCTCCCGTACTCCACACATCACTGCTCTTTATACGCAGCTGTAGGGTGGCCCTCCCTTCAGTACAGGCGTTCTAGAAATGCAGCCTTATAGATGCTCTGAGCCCTTACCAAAAAACTCCCACAATACGTTATTGACTGTCTTCCCCCTTAGTGGTATTAGGAACTATGCCTTAAGAAGTCAATCGCAGATTTTCTTTGAATGTCCCAAGAGCCAACACTTGCTTTGGAAGGGCCGCCATAAGCTATGCCCTGCCTACTCTCTGGAATAGGATACAAAAATCATTGAGACTTAGCTCACCTGGCAGTCCTGCCTTCAAGACCCTCTATGACAAAACGTTTGCTGAAATCTGTAATTGCTTCTATCGCTCCTAGCAGCTTGACTGTTATTCCTCTCTTCTTCAGCACTAGTCCTAGCTGCTTATCCAAATCAGCCCTTGTCACTACTACTCCCTCCTCCTCTGCCCTACTTGCCCTTAGCACCCTCTGCATCCCTCTTACTCACCACCCACCTTCTGCTGCATTTACCTAAGGCTTACACACTGTTAAGCGTACCTCCATAGCTTAGGAATTTCCATCCAAGCCTGTAACGTGTTTCTGCTGGACAGGAATATAAATGATCTTTCTTTTTTCTTCTATGGTTTGTATATGACATCCATACACATCCTGCTCCTGTGGGAACTGTGTATATATATGTGTATATATATATCTATCTATTACGTTCGGGTTGTGTTATGTATATCTTTCTTGTACATGTGACTTGGAATGTAAATACTCTGCTTCTATCGGTATTGTAAACATGTTGTTCCTTTTGTATTATGTATATTTATATGTAACTGTACAATTTTCCCCTGCCAACAGCAGGTCCACCTTGTAAATGAGCTTGCTCAATGGTGATCACCTGGATAAATAAAGATTTGACTGATTGATTGATCCTCTTCTACCTTCCCTGTAGATTGTGTACCCTGGTATGTTGACATCCCAGTCATGGTTCTCTGTGTACCATGTTTCTGTGACTGCCATGATATCCAGGCATTCCTCTTCCATCAAGGCCACCAGTTCAGGGAGCTTGTTACCTAGACTGTGGACATTGGTACTCATTACCCTCCATTTATTTGGTGGCCTTACCCCTTTTTGCCCCATGCCTGTCCTTACTGCCTTTCTCCATTTATCCCTGCTCCCAGTATAAAAGGGGCAGGCCCCTTGCCCGACTTCCAGTTCTTTCCCGCCGTCGGCTCACGCAAGTCAGTCCTCGTGGAAGAACAGCACTGCTAGCATCGCCATATTGGATGAGTATTTAATCATTGGATTTCTTCTTTCAAAGTTTTTCAGTACCTTTGCTCTGAAATTGTTTTCAGTCCGGCTGTGCATGTTGTCTCCGTCGACCTTCGACTCACATAAGAACAAGTGCGACTCGTGTGGAACCCAGCTTTCCCACAAGGACAGCCACTCTGTCTGCCTCTTTTGTCTGAGCCCAGACCACCACTTGGAGGAGTGTGAACACTGCCAGAAATTCAGTTCGGCTACCTGTAAACGTAGGCAACAGTCCCTGGCTGCCCACTTTTTAAAGCAGAAAATGGCCTCCATAGAAAAACTCCAGCAAGTGTCGTCTTCTCCCATGGGCCACCATAAAAAGAAAAGGGACAAGAAGCATAGGGACCGGGACGCTTCATCCACAGCCCTGCTGACTCCGGCTGGAGTCGCGGCCTTACAGATAACCTCCCCTCCTAGGGACCATTCTCTGACAGCCGCCTTGGTGGTGTTCAAGCATGTGTCGGGCCCGCTGCTGGGCCCTGGCTCGAGTCTGACAGGTGCCTCTGGGGCAGAGGAGGCCTCCACTCCCGTTACGGCCGCTTCCTCTAGGTTTCTCGTTGTGAGTTGGTCCGGTAAGTCGAGCTCTGGCACTACTGACAGATTCTGCCTCAGCCCTCTGAGACGCTCGTCTCTGGAATACGGTAAAGAGTACCTGACTCCTTCTACCCCTGAGGGGAGTCCGATCCAGCGGTGGTATGGGTCATCTCTTTTCCAAGAGAGATTTCTTTTGTTCAGAGACATTTCCTAGACCTAGGCAACTGCCCAGTCTGTTAATCCCCCTTTTTTATCAGGCTTCTTCTCTTGAGCAGAGCCTTGTAGCAACAGAAGTGACTCTCCAGCGAGTCGGAACTCAGGTTCCTGCTTTCTTGCTTACTTCCACTTAACAGACGACATACTCCTTTCTTGACCGTAGGTCAAGTAGGTCTTTTTTCTGATGACTTCTCAAATATTTACTCCTGCGCACTGGTTTTGTGCCAGTCGCTCACGAAACTATCTTCTCCGAGTGCGTGACGGAGCTCTGATGTTTGTTTCTCAAAACAAACTAGAGTCCTTTCCTACTCCCTTCAGGGAGGCCAGAGTGAGTAGTGCCTCACTGCATTGAGTCACTTCTGCAGCTATTCAGTCACTTTCAATGAAGGGTTAGCCCTAACTTGGTCCTGCTGCGTCCCTCCTCGATGCACGACTGCCTCTATTTGCATTACAAATCCAGCCCCTGTTTTTTTCTGTCAGAATGTTTTTCCACAGTGGACACATCCTCCTGTACACTTTTCCTCTCTTCCCTGAGTTCGGAGACTGCTACAACAGTTGTACACACGGGGCAGGATAATTCCTTTTGGAACATAAAGTGGGTAGGATCTGGTTCTGCTAGACCATCATAAGAGGCTTCTAAATCGTGCTTGGACAGTCTCCATCACTCATTCACATGTCCACCCACCATCCCCTGGGTTCACTTGTTTTCTTTCCTGGTCTTCATGGTCCAGTGGTTTAGGCTGTGAAGACATTGTTCTTTGACCTTTCTGGCAAAGACCATCTGTGCCCTCTCAGGCCCAGAAAGACAGGATAAGTTATTTCATTAGTTACGCTGCACCTCCTCATTTGAAAAGGTACTGAGGCGGTTGGAGGGTCAATGCCGAGATAGCCTACGCAGGTGTGAGCTAGTCTCGCGGTGCCACGCATGCGTGGTCCTGTCTCGGCGCTGACCCTTCTGAACATTTTTGGCTCCCGCTTGGTCCTAGCGCCCCCGGCACTATCCCACTAGTGTGAATGAGTGATGGAGACTGTCCAAGAAGATCAACAATTACAGTAAGTACGTAATTTCCATTTCTTACATAACTGTTTTTTGTAGGAGTGATATATACAGTAGTTCACATCCACACCACCCACCCAGCCGTACTTCGCAAGTGGCACATGGGTCCCTGCTTCATGCATGCAAGATCTTACGTTACGGGCAGTTGGAGGATATACCATCTGGTTGACAGAGGAGCTTAGTTTGAATGCTTTCCCATGAATCAGCACTTCCAGTGGAACTGCCAGTGTGTGGATGTGAACTAAATGCCACTCCTAGAACTACGGTTACAGATGAGTAACCTATTTTTTTGTGCTTCGCTGTTCCTCTCTTTTTGATTCTGTGTAGCCAGAACTAGTTTTACTGGCAGAGAAGCCACAGATTGGACTGTAGATCAAATTTAATAAAAAGGTGGACCGACCAGTCATCCTTCATCTCCTTGGAGACAACTGTATCTTCATCAGATGCCGCTATTGGTCCAACTGAGCCTTGCCCCCCTCCCCCCAGTTTTATTTTGAACAGGCTGCCTATAAGTGTTATGGTAAAGTAAGGCAAGCGTATATTTTTTCTAAACAAACACATTGCCTTAGGATCTGTTGTGGTATAATAGGTTTTTAGGAACTCTGATCTCTTCTGGCCACTGATTATCTTTTGTTTTGGCAGGGAAAAGAAAATCAAGCAGAAGTACCAGCAAAAGAGAGGTATGTCTGAGACCTTTAGTATAATGATCTTTGTTTTTTGTCTGTAATGCCAAACGTTATCCTCCAAGTTTGCCTGTCATCTCCCTCCTCACTTGCCAGGCGACACCTGTTACAGTTAGCACATCCCAAACCCCACGAGAGTCCTAGTTTGAATGTGACCCAGTTTCTTTTAGCTGTGCCATGTGGCTGGCACATCATTTACATTCTTAGTGTAAATTATGTGGCTCATAATAAACTGCAGGCAGTGCTGATTTGCTGAGTAGTCTGCAAGGTCTGAAAGTCTTTAAAGAGCAGCTGACACCTTCAGGAGTACTTTACCAAAACAATATTTAGACACAGCTCAGCTTGAATTTCTCTTTAGTTCTGTATTCCTCCTCCCCATTATTTATTACCGAGGTCATCTATGTGAAAACAGGATCTTTGCTCCTGAAGAGTTCATCTATTCCTGTTGCTGTCTCCCTACCTGAGGTCATAATGCGCTGCTTGCGACATCACAGTTAGTCCCATGGCAACAGACTGTGATGTCAGAGCAGAGGATTATGAGTTGAAGTAGGGAGTCAGCTATAGGGGCAGATGAACCCTGAGGGATATAGATCACGTATTCATGCAAATATTCTTAGTAATGAATACGGGGGGAGAAGGAAACTTTAGAATATGTATGCAATGGAAGCTGAATTGTACCTAATTATTATATTTTTTAAAGTTATTTTTAAGACATCTCCGCAGTTCTTTAAAGAGTATATATCTGTGAAAGTAGTTTAAGCATTAAAGTTTGATAGTATGTACAAAATACAGGAGAATAATTAGACTGATTCTCCCCCACCAGTGTTTTTTGGTGTTGGCTGTTGTTTTATCAGAGTGGATTGGTGATTTAAGGTCCATTAATCAAATTGTTTCTTAATATATAGAATAATACATGGGTGGGTGTGTACAACGAGACTTTTATACACACCCGATGGCTGTGATGCTTCAGTGGGTTTATAACAGCATTATACCCACAGGATGTGTATAAAAATCAAGTTTTTGTACAACCACCCATGTATTGTTTATATAATAACTGAGGAGCATTTTTTCGGCCCAGACAGCAGCACCACAGTGTGGCCATGGTAATGGAGTGTTTGTATTTAAAAAAAAAAACATATGAACCACATGACCACCCGATGTTGCTGCTGTTTTAAATATTACTGCTGGATGTTTGTATTTGCAGCCTGTCTGCATCTCTCTCTCTCTCTCTCTCTCTTTTGCTCTCTGTCCATCTCTAGTGCGATCTCTCTCACTGTTGTCCATCTGTACCGGGACTTCAGGAGCCATCGGGTGAAGCACAAATCTTCTTTGAGGGAATCTCTTGCAGCAGGTCATACACTTGGGTGTCCACCAGAGGGCTCTTCCGTTGATGGTAGCTTTCACCAGCAGTGTTGAATGGAGGCCGCCCACAGTGATGTCATCTCATACATATGTATAAATATGTGGGCAGCCCCTAGCATCCTCAGTTATTTTCCCGCCGTCACCCCGCTCGCTGCCCATGTACGTCGAGGAAAACAAACTCCTGGTTAATTTTTGTGTATCCCTATGTCTGCTTCTGATTCGCTTTTCTGCAAGTGCTGTTGTGTAAGGGAAACACAACACGTGTTCACCATTATAACCCGCAGATTATAACGGCAAATTGTAACCCATGGGAGTAAATGCTTCCCAGTTACTATAATTCCATTATGCTTGCCCTTGTCAAGCCTTAGCATCAGAATGGGAAATGGGATGCCAGGGCAAGCCTTGGGGACAGAAAGCTGGTGTCTGTGGACATCGGGGGATGGGATGGGGCTGAAGTGCCCCCTGCCACCAGGAGGAGAGAAATATTAAGTATAAAAGAAAAAGACATGCCCTTTGCTGAGGAAATCACTAAGGCTTGGCACCTTTATCAGACTGTTCAGTGCATGGTCAGTATATTTAATGCCCCTTCTACTCCTCACAGTCCAGCTCATCTTTATGGGCCAGACATTATTATGGCGAGAGGAATGAAGATGATAAGGCAGAGGGCTAAATTCTAGAACCTGATGTATCACCTGATCCAGAGTTTGGTACTTCCCCCATTGGTCAGGAGGATTTTCTCTCCGTATTTACTTTTCTACAGCATATAGTGGACACCCTGGACCTTCCTACCCAGGAAACCACTGAAGAGGATAATGAAGACTATAGAAAGATGATGAGTCTTCCTCTCCAAAAAAGATAGTTTTGCCTATTTATAGATCTCTCAAGAAAGCAACAATGAAACTACTTCAGACCCCTACTTCTGTCCCTGGAGTAGACCGAAAGATAAGACAGGAAATATCAGCTAGCCAGAAATGATGTTGAATTCCTGTTTGTACATCCTAGCCATGAAGGAATTGTGCAGGCTGCGGCTTGTGATAAGGCCAAAAGTCCCACTCTCCTTTCAGCCTCCTGAAAAGGAGTACAGAAAACTGGACTCCATGGCAAAAAAAATCCTATACAACAGCTTCCTTGCTCCTTCCCCTGTCCACTCACATGGCAAATATCAAAAAGCCTTATGGAACTCTGTCCTGGCCATTTTACATCAAAACCCAGACAAGATGGTACAGGATATAACTGAAACTGTGAAAATTGCCTTTGAGGCAACATGGCTGTGGACAATAATTGCTGTGGACAATAATGATGCTGCTTCCAGACCAGAGCCATGATTCAGGCAATTGCTTTAAGACGTTTTGCATGGTTAAGAACCACAACCACAAACCTTTCGTAGGGCACACAATACAAAGCTATGGATTTTCCCTGTGAAAATAGCTCCGTCTTTGGTGACAGGACTGAAGCATACATGAAGAAGGTGGAGGAACATAAGACCACCTATCAAAGTAATGCTGCCAAAGATATGACCTCTACTTCCCAAAAGTATCAGTACATGGGAAACAGTGGCAGAGGATACTATTCGAGGACATTTTTCCCTATGCCTAGATTATTCCCACATATGAGGCTACTACAGAGGAAAAGGGAGGAGGGGACAGAGAAGAGCTGCTTCCATTCCTGTCCCTGCTACACAGTCCAAGCCATGACTCTAGTGTCCAGGTCACCTCCCCTTACCATAGTGGGCAGGCTGTCCCATTACCTCCAACACTTGACCCACATCACCACAGACAAGTCGGTACTGGAGGTAGTGGGTGAGGGCCTATCCTTGCAATTCAAGACCTTCCCTGCCCTTCAGGGTCCACAAATGTCAAAGCTCCTAACTCCAACAGAAAAATTACTGCTGGAGTTGGAGGTCAAGACATTGCTATCAGTAAAGGAGTGGAGAGAGTTCCCTTTTCACAGTGGGGTAAAGGACTTTACTCCAGATACTTTCTAACAACAAAGAAAAATGGGGAATGGCGACCTATTCTCGACCTTGTGTACCTAAACAGGCACTTACTGAAACCAAAATTCAAAATGCTAAGACTCTCAACAGTGATTCACTCACTGCAACAAGGAGCCTGGCTAGTCTCCCTGGATCTGAAGGACACCTGTTTTCATATTCCAATAAGGCAGTCCCATAGAAAGTTACGGAGATTCAAACTGCCCTCAGGGCACTACCAGTTTGCAGCAGTGCCATTTGGCCTAGCATCAGCCCCAAGGGTATTCACCAGGTGCCTAGCTGTAATGGCAGTTCATCTGAGGAAGCAGGATATTTCAGTCTATCCATATCTGGATGACTAGCTCCTAGTGGCAAATCCCCTCTTCAAGTCAGAGAGGCTCTTAGCTATACAAAGTGATTCCTACACACCCTGGGTTTTCTCATCAATGAAAAGAAATCCCAGTTAGAACCTACACAGCTCCTAACCTTCATAGCAGCACAGTTGGACAGCCAGCAGGGAAAAGCCCTCTCTTCCAGCAGACAGGATTCAGGTTTTTCTGTCAGTGGTAAATTCTTTTGTCCTAGGTCAGCCCAGGCCTGCCAGACATTTTCTCAAGCTCCTGGGATATAAGGCCTCCATGACAGTTGTGGTGCCAGGCATCCAATTCCAAAAGAGGGACATTCAGTACCATTTGAGGGCACATTGGTCCCAAAAAATACATTCTCTGTCCAAGCTGGTACCAGTGACCAGATCACTGCTACAAGCTCTAAATTGGTGAAAGGACACAGATAGTCTAATCTGTCAGTGGGAGTTTCCTTCCAGCTCCCACGAAAATCCTTACAACAGATGTTTCCCTTCTGGATTGGGGAGCTCATCTGGACAACTGTTCCATAAGTGGCATTTGGACACCCAAGGAATCTGTAAGCCACATCAGCCTCAGGGCTGTGTACTTGGCCTTAAAGGCCTTTGCCCCACAGGTCAAGGGACACACTGTACAGATCAGAACAGACAACACTACTGCTATGTTTTACATAAACAAGCAGGGTGGCACAAAGTCGACTGTGCTTTGCACGGAGGCCATGAAAGGATGGTCTTTGGCCTACTCCCTGGATGTCAGCCTCTCAGCGATTCATCTCCCAGGCAAGGACAACACCCTGGCAGATGCCTTAAGTCAAATCAGACAAGGGCACAACGAATGGACCCTGAATACGCAGGTCTTGGCCTCAGTATTCAGGAGGTGGGGCATTCTAGAAATAGACCTATTTTCATCCCACCTCGACTGTCAACTTCCTTTGTACTGTTGCAGCCCCCAACACTGGGCACCCTCCCAGCAGATGCTTTAACTCTAGATTGGGCAGGGAAGTTCCTCTGTACTTTTCCTCCCTTCCCTCTGATTTACAGAGTGCTTCTGAAACTGAGAGACCACTCAGCCACCATGATCCTGGGAGCCCCAGATTGGCCAAGGCAACCGTGGTACCCCCTTCTACTAGCTCTGTCTCACTGGAAGCCTATTCGACTTCCTCTTAGCTACACTCTCCAGACTGTACCTCAGACAGGGATTCCTTACCCAGATCTGAAATCTCTTCACTTCAAGGCCTTGTTCTTGAGGAGTTGGAATTCCCAGACAATCCATATTCAGAACAAGTTCTAAAGATCCTTTATATGGCTAAAAAAACAAGTACTAAGTAAACTTACACAGCTAAGTGGCAGAGGTTTTCTCTCTGGTGCAAAGGGAAACAAACGCTCTCAGAGCTACAGTTTCCAGCCTTCTGGATTACTTGGTATACTTACAGGCCTCAGGCCTAAAGGCCTCATCCTTGAAGGTGCATTTGGCTGCAATTTCAGCACATCTTTCCACAGGGAAAGACAGGTCTCTAATTTCTCTGCCTATTTTCAAAATGTTTTTCAAAGGCCTGCTTCACCTTCAAACCCAATTCGAGAACCAGTTTCTCCTTGGGACTTCATCCTGTGCATTGCCAAGCTCATGGAGCCTCCTTTTCGAGCCCATGGGAATGGCCCACTTAAAATATGTCACCTGGAAAACAGTTTTTCTAGTAGCCATCACTTCTGCTAGGTGGATCTCAGAACTTCAGACCCTTTGTACTGAACCAAACTACATTATCTCACACAAGGATAAGGTAGAGCTCAGAACAAACACAAAATTCCTACCCAAGGTGGTTTCTGAATTTCACCTTACCCAGACCAGTCCATTACAACCCTTCCTGTCTTTTTCACTGACAAATCCACTCCAGGGGAATGTAGACTACATAGTTTAGATGTCAGAAGAGCTCTGTCCTACTGTCTGGAGCACACTAAGCAGTTTGGAGGCTGTACTACCCAGCTTTTCCTCACCTATGGTAATATGGGCAGAGAAACACCTGCCACTAAGAGAACTGTCTCTCGTTGGATAGTTTCCTGTATCCAGTTTTGTTATGACAAGGCTGGTAAACGGCCTCCTCAGGGCCCCCTCCACTACACTAGGGGCATTGCTGCCCCAATGGCATTCTCAAGAGACATTCCTCTTCTTGATGTATGCAAAGCAACCACTTGGAAAACTGTACGCACTTTCACAAAGCATTGCTGTCTAGATGTGCAGTCCAGATCTGATGCCATATTTGGTAGGGCGGTTCTGCAGAGCTTCTTCCCTAAGTACTAACATACTAAGATGCCAGCAGAGTAGGCCAAAGGTCTATCAAGTCTGCTCAAATTTGCAGCATGTGGTCCAGACACAGTTGCTACTCCCCGCTTCACCCATAATCCCCCCCACCCTCCCCACCAGAGTTACAGCTCCGTTTATGGCATTCCCCAATTTTACCGTTCCCATGTATCTGTCCCAACTTCTCTTGAACCTCTCCACTGTATCAACAGCCACCAGTTCCGCAGGTAGTGCATTCCATGGGGCCACCACCCTCTTTGTAAAGTAACGTCTCCTAGACTCAGCCCTGAGCCTCCCATGAACCAACTTCATGGAATGTCCCCTGGTGGTCCCTTTCTCCCTTAGCTGGAACAGACTACCAGTGCTGACCCTGTTCACTCCCTTTAGATATTTAAATACCTCAATCATATCCCCCCCCCCCTTCCTCTCCTCCAGGGAGTACATGTTCAGCACTCCAAGTCTCTCCTCATAGAATCTTTCCCCCAGACCCTGTATCATCCTGGTTACCCTCCTCTGGACCCTTTCCAGGCGGGCAATGTCCTTTTTCAAGTATGGATGCCAAAACTGCACACAGTACTCCAGGTGCAGTCTGACCAGGCAGTCATACAGAGGAAGAAGCACCTCCCCTCTCTTCGAGGTTATCCCCCTTGCACGCCACATGAGCATTCTATTCACTTTAGCTGCAGCCCTCCTACACTGCTTATCATTGTTCATTCTGGCGTCCACGATCTCCCCCCACCCCGAAACCTGCAGTTTCTCCCCACCCAAAAATTACTCATGATCAGGGTTCCTAAGTCTCAAGTGGAGAACACTGCGTTTCTTGGCATTAAACCTCAGCTTCCAAGCGTGTAACCACCTCTCCAGAGTCTGCAGATCCCCCTTGTAGGCCCCTTCTACTCATCTCCCCATCCACCTCCACCCCCAACTTAGAGTCATCAGCGAAGAGGCTCACTTTACTCCTGATACCATCCCTAATGTCCGAGATGTAAGCATTAAACAGGAGTGGGTCCAGCACCAACCCCTGTGGGACCACGTCAGTGACCCTTCTTGGAGATGATACCTCTCCCTAACCACCAGCCTCTGAAACCACCCAGTTAGCTAGCTCCCTATCCACCACACCATCTTTTCCCCACCCCCATTCACTGAGCTTGTCCAACAACCCTGAGTGTGGCACCGATTCAGATGCCTTGCTAAAGTTCAGATAGAGGACTTCCATTGGCCTTTCCTGGTCCAGTGTCCTTGTCACCCAATCGTAGAACTCCACAAAGTTCGTCTGACATGATCTGCCCTGGACAAAACCATGTTGGTGGTCTTCCAGATGGCCCTGTGTAGGTTTCTGTACCCGACTCCCAACTGCACTGCTTTGAAATCTGCTACTATTACTGATGCTAAAGGACTCCTGGGGTGAGAAGAAAAAATTACCGTAGTAATGTTGTTTCTTCCAAGGTGTCCTTTAGCATCAGTATCCTCTCACCCTGCCTCTCCTGGTAATCTACCTGAAGAGGACTCTGCCTTCTCTGGTTTGTGCCAAATTTGCTTTCATGTTTTGGGGAATCTGTTTTAAGCAAAGTTTCTCCTTATTGTACATGGTTACTGTTTTCATATTGTTAGGTGATTTTTTTAAAGCTTGTTAGGGCAGACTTTTGTGAGCATGTTCCCTGCATAGCTTTAAAAAAATTCTGATGCCCTCTGGGCAAGCTCCACTCGGTATGCCCTCTAACTCTCTTCTGATTGGCTAATTCATTATACTCATTACCATAATCTTCATCTCCGAGGCAGCTCAACTTAGCCAGCTTACTGCTACTGTTACTGATGTTAAAGGACACCTTGGAAGAAACAACATTACTACAGTAATTTTTTTTTTTTTTTTTTGTTGCCGCTACCTTGGGCCATGTGCATTGCCAGTTAGCAGGGACATTTCTCCCAATATGAGTATAGTCTTTGGAATTCTCTTAAGTCAATGCTCGAGAACCTCCCAGAGTCCAACACTACCATGGAGCTTCTGCAGACTATCACCAGTGGCATGGAGTCCAATAATTATAAACTGAAAGCTGCTATGGATGCCTATGACACTGCTGCTAGAGCAGCTGTTGCTGGAATCTATATCAGGCGTACTCCTGGTTCAGAACATCGGGTTTCTCACCTGATGTTAAATAAAAGGTTATCAGTGTCCCCTTTGATGGTGCTTATCTGTTTGGCCCTCAAGTTGAGCGAGGGTTAGAGGCTGCCCAGAAAACCAGGACTGCCATTAAAACAGCCATGCCGGCTCCTGCAGCTCCCCATTTTTTTGTAAAAGACAGCCCTTTCTCGGAAGAAGCCGAGGGGCCCCTAACAGGAAGCAGCCTCCTCAGCCACAAAAGAAAGTGACGTGCAAGGCACTGGGCCAGAAAGCACCTAGTGCCACCCTCTAGAAACCTGACGCCGGTCCCACCTCAGCTTCCAGAGGTGGACAATTCAGGGGCAGCGGAGGTTGTCTGACTCAGTTTTATCAATCAATAAATCAAATTTTATTTAATAAAGTGCATTTCTCGATAGAGATTCAATGCGCATTACAATGATTTTAAAAACTTTTAAAACACAAGAACATGCAAACATCCAAATTAATACAAACATTAATTTCAGTAAAACTTTACTAGCTATCCACAAAAGCTTGTTTAAATAAAAAGGTCTTTAGCTCGCGTTTAAAAATCTTGACCGTTGGACTGTCTCGAATCTGGTGAGGGAGGGAGTTCCACTGGACTGGGGCAGCAAAAGAAAAGGCACGAGTCCCAATGTCTTTAGATATATCCTGGGAACTCCCAACAGACTGTCATCTGCTGAATGCAAGGAGTAGGTGGTCCGTTAGGGACACAGGACATCTTGCATGTAACCGGGCCCCTGGCCATGTATTGCCTTATAGTCAGCAAACTGACCTTGAAGGAGATCTGCCACCTAATCAGCAGCCAGTGCAGAGAGCGCAGCACAGGTGTAATGTGACACGATCTGGGTAGACCAGTCAGCAACCTGGTCACCGCACTCTGCACTAGCTGCAGGCGGTGCAGATCTGCCCCCGTAAGCCCTAGGTACAGAGCATTGCAATAATCCAGGCGCGAGGTCACAAAAGCATGGACCAGTGCCAGCAGATCAGCCCAGGATATCAGGTGTTTCACCCTGGCAATGTTTCTCAGATGGCAAAAGAGGACTTGGCCATGGCCGAAACCTGTGGTATAAGCATCATGCCGCAGTTCAAAACAACGCCAAGATTCCTCACCGAGTCAGAGGTGAGCAACTGGGAGTCCCCGAGCCTAAGCCCTGAGACGTGACCAGATTGCACCCTCACCCCCTGGCGACCAGGTTCCAGTGCTAGTACCTTATCCGGGTTCAACCTCGACCAGTTTGCCGTCATCCGGTCTTGGATGTCATCCAGGCAGGTGTTCAATACTGAGACTGTCTCCTGCTTCTTGGGTGCAGAGGACATGTAGTGCTAAATATCATCTGCATAGCAGTGAAAACTCAGCCCATACTGCCTGATAATGTCCCCTAGTGGTAGGATATATACTGCAAGCAACATGGGGGACAAAATGGAGCCCTGCGGGAGCCCACATGGCAGGGCTATAGGGGCTGAGAAATAAAGCCTGGGCACCACACGTTGCAACCTGTCAGTGAGATAAGGTCTAAACCAACTGTGGATTGGTCTTCCCTGTATCGGTTTTCACCGTTCATCACTGATGGGGTATAAGCCAGAGGTGCAGCACCCTGCAGGATCATTTAGTTTTTTTCCAAAAAGGGGGAGGAGCCAGCGCCGGGGCGGTGCCATCCTCAAGGCCAACATACTATGTGGCGCTTGAGGGTTGGCCAGTAACTGACGCCAACTCCTCCTCCACCCAATTTCTGCTTCTCCTGCCATAGAGAGTGCAGCTACCTTGTGTGCAAGCTGAAAAGAAGATACACCATTGCAGCCTACTCAATTCATCAATGCCGCTTTTTGCCCTCGCCACATCCATTACTCAGTGCGGTTTTTGTGATCTCAATACTGGTAAAAGCTTTCATTTCTTTTTATTCAGTGCCAAGTCTGTTGCTTTAGTTTTGAGTTACTTTGTTCATGAGTCATACTAGGTTTTGGGGACAAAAATAAATCTTCAAAAGCGGGCTGGCCCTCAATCTGTCAGTGTCCCTGTGGCTGGCAAATTTCTGTTTTGGACCAGCATTACCGTTGTCTCACCTGCCTGGGTCCAAACCACAGTATGGACCATTGCGACGGCTGCTTCTCCATGGACCACAGAGTACTGGAAAACCACACATTTAAGGTCTGCTGCACTCCGCCAACCTTCAGGGGTGGTGTTGCACTCAGGACACCAGACACAGATCTCAACCCTTCCTCCAGGTCTTCTTCCGGTTCTGTATGGGCCACATAGGAGGGTGCTTACGCCTCTTCGAACCTCACCAGGCCAGAGGTCTCTGCTGTGGTGCCGGAGGCACGGTCAGACCCCCTCTGGGGCCGGGCTGGGGGCATCATTTTGGCAGTCACCTCCTTAGAGGTGCAGGCTCCCCCGGTGTCGTGGCCTATGCATTCTGGGCCCAACCTGGTGGTTTCCTGAGCACAGCCCGTTGGGAGCACTCTGGATCCTGGAGCCGCTCGTGGCTCCGGGCTGTCCCATGGGCGGTACTGCGCCTACCCATGGCACCATTCACAGCGCCATGGGTCCTATTCAACTCTGTCACGTACACCCACCTCCTTAAGAGGGAACCTGTTTTATCAAACAGGTTTCCAAAACTTTCTGTTAATTCTCTACTAATATTAACTTCTAACTTTCAGAAATTAAGCACATGTGCAGTATCCTTTTTTCTATAACAGTACAGCAAACAGTAAAGTTTAAACTCATACATTTGTTTTTCAACCTTCAGAACACTCAATTACTGATCCATATCTTAACAGAAAATCAGCATTGCTATTCTCTTTACCAGATTTGTGTCTCACCTTGAATGTAAATGGCTGTAGTGCCAGGTACCACCTTGGAATTCTGGAATTTTTATCTTTCATTTGGTTAAGCCAACAGAGGGGATTGTGATTTGTTATAAGTACAAAGTCAGTTCGTAGCAAATAAAACTTAAGGGACTTCATGGCCCACTTTGCTGCTAAACATTCCTTTTCAATGGTGGAGTACCTTTTCTCTCTGTTACGCAACTTCCTACTTATGTACAGAATAGGATGTTCTGTACAATCTATATTTTGACTCAGGACTACACCTATGCCTACCTCTGATGCATCTGTAGCAAAAATGGTTTCTCAAAATCGGGGCTTCCTAAAACAGGCTGAACATAATGCAGTCTTAATTGCTTGAAAAGCTTCATCACACACTGGGGTCCATTTCACATTATTTTGGTACCGTTTTTTCATGAGTTCAGTGAGGGGAGTAGCTAACTCAGCAAAGTTGGGAACAAATCTCTGATAATAACCAGCCAGCCCTAAAAATGACCTGATATGTTTCTTTGTTTTAGGGACAGGGCTGTTAGCAACAGCTTCTATTTTAGAAATTTCTGACTTAACTTTTCCATTTCCCAACACATAGTCCGAATATCTGGTTTCCTGCATGCCCAGTGCACACTTAGTAGTATTAATAGTCAGTCTTGCATTTTTGATAGCTTGGATAACTGCTTGTAGGTGTTCCAGGTGGCTTTTCCAGTCTGGACTGTACACCATGGCATCATCCAGATACACAGTACAACCAGTGTGAGGTGATAAAATTACATACATGTACTGCTGGAATGTAGCTGGCACACCATGTAAACCAAACGGAATGGTGGTGAACTGATGGAATCCAACAGGAGTGACAAATGCAGTTTTATCTCTGGATTCTTTCGCTAAAGGGATTTGCCAGTAACCCTTGGTTAGATTGAGGGTACTGATATTCTTAGCACTCCCCAGTCTGTCCACCAAATCATCTATTCTGGGCACAGGATAACAATCAAATTCTGACACTTGATTAATTCCTGAAATCAAGGCAGATTCTAACACCCCTTTTTTTTTGTTTACAATTACCAGTGGAGATGACCAAGCACTCCTCGACTCTTCTGTGATACCCAGTTCTTTCATTTTTGGTATTTCCTTAACCACGTCAGCTCTTAACCGCTCTGGTAACCTGTATGTCTTTTGCCTAATAGGGCGAGCATTCCTTGGCGCTATTACGTGCTTGACCCCTTTTGTTCGGCCTGGTACTGTGGTAAAAGTACTGTCAACTGTCTTTAGCACATTACAAATTTCTGCAGTTTGTTCTGAGGTTAAGGAAACATTCACCTTTATAGCATCAACAGTTACAGTTTGTTCTACTCTATCATAAGCTACATCCATATCTTCCTTATCAGTTTCTGGTAAAACTAGCAAAGCAGCTTTTCGCATTTTTTCAACCCATTTCTTGAGGAGGTTAGCATGGCACATCATAGTAGGATTTTTCCTGTCGGGGGGGTCTCAGTCTTGTAGTTAACAGTGCCAGTACCTCTAAACACTCTAGAAGGCCCTTGCCACTTCATTAACCGTTTATTTTCTGTTGTGGGTAACAGTAGCAAAACTTTTTCACCTGGCTCAAAACCTTTCTTTTACCCCATGGTCATAATATACTTTCTGCTGGTTTGGGGCCTGTTCCTGATTACTATGGGCAATTTCAACATATTACGCCAGCTTCTTTCTTAGGGCACACATTTAAGACATTATAAATTGTTTCTGAGTGGGGTTATCTTCCCACGTTTCGTTTATCACATCCAGTGGCCCTCTTAGCTGCCTACCATACAGCATTTCAAATGGTGAAAACCCTGTTGATGCCTGTGGCACTTCTCTGTAAGCAAAAAGCAGGTAAGGCAAGTATTTTTCCCAGTCTTTCCTTCCCTTCCCTTTTTACAAACCTTTTTAACATATGTTTTAGAGTTTGGTTGAAATGCTTAACAAGACAGTCTGTCTGAGGGTGATAGGGAGAGGTTCTTATGGCAGTGATACCTAGTAGTCTGTACAGCTCTGTAATGCAGCACTAGAATTACTACCCTGATCAGTAATAATTTCTCTAGGTATGCCCACTCTGCTGAAAGTTTTTGCAAGCTCTGCTGCCACTTTTGAAGTTGAGACAGTATGTATTGGAACTGCTTCTGGGTATCTAGTAGCATAGTCGCATACTACCAGGATAAATCTAATACCCTTTGTACTTTTGTCTAAAGGACCAACCACATTGCAATTCTCTCAAAAGGCACATCTGTCAAGGGTAGGGTCACATTGTCTTTGCTAGTAACTGGGGCTACTTTCTGACACTCACCACAGAAATTACAATAGGTAGCAACATCTTCATGAATTCCAAGCCAGTAAAATCTATACAGCAATCTGGCAAGGGTGCGATCCCTCCCTGAGTAACCAGCCATAGGACTGTCACGTGCTATCTGTAACAACTCTGCTCTATACTTCCGTGGTATAACCAATTGTTCTGTCTGTTCCTGTGTCTGAGGTTTAACCCAAACTCTGTACAGTACCCCATTAAATTTTTTAAACATTGGTCCACCCTGCTTTGGTTTTACCCCCAGCTGCTTAAAATAACCCTGGAGAGAAACATCAATTAGCTTGTTCTGAAAGAAAATCACAATCAGTGATCAGTTTAGTTTCAGCATTTTCATATCTTAACCTGTTATGTCCATCAGTCATTTGTTGCCACAGTTTCTTCAGGCATCGTCTTTCTTTCCTAGATTTCCAGATCTTGGAGATGTGCTCAGACAAGTCCGAATCAAAATCACTGAAAGGAAAAATGTCCTCATCGTTTGAGATTTTCTTTGCCTGAGCTCTTGTTACCACTGCTACTGAAACTGCAGGGTTCAGTTCCTCTGAGATGAACTCAGTAAATCCTGGACAGTCATTTCCAGTCATCGCGGATACAGGTAACTTAGGTACTACCCCCACTTTCATTTGGTGCGACACACCTTTAATGGTCAGAGTCACTTGGGTGGTGGGATAGTATCGAGTGTCCCTGTGGATGCAGATGACATCAGTACCTGGTCCTTTTGGGCATTGTTTTCTAAGCACTTCAGTATGCACCAGCGTCTGTCTACTTCCCGAATCTTTAAGTCCCTTCACAGTCTTATCTCCCACCTTCATATCTGTTAAGTACTTGCCCCAATTTTCTAAGGACAAATCTGCTACAGTATCACTCTTCTTACGGCAATTTCTTGCAGTATGACCTGGGTTATTACAGTTATAGCAAATAACATCTTTGGGCACAGATTTGTTACCCCCCACCAGAGTTTCTATCAGTCTTTTGAGTTTAAATGGGGGAAAAAGAGTGTCTTACCGGTGTTTGACTGTTACCTCACTGCTGTGGCATCTGTCTTTCTGGCCATTTGGTAGTCTTCGGCCAAAGAAACAACCTTTTCCCCACTTTCTGGTCGGTGTTCTTTCATCCAGAGCTGCACATCTGTAGGCAGGATGTTGATAAATTGCTCCATTGCAGATGTGTTGATCTGTGTGACTGCTTTGCTCTCTGGTTGGAGCCATTTTATCAGGAGTTCTCTGAATCAGGTAAAGGCTTCTTGGGGATTGTCGACTGAGTTGTACTTCAGAGATCGAAATCTCTGCCTGTAGGTCTCTCTTGAGATGTCAAACCTTTTCAGGATTTCGCTTTTCACCAGGTCATAGTTTTCTGACTGTGCGATGTCCATATTGCTGTAGGCAAATTGGACTTTCCCTGTCAAGTAGGCTACCAGTCTGATTGTCCATTGCCGCTTTGGTCATTGGCAGGCTGTGGCAACTCTTTCAAAAGCTGTCAGGTATGCTTCGATGTCATCCAAGGGACACAACTTTTTAAGTTTAATGACTTTTAAGTTGCTTGTGTTTTGTTGCTCGTCTGGATCTGTGCCAGATCCTCTGCCTTTGATAGCTTGAAAGGCGTCCAGCCATCGCTGCTTCTGTTGCTGCATCTCTTCTCTCATTTGTTGCTTCTCTTCTCTCCATCCATTTTTGTTGTATAGCCCACCATTTGAAAAAGTCCATCAGGCTTTCAGGTTCTGTCACTGCCTGTTCTTTTTCCATAACTTGTGCTGGCTGTACAATCTCAACTTGGACTTCTGTCTCTGCTAGTTTGGCTGCCATTCTCCTGGTAACCACTCCTGGACTTGCTGCTGCAAAATACATACCTTTCTCTATGCATCCTTGGTACTAGGTCCAGTATCCACGCACAAAACTCCTGGCTTAGAGTATGCCCGGCGTAAATCCCACTTAGGCTGACACCATCTGTCATCGAGGCACAGGTCAGGAAGCATAGGAAAAAACAGGAGCAGTTTTGAAATCGCAACAAGAGTTTTATTATGAATACCAATAAAATAAAAAAATAAAATTGTTCAGAATAACTATTTACAAAGGCCGAATAAACAGAGAAGATCCATCTGAATTTTCCTTCGGTCTCTGTCTCGTGCAAGAAATTGCAGCTTTGTTTTTGTAAATCCTTGCATCCCCTCTTATTAACAAGCATCCTATTTTTTCCCTAAAATGTCCTTGTAAATATCAGGCAATGCTGCAAGAACACAGTGTCCCAGAACTTAGGCCCCTTTTCCACAGCTTCTGCAAAATGCTTAAAAATTGCTCTCAGGTAACCCCTTGAGTTCCCAATAGCTTTTTGTAATTATCTTAAACTATAGTTATATACATTTCAACAGTAACACTATATAATATCTAAACAAAGGGATCCCAATACCAGTTACATTTCCACATAATGATTTGCATATATTTTTATACCAGTAAATATGCAAGGGAGGAAAAGACAGAAACAGCAGGGGAAGACTGAGAGATAGCGAGAGACAAAGAATTGTGAGATTGTCGGGGTGATCAAATCCTAGGTCTCACAGAAAAATTTGGTTGCGCAACCAGACAGACAAGAGACAGGAAAGGAAAGAACAGAACTGATCCCTGCATTCAAACTCTCCATATTAACTGGGACAGGGTCCTATTCAACCCCTGTCACAGAGTCCTCCTCAGGGGGAGACCTCTCATCTCCAGACCTGAGAGACACACCAAGGTCCCCACCTGACGACCCCTCCTTTATGGAGGTTATGCATCACATCCAGTCAAACATGGGCTGGGACACTGAGGACCTTGAGCCCGAAAGACATCAGCCGACAAAATACTTGAGACAAAAAGACCCCAAACCAGTGGTTGTACCACCCTTAGTGTACACTTATCAGGATGTAACCAAGGCGGTATGGAAACATCCATCCTTGTGTTTGGCCATCCCAAAGTAGGCAGATCACCTTTATAGGGCACCCCGAGAGGAACCCTTCCTTTGTGAACAACCAACAGCTGACTGCATAATCATCATGGCCGCTCATGACAGGTCCCAGAGACCAAAACATCTAAGTACACAGCCACCGGACCGAGTCCAAGCAGCTGGATTCAGTGGACAGGCGGGTATATTCTTTTGCCACCTGCACTGCCAGGTCTCTGAACTTCCTTACACACGTGGTACACTTTTGGAATGCCATGTGGGAACAAGAGATGGATTTAGTTTGGGGTCCTCCAGATTATCCACAAAAATCTGAGCTAGGGAAACTTATGCAGACGTAGGCACTCATGTCCTCAGGTCATCCTATGATTCAGCAGACACTGCATCTAGGGCAGCCACTACAGGGGTATGCCTCAGAAGACACTCCTGGCTTAGTGTCTCGGGTTTCACCCAAGACGTCCAAGCAGGAATCCTAGATGCCTGTTTTAAGGGTTCAGTTCTTTTCGAGGAGGAATCTGAAAAGATTATCACCAGAATTCAGGACTCTGGGAAGGCTGTATGCACAGTCCAGACCATGTATAAGCCCAGACAAAAAACATTTCGAAAACAATGTTTTTGTGGAAAATCCGGCCAACAAACCAGGTACCAGCAGCAGAGAGGAGGCTATGGTCACAAAGGCCCCTCTCGTAGTTCAGGAAACTCGGGGGTAAAGGTTAGCCAAATTCACGTAGGCCACTCTGCCCTCCGCCACTAACGCCTGACTTCTGGCTGAACCCTCCTCTCCAGACAGATCTAGCAGGAGAGGTGGTCGGAGGCCACTTTTCCTTTTGTCTAGAGGGTTGGAGGTTGGTCACCTCCGACCAATGGGTTCTACAAATGATTCAATGGGGTCACACGATAGACTTTACTGAGATACCCCCAGACAGACCACCCCTGTTTTCACATTATTCCCAATCCCACGCAGCTCTCATCCAGGACAAAATTCAAGCTCTGCTGGAGAAGAGAGCAATAGACCCAGAAGGGACTAGGGTACTATTCTCACTTCTTCCTGGTACCCAAGAAAACGGTAGACCTCAAGCCCATCCTAGACCTCAATGACTACTTAGAACACAGGCACTTTCGGATGGCCACCCTACAGGGTCTACTCCCCATGATCCACCAAGGGGATTGTTTCTCATCCCAGGACATGCAGGATGCGTACTTAGACATCCTGATAGCCAGGCACCACAGGAGATTCATACTGTTTGAATTCCAGGGTCAGCACTTCCAATTCTGGGCACTGCCATTCGATCTGTCTTTGGCACCACGAGTTTTCACCAAGTGCCTAGCAGTAGTGGCAGCAGCTCTCCGGAGGAGAGGCCATTATGTCTTCCCTTACCTGGATGACTGGCTTCTCACAGTCCTGTCCAAGCAGGCTCTTCAGCACACAGCAGAAGACACTTTTTCTTTCTTTGCAGCATTGGGAATCACAGTAAACATGCAAGAATCATCACCCTGGCCAACCCAAAGGCTCCAGTTCATTGGAGCACTACTCAACACCATTTGGGAAGGCCTTTCTTCCAGAGGACAGAGCGAACCACCTAAGGGGTCTTGCTCACCACATTCAGTCTTTATGACAGGTCCCGGCCAGGACAGTGCTCAGACTTCTCAGCCACATGACAGCAACCATTGCCACTGTACCACTGGCCAGACTTCATATGAGGACGATCCAGTGGACACTGAGGGTCCAATGGAATCAACATTGGGATGATGTCGACCAGCCGGTCTCAGTCCCAAGACCCGCCCAGCAAGCCCTCCAGTGGTGGCTGGAGCAGTCCCTTCTATCAGTGGGTACCCCTTTCCAGAGGATACAGCCTACCCAGATATTAACAACAGGTGCCTCAGGTACAGGTTGGAGTAGGCACATCCACATGATCGCAGGACTCGGGGGTTGTGGTCCGCAGTCGAGGAGCCCCTACATATCAATGTATTGGAAATGAGGGCTGTCCTATATGCTTTACAGGCATTGCAAACAGACATACTTCCCGGGACACCTCCTAGTTTAGACGGACAACAGGTCAGTGATGTTCTGTATTAACAAACAAGGAGGAACCCACTCATATCCACTCTGCCTTACGGCTGTGAGAGTTTGGGAATGTGCCATAGGTCACCAGATGGAGATCTCAGTAGTTCATGTCCCAGGTGTACAAAACACGTTAGCAGACGTCCTAAGCTGGTCAAGATCCAGAACCCATGAGTGGGAACTCCAGCAATTGGTCGTAAAAGATCTATTTGACAGGTGGAGTCTGTCAGAGTTGGACTTTTTTGCATCCCCACACAATGCAAAACTGCCTAGTTTTTGCTCGCTAGATCCCGGGCCTGGTGTTTCCTGGCCAGAGGCATTGTCCCGCTGCTGAACAGGGAGATTCCTCTATGCCTTCCTTCCCTTTCCCCTGTTACAGAGGATTCTCCTCAAACTGCAGTTGGAAGGGGTAGACATGGTTCTGGTGGTGTCTTTCGGGGTCCAACAGATTTGGTTCCCCCTACTCCAGCAGCTGGCGAGGGACCACCTTTACCACTACTGCTGACCTCACGCTTGCTTTCTCAGGACAACAGGCATCTAGTCTATCCAGACCTGAGATCTTTACACCTGCATGCGTGGCGTCTACAGACTTGACCGTTCCCTGCTACGGAGTCTTGACCAGAGTAGCCAACGTTCTGGTGGCCGCCAGGAAACCCTCTACCAGAGCCACATACGCAATGAAGTGGAAACGCTTCTGCCTCTGGGCCCTCAGCCATCGAGTAGATCCATTCATTTGCCCAGTGAACTCTGTACTGGAGTACCTCCTTTCCCTTTTCGACTCAGGCCTCAGCTATTGTTCCATAAAGGTGCACCTATCTGTGGTGTCAGCTTATCATGCACCTGTGAACGGACAAACCTTGGCACAGTCTGATCCACGCACATTCTTGCGTGGTATGCTTCATATGAAGCTGTCCATCAGGGATCCCATCCCTCCGTGGGACCTTCTTTTTCTCCTGGAAAAACTTACGTTACCTCCACTTGAATGAGCCGCAGATTGCGAGCTATGCTTTCTCTCTTTGAAAGCTTTATTTCTGGTTGCAGTCACTTCTGCTTGGAGGATCTCTGAGCTTCAGGCTCTGATGTGTAAAGAGCCATGTTTAATTTTCCAGAAGGACAGGGTGTCCCTATGAACAAACCCTAAGTTTCTACCAAAAGTGGTGTCTGAATTTACCCTTAACCAAGACATCAACCTGCCTGTTTATTATCCAGAGCACTCAAATCAAGGAGAAACTCTGTTCCACACCCTGGATGTCCACCGGATCCTTCGGTATTATCTAACCTGAACCCCGGGAGCCAGACAATCTGACCAACTGTTCGTCTCTTTTGCCCCCCAAATGTTAGGGGCACCGTTACAAAAGAAACCCTTTCTAAATGGTGGTGGTGAATTGCATTGTTTTCTGTTACCAGAAATATGACAAACCCTTACCGGGACCAGCAAAGGGTCACTCCACCGGAGGAGTAGCAGCCTCTTTTGCCTCATTAAGGAATGTGTCTACAGCAGACAAATGCACAACAGCCACTTGGAGTTCAGTCCACATATTCATTAAGCACTGCAGTCTGGACATTGCTTCTAAATGCAGTACCGGCTTCGGCCTTGTAATCCTGCAGGGCCTTCTCTCCTGACGGACTCAGTCTTTATTTCTGTGTCTCTTCCACCCTGAATGTAAGGGACTGTGTACTGCTTGGGACTCAGTCCTACAGAAGAAAGTCATTTTTTTTTTTACCAGATTGGTTTTTTGTAGACACCAAGTACCAAAGGAACAACCTCCCCACCCACCCCCATTTACCAACCACCCCAGGTGCTCTACCTTTATAGTGGAAGGTCAGGCCACACCTACTTAAACACACCAAAACAGTTAGGCAGCACAGCACAAGCAGTAGCTTGGCTGGTATATAGGCAGAATTACAAAGGGTGTACCTAGCAACTAGGTCCACAGAGGTACATACAAGAGGAGCAGAGAGAAGCTGTAAGTCACTACAGAAGGAGAGAAAGACAGGGTGAGAAGGGGAAGGGGAAAAAAGGGGTTTGCTGCTGGAGGTCTGTCTCTGAGGAAGTAAAAAAGAGACTACTGAGGAATACAGGAACTTCCTGTCCCAGAAGAGGAAGGGCAGGAGCTGTAAGGATACAGAGGCAGTAGGAAAGTAGGGAGGACAAAAAAAAACAGGAAAGAAAACTGAGATAAGAAAGAGTAAGCATATAAAACAGCAGTCGAGGGGCCACAAATAAGACATGATGGGAGTGGTGCAGTGCAGTAACTGTGGAGTGGCAGTCTTCCAGGAGACATTCTGGAGGATGCGGTATTGTTCCATCTGCAGGCACCTCTTTGGGCTAAGGGAGGAAGTTGCTTGTCTCCAGACTGAGTTGGCCAGGATTCGGGGGACCGCCTCTCTTACCCAGGGACCACCAGGGTAGCCGCCGCTGCCTCAGAGGTTGCCAAGAAAGAGGAGCAGGTGGACCACAGTGGGATCAGGGAGGGTGAGGGTGGTGGAACAGAGGCGCATCCCTCCAGTTGTACCGCTCCACAGTTCATACACCATTCTGGCAGAGTGTGGTTCCTCTATGGAGGCACCTGCAGTGGAGACCAAGGAAGATGCTGGGAACTTCCAAAAAGGAGACCGTCAGGAAGGTGGCATGGAACCCCACAGGGGAAAGAAACAACTCTTGGTGGGGGACTCAGTTGTTGGGAGGGTAGAACTGGGGGAAGGAGGGGAGAGAGAGAGAGATAAGGTGCCTTCCCGGCACCATGGCTTGGAGGGACAGGGAGCGACTCCTCAGGATTGTGGGAGCAGCTGCACAGGGGAGGGAGCTGGATGTCATTGTCCACCTAGGGACAAATTACCTGGCGGGGAATGGAATCATAGCAGTGCAGGGGGAGTTTGTGGAGTTGGAGAGGGGTCTTAGACAAGTGGCATACTCGGTAACCTTCTCAGAGGTACTGTCTGTCTGTGGTATGGGTGAGGCTAGGGGGCTCTGCACCATGGAATTCAATCAGTGGTTGAAAACTGATGCAGAGCTCAGGGTTTTGGCTTCATTGGGGACTGGGGGTCCACCTGAAGAGATACAGGCCAATACTGGCACGATGATCTGTCAAGGAGGGGAATTAGGATCCTAGGTGATAGGTTTAAATGCTTCTTTGGCAAGCATTTAAACTAGCCAAGGTGGGAGGCACTGAAAAGGAGCCGGAAAACTTACGCCCCCAACAAAACAGGGTAGTTAGCGAGGTAAATACTAAACAGAGAAGTTGGGGAGAAGGACAGGGGTATATGGAGATAAAAGGCAGTAAGGACAGGGATGAGGCTAAAAGGAGTAAGGCCATCAGAAAATGGAGGGTAATGAGTACCAACGCCTGTAGTCTGGGTAACAAGCTCCCTGAACTAGTGTCCTTGATAGAAGAGGGAAGCCTGGATATCGTGGCAACCACAAAAACATGGTACACAGAGAACCATGACTGGGATGTCAACATACCCAGGGTACACAATCTACAGGAGGGACAGGGAGGGTAGAAGGGGAGGAGAAGTAACTCTCTACGTAAGGGAAGGGAGCAAAGCAACAGAACTAAAGGGTAATCTGGGAGGAGAGGTGGCACGCTGGGTCACCCTGGGAATAGGAAATGACACCACAGTCTGCACGGGGTTGTATACAGACCTCCATCTCGGGGGGAGGAAATGGACAAGGAAGTGATAGAAGGCATCTTTAGGATGGCGGAAAAAGGGAAGATATTTATTGATGGGGGACCTGAATATGCCAGATGTTAACTAGAGCACCTTTGCTGCAGCCACATCCAAGAGTAGGGTCATTCTTGATGCCCTACAGGGGGCATGCCTGAGACAGCTAGTGTTGGAACCCACTCGGGAGGCAGCAATTGTTTGACTTGGTACTTTCAAACGGGGAGGGAGAGAGGATCTCGGATTTAGAAGTGGCAGCCATCTAGGAACAAGTGACCACCAAACAGTGTGGTTCACGATAAACACAGCCGTAGAGTCAAGCCATACATATGTGAGGGTACTGGACTTTAGGAGGGCTGACTTTGGCAAAATGGGAAAGTGCCTCAGAAAAGCACTAGCAAACAGGCAAGAAGGAGGGATGGAGGAACAATGGGGAAACATCAAAACTGCCATCACAAAGGCAACAAACCTTTGTATGAAGCAAATAAACAAATCAAAATGAAGGAAAAAAACACTATCATTTTCAAAAAAGGTGGTGGGGAAGGTTAGGGAGAAAAAGATAGCATTCAGGAAGTATAAGGAAACACAGAAGGAGCAGGACAGAGAACTTCACCAGCTAAAGCAGAAAGAAACAGGAAAGGCAGTCAGAATAGCAAAGGCCCAAACTGAGGAAAAGATGGCCAGCTCAGTTAAGAAGGGGGATTAAACCTTTAATAGGTACATTAGGGATCGAGGAAAGACCAAGGAAGGGATAGTGAGGCTGAATAAAAGGGAGGCTGGGTGGTCAGAAGGTGGCAATGAAAAAGTAGGGGTACTGAATGAATACTTCTGCTCAGTATTCACAAAAGAAGAGGAGGGGGAGGTACCTAATCCAATCAATAGAAGCACTCTGGACAAGGGGGATGGGTCGATACCCATCCTTTCGCAGAAGAAAGGGTTCTGACAGTACTCCTGAAAATAAAGGTGGACAAAGCGATGGGACCTGATGGGATTCACCCCAGAATTCTAAAAAAAACTGAGGGGAGAACTAGTGACACCACTGACTACCCTTTTTAACAAATCATGGGAGGATGATGTGGTACCTGAGGACTGGAGGAGAGCGGATGTGATTCCCCTTCACAAAAGTGGGAGCAAAGCTGAGGCAGGAAACTACAGACCTGTTAGTTTGACCTCAGTGGTAGGGAAAATGATGGAATCGCTTCTGAAAGAAAGAATTGTTGAGTACCTAGAGGCCAACTAGGCACAGGATCCAAGGCAGCATGGATTCACAGTGGGAAGGAAGGTCATGTCAGACGAATCTAATAGATTATTTTAAGTGGGTGACCAAAGTAGTAGACCAGGGAGGGGCTGTGGACACGGCCTACCTAGACTTTTTAAATTTTGATTTCTAGGGACATGGATATGTTGTTCATCCACACTCATTGGCAGGTATCCTTGCCGCTTTAAATCTTGCCGGAAGGTCTTCAAGCTTGCTCCTCCCACCCACCGGGTGGTATAACTCTCGGCTCCGCCCCATGACGCCAGATCTTCCTTACCGCTTGGAAGCTCAGGTTCCCTCCTTAACGCTCTGCGTTTGAGACTGGTTCCTATTTCTCCGTTTGCGGATTTAAAAAAAATAAAATTTTGCAAAAAAGACTTCAGTCTTCTATCCCTCGCGGCTGCGATGGACAAATCGACTCCCGGATTTCGGAGATGCCCATGCGGGCAGAAGATGTCTCGGACGGATCCACACTCCACGTGTGTCTACTGCTTAGGCCTTGAAGCACGACCCGCAGGCTTGCGACCTGTGCTCATCTTTCTCAGCCTCGTCCTCGAAGACCGCTGCCCGATTACATCTGGGCGTCCCGAAGCGTTTCCCTCCGGTGAAGTCAAGGAGGCCGGTTGGCGGTGTCCTTCGGCGTGGCTCGGCAGATCAGCCTCGGCGGACTGGTAAGCCCTAGAAGAGGAGGCGGCGCGGGCGTATCTTCCTCGGCGCGGCATTTATCCGCTCTCTCTGGGCTCTTCTTACGGCTTCTTTGAGGAGCTTTGTCTGTCCCTCTCACTAAGGAGAAGGGCCTCGTTGCGGGACCTTATTCTCGGTCCAAAAGAGGACGAGGTAAGTCCCCTCCGTCGGCGCTCTTGGGAGGCGGAAGGTCCCTCCCCGGGCCGTCGACCGTCGGCCGATCGACCGCTCGGCTTGACACTGGCCTCCACGGTGTCCCCGTCCAGGTCAGTTGACCGAGACTCCACCGATGAAGTCGAGATTTTTCTCCGACCCGTTGGACAGGCTGTCGCCTTTAGCAGCCGAGATTCCCCTCTCCCGGTTCCCGGGAGAGTTGAGGATCCCGTGGGCTCGCCTGTGCCTCGGTTCCGAGCCCTCGGATGCACCATCGGGCGAAGGAGTGCCGGTTCCGGCCGACACCTCCCGCACCGACCTCGGAAATTCCGGGACTCTCGGTCTCGGTCTCGGGACCTCTTGGCGGTCCAGCCGATCCCGTCATAGGCGGTCTCGGTCTCGGCTTCCCGCCAGTGAAGCAGCGTCGCCGCTCGTCCTCGTCCTCCTCCTCGGATGAGGAAGCTTCGGCGTAAATACGTCGGCGATGCGAGACCTTATGTTGCAACAACTCCTCCTGGCGGGAATAAGCCGACCCGTCGCCTTCCCGGCCATTAAATGCTGTCACGGATCGGCCGACACAACCCCTCGACTTATCCGAGGCCTATACAGAGCGGTTGTTCGGCCAAAACCAGCTGCTCCACCGATTCGGTGGAACCTCGCCTCCACAGCCACCAATTGGGGCTCCGACCAAGGATTCGGTCGGCTAAGGGTCTACCACGGCTGTCAGTTACCCTCACTCCGATCGACCTCGGCAGGTGAGGGTGGCTCAGGCCAGAGGCAGCTCTTCGAGGACTCTTCCGAGGTCCGAAGATGATTCCTCCTTTTCTCAAGCGACTGGACTTGGAGTCTTCAGGAGGTCAGTCAATGGACGATAGCCCGTCGTCCTTCCTAGGACTACTGACGTCATCTCGGGTCCACGGGATGGAGCTCGAACCCGTTCAAGCAGGCCAGGTATCCCCTCACGGAGATTCTGGACCGAGGATTCTCCGGCGGAGGCCTTTCCGGTGGCCGAGGCCATAGTGGGTCGGCACTGGAGCTTTGGCAGCGCCCTGCTTCCTGCCCTCGCCTTGACCAGGATGGCCAGGAAGTATCACGGTCCCTACTGGTTCCTTGTCGGTTTCGGAACACCCCTCTGCTGAGGGTTGGTTACCGACAGCGTTTTCCGGCAGCGGCGCGCCAGGATGTGGAACAAACCTCCTGACAAGAGTCCAAGAAATGGACTATGTCGAGGCGAAAAGTCTACGCTCGTCCTCTCTCGGCCTTCGTCAGGCCAGTTCGGCGTCCTCCTTGGCTGATTCTCTCATGCCCTGTTGGGCTCCTGGATGGTCATCCCTCATCTTCCTGCCGATCTGCAGACTACGGTTAAGCAGGTGCGGGACCAGAGCAGGGCAGTGGCCAAACAGCAGCTCCAGACTGCTTTGTTTAGGGGACTCATGTGCCAGATCGGTGGCGGCCGCAGTGGCTTCTCGTCGGCGGGCTTGGCTGAGGATATCCACCTTTAGCGGATACCCAGCACAAGTTGGCGGATGTCCCTTTTGGGGACTGACCTCTCGGCCCTGGGGTGGAAGGTCACCTGCAGAGGATCGAGAAGTCAATGCTACCTTGGACTCGGTCTCTTCGCTCAGAAGGACAAAGGCCGCAAACCACAGCCTAAGCCCCTTTCGTCCTTCTGCTGCCTCGGTCGCGCCCGGCCAGCAACGTCAGGGCCAGCAGGCTCGCCTTGGCATCCCAAACCCAAGCCGCCGGCTTCCTCTAACAGGAGGGCAGGAGGGAAAGGCCCAGGAGGTCCCTCGGCCGGTCCCTCCTCCAAGCCTGCCCAGTGGACGGGCTGAGGGATGTCGCCCCATTCCCGTCACCTTCTCCCTGGGTCCCCGTGGGGGAGCCCGGCTCGGCTTCTTCCGTTCCGCCTGGTCCGCTGTTCCCACGGACAGGTGGGTCTTGGAGGTGGTGGGAAGAGGCCTGCCTCTGGGTGTGAGCAGGCACCACCCTTCAGAGCCAAGCCGCCTCGGGCCTGGGATCCCTAGCCTCACTGGCATGCCTGTCGAGCCGACATCGCTCTCCTCCTCCAGAAGGAGGTGATATGAGAGGTGGTGGACCCTCCTTCAGACCCAGGGTTTGTGTCCAGGTACTTCCTGGTTCAGCGGCGGACGGGGCTGGCGCCCCATTCTACCTACCGACCTAAACAAGTTCTGGGTCTCAAACCTTCAGGATGGTCATACTAGCTCAGATAATACCATCCTTGGAACACGGCGTGTGGTTCTGCTCTTTCTGGACTTGCAGGACGCGTTTTTTCCGTCCCTATCCGTCCATCTCACCAGAATTCCTCTTGAGTTCCAAGCCATGCCCTTGACTTGTCTCCAGCTCCCAGGGTCTTCACCAAATGCATAGCAGTGGTGGCAGCATTCCTCTTGGCTTGAGGGTCAGGTGCTACCTGGACGACTGGCTGATAAGCAGCTCCCTCCAGGAAGGAGGCAAGAGTGGTCCAGAAATCTGGCCCTCCAGGTCTGCTCTCAACTGGGCCTCCTTATCAACGGAGGCCAGTCGGAACTCGAGCCAAGCAGGTGATTCTATTCATCAGAGCGCAGCTCGACTCTCTTCGAGCCAGAGCGGCTCGGCGGACAGGCCGAGGTTCTTTCCTCCTTTGCCCGATCATTTCTGGTTGGGCAATGCGCCCTGCCGGGACTTCCTGCGCCTCCTGGGTCTCATGGCGGCCTGCACCAGCGTGGTCCGTTGGGCCGCTGGAACATCGTCCTTCAGTGAGGACTGGCCAGCAGTGGTCCAGCCTGCGATCCTTTGGACCAGCTTGTGTCGGTGACACAGGGATGTGGGCAGCTCTCCAGTGGTGGACCGTTCAGATCATTTGCAGGAGGGCATCCCGTTACGTCCGCCCGAGCCAGCGGTCTCTCTATCGACCGATGCCTCTCTGATGGGTTGGGGTGCCCATCTGGGGAACACGGGCTCATGGCCTCTGGTCCCAGCGGAGTCGATGCCACATCAACCTGCTGGAGCTCGAGCGGTCCGCCTAGCTCTCACCGCCTTTGCTCCGTTCCTCCGGGGTCAAGTGGTCCAGTCAGGCGGACAATACCACGACCATGTACTATCTAAACCGCCAGGGCGGGGCGCGCTCCATGCTTCTATGCAGGAAGCTCTCCGCATTTGGTCACTCGTTACGCAGCCTGGGCGGATCTCCTAGCCATTCACGTGGCAGGAGCCTCCAACACCTGGCCGATGCCCTGAGCGGATAGGGGCTGCATCCACGAGTGGTCTCTCCTGCGGAGGTAGTACAGCATCTGTTCTCCCATTGGGGCACACCTCAGGTGGACCTGTTTGCCTCCAGGAGACCAGAGCTGAGCCTGTTCATGCCCGCCCCCTCAGCAGGCTCGCTGCAGAGGGATGCCTTCTCGAGGCAGTGGACCCGGGCCTCTTCTCGCCTTTCCCCATTTCCCTTGATCCACAAGGTGCTTCTCAAGGCGAGAGGACAAGGCGCAGGTGATTCTGATAGCCCCAGACTGGCCTCGCCAGTTCTGGTACCAGATCTCCTCAGTCTCAGCTCCAGGACTCATGACAGCTTCCAGCTCGCCCGGACCTGCTCTCAGTCAATCAGGGAAGGTGTTCCATCCGGACCTTCAATCCCTGCACCTGACGGCCTGGTTCCTGAGCGGCTAGAGTTCCAGGCCTTGGGTCTTTCCGACGAGGTCCTCAATGTAGTTGAGGCGTCCCGTAGGAGTCGACCAGAAAATGCTATGCCTTCAAATGGAAAAGGTTTTCCATTTGGTGTCAGAAGCAAGGGCTTGGACCTTCCTCCTGTTCCTGACGAGCATCTTGGACTATTTATAGACCCTTTCTAGTCAAGGGCTTAGGTGACGCGACCCTAGAGGGTGCACCTGGCAGCCATCTCTGCTTGCAGGAGCGGGCAGGGGAAGCAGTCGATGGCGCAGGAGAAGGTGGTCTGGCGCTTTTCAAGGCGCAGTCACATTTCCCTCAGTGCAGGAACCCCCACCTCCGTGGGATCTACTGCTGGTACTGGCAAAGCTCATGGGCAAGCCATTGAACCTATGCACAGGTGTGCTCTCTCTCACCTGTCGTGGAAGACCGCCTTCTTGGTGGCTATCCGTCAGCCAGAAGGATGGGAGAGCTCCAGGCGCTTCCATGAGAGTCTCCTTACCTGGTTTCCACAGGGACAGGTTGTCCTGCGCCCACCAAATTCCTTCCGAAGGTGGTGTGGGAGTTTCACCTTAACCAGGTGTTGACTCTGCCGGTGTTCTACCCCAATCACACCTGGAGGCGAATATAGGCTCCATACTCTGGACCCTAGAAGGCTGCTATTATAAGGAGGCGCACGGCTGAAGATCGAGGAGAGGTTCGCCAGCTGTTTGTCACCTCGCTGAAGCCGCATCTGGCAGACCTGCAGCCAAGCGGACGATAAGCAGGTGGGTAACCTCCTGCATAGATCTCTGCTATAAGTTGGCAGGCATGGAGCCTCCCAGAGGGATAAGAGCTCATTCTACCCGCCATACTGCTGCAACAGTGGCTGCTTCCAGAGGCGTCCCTATCCAGGAAATCTGCAGGGCTGCTACCTGGAAGTCAGCAAACACCTTTATTACCCATTACCACATCGACCTTGAGTCACTGGGATGCTGGTTTTGGGCCTTGGTTCTCCAGTCTCTCTTTTCCCAAGTAAGTATGATGGGGTGTCGTCTTCCCTCCCTCCTCCCGGAGAACTGCAGAGTCTGCCAATGAGTGTGGATGAACAACATATCCATGTCCCTAGAAATACAGGTTACTCACCTGTAACAGGAGTTCTAGGAATGGTATATATTTGTTCATCCCTACATTCCCGACCTCCCGGCTGACGCACAACCTGAGCTTCCAGCGGGCCAGATCTGGCGTCATGGGGCGGAGCCGAGAGTTATACCACCCGGGTGGGTGGGAGGAGCAAGCTTGAAGACCTTCCGGCAAGATTTAAAGCGGCAAGGATACCTGCCAATGAGTGTGGATGAACAACATATACCATTCCTAGAACTCCTGTTACAGGTGAGTAACCTGTATTTTTAGCATTTAGTACTTGAGCATACAAAATACATATATCCTGAGTAGGTATACAGCTTAAAATTTCAGAAATACATTACATAGGATGGTGACTATCTAGTCATTCAGTACAGCATTAGGGGTTAGTCTCATTTTCCACTAATACAATAGACATGAACCAATGTCAGGGGCCATAATGCAGTCAGTGCTCAAATTTTACAGTAACAGTATTGGAAATCCACATTTATAAACCGACCTTAAAAAGGTCGTAGTTAACTTTAAATAACCTGTGCTATAATAAGAGAACTCCAGTCCAGAGCTCCCCTGGAAGACTAAACTAGGGTGTTAGGGTGCAGGCCACAGTGCTCCGGAAAATCAGCCTCTTATTGAAATTAAGTAAGTAAAAGGAAAAGAAAAAAAGTTGTCTGGTGCCATAGTAGGACTTCGATCCCCGCACCAAGACCAGCTCGTACCTCATGTATAAATGTTGGACACCTAGGCTGTTAAAACTCACGAGGTTCACTGGAGCAACCGCGCAGCAGCAAACGAGCTGCCATGAGGCATAATGCACCCCCTCCCTCCACAATTACTCACTATGTGAGAAAAACCGGAATCTCTCTTCTCTTATAATTCAGTATATACTTTCTATTAGGAGGTAATGTGAATCAAAGTATCACATTGCAATAAAAAGATCAGGAATTCGCAATCACTGAACAATTTTGTGCACGTACATTCCTAGTTATAAATGTAGAAAATGAAAGGAAAACAATCACTGTTCCATCACAGGTTAATTAAGAAAGGGATTGCATAAACACACATTGAGAGTTATCAGAGTCTTAACAGTGTTCAAATCTTCAGCATAGTTCTCTCAATAAAAAGTTAGATACCTCCATAAATTTAACGGACAGTTTAAAGTCCTGCATCTGAGATGGAGTGTTCATTCGTTTCTCAGAAATCCCAAATCAAACTGCTGTTTTAGAGAAAAGTTCTCCATTGTCAAATACCCGGGTCTTCAGTCCCCTTCTGTGTCCTCGTCTTCCGATGAACATTTCTCCCGTTGTCATTTAGCTGCGATTCTGTCCACACAAACACCAGCCTCCTTTGGGTCGGTAGATTGGAACTGCTGACGGCCTTCAGAAAAACAGAGTCGCGCTGGAAAATCAAGAGAATAAGTGATACCTAACTCCCGTAGTCTGCTCTTCACCCCATCAAACGCTTTCTTCTCATTCGGGTAGCATAGGAGAGGTCAGGAAAGAACAGAATTCGAAACTCTTTAACATAGATCGGTCCCTGGTTTCTTAGAGACCCCAAAAGTAAGTCTCACTCTCTTGCAGACCAAAGTGTAAACATGACAGTTCTTGGATTTTCCATGCTATTTGATGGCCTTCTGGGGGTAATCCTGTAGGCTTTGACCACACAAAAGTATGACATGGAAGTTAAATCCTGCAATCAGGTTTGCAGATACGAAAGAAGGACATCTCCGAGTCCTCGGGGAGACCTAGGATGCGCACTTTAGCTGCCCAGACTGCATTCTCCAGCTGCTCCACGTGGCTCCGGAGAGCGGCCTGTTCCTTTAGAGATGTGGCAGTTGCCGCCATGGCCTTCCCCGCCATCGCTTCTGCCGTTTTTGTAATCTTCCCCCATGGTATCTAATCTATGTTCAAGCAACAGAAATTTTTCTGAAAAAACATCCAGTGTTTGGTCCATTTGCTGGACAGTTTTTGTTAAAGCATTTACCGCAATTTGTAAAGTAGACAGGGTAGCTGCGTTAGAGTCAGTGCTTGTAGGCTGTGAAGGGCCTGCTGCTTTGTTGGGTGGTTTAGCGCTGGTTGAACTCAGCTGGAAGAAGTCTAGTTTTACTGATTTTGTGTGGCCCATCTTCGTGTTATAATATAGCTCTCTGGATACAGCCTCTCTTTTGTTCCGAATATAAGTTGTAGGTCAAGTATTTCTTTTAGAAACTATGTTTTTATTTATAAAAAATATAGCCTTGTCTTGGAAGCTCCAGAAGAGTGCTGTTGCTTGCTGGGCTGCTGGCTTCACCCCCCCCCCCCCCAAGCCTACCTAGACTTTAGCAAGGCATTTGGTACAGTCCCAAACAAGTTAGCCAGCCTGGGAGTGGGTCCCAGGGTGGTAGCTTGGGTAAAAAAATTGGCTGGACAAAAGGACACAGAGAGTAATAGTAAACGGAGTCCACTTTGAAGAAAGGGGGGTTACTAGTGGGGTACCGCAGGGTTCAGTACTGGTACCAGTCCTTTTTAATGTCTTTATAAGTGACATTGCAGAGGGACTGGAAGGAAAAGTATGCCTCTTTGCAGATGACACAAAGATCTGCAACAGGGTTGATGCAGGGGAGGGTGGGTTAGAAATGATGAGAAGGGACTTGGCAAGGTTGGATGAATGGTCAAAAGTATGGCAGCTTAAATTCAATGCAAAGAAGGTCAAAGCAATGCACCTGGAAACAAAAACCCAGGGGAAGAGTACACAGATTTTTTTTGGGGCGTCCGTTGCTAACAACAACAAAAATGGAAAGGGACCTGGTCATATCAGATGACCTAAATGTAAGCAAACAATGTGAGAAGGTAGTAAGGAGGGCTGGGGGATACTGGGATGTATAGGTAGAGGCATCACAAGTAGAAAACAGGAAGTTGTTATCCCTCTGTACAGACAGTTGGTAAGACCCCATCTGGATTACTGCATGCAGTTCTGGAGACCCTATCTCTGCAAGGACATAAACAGGATGGAGGCTGCCCAGAGGAGGGCAACTAAAATGGTGCAGGGTCTGCACCAGAAGTCATACAAAGAGAGACTAAAGGAGCGTAATATGTATACCCTCGGGGGGAGGGGGGGATGTGATGGACATTTTCAAGTACCTCAAGGGAATCAACAGAGTTCAAGAAGGTAGCATCTTTCAGAAAAAGTGATGTGCAAGAACAAGGGGGCACAGTTTGAAGATAGAGGGATGGCTCAGGGGCAACGTTAGGAAGTGTTTTTTCACAGAGAGGGTGGTGAACACATAGAACATCCTTCCTGAGGAGGTTGTGGGGTCAAAGACAGTGGGGGAATTTAAGAATGCATGAGGAGAACATAAGGCAATTCTGGTGTGGCTTGGGAAGAAGTAGGCTGTTTGTTAACCAGGATCTATAGCTTATCCAGTAGGTAGGAAAATGATCAGATTGGGTGGGCTAAGTGGTCATTATCTGCCGTCAAAGTCTGTGTTTCTTTGTTACTTGTGTTACCTGCTGCAAGAGCTCCATCTCTAAGTAAGGTAATACAGTTACATAAGAACTTACCTTAACAGTAGATCTTTGAGAGGAACTCTTGCAACAGGTCCTGTTTCCCACCCGCATTCCCCTCAAGAGATTCCTTCTGCATACACAGCAAAGAACATCTGCCTCCTAGGCCACAGGAGGATCCTCAGTTTCTCCATCCAAATCTTCATCCATGCCGGAGTCTCACACGGGAGAACTGAGAAGCGCTGGGAAATCACCTCCTTTATACCACATGGGACATGGGGGCAGACCAACATCGAGGGTGGTCCCCCGCTTTATATTGATGCAAGAGCTCCTCTCAAAGAGCTACCTTTACGATAAGTTCTTACGTAACTGTACTTTTCTACTACCATTACTTTCTGGTCCCAAAGAAAAAAGGGTGCATGCACCCCATTCTCATCCTCAGAAAGTTAATCAAGTTCATGTACAGGGACAAGTTCAAGATGATCTCCCTGGAAATGTGACTACCTCTCCTGCATCGATACGACTGGCTGGCATCCCTGGACATGAAAGATGCCTACAAGCACATTCCAGTGTACCCAAATCACAGCAAGTGCCTCTGCTTTGTGGTCCTGGGTCATCAGGACCAGCTCAGAGTCTTGCCCTTTGGGCTCTTTTCAGTGCCTCAAGTTTTTACAAAGTGTTTTGCAGTTCTTGTGGCACACTTACAAAAGCTTGGCATCCATGTCTTCCCCTACCTTGACGATTGACTTCTGGCAAGCCTGTCCAGGCAGGGGACAAAAGGAAACAGGCTCCATGACATTTCAGTTCCTCACCTCCATGGGGTTCTGCTGATCCTGGAAAAGACACAGCTTCAACCCTCTCAACAGCTTCTCTTCATAGGAGACCTCCTGGACACCTCCAGGGCAAGGGGTTTTCTTCTGGAGGACAGGAGGAATGACATTCTCTAGATGGCTTGTTTCATCAGGGAGAGCACTTTGGTACAGGTTCATTCCATGCAGCGGATGTTAGGCCTCATGGCCCTCATCCTTATTTACAGTACCTCTAGCTCAGTTGCACATAAGGACCACCCAAAGGATGCTCAGCGCCCAGTTGGTCTCCAACCACACATCTGCAGTCTTATCCCATAAAAGTGACGGAGCCTCTGATGAGATTATTTGCATAGTGGATTCAGGAGGAGAACCTGCTCCAAGGTTTTCCCTTGCCCCACCGGAATCTGAGATGCATCTCTACTTAGCTGGGGGCTCATTGCCAGGAACTCCACACTCGGGAAGTGTGGAGCCAGGAGGAATCTCATATGTTCATCAATGTTATGGAGATGGGAGTGGTCCTGTATGCTGTTCGAACCTTGGAAGATGTTGTCTGCTGCAAAGTAGTTCTTCTCCAGACAGACAACAAAGCTGTGATGTACTACATCAACAAACAAGGTGGAGCTCTCTTCTACCATCTGTGCTGGAAAGCCATGAGGATAGGGGAGTTTTGCATCGAGCACAGTGCCCTGATGCCGCCAGTCTTGCCAGGAATTCAGAACAATCTGGCAGATCGCCTCAGCAGAACAGAGGCAAATCCACACGAATGGTCACTCACACCAGAAGTCGTGCAGTTACTGTTCGATGAGTGAGCAGTCCAGCTCTGGACCTTCTGCTTCCCCATTTAATGCAAAACTGCCTCTATTCTGCACCAAAAATACAGAACCCGGTGTTTTCTGTCAGGATGCATTCAGTCTGTGGTGGACGAGACAATTTCTGTACCCATTTCCACCTCTTCTGCTAGTTCAGGTGGTGCTGCTCAGACTAGAGGCAGACAGTGGCAAGATGATCCTAATTGCACCGTATGTGCCTCGACAGGTCTGGTTTCCTTCAGTCAATAAATTGTCAGAGGTTCCTCTGAGATCGCTACCTCTGTGGGTGGATCTCCTGACTCGGGGACCCCCGGTCCATCCCAACCTGCACTCCCCTTCATCTCCATGCCTGCCTCCCAAGGAGATAGAAGTGGGTAGGTTTAAAGTTTCCCAGAGAATCTCAGAGATCCTCTTGGCAGCATATAAGCCTTCCACCAGGAAGACTTAGACCACTAAATGGAAGCGTTTCTCGATTTGGTGTGCTAAGCTCTACCTAGATCCATTCCATTGACCACCAGATAATACCTGTTAGATCTGTCACATGCAGGGCTGCAGTATTCAGTGGTAAAGGTACACCTCTGCATGCTTTCTGCCTATCATGAGCCTGTTCAGAATATGATGCTGGCTCAGTTACCACTAGTCAAGAGGTTCCTCAGGGCATTCTTCATGTGAAGCCCGATCAGGAAACCGATGGCCATGTTGGATATTAACCTCATACTAGGCATTCTCACTCGTAACCCTTTGAGCCTCCAGCCAGCTGTGACTAAGTTTCTGACCTGGAAGACCACCTTTCTGGTGGCCATCACTTGTGCTCTGGGTCTCTGAAATACATTCCTTGGTCATGGACACTCTGTGTACTGTCTTTCATAAACACAAGGTGGTTCCTCATACTCACCTTTGCTCTTACCCTAAGTGGTTTCAGACTTTCAACTCAATCAGCCCTTGGTTCTCCCACTTTATTTGCTGACTTACAGAATGAAGGGAATGCACCCTTCATTCTCTGGATGTCAAGGGCTCTATGATTCTACATTGATAGAATAGGAGATATCCGTAAAGCCAGGCAGCTCTTTGTGTCATTCAGCGTAGCCCAGGGCCAGCCATTAGATGCATTCCTGCTTGGATAGTGGTATGCCTTCGCCATTGCTACTCTATGGTGGAGGTCAAGTTGGGAGGGCAGGTACATGCCCATTCTGCCAGAGTGATAGCAGCATCGCTGGCAGAGATCCATTCTGTACCTATTACAGACATTTGCAAAGCGGCTATGTGGAGCGCGGCGCTTAATCTTTGTGAAGCACTACACTGTAAATGTCCATGCCAGACAGCACACTTTCTTTGGCAGGGCAGTCCTTAATGGAATTCTGTTCTGAGTGAGCTCTGTCTCCTGCCGCCCTACTTGGGGGATTTGTTTTTTTGGCTTAGTACTCACCCAGCAGTGTGAATGAGTAGTGAAGGCTTTTAAGTCCAGGAAGATATGAAAATTACGTGCCTACCGTAATTCTTGATCAGCTTCGACAAGTCTTCTCTATTCTTTCACACACCCACCCACCATTCCCTGAGCTCACTCATTATGTTTCTGGTCTTCACTCCCTCATGCATTTGGGTGGTGAAGACTTTTCACCCTTCTTATACAAGTTAACCAGGCTGTCTTATGCCCGTGTTAGGTTAGGTGTTTCCTAAGTTTAGTGTACGCTGCACCTCCTCAGTCAAAAAGGTACTGAGATAGTTGGAGAGTCGACGCTGAGATAGCCTCACAGGCGCAAGCCGTCTCGTGAGTGCTGCGCATGTGCAGTCCTACCTCTGCGCTGAACCTCCTGAAGATTTTTTGCTCCCGTGTGGTACCTTCGGCTTGAACCCTAGCAGTGTGAATGAATGGTGAAGACTTGTCCAGGAAGATCAAGAATTAAAGTAGGTACGTAATTTTCATTTGTTTTCCCTTTCAAGAGTGCATCTGATCTGAATTGCTTGGTAATATGTGAAGAACCCAACGCTCATAGCCATTGAATTTATTTTGCCAGCTGGTGCCATATTCTTCTATGTAGCTTTCCTCTTCTGTGGATTCTACCACTGTTGGTGTAAATTGACCCTAA